>BSBM01000158.1:19950000-21150000 GCA_027924585.1 Larix kaempferi | reverse complement strand
CATTTCACATTACTAATATCTGGTTTTGTGAGCACTTTATTGACAGGATCTCCTTTAAAAAGTGATATATTCACACTGGCATTTATTCATTGTTTGACCTTCATTTTAAGCCTACTTTATCTTTTTCGTGCTCTGGATTAAAACTTGAAAAAGATTTCAAGCACTTTCACACCCATGCCGTGCTTGTCAAACTCAAGTAAATGGTGTCGAGTTCGGTCAGCTTTACTCATGCTCGTTAAAACGATGAGGAAAGTATTATCCTAGTTGTATTTTATTCTCTTTTCGGACCAGAATAATTAAAAAATTATGAAAAAAGACCATTAGAGTCCATAGTTAAGCTCTTCTCAGACTCCCTAAAATTGAAAAGATTGCCAAGTGATCTTGACTCTTTCACACTTGTAAAAGTATTTGAAAGGTCGTCTATTCGGTGATAGGTTACCCATTTTTCGGCCCATCTAGACTATTTACGAGAAAGGTATACCTCAGTCAATCTTGACTGGGAGAGTTCTCTCAGGAATTTTTTTACACTTTTTCGGGATCGAGGGACTAAAATTACGAAAAAGTACATTGCGGAGCTTCCTTTAAGTTTTTCAGGCTCTCTAAATATGAGAAACTACCGAGTTTTCCTTCCTTGGACTCGTTAAAATCTAACATCGAAGGACCCACTTTGGGACGAACCCCTCCTTTCTCAGGTTCATAAAACATGTGAGATTTAACTCATCTATGAGATGAGCTACACCAAGCATCTGTTATCCTCTTCAAGCTCGAAAAACAACAAAGAGGTACTCCTCTATCATGTCGAGGGAATATGGGGAACAAGTCAAGTTTGTTATGGCAGCTTGTCAGTCGTTACCTTTAAACATGGCATGTGTCTGTATCTTGTCTATATTGGGTATCTATTTTTCACTGAGTTATGGTCATCATACTGAGTTATCTCCCTGGCCACGAGCCTACTCATTCGGTGTCTATCCTCTGCTTTCAATAATCCCTACTGCCAAGTCCTGTTACATGCCGTTATATGTTCAAAGGGTTGCATTGTTCAGAGTCATTCATTGTGTCAAGCCTCCGCTGTGTCAGTACATACTCCATTGTTTCATCATCTTATCGTTCGTTCCGATTTCGTGTCGATGATGTGGGAATCATTATGGCCCACCTTCGACAAGTCTATTCCTGTCGACGCCAAATCACTATCTGGGGATTGGACTTAGAGATCAACCATTAGTACCTTGGTACCTGCATGCCTCAATGGCAGGTTTCCTCGTGTTCAACAGTAGGTTTACATCACTGACCTCTGATTGAAAAATCTCTCGAATGCTCGACATCAACTCATCTATTCGCATTACGTTGAGATGTACTTCAGATACCTTGGGGATCATCGTCATCATTGGTGATTTCCCTCGCATTTGTTAAGGGTTCACATCATTGACCAGTAATCAAATGGTTTCTACCATGATTCGACTTCAACACTTTGTAATCACATGGCTAGATTCGTATCATTTGCGATCGGGTAGAAGACCCTGGGCGCACCTTTGAATCTTGATTGCATCCAAGTTGCGATGGAGATGTCTTTTGTATTGTCACACAGATCTACTTTTTGTATTGATCGTGGCTGTGTTATTACTGTCTCATGGATCTACGCTTGTTCATAGTAGCCATGATCTGTCCACAATCTATATCATCTCAGTACTCATGGATCTACAATGTATTGGTCGACAGCCATGCTTTGAGTCATTTGTTTCCGAGCATGGGGATGCCCGCCTCGGTGGTATGTCTAACACCTTGTTTATGTTTCAACTCCTTGTCGCTCTCGTCGATGCTATCTCTGCACACTATATTCGTAAAGTCTTTCGGCCATCAGTTCCTTCTGACCTCACACTTTAGGGGGCATCTGTTATACCTCCATATTTCACACTGTCACATCTCCACCACAAAAAGAGCTGACGACGCTTTCCCTACTGCTTGAACCACCCAAAAGATGAGTAATCCTTGAAGGTAAATCCACCCTGTCAAGATTTAACCCAGCTGAGACTTTATTTACCCTAAGTACCGCGTTTTGCTCTGTCTTAGAAGCGCGGTAGTCCACACTATCGCGCTATGCTTTGTCCCTGCCACGCGGTACTACCACGTTATGCTCAGATTACTGGGCGCGGTACTCTTTTTATAGCCTTTTTTCCATGGCTTGTGGGATTTTGGATTTTTGAGAGATATTGGAGGATTGGGGTCCCTGATTCGATCCTAACTCATTTTCTATGATTAGAAACCCTGATCCACTAAGTTATTTCAAGATCCACTCATCTTTCTTGTTGGTTAACCCTACCATACACTATAAAAGAGAGGTATTCCATGGGAAAGGGGGAGGACTCTTAGAAGTACCAAACTTATGATCTTGCAGCCTTGTGGAGATAGCTAGAGGAGGAAGCACTTGGAGTTGGAGGATTGGCTTGGACATCAAGCAACCTTTGTAAGCATTCTTCAAGTTTGTAATAAAGATAACTTGTCTTGTTTTTCCCATTTCGTGTGTATTGTACAAGTCTTTAGCATAGAATGTATCTAATCTAGATTTGAATCTAATCTTTACTTCAAGGTATTTGGAAGCTTGTATGCTTGTTCTTTGTTTGATTTCAACAGGTTCTACATTGGAGCTTTTGGTTCAAGAGCTAGAAGCGGGACAAACGTCAGATTGAAAGGTGAGTCATATCTTTCATTGTTTCTGAATGCATGTAATCTTGTTGTGAAAGTTAGTTCAGGAATTTCAAGGTAGCATTTGTTTTGTTTTGTTCTTACCTTAGAGTCAGTTAGGAATCTGCTTTAAGTTAAGAGAATTTTGACTTATCCGTAGGGAAAAATTCTACCAACATGCCGCGCGACACAGTAGATGAAGGGAGGTCGGTAGGAACCCGCAGCAAACACCGCTGCAGCTAGCAATAACGTTGCCTTCTAAGACCAAGGTTGTCCATTTGGACCCATTGGCTATTTCATTACCAATGACAGAACAGATCGTCCTGGACACAAAGGGAGTCGAGCGGGTAGAGATTGACTTGGCCAAGATTCCTTTGCCTGGCTTACACTTTATGCACACGCATATCATCAATGGGATGCATGAAAGAATAGTAGAGTCCATGAAGTCACAAGCAAAGCTACACGCAGCAAACAGGCAGCTCGAGTTGCGCGCATAAATGCAGCTACGTGATGAACATGACCGCCAGAAACAATTGGAGACTACCATATCTACTGTTGCCCAAGATATTGAAGGTCTAGAACTCCAGGATGATCCTGCAGACACAGTTCTGAGGATCGGAGACAAGGTGAGATCTTTGAAGATGGAGATGCAGGATAAGTACATCCTCTATGAGGCCGATCTCGCCACCTTGAAGGAAAAACTGAATACGCAGACGCCATTAACTGAGCAATAGTTAAGAGAGCAAGCAATGAGTGCCGCCGCGCAGAGCATAACGATTGAGATGGCTAAGTGCCAAGATCTCTTGGAGAAGGTTTCAAATGCATTCATTGCCCTTGAATAGGATCAAGGGCTACTACAGGTGAAGACCGCGTTAAAAGAAAAGCAGACCGTGCTAGAAAAGTTGGACGCAAAGGTCAAAGCTCTGCCACCCAGGGAGAGGCTACCGAGGTATAAGGAGATATCAGTCTTGAAGAAGGAAGTGCGGGCATTAAGAGAAAAAGAGACTGAGATGGATAATCGGTCGCAGGAACTCCTAGAGGATGCCATGGGGGTGTCGCAGCAGATAGAAGACAAGCTGAAGGAACTGCGCAACAACTAGGAACAGGTACAAGGACAGATTGGAGAAGAGATAGCTTCATCACTACTTGAGATAGTAAAACAAGTTGAACAAGATACCAGAGAAGAAGTGGAACAGTTGTTCGGCACATATAATGAGTTCGCAGCCAAATTAGTTCCACCGGTCGCGGAGCATAGCGAGACGACCGAAGCAGCTAGTGGCTCGGGGACGATCCACATGTAAGTGTTAGGGGCATGTTGGGCCCAAGTTGGGACAAATTTTTGGTAACACTTTTGATAAGCAGGAAAAGCTGAGCTGAGCGCAGCTCAGAAAAAGATGTAATTTTGTCTAAGTGTTGAGGGTGCTGCGAAGTTGTGCACAACATCCAAGTTTTGGCCATGCTACGAAGTTGTGCACAGCATCCGACTTTTGGAAGTACCGGGAAGACCATCGCTGCGAGAAAGCAATGCTGCGAAGTACTCAGGCCACGTGGAGCTAGCAAAGCAGAGTGCTGGACGAGGATCAGGTGCAGGTACCGGATGGACCAGTAGTGGTCTAATTTTGGAAAGATGCTCCAAGAGTGTCGAACGACAGGCACGAGCAAATCAGGAACACGGCCAATGCAGGAGTTTGTTAAGGAAAGGACAGCTCAGGGATAGCGACGGTTTGGCATGCCTAATGGGAGAGACCATTAGAGATGAACAGTTCAGTGAAAGTGACATGTTGGCACGCGTGCGACAGGAAGGCCGATAGCGACAGAATGAAGACATGGAGAACCGCGAAGGGGTTTTGTTGGTCAAAGGGAAACCGCGAAGAACCTGGGTCTTATAGAAAACCTCTAGGTCAGTTATATCCAACAGGACGAAGTAAGGTATTGTTCATGGGGGAGATGTTGGAAGAGCTTAGGTTAGCCGCCCGACTAGGTCCTCAGTTCGACCACTTCAAAGAGCATGTTGAATCATCGTGTCGATCACCACATGTTGAGTCAGTTAGTCTCGTAAGTTAGTGAACCTACGAGTCGTTATGTAACCGTCTGTAATATATATATATATATATATATATATATATATATATATATATATATATATATAGGCTAGAGAGCCGGATACAGGCGGCACTGATACATTGTATTGTATTGTACTAGACCATGCTGTCAGCTTCTTCTTCCGAATACAGACATTTCTAGCCAAGGGTGTAACAACCCTCATATACGAATATAGGGAATATTTAATATAATAATTATAATGTAATATCATATAATGTAAGATAATAAAAAGAAACATGAAAAAGAAGTAACAGAAAACAAATTTTGCATAAAGAAAAAAATTAAGAAATTGGGAGAAGGAGGAGATAAAAGGAGGAGAAGAAGTGAAGAGAGGGGTCTTTTTTGTCTTTGGGCATCTTGGAATAGGAGCTCTGGAGGAGAGGAAAGCAAGATAGCACTGGCATAGGGTTAATTGTTGGGGGCTCAGGGCCTCAGCCGTTGGATGGGGGTTGGTTGGGTGGAGAGTCTCCCCCCCACCTTCAGTTGCACTATTGGAGCTCTCAAGGTAATGGTAGCTGCTAGGTCATCTATCCAGCTATGGATTCTTAACTTTCATAGCATATTTTCTGTTGTTATTGATTAGTTCAACTTTCTTTTGTCAGATCTTATGTGCATGCTATTCTTGAGGAGAGGAAAGAAAGATAGCACTGGCATAGGGTTAATTGTTGGGGGCTCGGGGGCCTCAGCCATTGGATGGGCGTTGGTTGGGTGGAGAGTCATCCCCCCACCTTCAGTTGCACTATTGGAGCACTATTGGGTGGAGAGGCTTCTTAACTTTCATAGCATATTTTCTGTTGTTATTGATTAGTTCAACTTTCTTTTTTCAGATCTTATGTGCATGCTGTTCTTGTTTGTTTCTGGATTTTATATGATTTTACATGTTATCAGATTCTTGTGTTGGTTAATCTGCATGCATATTAAGAGTTTTGTTATTTAGTGGGTTTTATGAGTTTTATGGTTCTTACATTTGATATCAAAGATTGGCTCAAACAATGGTCCTTAAGGGCTCTTAAATTCTTTTAAAATTTATTAAAATTTATCAGATGCTTATTTTATATGGTTGCATGTTACTGGTTGTTATTGTAAAATGATAGATCTGTCATATGTATGTAGACCTGTCATTAAAATATTTGCAGAATTGTTTATATTACTAGATCCACCCATACTCTCTTTGCATGCCTGCGATATAGGTTGTCATGTAACTCTGTCCATTCGTATACATACAAATCCATAAGGTGTGCGTTGTAGATCCTTTATTTGAATCTGTATTAAATTGTTTTTAAGAGCTTTGATATCACCCCGATAGCGAAATTGTTTATGAAACCTTACAATTATCCCTGTAATATCAGTATTAATCAGCGCATGAGTTATCCCTGTAAAGATCGGTATTAATCTATGCATGATGCATTAAATTAGTTCCCTATGGATTTGTATGGAATCTTTGCGAAATGATAAAATAGTTTGTATGTAATTGAAAAGAAATTTCCATTCAGCTTAATTCTCTGCAATAATTTTCAAAGATTTGGCCTATTAAACAATTTTATGGTATTGGGGGTTTGGACCCAAATTTGTTGTTGTAGAGAAAGTGACTTTTTGGCTTACTGATCTTGTCAAACAATTATAGTGTGGTTCCTGTAGGATCAAACAATGATAGTGTGGTTCCTGTAGGTTACACTTAAATGCTGATAGGAGTTTCTTGCATTGTTAAATTGTGTAAATGCTTCAGACTTCTTGTCTGCATATGGTTTCAGATGCCTCACTGTGTAGGTATGTGTAGATCATTTCTTTTGGAAGATTTTGTATTTATTAGATATGCCCCATCGTGAATTATTGGGTAAGAGAAAGAAGCTTGAGGTATAGATCTGCAACGAAATGCGATGAATAGATTTGAGATAATCCCATAATTTTTCCCACCGTATAGTTTAGCTTGTCTTGCACTGATTTGAAGACATTGAACCTTCACATACCTATCAGCGTTATTCACCATAATTAATTAGCATCTTTATGTTTGGGGTTTTCCTCTTCCAAGGGACCTATTTGATCATCTTTTTGGTTAAATTTTCCAGAGTCGTCTGAATGTGTTTTCCTGGGTTATACTTGTTGAAAGCATGGAAGTGTTTCTTGTGATAAGTAGGAGATAGTTGCTCCCCACAACCTTTAGGATTCACCCTATAACCCAAATTAACAATTTAAGAACAATATACTATAGATCCCCGCAGTTTCCATATGCTATTGCCTAAGGTTTTAAAATCCTGTGATTAAAAAAAACTGTTCATCATCAGTAACGCCGGCATGGTATTTAGCACTAGCATGATGCAGATAACAGAATTAATAAAATGATTTTCTAAATTCAAAGTAATTTCTATGCTTTTATGTTCTTATGAAACCAAATCAACCTCGCTTTGAATATCTATAGTTTGAAGTCCCGTGGTGAGTTTTGATTCAAGGCTCAGTATGCGGCTTCTACAATACCTTGCTACAGTCGACCAACAGGTCTAGGTAGAATGAAGAACAAAACTTATCTGGATGCAAGAGATCTACTTAGGAGCTAATAACCATCTTAGTTATTACGAAAAATGCTAGCCACTCATCTCTTGTACATATATTCAATCAGAAATGTCCTCTCTAAATTAATTCACTATGCATTCATCTTCAAACAAATTTCTGTGTGTCTAAGAGAACATTTGAGTCAATGTGTTTTACAATATGATGGCATTAACAATTGATCAGAAATTTGGCTTTGATCCATCCTTCCTTGCAATAAAGAAGCATCTACTCCTCCGCCTATGCGCTCCAAACTATGGACCTTATGATGTCCGATCCTCGATATATAATTAGGTTCCTGATGCAAAGCAAACAGATGATACACCATGGCGAGTTCGTCCACCGCAGGAGACACCACCCCACAGGAAACGGTTAAATTTAACATTCCATGAAGCCCAACGTTCCGTAGAATCGTGCAAATGGCCTTCAAAAGAACGGTTTGAAAGTGCCATGCGAGTAATCTCTGGAAGGAAGATATTGAAGTCGACACTCTCATAAGCTTATCAATGAACAATTTGGAATGACTTTCCTATACTCGCATATTTCCAAAAATAATCTCACAAGCTTTCACAAGTTTGGTAAAATTGTTGGCAGATATGACAGTCCCAATCTGCAAGAACTGTTGCTTCGAGGATAGTTGTTGTCGATAAACATCCAGATCAGCTAGCCAATTTTGCTCTTTGTTTGCCCCCATCATGCGAAATATACAATGGCTTGTGTTTGTTGCATTCTGATTTCTGAGTTAATACGCTCATTATTAACTGACCCGCATTGTAGACCACGATTTCATGGTTGTGAGTTCTTCATTATTCACATTTCCAAAATAGGTTCTAGTAATCTTGCTACACGATTCTCTGAAAGCATGATCCTGGCGTTATCTATTAAAATTCCAAGTGGGAGGTTTCAGTAAAACTTGTTGACAAACTCCATGGAGTACAAATCAAGTGTTAAACATAAACTAGAGAACCCTGAATTATATCATCTTTGACGGTCTTACCAAATTTCACATTTCTTCATTTTGTCATTTTTAAGTGATCACGTCACCTTATTCAAGGATTTCTTATTAAAGAGAGTTATATAAGTTGATTATGAAAGTTGAATATTAAGATATTTATTGAATCTTAAAGCTCGCGTAAGAGCATATTGGATAATTAAAGGAACGTGGAATTTGGTACCCAAAGCGACCGCAATTCGACCTACTTCTATTTTCACACAACTAAGTTGGATGGTGTGGCCAACTGTTCCTGCTTGTTGGAATGCCTCCGGCCAAGTCTGCATAACATTATTTTTAACGGCCAGTTAGTGGGTGTCCCAACTCACTCCTCTATCGTTTTAGTTCTGTCACCGTTATGAAAATCACCATAAAAATAATACTAATTGGGAAACAGATATGCCTTCATGCCTTATATGCATCATTTAATCAAAAGCAATGGGTTTCTCTTTCCTATCATACCACTCTGCCATCGTCTGGCTTCATTCTGACCGGATTTACTTCATTCACAACGGCTAGGGTTTCATCTATTGAATGTTGATTGCCTCCAGACAGTTAATGCCTGAGTGTCATCTCTCAACTGCCAGGTGTGCCCTAATGCAAGATGTATTTTGAACGTAGAGTCGTTTTTATTTCTTCATCAGCTTGTTGCCAGGGCTGTTACTGTCTGCTGCATGCCATTGATTACAGACTGAGCGTTTCTTCCTTTATGGATGATGATTCCAGCCATAACATTCTTCCTGCCACTTCTACCATTTCTGAGCTACAGTCACTATTGTTCCACGTGGTGTCGAGTGGCTTTGAATCCGAGGATTTTAATAAATCTTCCTGGATTTGATTAATGCATGAATTCATCCAACCTTATAATAATGTTTTATTATTTATGGGTTGAGGGATTCGACCCGATGACCACAGCGATTCAAACCGATCAATCTGGAATACCCGAGTTAAGCATTCATCGATGGAATCAAAGTAAGTGCCTTCAATGAGAGCAACCTTCAAATTTCAATGGAGGGATAATGTTTTTGTTTTTGTTTACTCTGCTTTCATTTTTTTTATGGTGCGATTTTCAGAAAGGGACATATTCTCTTGACAGATTCTATTTACACTTGATAAAATGATGTATGAAACTATATTTTAACTGAAAATAATGATTTATTTTACGCCATATATGGAATAGGAATACTTTTGTGCTTCATTGAACTTTAGTTGAAGAAAGACGAACGAGTCGGTGCCTGAAAATAGTATTTCCGGTTAATTAGGAGTGGTAGTATTTGCAGGTGTCCTCGGTGGGTGATCCCAGAGTAAATCCTTAGCCGAGTCAATATGAAGACAAACATAAACGAATTCTAAAAATGTAGGATAGAGTTCTGTTATGAGACCAAAACATTTTGATCATTAGAAGTGCCGGAAGATACAAGATCCCATGTATAACGGAATTAATCTCATCATGGTGTCTCGATCACAATAATATAGGGTATAACTAAGAGTTGAACGGATTTTAGGATTAGACAGCAATAACTGTTGATGAACTTCCTGTGTGTTGAAGTTATACGAAATGCATCCCTGATTGAATATTTGGGGAGATCCGATTCAGTTATGTAAATACTTTGTTCTAAATGTTGGTTCAGACGTGTAAGGTTGTTAAAGTGATAAAACTACTGTATAACTCCATACAAAAATAATGTAAGGTCTATCATGCACGCCGAGGTTCTTGGAATTCCCTTTCCTTACCTTATAAACTACGTCAGCTCTCTAAACTACCCCTGTGATTTTTAATAAGAATTTGATTGGGTTGGTTAATTCGATGCCACGCATCACCTGACAAAGCATGATATCGGATTGAGATACGATTCTATTGTTGCAAAGCCATTATCTTATATATTTTATTCCTCCATTTATGGCCGTCAAATTGTTGACTTCAGATGCCGATTACATTTCCCATAATATCCTACAGTTGAATTAATTCCACAAAGATTTCATATTATGCGCAATGATGGAATGAAATAGTGGTGATTTGGTGTATACGTGCTGGAATATCAAAAAGTGTAATCAAATTTATCATAAAGGTTTGGTCTATAATAAAGATGATGGATTGAAATAGTGGTGATCTAGTCTATACGTACTTGAATATATCAAAGTGTAATCAAATTAATGATAAAGGTTTGGTGTATAATAAAGTGAATGTAGTAAAACTATTAAATAAGGATTTTAGATCTATGGTTTAGATGAAAGGTTTGGTGTATAATAAAGTGAATGTAGTAAAACTATTAAATAAGGATTTTAGATCTATGGTTTAGATGAAAGGTTTGGTATATAATATATGACCCTATTATTTAGAAATCACTTTAGAGTGGTCACTTGTCCTGTAATTGTTGATAGGTCCTTGAACTATAAATTATGTTTATGTATTTAGTATTTGTAAAGTAGGATATGAGGAATATTTATAGGTATACATCTTATTTGAAAGAATAGAAATTATATGGATATGTTTTTCGTGGAAAACAAGATTTGAAGTCTTATTTGAAATTACTTTTAGTGTTGAAATTGATACTACCCTTAGAATACTAGTTGAGGTATTTACTTAGATTACAAAAATAAAATAAAAAGAAAAAAATGAAATCCCTATGAAATTTGATGACCTCTTTTGATAAATTTTCTTTATGATAGAAAAGAAAATGGTAATGGTAATGGTCCTATTCACCATGAATCTTTATTATTTACATGGGAAATTTTAGATCACAAGGATCGACTAGAGGTTCTACCCCTATGCAAAAACTCAATGAATACAAGGGTGAATACTTGATTTGTTTGGAAATAGTATACTCCACAACCAATCTATTGTGAGTGTTGGCCTTCTCAAATATCCCACTCTCTATAATTTTTCATTACAATTTTGAGCACTTGAATTGAATTGTGGGCACTGCCTCTCCCATGATACAAAACCTTGAACAACTCCGAATCAAGATACCAAGAATCCTTAAGAAGACATGTGATTATTAGCATATGGCTCCATTCCACTTAAGATATATGGTTATTAGGTTGTGCATGTGATACTTGTGGATGTTTCTTCATGATGATATGGTGTTATTACATGATGCCGTGGGTTGTGCATGTGATACTTCATGACGTTATGGTGCTTTATAAGATAGATGATGTGTGGAACATAAAATGATATTATTTCGTGATGATATTAATTTAGCATTTTAATAGCTTTATCATGGAATCTAGAGATAAATGACATTATCATGTATTAGTGAGGAATAAGAGATTATATCAGATATTTGGTATATGACATGTTACCATTTCATGCTAATCTGTATTGCTCCCCTTAAAATGCATATTTGATATGATGATGGAATATGTGGGTTGTTAGAATGCATGTTTGATATGATGATGGTTTATGATGGATTATTACTCCATGTTGATAGTACTAATGTTGTAATATGGCAGCTTATCATGACATATTCTCTAGATGCTTTGTAAAATTATGAAAGTATCAGGACCAATTATGTTATAACGGTAGCACAAAGCACCTAAATGCATTATATGTTAAAGTTGGCATGACTTATCGTTACAATGGCTTATGAGGTAATGCAATGCAATATGAAATGGCGGATAGACATTCTTGTTATCACATGATGCAAGGTTGATCCATGATATATTATTATATCGAGAAATGGTTACTAATGATTATTCATTATGGCAAGTGCCAGTTGTTCCAGGTGATGCACTCAAATAGCCTGATGAGGCTAAGTATTCTATGATTTCGTGGGAGCCCATAACCACGAATGAGAATGGCTACTATAAATATATTATGGGCTGGGGGACAAACCCAACAATTAGCTCTATGCCAGTAGCGCTTGACTTTTGTACCAGAAGTTGGGAAGGTGGCAATGCCATGGATACTTCCCGGAGAATTTCTGATGTGACCAAGGTCCACAATTGGAGACATACTCACCGAGAGGGAGGTTTATGTAGAAGGATTTCTGATGCCTGGGGCTAGTGCCTTGAGGGTGCGGTGGAGGATGTTTAGGCTAGCCTTCCGAGATGCCTGGGGTATAATGATCTTGATATCAGGATCGGGGTACCGGGAGTATCAGGATTGGGGTACCGAGAACCAGATGTCGGTTAGTACCGATGAGGCCCAGATTCCGGTTAGAATTTGATGAGGCCGTATTATTACCAGAAGTTGGGAAGGTGGTAATGCCGCGGTGACTTCCCGGGGAACTTCTAATGCCTACTGTATGATTCGCAAACAGGTTACAGTAGAGGGCCCGTGCCATGACGAGCGGAACCATACGAAGTTGGAGGGGAGGTGTAGGGAGGTTGATCGGATGGTATGATTCTCAGGGAGAGGGTGAGTAAGGAAAGAGGAAGTAAACAAACACACAGTTATTAATTATTAATTAATTATCTAATGCTTATGTATGTATGATGCATGATTGTTGATATGGTTGCATACTAGACTCATAGGGAATTACTTAAGAGTATGTTGTAACTTAGGGTGTTTGATTGTATTAGTGTGGTTTGGAGACTTCTATGTGGTGGCCACACATATAAATCTCTTAACTTCACAATAATACTAGCTACCTACATATTCTAGTATTTACTTGATTGATTGATTGAATAAGTATTGTATTTATTGCTTGAATATTATAACTTCGGGATGAAGTTTCTTGAAGGGGGGGAGTATGTAACAACTCTTATATACGAATATAGGGAATATTTAATATAATAATTATAATGTAATGTAATATAATGTAAGATAACAAAAACAAACATGAAAAAGAAGTAATAGAAAACAAATTTTGCATAAAGAAAGAAATTAAGAAATTGGGAGGAGGAGATAAAAGGAGGAGAAGAAGTGAAGAGAGGGGCCTTTTTTTGTCTTTGGGCATCTTGGAAGAGGAGCTCTGGAGGAGAGGAAAGCAATATAGCACTGGAATAGGGTTAATTGTTGGGGGCTCGGGGGCCTCAACCATTGGATGGGGGTTGGTTGGGTGGAGAGTCGTCCCCCCACCTTCAGTTGCACTATTGGAGCTCTCAAGGTAATGGTAGTTGCTAGGTCATCTATCCAGGTATGGCTCCTTAACTTTCATAGCATATTTTCTATTTTTATTGATTAGTTCAACTTTCTTTTGTCAGATCTTATGTGCATGTTGTTCTTGTTTGTTTCTGAATTTTATATGATTTTACATGTTATCAGATTCTTGTGTTGGTTCAGAAATCTGCATGCATATTAAGAATTTTGTTATTTAGTGGGTTTTATGAGTTTTATGGTTCTTACAAAGGGAGTATCCGGTACCAGTTCATAATCATCAATGTTTTGTTCATTCAACTCCAATTATTTTCTTATTTAATCGGGATGAAGAAAGGTATTGTTCATGAGGGAGATGTTGGAGGATCTTAGGTCGTCCTCCCGACTAGGTCCTCCATTCGACCACTTCAGAGAACATGTCAAATCGTCGCATCGATCACTGTTAAATTTTAATTAGCATTATGGAATGACAGTCTGGGAAGGCATGCATGTGTTTCTTGTTTTTGAAATTGAACATGGAATGCGTTGAATATAATTGTACCACTGATGACAAAATTATTCATTAATGACAGTCTATAAATTTTCTTCCTTTCTCTGTTAATTGTTATTTCCAGTAATGACAATCTGTAAATTTCCTTCATTTCTCTGTTAATTGTTATTTCCATTAAATATTTTCCATTGTGTTATTCTTCATGCTTGGATGAAAGTAATATTAAATCTGAATTCATATGTTTATGCTCTGGTTTACCGCATCTAAGTATTCGCCAATTTTATGCTTAAATTGATATTGGATTCATTTATGAGCAATGCCCAACATTAATGGATTGTTTTCTTTTCTTCATTATCAACCTGCAAATTAAGAGCATAATATTTATGAATTCTGTCCCAATACAACACTTATCCAAGCATGAAAAAGCATAACAGTATGAATTAAATAGTGAGAGAAACATTCACATAAGAGAAGAAGTAAACAGGATGTAAGACGAATAACAGAGGAATCTCTGATAGAAAACCTTGCTCGGCCTAGCCAGATTTTATTAAAATATATATCATAGTGCTTAACACAGGGAATTCACGAGTCCAACAAAAGTTTCCAACCCTTTATCCTTCTATTGCATTGCTTATATAGATGCTTAGAGTCTTCAGGCTCGAGCTGCCTCAACAGGAAGTTGTTACAATGTAGGTGAAGGAAATTAATCATTAAAATGAATGAATAGAATGTTATTATCCCCTTATGATTATATCACCATAGGATTATTATTAATTGGCCAAGTATGATTATTTTTAATGATTAAAAAGATTAATAATAAATATTATCCTTAATGTTATATTGACCTTTGATTATGTTAAACATTTGGCCAATATGTTGCGTAATAATGATTATCAATTAAAGATTAATAATAACATTCATGGATAAATAATCTAAAATTATTAATAATAATTTTGTAATATTCTTCCTTTAGGGTTTTTGAAGTTTTTATTAAAAATTCTCTGAGAAGATGAAGGGTTAGAATGAGAATAGACCGGGCATCCCTAACTATTTATATGGCTGGTAGCAACTCTCCTACACATATTCAGTCCTAAAGATGAATCCAGCTTAGGATTCGAAACGTCGACGACAACTAAAATGTGGACCATGGATCATCTGGAAACCCATTTGAACTAGGTGACACCTATTCAAACAGGTTCACCACCCTCAGGAATTAGTTACAACAAAATGACAATGCTATCAAAACTGGCTCAATTTCCTTTTACAAAATTACTGAGCATTTTTACCGAAAGACAACAGACTCTAACAAAATAAACAAAATGCTTCAGCGAATATTTCCTCCATGCTGCTATCCCATGATCATTGAATCTTCATGGGTTCAATATCATCTTTCTCTTCCCATATTTCTCAACAAGCTTCCATGGCTCAATAGCTGGCAACTCTGAGGTGGCCAACTCCTTCATTAAGACTCAGATCTCAGTGTGGTCCCTATAAGAGTAGCTTCGCATATGTGCACTATCCTCCTTGAACATCATGCTTAACTCAAAATCGTTTTCCATTTTCTCCACCATTGTCTTCCTTGATAGCAACTGATCCATATCTACAAAATCTATGAAATCCACTTTACATCCTGTTAATTTCTTCTGATATTCTTCTTACGTGAGCATTGTTCCATCCTCCTCCCAAAAGAGAGGTAACCCTTTCTTGAACAAATGGTCAAACATGTCTTTGAAATACTTGATCTGTTGTGCCATGACATCTATTTTAGCTTGAATAGCCTTTACCTGTTGGTGCTTGTGCATCACTTTTTTGGCTCCAATGATGATGGAAACCCTATCTATTACACCGATTTTTTTAACCTGCTCCTCAGATAAGCCATTCAAGATATCAATGGAATTCTTAGTATACTCTATAGGTTTTTTGTTCAATTTCTCATTTGCTGCTATCACACTATTCTTGGCTAATTTTATCACTGATTCCTTGTCCAAGACAAAATTGAGGAAGGGCCTCAATTTTCCAGCTTCTTCAATGATGCCATCCAAGATGACCTGCCTGGCCTCTAGAAAGGAATTTTTCCCTATAGCTTGTCTTTCCAACTCATCATATTTACCCTGCAATTCCTGGTGCTTGGCTTCCCAAGCCTCCTTTTCTCTTTTTGCATTATCCTTCAAGGTTTTCAGATTCACATTTTGCTTTTTTAATCTTGTTATTTCCATGTCTTCCATACTAGCTTGGGCTATAGCCCCTACTAGGGAGAAATCACCAACCTCTATGGATGGTGTGGTCATGCTTTCTACTTATCGCTCTTTCTCCTGCAGTTTCTTCTCAAGCTCTTCCACTTTGGACTTTGAGATTTTCTCACTTGCCACCACAATGGCTATATCTATCTGCCATTGTTTTTCCTTCTCTTCAAGCTTCAATAGCTTGGCCCTACAGTTTGTCAAGTCAGTCTACAAATTCTCCTTATTTTTCTCTAGTTCTGTTATCTTGGAGACTGCTACTAACTGGTTAGAGGGGATTTTCAACCCATTTTTTAGAGATTGGATGATGCTGTCTTTTTCGTTGAGTAGGTTTTGAATGATGGCTCTTTTATCAGCCTGGCCCTCAGTGGCCACTATCTCACCTTGTAATTTCTTGATGTGTGCCCTATGAGTTTTGTTTTCCATAGTTTCCTGCTTTAGTTGGTTGGAAACCTTACTCTTACTGACCTGTACCTTTTGTAGCTCCAAAGTTGCCCTCAATAGTTTAGTATAAATAACATCCTCGGTTTCTTTGTGCAATTTTAGTACATCTGGGACAGGGATGTCCTCTACATTCATCCTTATCTCAGTGGCCTTGCTCTTGGTAGCCAAGGCCAAACTCAGGGCGTTCTGAGGGAGGCTCCTGCTAGTCACTAGAGACACTTCTTTCCTGGAAATTTGCCTTACTTCAATATATAACTTGGACTCCTCTGAGGCTTCCACTAAGTCCACCTTATATTCATCTATCAACTCATATCTAGTCTTGCTTAAGGCAGCGGGCTCAATGGTTGTTTGGTTAAACACATACTCTTTGATCTCAAACACTGGTAGGTTATCCACTTGCTTTGTTTTTCCTTTACCAGTCCCCACAGGTACTAGTTGCTACTTAGATTCCTCATTTTTTTGGCTCTTTGGGGCTCTCTGAGCTGAATCCCCTTATGTGTCCATAGGGACACTGTAATCTTCCTTGTTGGACTTTATTAAGTTGATGGCCATAGGCATGGTTGTTGGCACTGATAGGAATAGGATAGAAGAGCCAGGAAATGGGGGTGTGTTCCCTTGTGTCAACAGGGAGGAGCTCTTAGGTGTGTCTATTTCCATCTGGCTCTTGCTAGGACATTCCAATAAATTTGCAGCTTCTGCCATGCCTGGAATTTAGAAATGCACAAAATCCTTCCTGTTGCTTTCCTTCCTCCTGTTGGAAATTATGTAGTGGGGATCATAGTTTAAGGGTGCTTCTGTTTTGAAACCCATCTCCTTTATCTTGCATTCGATGGTTGTAAGAGCTCCTTTTTTTATTAAGAATGGACCTACAGTCCATGGAAACACAATATCAGAGCCCTTTCTATGATCTAGAAATTGCTCAGCTTTTGCCTTCAATTTTTGTCTAATGAATTCTAATGCAAATATTCTAGGGGTCAGGAAAACTGGTAGCACATAGGGTGCATAAGCAAACCCATAAACCTTGATGATTGTGCCACGCTCTGAAAGGAACCAATCTCTGGCCCTCTTCTCAGGAGAAAGTTGTAGTAACTCACGCATTTCTGGTAATACTCTAGGCAACTTCTTTTTAAAAATGACCCGATAAACCTCAGACATGAGCTCATCATGGAACTTGGTGTAATCAGTGTACATCTCCTGAGTAAGTAGTACCTCAAGCATTTGAAAGTTTTCCTCATTGAATGCCAGGAACATTTTTAGTAAGTAGGACTAAAATCTGAAAATTCTTGTTTCATGGAAATCCTTTAGCTAGGAGTGTATACTTTCAGCCAAAACTTCATCAAACCTGAGGCATGCACATTGGGTAGACTAGCTTGGGTCATCTGATTCCAGGGGGTAGGTGCCTAGGACAGAAATAAAATGTATTAGAGGTTTTGTGACATACATATCAGATTCTAGACCTAGGAATTGTCTCATCATGGTGATAACACCTCTAGATTCTTCCGTAAATAGTTTGGCTTCAGCTGGAAAAGCTTTCTCTTGTCTAAAAACCCGGATTAGGGCTTCCTCGGTATACCCTATAGCCTTCTGGAAAAACTCTTATGGGATTGACATGGTTTTTCTAATGGTTTGGGGATCAATTTTGCAAATAATTTCGGACTTGGCAGCGTCCATGATTTCCCTCTCGGTAGAAGAGTAGTTAGAGGTGTAACATTCAACAAATTCAGGAAAACCAAGGGTTTGGGTGACTGTAAATAGATGGAAATAGTACTGGTGGACCTGGTGCATGTCTATACCTCGCTCCCTAACTAGTTTTAGCTTTTTTTTACAGTTTCCATGGGGTCATCGGTCATCATAGTGTCGTAGACCTCTGTGTCTTTGTCTATCAACAGTATTTCTATGCTTTGAAGCTCAAAACCAGGGGGTTCTCTATCACTCAATTCAGCCATTAAATAGTTTAGTGTAGAGCAAAGAACCTACCTGGTTGGTTGAAGGTTGGCTTGGGCCCCTGGTTGACCTGTCTGTTTCTGCACAGCTTGCTCCTATCACTTTTCGATGCAAAATAGGATAGATAGAATCCAGCTCTCCATGCAGGCGAGTTTTTATATTATTTATCCTGTGCTATCACCCCTGCATCTCCTGTGGCGTGGAAGCTTCCCTGGCCGTCTATTTTTTTGATCTGTTCTAGGCCTTTGATCACCGCTAATTTCTAACTCTATGATCCCTGGTGGCCTCAAATCCTACCACATGTCACCTTTTCTGCTACTTAAAACCACGGGAAGTCGCCCACCGTTGATCTGGATCTTACATGAATCCTGGTCATCAAACAGTGCGACTTTTACCAACTTCACGGATTTGGCTTGCATTGATGTTTCGTGCAAGTTAGATCTACAAACAAAACCTCGGCCATAGATCTCGGCCTCATCAGATCTACACCGTCCAAACCCGGGGGCCTCTACCAAAAGTTTGCGGATCCAAAAATTTGTTTGCTCCGCGCATGTCGTATCGGAGAAGTAGTTCCCGACCGTCGATCTGCTCCAATGGCCGTTGATCTGCTCCTTAAGATGCTTGTGGGATAAACCTCCCACCTCCATCTAAAACACCTCACCCTTTTTTCACGAAGTGTTCTCATGACTGTAGATATTCACCACCACCGATCTAGACCATTTATTTGTGCATATATGTAACTGGAGGCGGACCTCTGCAATTTAATTCTCCTTGCAAAGTTTCGGGCTTTGGATTTGATCATTTCACCGTTGAGGCCGTGAATACCTACCAAGGCTTTCTCCATTCTTTTTAGAAATTGAACCTCCCACTTACATCCAGGACAAAGCTAGTGCTAACATGGACAAGTTAAATGAGCGAGCTAAACTTCACTTAAATCACCCAGTGTAATCTCATCCGCAGGATCAAGACAAATCGACGGTTAACGTAAACATGTGGGAAGGAAAAGAAGGGTTGCGGGGTTTTATTTCCTCAATCCATAGTTGCGAGTTGCGAGTTGCGGAAACACAAAGTGCAAAACTATTTTAAGACTCTTCCCGCATTCCGCAATTGCGGGTTGCGGAAAGAAAATGTTTCAAAACCGAAAACGAAGATTCCGCAATCCACATTGCGGATTGCAGATTGCGGGTTGCGAAAGAACCTGACTTTTGGAAAAACTCAGTGCTTTCTGCAACTCACAAAAACACTAAAAAATGCAAGAAACTTTCAAAGGAAAGTGTCAACATCAACCTGACTTTGAAAGTGTCAATATCAACCTTTCTAAAGTGCAAAATCAAGTTCTGAAAGTGGCAATATTGGCTTTAAAAAGTGTGTTTCTTAACTACTTATGAACCTTAAAAGCGTGAATTTCAAATCAAAAAATGCAAATTTTGATTTCAAAAGTGTGAATTCAAATCAAAAAATGCAAATTGTGATTTGAAAATTGTGAATTTCAAATTAAAAAAATCAAATTTTGATTTGAAAAGTGTGAATTTCAAATAAAAAAATGCAATTTTTTATTTGAAAAGTGCAATTTTCATTTTTAAATGTTCAAAATTTTAAAGTGAAAAGTCCAATGTCTAAAATATTCACTCATTGTGTGAATAGACAGTCAATCGGCTAAGTTATAACATATAAAAATCATTTGTCCCGACTTTTGTTTTCCGACAAGAAGGATCGGTCGCCCCTTCTTTTTCGTAGTTAATTGTGAAAACATTTATCCAGCAATTCAGCTATATCCATAATGGAGAACACGAGAAGGATCGACCGACCCTTCTTGCAGTGTCGAACTATTATGAAAAGAATATTTGGAATAAGAAGGGTTGACCGACCCTTCTTGCACCCTTCTTGAAGTGTCGAACTATTATGAAAATAATTTTGGCAATACGAAGGGTCAGCCAACCTTTCAATTACGATCCAATTTTAAAAATAGAACACCTTGGAAGTTTTAACATATAAAAATGGTTTCTCCCGACTTCCATTTTCCGACAAGAAGGATCGGCCGCCCCTTCTTTTCGTAGTTAATTATGAAAACCTTTATCCAATAATTCGGCTATATCCATAATAGAGAACACAAGAAGGATCGACCAACCCTTCTTGCAGTGTCAACCTATTATGAAAATAATATTGGGAATAAGAAGGGTCGGCTGACCCTTCATTTACGAGGGAATCGTAACAATAGAACACCTTTGGGAAAGAGTGGCCGCTCTTTCTCTGAGAATATTTCCACTTGCCAGCAAATTCTTTGAAGAAAAACATCTATAAATTTTGTTGTTTAAATGTTGATATCTAGTATCCCAGGGTGACACGTGGAACGATCCTATTGTGACACGTGGCATATTTGATTTGGCACATTGAGTATTAGAAATATAGTTTAATTATAATATTGGCTCGTATAGAATATTTTCTCCTATGAGCACCGCTGAGTTTGGCACTTTGAGTATAGTGGATCATATTTTAGCATTTAGGTAGTTACTCTGAGGATTATTACTTGATTTTAAGTGCAACGGATAAACCACTTCTAAATGCCAATTATTCTTAAGCACAATTAACTAGTAATTAAGGTGTTAATTACAACACTTAACGACGGTTAGTGCACAAATGACGACACTTATCACAAATCTAATTTTGTAACAAATAACCATCCATTATCAATCCCAATGGCCTTTCCTTTTATAAAACTTTAATGAAAATACAAAAATACAACTTTTTGTTGACCAAGTGGAAATTTATAAACACAACAATTTTGTTGCTTAAAACTGCCACATAGAGAAATTTAGAAACCAATTTTGTCTACTATCAACCCTTGAGAACATCCATCACTCTGAACACTATTCCCCATATTTTCTCGTTGTGCCTTGACTGCTGCAAGGCCCTTCTCGTTTATGCTAATTTTTTCTCCTATCCATCCTTTCCTTGGTGACCATGCCCATATGATGTTATTTACATCGATCTTCATATTTTCTTCTGCACCAACAACCCATTGTTTCTTTCTATCTAAGCATTTTTTGTACAAGACCTTCAGAACCTTCGATGCTCCTATTGGCTTCCACCATTGCACCTCTACTTTGTAAGACCCAACAATACTAGCATCTGACTCCTGATAAATATCATCAATCGCCATACCCAACCAGATTTCACAATCTGGCTCTGGTGATTGGACAATGACCATTTGGCCCTTTACAACATCCACTCTTTGAATGTATTCATCTCTATGCTTGTTGCATAGTGGTCCAACATAGAAATCCTACAAAGCAGGAACATTTTCCTTCAAATAGGCATCCATAATTTAATGTTCAGATCTTGTACGTTCACTACTATGAATATCATGGCTTGTCGATGGCCAAAAGTTAGTTGATGACTGATCAACACTCTCAAAGGGACTGTCCAAAGATTTATATACAGCCTCCCAATAATTTAACTTGGGACGCCAAAATTGTTCACCTCCTTTCTCAATCCCTCGATTCCAGAATGAAATATATGTTTCTATTCCTTTTTTATTGCAGATTTAATAACCTAGGTTGTCCCACTGGCAATTATGCGCTACCATCTGGAAATGACCGCCAGAGACGAATAGGAGACGACCAAGCTTCATCTTGAAGTGATGCCTTCCATTGCATGACTGGAATGTCATCTATGAGCTGAAATTTAAAAAACTGGTATTTTTTTATACCGATGATTTTGGCATTTCCATCCAAAAGGTGGGGTTTCACAAAACTCTTAAAATCATAAAGTTCATCAATTAGATAAGGGACAAAGTAATTTTGATCTTCACATGTCCTATACGTATCCATAATTTCCGAGAGTGGAAATATATCCTTGTGCATTAGCATTGTTGATAACCTGCCATAAGTTCTATGTATGTCTTCATGGGTGTGTCCGACCAGGAGGAATACAACTTCAACTATCTCGAACACTCTTTTTTCTGTTAAAAGAGATAAAAATGCAAATACAAAGCGGTTTTTGTTATCGCCTGAACAATTATCCATTTGCAACAACAATATGCGTGGTAGTTTTCTATTTGGAATGCATTGATTAGTACCATCAACACACATTACATCATCTTGCATTACATCTTGTTTGTATATCAAACACTTTTCATATGAGTCTGATTGCAATAGAGCATCATGCAATTGGTGCTTAGATGTTCCGCCTTTGTAGAGCAAATCACCATCACCCACTGGTTCTTCAAGACACTTCAAGCATTTAGCTAGGGATGTCACAGTGAAATTCGATCCCATCTCTAAAAATGAGAGGCTGAAATGACCAAAACTCCGAGTCTTGTGCCCATGAGTCAACATTCTAGTCAATGATATGGGAAGATTCATAACATTACTAAAATCTTTTGCCTTCTTACCCATCCTTGGAATGGAAGTCTTTGACTTATCCATTTTTTCATGAACAATACTAAGATAAGTCCTCGGATTTTTCTGTGAGGCCGATCTGTGAGAATAATAGAGCTGGCGACAACTTGCGATGTATTTATTATGATCTGCTTGATTTGATCGCAACTTTTCCACCTCAGCTGGATCAATGGTCCCCTTAAGCCTATCTTGTATTGTAATGCACTCATTACACCTTGCAAAGGAGTTTGATTTAGAAATTTTAACATCTGGAAAATCTTCTCTCATCACCTTACTAAAGGAAGATTGTGATCCTGGAGGCGAACCGATTCATTCGATTTCATCATTCGCCATTTTTTGCAACAAACCATGGGACATATTAGCGGGAAATCATTTCAAGGTTATCCATGTTCCATCTCCACTGATTAATCGTGTAAGATGTGGAGATTTGTCTGAATTCTCTACTACAATTTTATTAATAGTGGTTACCAGTGTAGTAATGTTCACCCTAGATTTTTCCAAGCCACTATTACCGTGCACAGCTCTCACATCACCATTGAATAACATTCTTTTATAATTGAAGAAAGTGCTCTTTTTTATCCCATGGCATTTATACCATGCATTTTGACAGATGTCTATTGTGTCTAATCTCATTGTAAACAAGCTTCTTTTTCTGTCATCTCCTTCTTTGGCCACAGGAGCATTTGATCCCATAGAATTTATAACATATTTTCTTTTTGAATTTCCATTCATACTATCAAATTTCTTCACACATTCAACTATCGATCGAAGTGGAATTTTTTATATACAAAAATTTGTGCAACAATGTTTGGTGCCAATGTTTGAAAGGAATACACCCTAATTTATTGCAGGCATGTAAGGTACCGATCTTGAATTTCTTTTGGAAATTTTAGTTCTAGCTTGCCGCTTTACGGAATTGTATGGCCTTGTTCCATTACCTTTAACATCTGTATATTCACAATGGGGAGTACCTGGAAGGACAATCTGTAAAGGACATTCTTCAAACACATTCCAAAAGTTGACCATATCTTCATCTGCTTTCTTTTTTATTATAACATCCAAAGGAACATCATCGAGGTCAAGCAAATTGTTTGCAGGCCATCTTATAAGGGAGCCTTCAAATACACCACAATCCTTGCAATTGCAAAAGACTTTATGAACTAAAATACCAAACTCACCAGCATCTAGTGCTTTGAATTGTACAATGTCTCCCTCAAAAACAGTTGACACTATTCCCCGAGCAACATACTGTGGCTTTAAAGAACATTGATGTATCAAATTAACTTTCTGTCCCACAAACCTGACATTGTGATTTTCTCTTAATACTTTAAAAGTAGATTCAGATTGATTATTGTTGAAATTGCTTGCAACAGAAAGCAATTTTTCTGTATTAAAATCGATGATTCTTTTAATCGGCCATACAAAAAAAATTCCACTGCTCAACCCTGGACAACATGCCATACAAGAAAACACCACTTCATCCACTAGAATACCAAACGAGATGTCACCCAAAAATGTCCCCCCAACAAAATTAGTCCCACTCACATTTGTTACAAAATCTATGGAAATGCAATCCTTGCTTTCTGAACACTTATGTAACAAATTAACTTTTCTCATAATAAAAGAAGATTTATTCTCAGTTGTTATGATATGTGCTACACTCGTCGAAGTAGAAGTTGGTATATCATTCACCTCATTCTCAGTTGATATGATATGTGCTACACTCGTTGAAGTAGAAGCTGGTATATCATTCACCTCATTCTTGCGAAGAGCAGACCCAATCTGGTTAACGATCTCAGATACAGGCCATTGAATATAACCATCAACAGCCTTTGACAATGTATCTGCACCTTCTAATCGATAGGGAAATGGAATACTTGCATTTAAATTCTTGGTAACATTTACAATGATACATCCATCATTAATACTGATATTATGCAAAAAAATTATTTCTGGAAAAGAGATTCCCTCAGCAACTTTCAATCCATTCAAAAGCAGGTCCACACATTGTTGAGTACCAAAATCCATTTCATAAACGATATCTAAAATATAAAATAATAGGACACATTGTTCAGAACCAAAATCCAGTTCAAAAGCATTTTATGAAATATAAAATAACAGGAGCACATTAAAAATCATATTTATTTTAAACAAAGATATAACATAAGTTATAATATATAAAAAATGTATGTCTGGACTTCCAATTTTCGGAATGGAAGGATTGGCCGCCCCTTCTTGTAGAAGAAGCGAACACAAGAAGGATCGAACGACCCTTCTTACAGTCTAGAAAGATTACGAAAATAATACTGGGTAGAAGACGCATCTCCCACCCGTTCATTTATGATGGAATATTAAAAATGTTCAACCTACGAATGTTAGGCCGTCAATACATGTATTTCCAAAATTGTGAACAAGGGAAGAAAACTGAGCACAACAAGGGTCGGTCGACCCTTCATTTACAATATAAATTTAAATATATTTAATCTACGAAGGATATGTTGACAATTCCCAACTGCCGACTTCCGCTGTAAATAGTAGGGACCCAGACATCATCTAAGTTCTAACATATAAAAATGTTTGTCCCGACTTCCATTTTTCGAAGATCCTAGGATCGGCCGCCCCCTCGTTTAGGAGATAATTGTGAACAACTATATCCAGCAATTCACCTATATCCAGAATGGAGAAAGAAAAAAGGATTGACCGACCCTTCTTGCATTCTAGAAATTTTATGAATACAATACTGGGTAGAAGAAGGGTCGGTCGCCCCTTCATTTATGAGGGAATTGTAAAATTATTCAACCTACGAAGGCTAGTACGTCAATTCATATATATCTAAAATGGTGAACACCGGAATAATATTGAGCACATCTAAGTTATAACATATAAAATTTTTTGCCCCGACTTCTATTTTCCGAAAAGAAGGATCGGATGCCCCTTCGTTTAGTAGATAATTGTGAAAACATTTATCTAGAAATTGAACGATATCCAGAATGGTGAAGATGAAGAAGGATCGACCAACCCTTCTTGCAGTCTCAAGCTATAACGAAAAGAATATTAGGAAGAAGAAGGATCGTATGCACCTTCTTTTATGAGGGAATTGTAAAAATAGAACTTGGAGAAAGAGCGGTCGATCTTTCTCTGTGGATATTTCCACTTTCCAGCAAAATGTGCAAAGCAATGTTCCTATGAAATATGTGTTTAGAGTGCCGATATCTACTTTAGCCACTCCGAAAAAATCATACCTGGAGGAACGAGCGGACTCTCTTTCTCCTCAGCATCTACTTCCAACACCCCGAAATGGAACAACCTAACGAAAGAGCAACCTCGCTTTCTCTGACAAAATTTTGACTTGACAGCAAAATCTTTGTAGCAAAACGTCTATAAATTTGTCGTTCAAATGTCGAAATCTAGTCTCCAGGGTGACACATGGAATGCTCAGATATTTCCACGTGGATTTGATTATTCCATAATTGATCTGTTCTACACTCGGTGAAGTAGAAGTTGCTATATCATTCACCTCATTCTCGGGAAGAGCAGACCCAAAAGTATATTGTTTTTATTTATTTTTTTAAAGAAAAAAAGAAAGAATGTTTATGTCTGGTTAATCGAATTCAGAATCATTCCAACTAATGGCATCACTATCTTCATTGTTGTCACTGTTAAATTCCTTTTCCAACACGGTATCCTGCTTAAATTTTAATTAGCATTATGGTGTGTCTAGGAAGGCATGCATGTGTTGAATATAATTGTACCACTGATGACAAAACTATTCATTAATGGCAGTCTGTAAATTTCCTTCCTTTCTCTGTTAATTGTTATTTCCAGTAATGAAAGTCTGTAAATTTCATTCCTTTCTCTATTAATTGTTATTTCCAGTAAATCGTTTCCATTGTGTTATTCTTCATGCTTGGGTGAAAGTAATATTAAATCAGAATTCATATGTTTCTGCTCTGGTTTACTGCATCTAAGTATTCGCCAATTTTCTGCTAAAATTGATATTGGATTTATTTATGACCAATGCCCAACATTAATGGACTGTTTTCTTTTCTTCATTATCAACCTGCAAATTAAGACAGGCAAGGGTATTCACCAATTTTCACCAATTTTTTGCTAAAATTCACTTAATTTTAAGAACATTTTTATCAGCTTTATCTCTTCAACTAAATGCCTTGGTATCGTATGCAAGAATCACATGTGTTCTCATTGCATCCAACAATTTGATTCATACACCACGTCCAACTACCCAATACATGGGACTTTTCTATCCAAGATACTGTATTGGCAAACAATTATACGTTAATATTGTTTAAAGCTATTTGATTGCTTAATTTTATTCAATTAAATTAAATACTTAAATTATATATATTTATAAAAGAAATGTAATCAATATTATATAAATTAAGACATAAATTATCAATTTCAAATATTTCAAATAAAGTATAACGTTTACATAAATCAGTATACTATAGTGAATATTAACTGCAAAATGATATTAAAAAAAAAAACATGTTTCAATTTTCCGAGTTCATTTGTCATTATTTCTTTCCAACAAACCTAGCCAAATGCTAGAGGATTTGCAGAAAACAATATGGAATATATGAAAATAATACGCTACATCACCAAACAGAAAATGTATGCAAGCTGGCGGTAATCGAAATTAAACCTGTTAATTCCATTAGTCTAGCCCAGTAATGAGTAATGCACGATTTTGCAAATAAAACGATGTGAATTCATATTAATGGACTGTAAGAAGATAGTTACCTAGAATTGAAGGAAATAAATTCTGGAAATCTGAAGAAGACAGACAAGGGTGGAAGGAAATCTGAAGAATCTAAAACGTTCAGCGACTTTAAATTACTATGAACTTGAAACTGTCATTGCATTGATTTTTGACAACCTTGGAAGATATGGATGTTTAGCCCGGAGGCTGAATAAGCATGCTCTGTTACAGATTTAGATTTATGGTTTGAATAATATAAGTACCTTCCAATTGAAAAAATAGCAGTCGATCTTACTGCTCTACCCGCCCAACACTCTTCTCGGTTCCACCTCAGCAAAAGCAAACCTAGGTCCTCAGAGAAAACAGAGCTCCAAACTGGCAAACACAGAGAGTTTGAACTTTAAGTTTCAATGTAGGTAGTGGGCGACTAGAGTAGTGTGGCGGGATATCATCACAGTATCAATGCAGAAAAGTTCGTGACATTAATTATCATAGTGTGGTGGGATATCATCTATACGTCGTGACAAGACATAAACACAATCCATCATAAATGTGATGAGATTATTCACACGAGTGATACTATCCATAATTTACCATTAGCGTCATTGGGATCACCGCCATGCCAACATACAAACCATTTTAAATGGCAGAAAACATCAACGGTCTTTGATTGGGCTGTGAAAGATCAATGGTCCCACGTCCATTCCGCATCCCCAACATGCGCACTAGGATGGAGGGATGGGTGGTTGTGAAATCTGAAACCTCTCTCCACGTGGCAGCACCACATTATTTCGCAAGTTGGAAGCGCGGTAAAGAAAACCACCTTCCTCCATTTGCGAAACCACCTTCGCCCATCCTTCATGGTCAGTGACACATGTGGATATGATGTGGCCGGTCCACATCACACCCTCTTCTCACACAACTCCTCCACATCGGGGCTCCTGCCCATGTGTCTCCTCCATGCTAGACTTCCTGCCCACATGGCTTCTCCACATCAACCTACACATGCACAATGGAAAACACCTTTCAATTACACAATCACAACATAATTAAAAACATTTCAATTACACAATTACAACATACAAGAATGAAATAAAAACGCATCAAAATCAAACGCATAAGATTACTTATCTTTATCCAACACAGATCCAAGCAACTGGCTTTGTAAGAGCGCTTTTCCACTTAGAATCAATATAAATGTGTGGTTGTTTACCAGTTGTAGAAATAGATACAATGAGTTAAACGAAGAAATTCATTTAACACATAATAACACATGAATTGTATATTAATAGAAATCCAACCTACAGATCAATGCATTCATTAAATTGGCAACATAAAACCAGGGTATTTTTTAAGGACTCTAATATTATAATTAAGTATAATATTATAGGTGATTATTGATCTGTATCGTGTCCAGGAAGCACGAGGGGGAAAACAGTTCGACTGAATGAGTCGGCTCTGTTATGGCGGAAGCTTAATAAACAGAAAGAGCAAAACAAGGTTACGCAATACAGATAACACAAGTACACACAGACAATATGTAGGAATGTGAACTGTTCTAGATTGATCAAGATGAATATCTGATAAAATATGATTAGTTGTATATTACAATAGTTTACATGCTTATAAAGAAATCTGAGATGCTTGGGTGCCTGCCCTTTACGTTCAGTTACAAAGAAGAAGTTAGAGCAGTTCAACTGTTCAACTGTTACAGTCGACTAGAAGACAGAAAGACAGTCTGTCGAGGTTCGACAGTCGTGGTCGCATGTCGACGTTGTATGTCGATGTTGCGAACTATGAGGTCACTGAACATGTCGAAGGTGCGAAGTTGTCGAAGTTCTGTTGCGTCAAAAACTTGTCAAAGTTGTATCAACTGTGAAGACTAGTCAAGAATGTGTCGAAGTTAACATCCGACAACAAATGCCAACTGCGATGTGGATCAAACCTCCTTCCTTAAGAAACAATGGACCCCATTGTTTGCTCGTGAAGGTGAGGAAACTTGTCGATCATTTCAGTAGCAGAGTACCACTTTCCTTGAGATGGGATCTGGCCAGCTTTGGCAACTTGAAACAAGGGAATTGTGTTCGTCCTCATAAGGTGTACCCGTCCTCCCACAATGGTGTCGCAAGGAAGAGGCTCCTAAATATCTAAATTGATATCTGCGGGATTGTTGTTGAGAAATCATTTTGTTCCAACAAGGTTGCATGGTATGGTCGAAGTAAATCCACATTAAAGACTGGATGCAGACCCAGGAAAGCAGGAATGTCGAGCTGGAAAGCATTCTCGCTAATCTGTCGAAGAATACTGTAAGGACCATATCGTAAAGGTTTTAACTTCTTGAAAGGACCTGTGAAGCGATCCTTCTTAAGATGTAGCCAAACCTTATCCCCAATTCTAAATGTATGAGGAATGCGATGCTTGTCATGTCGGGCCTTAGCTTTCTCGTTTGCTCTATGCAACATATCTTGTGCTTGTCGCTAAATGTCACAAATCTATTCTCGAAACTTGACTGATTTATCAACTTCTCGCTGACTGCGATCTGTGTCGGAGTTTGGTTGTGTCGAGGAGCTGATCAAGTCGATAGGCACTAAGGGTTGAAATCCGTAACATACTTCAAAGGTACTCTTTCCTGTAGAGTTGTGTTGAGCACGATTGTAGCTATGTTGAATGTATGGAAGACTATCATCCCATGTGCGTCGATGCTGGCGATTGTACATGCGAAGCAGTTGTACTACCAGGCGATTCACAACTTTCGTCTGTCCGTTGGTCTAAGGGTGGAAAGCTGTCGACAATGAGAGTCGTGTGTCTAGTTTTTGCCAAAGGGTCTTACAAAATATGCTGATGAATATGGCATCTCGGTCGGAAATGATGGTTGTGGGTAAACGAAAGTGTTTCCAAACATATGTAAAGAAGAGCTGAGCAGTCTGCTGCGCTGTCGTGGTCTTCTTACATGGTATGAGAATGGAAATCTTGGAAAATCAATCGACTACTACTAATATCACGTCATGATGATGTTTGGTAGTAGGTTAACCCGTCAAGTAGTCCATAGAAATAGATTCCCATGGTCAACTAGGAACTGGGAGAGGTGTGTACAATCCCTGTCGTCGATTAGGTGGCTTAGCAATGGCACAAACCACACATGATCAAATGTACTTGTTGACGTCAGATTTAAGTGTAGGCCAAAAGAAATACTTCTGCAGAATAGAAAGTGTCTTTGCTACTCCAAAGTGTCCTGCAGTCTTGCTATAGTGCACATCCCAAATGAGCTGCTGTCGTTGCTCACCGGTCGGTACACAAAGTTGTCCAAGCTTGTATAGCAAGGTGTCTTTCAAGAAGTATTCAAAGTCTGAGGTCGACGACTTGTTAGTCTGTAATGTTGATGTATATGTAACTTCGGAATGTATTTCATCTATGTATTTCATATATATTTATTGTACCCTTATTAGAGATGTGTTATTCCTCTATAAGGAAGTGTCGTCATGTGGATTGACAAGTGTCGCAAGTGTGTGTACTTGCCGATGGGTTATTAGACCACCATGTGTGGGGTCGGCCCTGAAATATATATTATATTGTGGATGTACCTATCTAGACAAGTCGGCCCCATAAGGTCACTGGGAAAACAGGTTAGTATAAATAGAGATCAGGAGATCTCTATTTAGATCATTCAGAAAGTCATCTCTCTCTCACTCAAAAAGTGGCACACTAGTGAGGAGGAGGATCATCTACTTCTAGGAGACTATATCAAGTGTATTTTGGTTTTACTTTGGTTGATACATTGCTCTCTCTATCTCTGAGGAAGTTGTGGGGTTTTTCACCTTAGGGTTTTCCCCACGGAAACTCTGTGTCTCTTGTCTCTCATGCTTTTGATTCTTGTGATGCTTATCATGCTTATTGTGATTGTTATGCATTGATATATTGTATATGTTATTCTCTCAGAGAAGTTCCTAGAGTATTGAATTAATGCTCAAAATTTAAGATGGTATCAGAGCTAACCTGAGAAGAAGACATTTTGCAGTGACGGAAACTTGAGTTTCTTGTTTATTGGGTTTCTCTCCATAGATTTTGGAAAAGCAGTATAGTAGATTGACTCTACTCATCAAGGAGAATCTATCTGTCCAATCAGAATTCAATTCTGAGCATTTTCAGATTTGGCCCTAAAAATTAGGGTTTCCACACAAATAGGAATTTCTGAAATCTAAAGACATAGCTAGAAGCTCCTTGCAAAAATCGAATCTTAGAGCTTTGGATCGAGATTTTTGGCTGGGTAGATCTCCGGGAAACTCAAACCCTAATTTAGGGCTCTCCCTAGTGAACTCAGGAGGACAAAAAGGAAAATCTGAAGGGTAAAGCTTTGCTGATCTCAAATTCTGAATACACCAGGCTGATTAGCTCATCAAAGCGCATCTTTCTATCCTTTCAGAAAATTGAAATTCACATTTTGAATTTTTAGGGTTTTTCCGACAAACCCTAATCCGAGACCAAATCCAGTTTCCATCATTTCAAGTGGTAAGACCTAAATCTTTTCTATTTCCATTTGAATTACTCTTTAATATGTCTCACCACACCAAGCTTGAGGATAAGCTTGAAGGAGCTGATAACTTCTGAGCTTGGAAGTATAGGATTGGGTTAATCCTGGAAGAGAATGAGTTGGACTCATATGTAAAAGAAGACATCCCTATCCCAGAGGATGAAGAGGCTAAGGTATTGCATAAGAAAAACTTGGTCAAGGAAAAGAGAATCATTGATGATTCTATCAAAGACCATCTCATACCCCATGTGTCTTCTCTAAAGACACCCAAGGAGATATTTGACTCTTTGACCAAGCTATTTGAAGGGAAGAACATAAATCGAAAGATGACCCTGCGGAACCAATTGAAAGGAGTAAAGTTTCAGAATGGAGAAACCATTCAATCTTATTTTTCAAGGGTCTCCCAGATCAAGGAACAACTAGAAGCAGTGGATGAAATGGTGGAGAATGGTGAAGTGGTGATGACCACTCTAAATGGCCTACCCAGGTCATGGGATTCCTTTATTCAAGGAATTTGTGCAAAGAAGAAGTTGATCTCCTTCAACAGATTGCGGGAAGAATGCTCTCAAGAAGAAGCTAGGCTTGTGGCCCGAGAATAAAAGATGGGAAATGAAGATCAAGCTCTCACAACACATTCCATGAAAGGAAAGTCCAAGAAGGAATCATCTCATAACAGAAGATTCTCACACCACCATTATCATAAAGATAAGAAAGATCTCAGATGCTTCAATTGCAATGAGAAGGGACACTTTGCTTCAGATTGTCCCAAGAAGAAGAAATACAAAAACAACAACTTCAATAAGAAGAAGAAGAAGAAGAAAAGAAGATAGCATGCTCATGCTGCCGAAGATGATGAACCCCCAAAGAAGAAGGCAAGGGCAGAAAGTGATAGTGATGATGACTCATCAAGTGAAGAAGAATATGTTCTAATTTCTGCTCTCACAGGTACTATCTCCCATGGTTGTAATGATTAGTTGATTGATAGTGGGGTTTCCAAAACACATGAATGGATTTAAGGAATCTTTTGTGAATCTATCTAAACATGAATCACCCCATAAGGTGAAACTTGGGGATGATTATCAATACCCAATAAAAGGAAGTGGTGAAGCCTCCTACAACCTAGATTCTGGAAAATCTTTGAAGATGAAAGAAGTCCTTTATGTACCTGGGCTCAAGAAAAACTTACTCTCCATCTCTGCATTGGATGAAAAAGGTATGAGGGTTGCATTTGTGGATGGACAAGTCCTAATGTGGCCAAATGGAAAGAACATAGATGATGCAGTAGTGATTGGAGAGCAAGAGGGAGGTTTGTATAAATTGAAGGGACAACCTGAACATGCCATGGTACATGAATCCATGGATCCAAGTGAACTTTGGCATAGAAGACTTTCTCATATGCACTATAGGGCTCTTCCAATTGCAAGCAAGGCTGTAGAGGGTCTTCCTGAAATCAAGACCAAACATGAAGGTGTTTGCAAAGGATGTGCAAAAGGTAAGAACATTAAGAAGGATTTCCTAAGTAGTGAAAGTAAGGCAAAAGACATCCTGGAAATCATCCACTCAGATGTATGTGGTCCTATGTCATCCAGTTCTCTGAGTGGGTATGTTTGATATGTCACATTTATTGATGACTTCTCCAAGAAGACTTGGGTATACTTCTTGAAGAGAAAAGATGAGGTGTTTGATAAATTCAAGGAATTCAAAACCTTGATGGAAAATCAAACTGACAAGAAGATCAAAACATTCAGATCCGACAATGGTGGAGAATTCACCTCAGGTGACTTCAAGAAGCTTTGTAGTGATTCAGGGATTAAGAGGGAGTTGACTGCTCCTTATAATCCTCAACAGAATGGAGTTGCATAAAGGAAGAACAGAACAATCATGGAAGCAGCAAGGGCAATGCTGCATGACCAGGATCTACCTATGCATCTATGGGCAGAAGCAGTTAGAACAGCTGTATATGTGCAGAACAGAACACCCCACAAGATATTGGATAACAAGACACCAGAATAGGTCTTTTCTGCTAAGAAACCTAAAGTCAGCCATCTCAGAATATTTGGTTGTCTAGTATACACTCATGTCCCAAAGGAAAAGAGGACTAAACTAGATCCTTCAGGAAAGAAGGGTATCTTTGTAGGTTACAGTGAAAGCTCGAAGGCTTACAGAATATACTTTCCAGGGTTCAAGAAGATTGATGTCAGCAGGGATGTAACATTTGATGAAAAATTGGCATTCATCAAATCAAGGAAGGCACCTATCGAAGTTTATGAAGAACCTAAGGAAACTAGATTTCAAGACACTACCATGACTAAAGAAGTTCCAGAAGTTGTTCGTGAGTTTGAAGATCCGCAAGAACCTGTAGATCCACCCCGTGAGGATAACTCTCACAAGAGGAAACCTGCAGGGGCTAGAGAGCTCATTCAAGATGCAGAAAGATTTTGCATTCCAGAAGAAGAACACGGAGCAAAGAAGAGAACCAGATCACATACCAGCTATGTTTCTTTACTCTGTGACATTATGAACAAAGATCCTTGCAGTTATGAAGAAGCAACAGAAAAGAAAGAATGGAAGGATGCCATGGTTGAGGAATACCAATAAATAATCAATAATGATGTTTGGGATGTTGTACCAAGACGTAAAGAGAAGTCCGTTGTGACTTCTAAATGGATCTACAAAATCAAGCATGCTGCAGATGGAAGTGTAGAGAAATACAAAGCAAGATTCATAGCTCGTGGCTTCTCTTAGAAAGAGGGAATAGATTATGAAGAAACTTTTGCACCTGTATCCAGGTATACTTCCATCAGAACAGTACTTTCCTTGGCTGCAGTAATGAAATGGAAAATACACCAGATGGATGTCAAGACTGCCTTCTTGAATGGTGTAGTTGAAGAGGAAGTATATGTGGAGAAGCCACTCGGTTTCGAAATACATGACAGGGAGTCGTATGTGTGCAGATTGAAGAAATCCTTGTATGGCTTGAAGCAAGCTCCCAGAACTTGGTATGGTAGGATGGACAGTTTCCTATCTAGTTTGGGCTTTACCAAGAGTAAAGCAGATTCCAACCTTTATTACAAGGTTGAGGAAGGGAATCCTGTGATTCTACTCCTGTATGTGGATGACTTATTTGTAACAAGAGATGACAGATTGATTGCAGATACTAAGAGAAATCTTGCTGCCGAGTTCGATATGAAAGATTTGGGAATGATGCATTATTTCCTAGGTATGGAGGTGTGGTAGAGTACAGGTGGGATCTTCCTTGGTCAAGGGAAGTACACAGTAGATATCCTGAAGAGATTCGGGATGATGGATTGCAAGGCCATAGCCACACCTATGGCATCGAATCTAAAGCTTCTATGTGATGCTTCATCTGAGCCAGTTGATGTCTCTATGTATCGTCAGATGATTGGGTCCTTGATGTACCTGATGAACAGGAGACCATATATTTGCTTTGCGGTGAACACATTGAGTCAGTTCCTGACAGATCCGAGGAGTGTTCATCTTGTTTATGTAAAGCATGTTCTGAGGTACCTGAAGGGTACAGTGGATTATGGGATAAAGTATGAGGCAAATCAAAAGTTTAACCTGCAGGGTTATGTTGATTCAGATTGGGCTGGCAATGCTGTATATAGGAAGAGCACATCTGGGTGTTGCTTCAATATGGGATCAGGTGTGATCTCTTGGTTTAGCAGGAAGCAGTCCTATGTAGCACTGAGTACAGCTGAGGCAGAGTATGTTGCATCCTGTTCAGCTAGTTGTGAGGCAGTATGGCTACGGAAGCTACTGTCTAAATTATTTGATCTCCTGTTGGATGCTACTGGTATATTTTGTGATAACCAGAGTTGTGTGAAGCTGTCCGAGAACCCAGTATTTCATGACAGGTCGAAACACATAGAGATCAAATATCACTATATTAGGGATATGGTGTAGAGAGGAGCTGTGAAACTCCTGTATGTTGCGACGGACAAGCAGATTGCAGATGTGCTGACGAAGCCACTAGCCAGAGTGAAGTTCGAGTACTTCAGAGAGAGGCTTGGTGTTCTTCGGATTGATGACACTTCGAGGAAGAAGTGATGGACACATTTGCTAAATCCATTTCAAGCATGTTGGAAGGAGGATCCTTCACATGGCTGTGGATGTAAGCGTTGGATGATGAGCATTAGGATGATGTTCTGGTTTCTGCTTTGTATGATCAACTGGATCATTTTTATATGTATGTATGTATGCATCATGTTGGATGATGGATATGATCAGTTGGATCATTTATATGTATATGTATGTACGCATCATGTTGGATGCTTGGACCATGTATCTGTATATGTATCAGGTGGATACATTGTATGATCAGGTAGATCATGTCTGTTGATATGTATCATGTATGATCAGGTGGATCATGTATGATGATATGTATCAGGTAGATACTTGGTATGCATCAGGTAGATGCATTGTATGATTAGGATGATCATGGATGACGAGCTTCAGATGTTGCTCCAGATGACATGCAGCAGTATGTTGCAGTGATGATGATCAGGATGATCATGTGTACATCAGGATGATGTATGGTGAGTATCAGGTTGATACTCTGTGGCCGTGGAACAGGTTGTGCAGATAAGCATGTAATTTGTGCCCTGGGATATTTGCAGATAGTCTTTCAAGGTTTTTCCTACGGCATGTAATTTGTACCCTGGGATATCTGGCAAATGCTCTTTCGAGGTTTTGCTTGGGAGGACATATAATTTGTGCCCTGGGAGATCTACAGATAGTCTTTCAAGGTTTTGCCTATGGCATGTAATTTGTGCCCTGGGATATCTGGAAGATGCTCTTTCGAGGTTTTGTCCTATGGCATGTAATTTGTGCCCTGGGAGATCCGATAGGTTGAGCCATGTGCTCGTAATCAGTCTTGGGATGCTCTTTTGAGGTTTTTCCATGGCCACATGTAATTTGTGCCCTGGGAGATCCGATAGGTTGAGCCTTGTGCTCGTAATCAGTCCTGGGATGCTCTTTCAAGGTTTTTTGGTGACCACATGTAATTTGTGCCTTGGGAGATCTGATAGGTTGAGCCTTGTGCTCGTAATCAGTCCTGGGATTCTCTTTCAAGTTTTTGTGGTGGGGTCACATGTAATAAGTCCTGGAGATTTGGACAGCATGAAAAAGGCCTCAGATGCTCTTTAGGGTTATTGCTAGTCAAGAGACTCTTTTAAGGTTTTGTGACGCATGTAATAAGTCCTGAGATTTCCACAGTATGGCCAGTGATGATGAAGACCTACATGTGGTGGGCCTACATCCGGTATGAAAAAGGACTGGCTCTGTAGAACTTCCTAAGACGAGTAGAGTCAGAGATTGGTTGAGATAGCAGCAGCAGTGACGATGCATCAATTACGATGATCCCGAGAAGAAGACTTGTCTAGCAGATTTATGTCGAGAAATACCTTCCTAGTTAAGAGGGAGTGTTGATGTATATGTAACTTCGGAATGTATTTCATCTATGTATTTCATATATATTTATTGTACCCTTATTAGAGATGTGTTATTCCTCTATAAGGAAGTGTCATCATGTGGATTGACAAGTGTCGCAAGTGTGTGTACTTTCCGATGGGTTATTAGACCACCATGTGTGGGGTCGGCCCTGAAATATATATTATATTGTGGATGTACCTAAATAGACAAGTCGGCCCCATAAGGTCACTGGGAAAATAGGTTAGTATAAATAGAGATCAGGAGATCTCTATTTAGATCATTCGGAAAGTCATCTCTCTCTCACTCAGAAAGTGGCGCACTAGTGAGGATGAGGATCATCTGCTTCTAGGAGACTATATCAAGTGTATTTTGGTTGTACTTTGGTTGAGCCATTGCTCTCTCTATCTCTGAGGAAGTTGTGGGTTTTTTCACCTTAGGGTTTTCTCCACGGAAACTATGTGTCTCTTGTCTCTCATGATTTTGATTCTTGTGATGCTTGTCATGCTTATTGTGATTGTTATGCATTGATATACTGTATATGTTATTCTCTCAGAGAAGATCCTAGAGTATTGAATTAATGCTCAAAATTTAACATGTAACTGGCGGTAGACTGCTGAGAAGTCATTTTCGTCCTCGTACAACTGTTTCCAAGTGGTCGTGTCGTAACCCTGCATACTCATCATTGTCAAGAGGAGAGTAATGGGTGGTCAAATGAGGAAATATGCAGTGGCATTAGCCTTGCCTTTTCGATACTTAATCACCAACTGAAATTGTTGTAGGTAATTAATCCACTTGAGCTGTCGGTTTGTTTGCAACTTTGATTGTGTCGGAGCGAACTGTAGAGGCTTGTGATCAGTAAGAATGATCGTTTCCTTTCCAAGGATGTAATGCCTCCATTGCTTGAGAGCTTGCACAATGGCATACAGTTCTTTTTCGTACGTCGAGTATATTTTAACTGTGTCGTTAAAAGTCTTGGAATGAAAAGCGACTGAGTGACCAGATTGAGTGATCACTGTGCCCAAGGTATAGTCCGATGCATCCATCTCAATCTCAAAGGGATGATGCAAATCAGGTAACACAAGTATTGGTGCAGTGCAGAGCCTGTGTTTGAGCTATTCAAAAGTTGCTTGTTGTGTTTCTGTCCATTGAAAGACATTTTTCCCATTTCCTTTCGTCAACTGATTCAAGGGCCAGGCTATTTGACTGAAGCCGAGTATGAATCGTCGATAGAAATTTTCCAAACCAAGAAAACTTCTTAGTTCTTGAATGCTTCTAGGAATGGGCCAATCTTTGAGGATCTATACTTTGTTCGGATCGATGTGAATGCCTGCAGAGTCAATTACATACCCCAAATATTTGATGCTGGTCATCGCAAAAGAGCACTTTTCCATGTTCAAATAGAGCTGATGTTGCTGGAGAGTGTCAAGGACTTGTCGAAGATGTCCGACATGTTCTTCCCATGATAGACTGAAAATCAATATGTCATCGAGATAGACAATAACCCATTTGTCGATGAAAGGTCAGAGAAGGTTATCCATATGTTGCATGAAGGTCGCAAGTGTGTTGGTTAAGTCGAAAGGAATGACTAACCATTCAAACAATCCTTCCTTGGTCTTGAAAGCAGTTTTCCACACATTTGAGGGCTCGATTGGAATCTGATGGTATCCCTACTTGAGGTCGAGTTTAGTAAAGAATTTAGCACCTTTCAGACAGTCGATAAGCTCATCTATCCGTGGCAGAGGGTACCGATTCTTCACCGATATTTTGTTGAGAGCTCTGTAGTCGATGCACATGCACCAAGTTCTGTCTTTCTTCTAAACTAGGACGACTGGACTTCCACAAGGAGAAGAGTTGGGTCGGATATGACCTCTGTCGATTAATTCTTTGATTTGTCTGCAAATCTCTTCATTTTCGAGAATGGATCTTCTGTAAATAGATGTGTTAGGAAAAGAAGAACCAGAAACAAGTTCAATGGAGTGTTTTACCTGGCAATGCTGAGGTATTCCGTCTAGAGCTTGAAAGAGGTTCTGGTACTCATCGAGAATATGATCGACTTGCTGCTTCTTTCAAGAGTTGCATTGGTCGTGACTCGACTCGTTGCTGCAGTCTTCTTAGAATGTTGCAGCTTGATCATGATTAATGCAAATTTCTGAGCATGATGGATGAGCTTCTTTGTCTGTTTGGCAGATATCAGTGTAACCGTCAGTGTAGGTTGACGCTCAGGTATGCTGAACCATCGATTTCGGATTCTGATAATCACCTTCTGAGGCTGTGACTGATAACTTCCATGTCTATCCCAGAGGTAAGGTTTCCCAAACAGGGCATTGGCTATGGAGAGTGGTTCCACATCACAGAGTACTTCATCTTCAAAAGGTTTTATGAAGTAGGAGATTTTGCATTATCGAGTGATCCGTAGTTCTTATCCATCCTTCATCCAATCGATGTTGTAAGGTTGAGGATGTGGAGTGGTGACAAGACCTAATTTCTTCACCAGTTCTTCAGAAATGAAGTTCTTTTGGCTCTCGTTGTCCACAATCAGATGCAATGGGTTTCTCTGGACCCATATCCGTGTATGGAACAGGCGCTCTCATTCCTCCTCCTCGACAATAGTCGAGGCTGCTTGAGTTGTCGAGGTCAAAAGGGTCATCGCGTCTGGATCAGATTCTTCCACCGTCTTGTTGAACGCGTCGGAGGTCAACACTTTCACCAAAAATGTCTTCCAATCTTTACATTCAGATGTATCATGCCAAGATGAGTGGTGGTAATCACACCATTTTCCATTCGGTGATTGTTTGCTACGTTCCTTTTTATGAAAAGGCTTCTTACCGTCATTAGGTTTTGGCGGTGTTAGCTGAGAAGATCTCGACTTGTCGTAGTCGGTGGGTGTCTTTTTATCGGGTGGTCTTCCTGATGTCGGCTTTGTCGCGAAACATGCTTTTCCTTTCTTCTTGGTTTCCAGTTTACTGGCGTAGTGGAAAGCATCCGCAAGCGTATTGACAGTCAAAAAATTCCATCTCCTGCTGGATGTACTGAGACAATCCACTGGTGTATTTCAGAACAAGCAATTTCTCTTCCTCTTGGACGCCAAGTCTTGCCATGAGTCGGTAGAACTCATCAGTGTAACTCTGTACTGATTGGTCTTTCCATTTCCTTAGCTGCTGCCACTTCTTATACTGCTGCTCGAGGTATTTCGGCGGGTAAAATTCCTTCTGTATGTGTTTGATGAATTTATCCCATGTGTCAATGGGGTCTCCATTTTTGTCGAGAGGTTATCCCACCAGCAATGCATGGAGGTTGACATTTTTAAGGATTCAATGGTGACTTTTTCAGCTTCAGAGAGTTGATTTACGGTGTAATAGGATTCCAATTGTTGCACCCAATTCTCGACGGATTCCACGTCAATCTTTCCTTCAAGATTCGGTATATCAAGATTCATTTTTACTTTGAAGGGGCTTATTTTATCAGAGTAAGTTTTCGTCGACGATCCTCTGGATCTTGAGGTGAATCGCAAGAGAATCTCATTGAACTAGGAAAACATTTCAGTTCGTTGTCGAGCCAGAGCTTGCGCAATAAGCTATGTTGTCTCGTCGGTTGCATGTCTATCATATGTTTCTTCTGTCATATCTAGAGATCGCGTCTGCTTGGATTGCTGAGATTGCGAGCAAGTTTGAACCGGCAAAGTCAGGTAACTTCGAGAGAAGTGTATACTCAGAACTTAAGCAAGAAAATTGAGTGTGCTCTAATACCAATGATCCGTATCGTGTCCAGGAAGCACGAGGGGGACAAAAGTTCGACTGAATGAGTCGGCTATGTTATGGAGGAAGCTTAATAAACAGAAAGAGAAAAACAGGGTTACGCAATACAGATAACACAAGTACACACAGACAATATGAAGGAATGTGAACTATTCTAGATTGATCAATATGAAGATCTGATAAAATCTGATTAGTTGTATATTACAATATTTTACATGCTTATAAAGAAATATGAGACGCTTGGGTGCCTCCCCGTTATGTTCAGTTACAAAGAAGAAGTTAGAGCAGTTCAACTGTTCAACCGTTACAGTTGACTGGAAGACAGAAAGACAGTCTATCGAGGTTTGACAGTCACGGGCGCATGTCGATGTTGTATGCCGATGTCGCGAACTATGAGGTCGCTAAACATGTCGAAGGTGCGAAGTTGTCGAAGTCCTGTTGCGTCAAAAACTTGTCAAAGTTTTATCAAATGCGAAGACTAGTCAAGAATGTGTCGAAGTTAACATCCGACAACAAATGCCAACTACGATGTGGATCAATTCTTTTGGATTGAAAAAAATATATAGATAGGTGAATATTAAATATGAAACATACAATTTACTACTAAAACTTGTGAATTTTGGCGAATATTATGATAAAAAAACACATTTTATGTAAATATAGGCGATATTAGATACTAAAAATGACCAAATAGCAAATTTATATTTTGAAAAAACACCCAAAAAATAGCCAATTGACGAAATTTCGCCCCTTAAAATTTCTCTGCATAAAACATAGTTCATAGATATTTGACAAATTATCCAAAAAAGATGGCCAAGATAAACCGACTGAATTTCATTAATTATGCAAAAAATTACAATGACTCAATACATAAACATTAGAATAAATTTACCTAATACATAATAACATCCAAATAGTGAGTTAAGAAAAATCTGAACCAACAAATTAGATGCATTCATAAATTGCAAAGGTAACACATAATTGTTTCAATACACGAAGTGAAGGAAATCAGAAATTTATCCAATAAAATTGATAAATCAAACAAAAGATATAGCTACTCATAACAGAGGAGTGGTAATGCTTTTCAAATAATTCAGAACAGAGGCAGGGTAGCTACTCATTTACAGTCAAAGAGTTGTTTGTCTTATGATAAGGAAGAAAATAAGAACAGTCCATCAACACAAAGCATTATTAAATGAATTATGCATTAACTTTAGTATAAAATTGTTTGTGGATTCTTGGAATCAAAGAAATAGAGCATAATCATATGAATTCTGCCTCAATATACACCTATCCAAACATGAAAGAGAACATGATGAAGTAGATAAATTGCCCTGATATTCTTCATGTTTCCTCATGGTGCCATCCTCCTCCCAAAAGAGAGGAAGTCCCTTCTTGAATAATGGATCAAACATTTCTTTGAAGAGTTTTACTTGATGTGCTAAAATGTCTATCCTTGCCTGAATTGTGTTCATTTGGTGATACTTATTCACCACCTTATTTCCCCAAATAATAGTAGACACTCTATCCTTTATGTTGGTTGTTTTCACTTCATCCTCTATCAGCCCATTCGGAAATTCTATGGCCTTTTCTGCACACTCCATGGGATTCTTGTTCAACTTTTCCTTGACTGTTGTTATGCTTTTCCTGGCTAAATTTATTACAGCCTCTTTGTCCATAATGAAATCGAGATATGGCCTAAATTTATCTGCCTCTGCAATAATTTCATCCAAAATGACTTGCTTTGCTTCCTACAGGGAGGTCTCACCTGTAACCTACTTTATTAATTCATCATAATTCACCTATAGCCCTAGGTAATTAGCCTCCCAAGCCTTTCCCTCCTTCTCTTCTTATGAGACTCTACTCCTCGGCTCTGTGTTCTGCTTCTGCAACCTTTCCACTTCTAAGTTTTTTAGGCTTGCCTGTGGCATAGCCTGCACAATGAAGAAATCACCTGATTCTATGGAGGAGGGTGTGGCCATGTTCTCCAACTCTTTGCTCTTCTCCTACAGTTTCCTTTCAAGGTCTTCAGACTTAGCTTTCCACTTCTTTTCACTTTCCACCATGAGAGCCATATCACTCAGCCACAACTTCTCCTTCTCTTCAAACTTCAACAGCCTAGCTTTGCAGTCTGTTAGTTCCTCTTGTAGCTTTTCTCTCTTCTCCTCCAACTCTACCAATTTAGAAGCTTCTACCAGCTGGATGGAGGGTATCTTTAGCTTCTTTTTTAATAACTAAATGGTGATGTCTTTATCATCCAGCATCTTTTGTATACTAGCCTTCTTGTCTTCTTGGCTTTCAGTAGCCAAAAATGCATTTTGCAACTTTTTTATTTGTGTCTTGTGGGATTTGTTCTCCACTCTCTCTAGTCTAAGCTGATTTTGAACCTTACCCTTACTGACTTGCAATTTTGACAGTTCTAGGAAATCCTTTAGCAGGTTGGCATAGATAACCTCCCCAGTCTCCTTGTGCAAGTTTATCATATTAGGAACAATAATATCTTCCAAGTTCACTTTCAGTTCAGTGGCTTTGCTTTTGGTAGCCAAGGCCAAGTTCAAGGTGTTCTGGGCATAGCTCCTGCTAGCTACCAAAGACACATCTTTATTTGAAATCTGCCTCACCTCTTCATATAGCTTAGAGTCTTCTGAGGCTGCTTCTGTGCTCTCTTTGTACTCACCCAGTAGCTCTGCTCTACTCTTGCTGGGTGCAGCAGGTTCAATGGATGTTTGGATGAATACATATTCTTTGACCTCAAAAGCAGGCAACTTAATCTAAACTTGTTTCTTTTTTCCTTGACCTGTTGACACCTATACAATTTGTTGCTCAAATTTTTGCACTTTCTGCCTTTTGGGAGCTCTTTCTGTGTCATCATCTATATCCATGAAATCAATCTTTTCCAACTTGTTGGTTTCCCCAGAGCCATTGGCAAGGGGTATAGTTTCTTCAACCGCTGGGACCAGGATGGAGGAGCTAGGTGTAACAACCCTCATATACGAATATAGAGAATAATTAATATAATAAATCAAATGTAATATAAAATAATGTAAGATAATAATATAATTGGGAATATGAAAGAAAATAAGGGAAAACAAATTGCATTAAATAAGAAATTAAGAATTTGGGAGAAAGAGGAGATAAAAGGAGGAGAAGAAGTGAACAGAGGTGATCTTTTTTCCTTTTGGCATTTGGAAGACGAGCTCTTGAGGAGAGGAAAGCAATATAGCACTGGCATAGGGTTAATTGTTGGGGGCTCTGGGACCTCATCCTTTGGCTGGGGGTTGGTTGGGTGGAGAGTCGTCCCCCCACCTTCAGTTGCACTATTGGAGCTATCAAGGTAATGGTAGCTACTAGTTCATCTAACCAGGTATGGTTCCTTAAGTTTCACAGCATATTTTATGTTAATATTGATTAGATCCACTTTCTTTGTCAGATATTCGATGCATGTTGTTCTTGTTTGTTTCTGGATTTTATATCGTTTTACATGTTATTAGATTCTTGTATTGGTTCATAGATCTGCATGCATATTTAATATTCTTTGTTATTTAGTATGTTTTATGAGTTTTATGGTTCTTACATTTGGTATCAGAGCTAAGTTCAAAGGCTCGGGCCTAAGGGCTCTCACTCCACACAAATTGTTAGGTTGATTACTATCCAAAACAGGGGTAAATTTTTTGATATCAAATCTGCTAATCAAATTATATACACTATTTGTATAGTTATAGATTTGATTTGATAATTCAAGATTGTCAGTTATTTTAATCTAGTTTTATTTGTCAAAATGTTGAACCTTAATTATGAAGATCTGATAAAATATCAGACTAATAGTAATGGGTATAAACTACTTATTTATTATATCTTTAGGGAAGAAAAGATTAGTCTATGCATTTCTTGGATTTTATTATTGATTATTTATTACATGTAGTTTTGCAAGAAGGCTATGGAATGCATTGAATAGATTGATTTTAAATATGAATTATTCGATTTTAAAGTTTTGAAGCAATTGTGGGTGTACTGCAAGGTTGCAGGAAATCATTGAACATGTTTGGATTATAAGGCACCTTGCAAAGCATTGAACATGTTTGGATTATAAGGCTGTGATTGCAAAAAGATTGAAGTAAATATTCTTGTTGATATATATTATTGCTTGGAATGCAAATGGGTATCCCCATGGAATAAATTTTATCAACAATTTTAATTCTAGGATATATTTCAGAAGACTCTAAATCTCTACTAGTTGTCCTAGAATATCTATAGCAAATAAATCTCACTAAGGCATACATCTGACCTGCACACAGTAGAATATTATAAATTTCCTGGAAGCTTGAAAGCTTGCAAATGTGGGTTTATTAATTTGTAGCAACATATTCATATTTAATCTAGAATAGTGGCCTTTCCACAACTTCCAATGAAAGGTTTGACATATCACGCTTCAAAAGAAGATATTGAAAGTGCCATGTGAGTAATCTCCGGAAATAAGATATTGAAGTCGCCACTCTCAGAAGCTTATCAATGAGCAATTTGGAATGACTTTCCTATACTGGCAGATTGCCAAAAAGTAATCTCACAAGCTTTCACAATTTTGGAAAAAATTATTGACAGATATCACAGTCCCAATCTGCAAGAACTGTTGCTTGGAGGATAGTTGTTGTCGCTAAACATCTAGATCAGCTAGCCAATTTTTTTCTTTGTTTTCCCCCATCATGTCAAATATACAATGGGTTATGTTTGATGCATTCTGATTTCTGATTTAATACGCTTGAATAAATCTTCAAGTTGTAAAGCAATTAACTGACCTGAATTATAGACCATGATTTCATGGCTGTGAGTTCTTCATTATTGACATTTCCAAAATAGGTTCGAGTCATCTTGCTACACAATTCTTTGAAAGCATGATCCTAGCATTATCTATTAAAATTCCAAGTGGGAGGTTTCAGGAAAACTTCTTGACAGACTCCATGGAGTACAAATCAAGTGGTAAACGTAAACTCGAGAACCCTGAATTACATCATCTTTGGCAGTCTTACCAATTTCACATTCATGTTCTCCTGCATGTGATTGGCGCATTCCTCGATGGAGTGTTTCGGTCTCCCACGATCCTACGTTAGGGTTAGTGAAGAATGATCATGTGTCATGTTCCCCCCCTCGTGACCTTGGTCACAACTTGGATCTTCCTATCCCTAGGGGTCTAAGTTCACTAATTAATTAAGTATTTAATTCATGGGGATATTTTGAGGCAAGTACACCTTAGAGAATAATTAATTATTGAGTTATCTAATTAATTATGAAGCTGGAAATAAATTGTGAGAAGTATTTTAGTATTTTTGTTTATTAAATGCTAATAAATGTTTCCAAGTTGGACCATAAGGCTAGGAGATCGAATTTGTGGTCAAGTGGATGACTTTTCCAATTGGAGAATAATTCAGAATGGAAAGAAAGTCAGAAGGAAATTAGAAACTGACAAAAGTGGGAGAAAAGTTGGCAAAAGCAAGAAAGTGGAAAAGAAATGGAAAGAATCAGGAAAAGATGGGAAAAGTTGGCAAAGGAAGAAAAGTAGAAAGTAAGTGGAATGGAAAGAAGCAGGAAAAGCTCAACAGATATTTAGCAACATCCAAAAAGGCAGCTTGTGTTCAAGTACACAGGGTATTACCAAAGGACCGAACACCAAGAGAAACCACTTCACACAAACAGATCACAGATCAACACACCGATGTTTTGACATGGTTTAAACCCTCTTGAGGGAAACACTCCACGGCCCCGGCCAAATAGCTTCTACGGGACAATTTATTATGCAAAGAAAGAAAGTTACAAATGAGCTTCTCATAATCGATCAACTAAACAATGACCCTCCATGCTCTTTAAATAGAGATCATGGACCAATCGGGTGTTAAGCCACAGATCAAGGTTAGGTTTGATCTAAGAGAAGTTGAGTCGTCAGATCACTCTATGTCGGAAACATATTGTGACCGTCGGATTAAGTATTTACAAATGCATACTAATGCATACTAAAGAAACACACTATCCCTAACGGATATATTACACAAGTTGATCTTAACTAACTCCTAAGTGTCTAAATATCCTAAAATCCCCCCTTAAGAACAACTTGGGATAGGATTGAAGGATTTAAAAAAGAGACACTATTAGGAGAAGGAAGGAGGCATTAGAGCCCATCCCCCCTTAATGACAAGTTCCTGAACTCCTAACATAGATTGAAGTTTAGAAAACTTTGCTTCTGTAAGAGACTTGGTGAAGATGTCTGCAACTTGATCATCTGTAGGGAAAAAGAGCACTTCAAGAACACGATCATGAACAAGATTTCTGATGAAGTGCATATGTAGCTCAATGTGTTTGCTGCGTTGATGTAGAACTGGATCTTTAGCATGCTTGATGGCACTTTGATTGTCACACCAAAGTGGAGTAAGCTGCTGCTGCTCGAATCCAAACTCTGAAAGGATCTGTCGAAGCCATAAAGATTCCTGACTGGCATTAACTGCTACTCGATATTCTGTCTCTGCTGAAGAAAGAGCAAGAGCTTGTTGTTTCTTACAAGCCCAAGTAATAGGTCCAGATCCCAGACTGAAAACATAACCTGCAGTAGACTTTCGATCATCAGGATCGCCGACCCAATATGAATCAGTGAAACCAACCAACAAAGGTTTCCCCCCTGTACTGTAATGAATCCCAAACTGATCTGTACCTCAAATATATCGAAGTATTATTTTAGCTGCTTTCCAGTGACTTTCATGAGGTGTCTGCATATAACGGGAAACACGACCAACGGCAAAGGAAAGGTCAGGACGGGAATGAGTCAAGTATAAGAGACTACCAACAAGCTGAGGATACAAGGTGGCATAGACTTCAGGTGAAGTACAAGTGGCAAAAAATTTGACTCCAGAATGGAAGGGAGAAGGGGCTGGTGTACAATCTTCCATGTGAAAGCGACGAAGAAGGTCACAAGCATACTTAGACTGAGAAAGAAAGATTCATTCTTTGGTTTGTAGGACTTGGAGACCAAGAAAATAATGCAAATGTCCTAAGTCTGACATTTCAAAATTTTGTTTAAGACTAGATTTCACATGGGTTATAAGCTTAGGGTCACTACCAGTAAGAATAAGGTCATCAACATATAGAACAAGTATGATGAGATGGTTTCCTACTTTCTTGGTATAGACATTGGGGTCAGAACGACATCTAGAAAAACCAGTGCCAAGGAGAAAGTTATCCATTTTGGCATACCAAGCTCTAGGAGCTTGCTTAAGGCCATATAAGGATTTCTTAAGGCGGCAGACAAGGCTATAGTTATTATGAACATAGCCAGGAGGTTGTTCCATGTAAATTTCCTCCTGTAAATCACCATGTAAGAAGGAAGACTTGACATCCATTTGATGGACTTCCCAGTTGTATAAGGCTGCAAGGGAAAGAACAAGGCGGATGGAGTTCATTTTTGCGACGGGAGCAAAGGTTTCATTGTAGTCAATCCCTTCAACTTGGGAAAAACCTTTGGCAACTAACCTCGCCTTAAGTCTTTCAGCACTTCCATCTGATGCATACTTAGTTCTGTAGACCCATTTACATTTGACAAGTTTTCTTCCTTTTGGAAGAGGTACAAGATCCCAAGTATCGTTCACCATTAAGGAACGATATTCTTCATCCATGGCTGCATCCCAATCTGGATTCCCTGAAGCTTCTGCAAAAGTTTCTGGATCATGATTCTCGGAAACTTGAGCCAAAAGAGAAGAGGCTCGCTGAAACTGAGAACGTGTTTGACGTTGATCTCTAGGATCACCGGCAAGATCACCAGCTGCTTCACATGTTGAACGGACCCATCGAGGAAGCACTTGTGCTGGTGCAACTGGAGGAACATGAGCAGGCGAAGGTGGATTTCCATCCTCACTGTCATCATCAGAAACTGGAGTTGGAAACCTGTCAAGGAAGTTGGAAGAAGAAGAAGAAGGCACAAACGTCGAATCAGGCTCGCAGGCCAAAGATGGTACAATCACCGAGTTAGGCTCGCGGGCCAAGATATTTTCATCAAATTTAACATCTCTTCTAATGATTATATCATAAGAATGTGGTTGAAGAAGTCTATAACCTTTTAAATCTTCAAATTATCCAACAAATATGCACTTTTCACTTTTAGGCTGCAATGTTTTCCGTTTTTCATCCGGAATGTGAGCCCATGCTTCACTACCAAACACATGGAAGTGACTTACATCAGGTTTAGTTTTACTCCATGCTTCTTCCGGTGTTATATCTTGTAATGCTTTAGTGGGGGTGCGATTAACTATGTAATTTGCACAATTAATGGCTTCAACCCAAAATTGAAGACTTAGTCCCTTAGATTGGATCATACAATTAGCCATTTATTTTAAAGTGCGGTTCTTTCGCTCAGCTACACCATTTTGTTGTGGTGTATATGGAACAGTGTGTTTTTGTTGGATGCCTTGTTCAGTGCAGAAAGTAGTGAACTGTTTGTTAACATATTCTCCTCCATTGTCATATCTTAACTTAATAATTTGATGACCAGATTGCTTTTCAACAAGGGCCTTGTAGGCCAAGAACATGTTAAATACTTCACTCTTAAGTTTTAAGAAATAAACCCAAGTGCGTCTGGTGTAATCATCAATGAAAGTTAAGAAATATTTGAAACTAGAAAAGGAAGCAGATGGAAGAGGACCACACAAGTCACTATGCACAAGCTCCAAGGGAACCGAGGCATGCCAAGAGGCACGTTTGTCAAAACTGTCCTGATGATGTTTTCCGAGTACACAACCGGAGCAAACACCATCTCTGCAAGATACCATCGGAAGACCTGTCACCATATTTTCTTTACATAGTTGTTGCAATGAGCGATAATTTAAGTGACCAAATAGCTCATGCCAAAGTTTGCTCAAGTTATCACTATGAACAACAAAAACTGAAGGGAAAGGTGATGACCCAAAGTTGTTAAACTTGTACAACATGGTAATATCATCAACAATTCATGTAGCTAGGACCTGTTGAGGATCTTTAAAATCCTTGATTACAACTTGGTGAGGTGTAAACGTCACAGTTTTACCTTCACCAGAATGAGTGATCTGATAGACTGATAACAAATTGCAGGAAATTCTTGGAACACATAGTACATCACTAAAATGACCATTATCTACTGGAACTGTTACAACTCCTACAACACTTAGAGATCTATCATCACCAACAAATATTTGTTTGGTGTTACATTCATGCATAGTAGAAAAGATGGCTTGATCCTTAGCCATATGATAAGATGCTTTAGAATCAATGAGCCATTCATTTGAAGTAGAAGAAGAAGATGCATTATAAGAATAACCAGAAGCACAAAATGCATGTCCATGAGAGGCATATTCTGAAGGTGAATCTACGCTGATGTGGTGCTTCTTCATTGCTGCTTCCAAGGCTGCCATCTTCTTGAAACACTTAAATTCATCATGATTATCTTTCCCGCAATAGTTGCAATGACACTCAGTCGTCTTTCCTTTTGGCGTGGATCCTTTGTCATTTTTTAAAGAAGGAGTTGACTGAGAGGGTTTTGGACCCTTGTTTGACTTATTATTGCGAAAATTTTGTCTCTTGGGAGGCTTGAACTTTTCTTTATGTTGGAACAATAAGGCTTTCCCAGATGTATCTGCATTGTTGATTATTCCAAGATGAATGAGTTTATCTTGTTCCCTAATCAAGGAATCACAAAAGGATTCAAGACTAGGATCTTGATAGCTAGCTGCATTCAAGGATGCTTTCATGGAGTAAAATGTAGATATAAAAACAGAATATACAGGTCCAAGTTTGGAAAGAATATGATAAATGCATTATTTGTCTTCCCTCTCAATCTTACATTCTACACATAAGAGCTTAAGAGTTTTGTACTTAGATAAATAATCTTGAATGCATTAAAAGTCACTTGGATTTGAAGAAATCAACTCATTTTCAAGTTGGTGACCTCGAATTTCATTGTGTTTACCAAACACAGATTCCAACTTGTCCCAAGCAGCATTAGGTTCATCAATTCCAGAAATGTGGAATCGCAAATCAGTAGAGATTGACATCTCAATCAATCCATGAGCTTCATCACATCTATTTGCCCATTTTATTTTCTTATCATCATCAGTGGGTTCTTTTTCTTTCCCTATGGTAATTCTGAAAAGTCCCCTACTTCGTAGAACATCCTCCATACGAGATTTCCATGAGAAATAGTTGGAACTGTTAAGTAGAATGTCACAATGAGCGGCCATATTTGTAAATTAATGGCTATAAAATAAGAAACCAATAGTCTGGATGTGAAGAGCTTGAAAAAATAGGCGGTTTCAAAAAAAATGGCACTGAAAATTGACTCTGTATGATGAAGTTATGCTTGAACAAAGAAACTATTGAAGATGTCCCCAATAGTGACATGGCAGCTAGAGAATGTCCAGCAAAAAAAGGAACCCCCCCTCTTCCCAAGATGAACCTTTTGACAATCACTTTACAAGAAAGTTGCTTTAAGTGAACCACTTTTGTAAAATAAGTGATTTCACGTTTACAATGATATTATTTTTAAATAGTGCAACAATAAAAAAAACTTAAGTGACTCACTTGTATTTTTATTTTTTATTATTTAAGTGAGATGCACTTTTACAATAAAGTAACTTGAAATTAGAAATTGCATGCACTTTTATTTTAAAAGTAACTTTCTAAGACTTGAACTCAAGACCTATTAAGGAATAAAGCAACTTTGAACCAAGTGAGCTAGATTAAAAGGTATGTAAAATATGGGAATGAGGAAGTGGGCTTTTTTTTTTTTTTTTACTCTTCTTGCTCGGTTTGCGTGCTTGCCCTTTTTCATGCAAAACAAACCACAAATCGAAACCAAAAAAAAATTTCCACACTTGTGGAGTTAGATCTTGTTAGCTTGCCCGGAAATTTTACGTTTTCTCTCTGTTTCTGATTTGCCGAGATCGCGCAAGGTGCACGGCAAAGAGCATACGCAGCCGAGAAAAACCCTTTCCCTTTCTGTTTCTGATTTGTCGAGATCGCTCAAGGTGCACAGCAAAGAGCATACACAGACGGGAAAGCAACAATCTGAACCAAAAAAAAAATCTAACCGTAAAAAAAAGATGAAATATGAGATTTTTCGTTTTAAAAAATGAAATAAAAAAATGCGTCACTGTAACATTATACCTTCAGATCTGATGAAATACGCGTTTCTAGAGAAACCGGGAACCGTTTTCGATCAAACGAAAACTATTTCCAAACGGAAACGACGCTCCAAATGCAATGGAACACCTCCCACAGCCCAGAAATGCACAGAAATACCAGAACTAGAAACCCTTTTGATTTTCGGCAACAGCAGTTCAATATCTAGATCATAACTGGAAGCGGCACTTCATAAAAGCTCTGATACCATGTTCGGGTACACAGGGTACTACCAAAGGACCGAAAACCAAGAGAAACCACTTCACACAAACAGATCACAGATCAACACATCGATGTTTTGACGTGGTTTAAACCCTCTTGAGGGAAACACTCCACGGCCCCGGCCAAATAGCTTCTACGGGACAATTTATTATGCAAAGAAAGAAAGTTACAAATGAGCTTCTCATAATCGATCAACTAAACAATGACCCTCCATGCTCTTTAAATAGAGATCATGGACCAATCGGGTGTTAAGCCACGGATCAAGGTTAGGTTTGATCTAAGAGAAGTTGAGCTGTCGGATCACTCTATGTCAGAAACATATCGTGACCATCGGATTAAGTATTTACAAATGCATACTAAAAAAACACAGTATCCCTAATGGATATATTACACAAGTTGATCTTAACTAACTCCTAAGTGTCTAAATATCCTAATAGCTTGGGCGCACTTGCCAATCCAGAAAAGCAGCTAGGGTGCACTTGCCATTTCAGATTGATGGGAGATGAGGAAAGAAAGTGAGAAAGCACAAAAACTTGCCAAACGCAGAAGGGATGCACCCTACCTCACCCACATGCGTGGTCTAGATTTCCAAGCAATCCATCTCATCTATTTAAGCATGATTCTCACTTCAGGAAAGAACTTTTTCATTTGGAATTTTGGTCTGAGAGCTCTGAGCCTTTCAAGTTGAGTGTTGTTCCTAAACAAACTTGCTTGGGTGATGTGCCCCAAGACTGTGTGAGTTATCCAAGAGTGTTGTGTAGGTACAACCAGTAATATTGTAGCCATTTTTTTCCAGTATAGTGCAGCCATGAAGATCTAATGCCAGACTGGAGAGGAGACCACCATTGAAGAGGAACTGTAGCCAGATTTAGAGGAGGATCATCAGCAGAAGGAGATTGTGGTGGAGGAGCTTTCCCAAGACCCCCAGTGGGTTCTAGGAGTTGTTATCATCCTATGTTATTAGCTTCCAAGAATAGAGGACGAATCTAGACTTGATCTCTCAGTTCTCTCATTGCCCCAATTCGTCCAGCTAACTTTGGGGGCGTTTTCCCTGATGGAGATGTCTGTTTGAAGGAGGACGTACCTATGAAGACTTATAGCAGTAGGAGCAGCCAAATCAGGCCTATTCTCCACATAGGTTCTGTTCCTTGCATACAGAGCAGATTACTGTAAAAAAATCCTCTCTCTCTCTTCATATTCTTCACCATTGTATTGTAAAATCATAGCCTGTGAGGCACCTATTTGAGAAGGGAGTTATGGAATAAGAAAAGGAGGGTTTTGTCATATATATTGCAAGTTATTTCTGTTTTCATTACTGTATCAGAGCTGCATACTCATTTATAATAGAAAAAAAAATTAATGGAAGTTAGTTGTCAAGTCAGAATTGGAGACTAGCTAGTTGGGTGGTTTTATTTGACTAGTTTTACTATTTTATTCATAAAATACAATCTGCAAATCCATTTCACATCCCGTTTGTTGCAGTAGGCTCACAACTTAATATATTAACCATATCATCCTTTATAACTGAAATTTGGAAGCTTCTGCCTTGTGTTTGGGAAGCCAGCAAAGTTCCAAGCCCGACAATCCTAGTTAAGCATCTGTCACCCCAATCTTTCCAAACCTTGTCCAATCTACTCCAGAATATTCCTGAACATATCCAGACATTATTTGACCGATATATACACTGCTGCAAACTTCCTGAACCCCCTCCCTGTCTAGTCTGCATATGTCAGCTACCCAGGAAGCCTCGAAGTAGGCAAGGGATTAATTCCTTTGCTGAAAAGTGAAAGACACTGGTACCTTGTGCATAGGACACCCCAGATATGTACTTTGACCTGCTTCTGCACCAAACCCCATATAAATTCTAGAACTGAACTTTTATCCCATCATCTTCCATTCCTAGCCAGTAAACCTCACTTACATCCTGCACCATTTGATGAATTAAGCAGAAAATTGATTGGTGGAATTAAAAGGAACTTGAGATTCAGTTAATATTCTTGGTAGACAGTCCATAGGATATTACATCCTACTTGTACATCATGTTCCATGAGTGACTGCTCAGTGCGCGAACAACCCACTGTTGGTGTAACGGTTGTTCCCTATAACGCAGGCTTCGCATTAACGCATATAATGAAATTCACTGTTTTCCCTATAACGCATCTGCTGCAATTCTGCCATTGGAATTTTTTTTTCTTCTGCGTTGCCAGTTTCCTGTCGAATATGTGTTTTCATTGACTGTGGTTATGCTTGGGTGTGGTTTGGTGGACCATTTCACTGAATCATCCTCTAGCACCTCTTCTTTTCTTACAATTATTTTTTATCAGCTCCACGGTCTTAACATAATTATTGCATGATACGTGTCCATTTTCCATGACCTTTACTATGTCTTTCAACATTTTTCCCAATATCTTCCCTCTTTCCAATGTTCTCTTGCAAGTGTGCAACGTTCATCATTGTCGACCATATGCCTGATGTGTGTGTTCTGCATTATGCTCTTCTTGTTTTTCTTCTCCTCTAGCTACTGATATTTGATTCACCACATTTTCTACAAAGTATTTTGACAGCAACAAGCCACTGTCTCCACTGGCTCAACATTATTTAACGGTAGAATACCATTCACATAGTGGCTAAACCTTAGATTTGGGGCCATCACATCTTCACTAAAATCCTCTTTCTGTTAGGAGTTTGATTTCGATTATACTTCGATTTTGATTTAGATTATAGTGGTTAAACCCTACATTTTAATTATACTTCGATTTTGATTTAGATTATAGTTGGCTCTTTTTGTCAGATTGAGAGAGAGGGGCGTTCACAGAGCCATTATTTATGCTCACAGCAGTTACACCTTAATTATTACATGCTGCGATACTCCACCATGAGACAGAAACCCTAACGGTTGCTTAGCATGAATTCAAAATGTAACGCCTGTATTGAAGTGTAAATGCCTATATTGAAGTTTGAAGTGTAAATTCCTGTATTGTAACTCCTCTCGCCTTCTTCCGACTAAGCATTAAAAAAAGGGAGCATTTCATTTACCATTTTGGTGTATCATTCACTCATTCGATGAAACCAAATTAATCCCAACAACCCAAATTCCAATGCTCAAACCATAAGCCAAGTTACAATCGGATCATATTCTGCATTACAATGGCTTCCCACTAAGCGTTACAATTAACCCTGCTTCGCCCCCATCGATGTGTGCGATTGAAGATGCATTTTTTTCCTGTGGTGGAGAGCGTTGCTGTATTCAAGCATTAAATTTTGTGATTTGGAACTATTTTTGAATGCTAAATACAAGGGATTTCGCTTGTATGTGCGTGGAACTGGAGACGCCCTCAACATTTCAATTGATGTAGATGTTGTATTATTTGAAAGCTACTTGGATATATGCAGCTCTTGAACCTAGTGTGACCTTCATATGAGCTCTTCTATGTGAGCATTGGTTGTGGTGTTCCCACATCTATGTAAATATTGTTTTCCAACTACATGGAAGTATCTCTGCAATAGAAATGGTGCATTGAAAAGCATGGGATCTCTACATACTCTCCACTGAAGGGTGGCGTCTTTTTATCTTTATTGCATGTGGAGGAAGTGAAGACGATAGTAAGAGATTGTTTCCTATACTGGTGAGCTCTCTTGTTGAGTTGAAAGACTATTGGTGACTCCCTCTTGTTGCTAATTTTCCTTTTAGTGTGGATATAATAAAACCCTAATTATTGCGTTAAGTACGTTGCTGCATCCGGTTGGATCTCCTGTTTGTTGTAAACTTTACATTTTAACTGTGTAATCAAGTGGTCTCTCCTGGAAAGAATTGAACCTACCTTAGTTAATTACATTGTGCTCAGATCAATCAAATCTATCCTTATTATTTAAGTATTACACCTTATATTAAGGGATATCCAGTTTGCTTTGCTGGTTTGAAAGTTGTTCTCAAACAAATTAAGGACCAAATTCTTCTATATGAGCAATCGAACTCCCTGTCATGGTTGAAGGGAGTAACAATCAAGAAATGGTATTAGGAGTCTCTATTCTAACAAATAACAATAATCCTCATGTGATATCAAAGAGATATACTAACACACAACAATAATCTTCATAGAAGTTAGGGTTCAAGCTCTAGACGTGGTCACAATTATCTGAACAATAAAGAAATGAGAAGATAGTGTATTTAAATCCATGTGAGTGTTCTGTCTCAATTATTTTGAATTTATACCATTACAGGATAAGGTATACACGATAACTCATGAACTGGCTCAGTGCCCATGGCGCAAAAATGTTTTTGTTGATGGTTGCTCGAAGTAGACGGACCGCAATGTTAATGTTCTTGGAACGATCGTCGATCAGTCAATGGGGGGTTGTCACTCAGTTATAATGATAGAAAAAATTTACAATTCCACTTAGTTTTATAATTTAGCGCACTACATAAGAAAATTTAGTGATTCCCATGAAAATTCCTTAACAAAAAATAATTGTAGAATGCAATCAAGCGAGCTGACAATATAGTGCTGAGCACATTTTGAAAACCTGATGTGATGTGTAGTCGTCCGGTATTACTTGATTACTTGTATGTTCAATATTTAAAGTTAGTATTTGATCATGTGTCTGATCATTTCCATACTAGTTTGAAAGGGTGCTTGACTGGTATATATTCATTTCCTTGTTTACCAATATATGTTTCCTACTCACTTGGGCAGATAATTTTCAGCCCATCTTTGTGTCCCAGAAACGTTATCTTTGTCTCCCAAAAACGTTGGGCCTTCCATTCCACGTTAGTTTTTCCATTCCCTATACTTGTTTTCACTGCAAGTAATTGATCCATATTACTAGTCTTAAAATGGAGTGTTGCACTTAGCAGAGTAGCTCTATTTGCAACTCTTTCCTATATATACCATATATGTTTATGGTAGGAATCTTAAGCATATTATTGCTTATAATATTTTAAATAGCTTGATAGCCTCCTTTTCTAGATTATTATATCACTCCCTAGCTTTTTGAATTATGCTACTATGGTGTAAAAAAAAAATGTGACAAGATTGTTCCCTCGGCAAGCATGCCCTTTTCCGTTTTGGGACTATTGTATTGAATGAAGCCTGGATACAATATCTGAAAGAATCTCCTAGGAGGAGATGCCATTGCAACCTGCTTGCAGTGAGGACGAAATATGTCTCTGTGGAGTTTGAACCACCCCCCACTTTACAAGTTGTCTTAGAACTTTATTTGGACTCCTTGCTACAGTATTACTATCCATAATTTATTGTTGATATGGGGATATTTGCATGTTAGCTAAACAGTTGTTTGCAGAGTCTACACAAATTTGTTGTTTTTAACTTCCCTGCTAAGATGTCGGAAATAATGGGCTGAAAGAACAATTGTCAAATGCCCCGAACCCTAATTTGCTAGCTAAGAAATGAGGGAATCGTGTTGTAATGGAAATCACATCTAAGTTATGGAATAGAATAAATGACAGATAACCGTTGTAATGTCGAGCGAGTCGTTTAATTTCATGCGAGTCATTGGCAACAAGAGGGCATTACTCCACGCAACGAGGGATGGGAGATTATTGTTTTCATAGGTGGAAGGATAAGAGAGATTTTGTTCCAGTGATGCTCATGGAGTGGGTGCACTGCACCAGACGATAATCCGAATTATCATTGAGAAGCCTATCATTCACACATATGGTAAGCGAAAACCAATGCTTATGCTTTTTTTTTATTGATTTGTGTTGGATATAAATTTTAGTGAAAGATTTGTAGGGTTTGGCTTAAAGTTCCTGCGTTGAAGTATTCAGTAACCTAACAACCTAGTGAAGCACCGATCCCTAAAACGACATGTAAACAATACTGAACCATTGGGATATTATTGGTGACGCTTGGGGGAAACTTAGGGGATGTTACTGGTGATATCAATTTGAGACCTAGTAGGATCAATATTTTTATGAAAAGAAAAGAAGATTGAAGGTAGGAATTCTATCATAGCGATAACATGCTCCTTGATTTATAATACTCCATGTATTTTTTTTCCAATAATGTTACTCACAAGTAATGCAGCAGTAAGATTTTGGTGAAAATCCAAATAACTGGGACATTTGGCACAAATCACCTTGCCTCTTTATCATTTCAAAATACACAACAATTTAAATGTTTGCAAACTACTATTCTTGATTTAAAAGGATGAGAATGAGAGAATAAATGGGCTTATTTTGAGAGTAGATCCACTACTACCATGATGACACTCTTTGCTTCTTACTTTGGTAGACCTACGGTAAAACCTATTGAGACCTCTTTCCAATGTTGACTTGGTATAGATAATGCTTGTAGTAGACTTGGTGTCCTGATTGTCTCTCCCTTGTTCTATTAGAAAACCAAACATTCTATGAGAAATTTATGGAAATTAGTTTTAAGACCTTCCTAGAAAAATCTTTCTTGATCATAAAGAACCCTAAATTTCCTCCTCTAGGAGAAGTGTGCAATTCCAAAAGGACCTTTTGTTTGATTTGATAATTCTTACATAAAATCAGGTGATCTCGATACCATAGTAAATCATAATTTCTTCCACCCAAAATTATCGAGTGAACTAGGGTCCTATTGTAGTTATTGAATTATATTGTATGGCTTCTAAAGTTAGAGGACACATGTTGCATATTTCATGATGATACTCAGTTTATTTTATGCTACAGTTTCCATGATGCATATCTCATGTCGATACTCAATTTATTATGGGTTATAAATGCATAGGACATAAGACACATGATGCATTGATTGTTGATAATCAATTGGTAATTTATAGTCTTAATCATGGCATCTTGAGATGTAAGCTATGTGATACATGACATGGTGTTTGAACATGTTGTTTTTGGAATGACGCCTTCATGGTCATGCATTATTCATGTGAAATTTGATGTTGTTATTTGTAGCCATGAAACTTATATCTATGGGTTGTGCATATGATACTTCTTGATGTTATTTCATGACGTGTAGACATAACATGCTATTATAGTTTATCATTGCATCTAGAGATAAATGGAATTTGGCACATAAAGGGTATGAAAGCATGTTGTGGTTAATGTTGGTATTTTAAAACTATGTTATGTGTTAGTGAAGAATAAGAGATTATATCAGATATTTGGTATGACATGATATCGTTTCATGCTAACCCTTATTGCTCCCCGTAGAGTGCATATTTGATATGATGATGGATTATGTGAGTTGTTACTCCATGTTGATAGTACTAATGTTGAAATATGGTAGCTTATCATGGCATATTAATGAGATGCTTAGTGGAATTATGAAAGTAGCATGACCAGTTATGTTATAATGGTAGCACGGAGCACCTAAATGCATTAGATGTTAAAATTGGCATGACTTATCGTGGAAATGGCTTATGATGCAATGTATTGCAATATGAATTGGTGGCTAGACATTCTTGTTAGCACATGATTCAAGGTTGATCCATGATATTATTATATTGAGAAATGGTTACTAACAATTATTCATTAAGGAAAGTGCTAGTTGTTCCAGGTGATCCACTCAAATAGCCTGATGAGGATAAGTATTCTATGATTTCGTGGGAGCCCATAACCATGAATGAGAATGGATACTATAAAAATATTATGGGTTGGGGGACAAGCCCAACAATTATCTCTATACCAACAACGCTTGACTTTTGTACCAGAAGTTGGGAAGGTGGCAGTGCCACAGATACTTCCCGTAGAACTTTTGATGTGACCAGAGTCCACGGTTGGAGACATACTCACCGGGAGGGAGGTTTATGGAGAAGGATTTCTGATGCCTGGGGCTAATGCCTTGAGGGCGCTGTGGAGGATGTTTAGGATAGCCTTCTGAGATGCCTGGGGTATAATGATCCTGATATGCGCAATGGAAGCGTGGTGGGACCATAACCCACAGGTTCTAGGATCGGGGTACCGGGAACCAGATGCCGGTTAATACCGATGAGGTCGTACTATTACCAGAAGTTGGGAAGGTGGAAAATGCCACGGTAAATTCCCGGATAACTTCTGATGACTACTATATGATGATTCTGGTTAGAATCCGATGAGGCCGTATTATTACCAGAAGTTGGAAAGGTGGCAATGCCGCAGTAACTTCCCAAGGAACTTCGGATGCCTACTGTATGATCCGCGGACAGGTTACAGTAGAGGGCACGTTCCATGGCAAGCAGGACCATCCGGAGTTGAAGGGGAGGTTTATGGAGGTGGCGGATGGTATGATTCTTAGGGAGAGGGTGAGTAAGGAAAGAGGAAGTAAACAAATACACAGCTATTAATTATTAATTAATTATCTAATTCTTTTGTATGTATGATGCATAATTATTGTTATGGTTACATACTAGACTCGTAGGGAATTACTTAAGAGCATGTTGTAACTTAGGGCATTTGATTGTATTAGTGTGGTTTGGAGACTTCTATGTGGTGGCCACACATATAAATCTCTTAGCTTCACAATAGTACTAGCTACCTATATATTCTAGTATTTACTTGATTGATTGATTGAATAAGTATTGTATTTATTGCTTGAATATTATAACTTCGGGACGAAGTTTCTTGAAGGGGGGGAGTATGTAACAACCCTCATATACAAATATAGAGAATAATTAATATAATAAATCAAATGTAATATAAAATAATGTAAGATAATAATATAATTGGGAATATGAAATAATATAAGGGAAAACAAATTGCATTAAATAAGAAATTAAGAATTTGGGAGAAAGAGGAGATAAAAGGAGGAGAAGAAGTGAAGAGAGGGGATCTTTTTGCCTTTTGGCATTTGGAAGAGGATCTCTTGAGGAGAGGAAAGTAAGATAGCACTGGCATAGGGTTAATTGTTAGGGGCTCGGGGGCCTCAGCCTTTGGCTGGGGGTTGGTTGGGTGGAGATTCGTCCCCCCACCTTCAGTTGCACTACTGGAGCTGTCAAGGTAATGGTAACTGCTAGGTCATCTAACCAGGTATGGTTCCTTAAGTTTCACAGCATATTTTATGTTAATATTGATTAGATCCACTTTCTTTGTCATATCTTCTATGCATGTTGTTTTTGTTTGTTTATGGATTTTATATCATTTTACATGTTATATATTCTTGTATTGGTTCATAGATCTGCATGCATATTTAATATTCTTTGTTATTTAGTAGGTTTTATGAGTTTTATGGTTCTTACACTAGGTAGTGGATAAGTGGCTTTTGGTACCATGGAGGTGGATTCATACTGTACATCTACCTCCATCTTCTCTTTTCCAGGATATTCTAACCAATTTGCAGCCTCAGCCAGCAAGCTCAAAATGTTCAAAACCCTTTCTATTGCTTTCTTTCCTTCTGTATAAGATGATATGGCAGGGGTCATAGTTTATAGCAGCCTTGGTTTGAAGCCCCATGTCTCGCATCATACCTTAAATGGTTGGAAGGGAAGTCTTGTTTTTAACAATGAATGGACCTACAACCCATGGAAAGGTGATATATGAGGCCTTCTTTTCCTCCAGTAAATGCTCAACTTCCACCTTCATCTTCTACCTGATGAATTCCAGTGTAAATAGTCTAGGGGTTAGAAAAGCGGGCAGTGCATAAGGTGCATGGGAAAACCCATAAACTCTGATTGTTTTGTTGTGTTCTCAGAGGAACCATTCGCATATCTTCTTCTCTGGAGAAGGCTGCAGCATCTCTTTCATTTCTGCTAATACTCTGGGCATATTCCTTTGAAAGATAACATTGTGGACTTTTAACATGATGTTTTTCATGAACTGAGCGTATTCTATGAGTATCTCCCGAATGAGCATCATCTAAAGCATCTATAAGTTCTCTTCATTAAAGGACAAAAACATTCTCAGTAGGTATGACTGGAATCTGAAGCTTCTAGTTTTCGGTAACTCCACTAGCTGAGAATGAATATTCTCAGCTAGGGCCACATCAAACCTAAGACAGGCACACTGGATGGATTGACTGGGCTCCTCAGGCTGAAGAGGACATGTGCTCATGACAAAAAGAAATATTATCAAAGGTTCAGTGATATATTGGTCTGTATCTAATCCTAGGAACTGGGCCATCATGGTTATAACACATTTGGACTCTTCTCTAAACAGACTAACTTCACCAGGGAAAGGTTGGTCCTGGACGGAGACATTAGGCAGTAGGCTAGCATGGAAGAAACTTTGCTTAAGCTCTGTTGGTGCCTGTCTAAAATACTGAATTAAGGCTTCTTCCATGTACACTTTGGATTTCTGGAAGAAAACATCTGGTATAGACAGGGATTCCCTAACAGTGAGGGGGTTGAATTGGCACAGTCTTCTAGAGCTGGATGTGCCCACAATCACCCTCTCAGAGGAGGAGTAATTGGTGGTGCACCAGTCGACGAACTCAGGGAAATTTGGGGTTTGGTTGATTACAAACAAATGAAAAAATGACCGTTATGTGCATCAATATACCCCTCCCTAATCAGCTTCAACATCTTCAACATAAGTCAACTCTTTCAATAATCAACATATTCAGCATACTATAATTCAACTCCATTAAGAACAACTACACACATTTTGAGGAGAGCGAGTGGTTCATGTACATAAATGCACACCACTACCCACCCTACTAGAGGAGTGTTGGTATACACAAATGAAAACCAAAACCCCCCTATGACTCAACTGTTTCTAGAGGTGAATGTGTGCATTTGTGACTTATCATTAACACTCACCAGAGTCAAGAAATTAAATAGTTAGCATACTCATCATAATTATCATATTCAAAAAATCAATAATTCACTAAGTAAACATAGGAAACATTCAACATAACTAACTCCATCAATAATCAACATATCTAACTCCATCAACAATCAACATAGCCAACAAAGTAGAAAAAATACACTATGAACATAATTAACTTAATTAACTCCTTTAATAATCAAAATAGCCAACACTATATCAACATAATTAACACCTTATGAGACTTATGTGGGAAGAATTTCCATCAATAAGATTCAACCTAAGTTGAGATAAATCAACACCTTCATCACCTTCAACATACGGCAATGCCTCTAGTAAACACCTTTGATGTAATTTAACTGGCCTCATTAGTCAACATAGTTCATTCTTAAGGCATCTTAAGGGAGTGTATTAAGAGAAGGGAATGTTACATGGTATAAATATATATATATCTATAAATTCACATGATGTATCACTTACATCTTTATGTTATCTCTAGTTGCCAACACAATACAAGTTCAAGCGCCATCTTAATTTGTGAAGGGTGCCTATGGCCGTCAATTTTCGTCACCCAAATCTACACCCTTCATCTGTGCACCTATATAACATTGAGCGGGCCTTTATAATTTATCCCTCATCACCAATGTTAAAGCTTAGGATCTTTGATTATTTCATTCACGTGTTGCAAATTCATATCCATAGATCCCATTAGACATCCCTAGGGTCTTCTAATTTGATAACCGAGGCCTTACCCCTCCACATATTAATGTATTAATTGTGAGGTCATCCATGCAACGTCAAGTTGTTGGGATCTTTAATTCCCCTGCCCCCGATGTCACCTCATCCTGCCTGGAAACAATTCACATGGATCTCTGGTGTGCGGAGATCAGGCTGCCAGGTTCACGCTACTATGTTCTGTCATGGCCCTATGCATTGCGTATTTGCACTCACCTAGGTCTGCTCCAGGCTCCTTGTGCTCCAGTTCTCCTCACGCTCTCGCTTACCTGCACATGTAACATCTTCTCACTATCTCCCATGGGTAGGCCAAAGGGTACCAAGACCAAGAGCAAGCATAAATATTCAGCTCTAGAGACGAGTCACACCTGGCAAGGCTATGGTGTTGAAGTCTCCATTCCATTCTGTTTACTGAATTGGGAGGCTAAGATAATTGTGGACATTTTGGCTAATAGGAATCAAGAGCAGACCTGGGATCCCTATTGGCTTGTAAAGAACATGTTAGGCCAGCTTATGGAGTGTTGGTTGTGGAGCCAAATATTCTAGTCTCATACATGATATTGTCTCAGTCATGCACCCCAGAGGACTGTACACCCATTCCCCAACCTTGGGGTTGTTTTCGCCAACAGTTTGTTGATGTATATGTAACTTCGGAATGTATTTCATATATGTATTTTGTACTCCTATAGAGATGGTATTATTCCTCTATACAAAAGTGTCATCATTTATATTGTAAGTGTCATAACTTATACTTGATGGGTTATTAGACCACCTTGTTGGGGTCGTCCCTTTATAAGTCATGTGGTTCAAAGGGTTATTAGACCACCCTATTGGGGGTAGGCCATGTGGGTCAAAGGGTTATTAGACCACCAAGTGTGGGGTCGGCCCGGATTAAGTTAACCATGGTTTAAGCTAGACATGTAGGCCCGATTAGTTTATTGGGCAGGACAGAACAAGTATAAATAGAGATCGGGATATCTCTATTTGATCATTCATTCACACACTTCTCTCATTCGAAAAGTGGCGCACTTGTGAGGAGGAGGATCTGCTGCTAGGAGAAGACTATCTCTTGTATTATGGTTGTATCATTTCTCTATCTATCTCTGAGGAAGTTATTCGGGTTTTTCACCTTTATGGTTTTCCCCAAGTAAACTCTGTGTCTCTTGTGTGCTTGCATTATTGTGTCCATGATTAATATGATGTAGATTTGTTGTACATGTTGTTCTCTCAGTTAAGATACTAGATCATATTGAATTAAATTCTGAAAATTTAACATGGTATCATAGCTAGCCTAAAAGAAGGCATGATATGGCATGTATGACACTTGTTGCACTTACTATGCTAGGGCTTGATATAGAAAAAACCAGTCATCGTAGAACTTTCGCTATAAATCCATTTTGGCAAAGTTTTCGGATCTGAAACTTTTATAGGTTGAATATCAGATCCCCATGTACCTTGTGTCCAAAGAAAAACTTCTAATTCGTTGTACTTTGTGATTTATGATCTGTACAATATAGGGTTTCTGCCTCTTCCAGATCTCAGTCATAAACAGGTGACCTTGGAAAAAAGGTCATAACTTGGGCTAGGAAGCTCCAAATGAAACTTGTTTAGAGGCCGAATTTGAACCAGTGACATGTGGAACGCTGTACAAGTTCACTCTCTTGTTTTATCCCATAAACAGGTGACGTTGCGACACGTGGCATAACTCTCTTTCAGAGAATCCAATTGAGGTCAGACCTGTCGGGATGGAAAGATGACAGGTCGGGCTATCGCATGAAATGTTTTCAGACCCTATGGATCTAAAAGTTTGGAGTTACACCAGAAACAATCAGGTACATATTTCTATCATAACAAAATTATTTTTGAGCACCTTCATTCATGGCTTCCAGAATTTAGGGTTTCAGAGAGTTGGAATTTTTGTAATAGAAGACCACGGATGGATGCTACTCATAAAAATAGAAATTTAGATACCAAGATCAGAATTTTTGGTTGGGCAGAAGACCAGGCTTGATCAGACCCTAGTTCAGGACTTTGATCAGAAAAGTGAAAATTAGGGCTTCTGCAAAAATGGGAATTTTTTAAATCTGTCACCACGGCTGGAACCTCCTCAAAAAAATAAAATATTAGAGCTTTGGATCAAACCTTTTGATTGGGAAGAAGAGTGGGCTTCATCAAACCTCAGTTTGGGGTCACGCCCAGTGAATCCGGAAGTTTCAAAGGCAAATTTGAGGGGTGAAACTTTGCAGTTTTCAAATTCCGAGTATACTAGCTTGATCAGATCATCAAGGCGCATATTTCTATCCTTTAGAAAGTTTGAAATTCAAGTTTGAATTTTTTAGGGTTTCTCTGACAAACCCTAATACAGCTCCATATCCAATTCCTACAAATCAAGTGGATGGATTTAATCCTAGAAGAGGATGGACTGGTCACCTGCATAAGTGAAGAAGTTCCTGTTTCAGAGGGAGATGAGGCTAAGGCCTTACATAAGAAGATTACAAGCAATCTCGACAAGTATGACTCATCCAGGTATGTCTCGAGATTTGTTCATGATTAAGTTTATGATATGTTTGTCTTCATGTTATTACGGTTAGAACAATCTTGATTTTAGACTTGTTGTATCACCTTAACAAAATTATGAATGCATTCATTAGGGTGTTGACACTTATGATTGTACTAATGCATTATGGTGTTGTATGCGGTTTATGTTGTTCACTAACATAAAGGTACACCAAGAAAGACAAATCATGTTCTACTTCAAGAACATATGATCATGGTGACATGAATACAAATATTTATCCATTGTGATGGATCACTTAGAAGATCTACTTATGAGGTATGTATAACTTGGTTCTACAATGGTTAACTTATGAGACATGCAGGTTACTGGCACAAGTCATTGAAGAGAACTAGAAGACATCATGCGGGTATGTTAGACATAACTAGCTAACATAGTAATCCAAGTATTTTTTTCCTATATCAAGTTAGAATCCTACCTTATGATAGGATCTCTTATATAAGTATACATGGCATGATTGATAATTATTATTCATGGGTTTGAGTAATCATGGGTGTATGCATATTATGTTTCTTACCTTAATTGATGATATGACTAACCAGAAGAGTCATGAAAGTATAGCTTTGAGTAATCAAGGGTTTAGGCATATTATGTTTCTTACTTTAATTTATGATATGACTAACCATAAGAGTCCTTGAATACTAATGCTTATTATTTATGTTTGAAATGATCATGACTATACATGTTTAAGATTATTGTTTTTTGATACTATTAAGATTATACTAATGAATGTGTGATTATGTATGAGACCTCGAGGATAACACAATGATGATACTAATAAGCATGCATAGTGATTAAGGATGGATATAAGTTCAAGGACAGGTAATCCAGGAAGCAAAGATCAAGAGGGAGCACACTCCAATTGTTCCTGCAAGGAAGCAAAGATCAATAGGGAGCACACTCCAGTTGTTCCTGCAAGGAAGCAAAGATCAAGAAGGAGCACACTTCAGTAGTTTCTACAAGGATGCAGATATTCAAAGGGAGTTGACCACTTCTCACAATCCACATCAGAATGGAGTTACAGAAAGAAGCAAATACTGAGAGGGAGTCAACCCAACAAACAAACAAAGATAAGTATTTTAATTGTCATTACTTGCATATTTTATTGTTTAAATAATACTGTTCAATAATGTATATATTGGTGTTCCTAGAATTAGGTTGTGTATTATGCATATTAGAATAGTTGCATTGATGAACAGTATACTACTAATATACATGGGTAAGTGGCCTATGGCACTGTACAACATTCCATTGCTACTTATCTAGAATGAAACCTCTTTGCTGACATGTTGGGAGTTGTGCACACTATTAACAATGTTCTGGTAGAGATTGGAAGGCATCTAGAAAGTTACGAGATATGGATAAATGTTGTATTGAAGCATTGGCTAAGATAATTGCATGACTGTATGACTTATTTCTTAATGTGTAAGAATTTGTTCTGAAAACTATGAGTTGTTTTCTAATCATGCAATTTAACTTGTTGTGTAGGAAATATCGTATACCATCACCTACAAAAGAAGGACTACAACATTTGTTCAGCAACAAAGTTATCTCTTGAAAATATTGAAGTTCCCAGGATCTGGGAAGATTGCCATGATCAAGGAGTACCAGTCAATCATTAAGATGTTTGGGATGCAGTCCCAAGACCTGAAGGGGAGTCTGTAGTGACTTCCAAGAGGATCTACAAGATCAAGCATACTGCAGGTGGTAGCATAGAGACTTTTTCTCCTGTAGCCAGATACACTTCCATTAGATTAGTACTTGCCCTGGCTGTAGTGATGAAGTGGAAGATACACCAGATGGATTTCAAGACAGCTTTCTTGAATGGTGTAGTTGAAGAAGAAGTGTATGTGGAGAAGCCACTTGGTTCTGAAGCACATGACAGGGAGTCATATATGTGCAAAACTTGGTATGGTAGGATAAGACAGCTTTCTATCCAGTTTGGGCTTCACCAAGAGTAAATCAGATTCCAACCTTTACTACAAGGTTGAGGAAGGCAATCCAGTGATACTACTTTTGCATGAGGATGACATGTTTATTACAGGTGAAGATAGATTGATTTCCGACATGCAGCGGAATCTTGCTGCCAAGTTCAAGATGAAGAACTTGGGGATGATGCACTACTTTCTAGGCATGGAGGTGTGGCAGAGTGCAAATGGAATCTTCCTTGGACAGGGGAACTATGCAGTAGAGATCCTGAAGAGGTTCGAGATGATAGACTGCAAGGCCATGGCCACACCTATGGCATCGAACCTGAAGCTTCTATGTGATGCTTCATCTAAATCAGTTGATGTCACTATGTATCATCAGATGATTGGGTCCTCCATGTACCTGATGAACACAAGACCAGATATTTGCTTTGCAGTGAACACATTGAGCCAGTTCCTGACGGATCCGATAGATGTTCACCTGGTTGGTTGCTGTAAAGCATATTCTGAGGTACCTGAAGGGTACAGTTGATTATGGGCTCAAGTATGATGCGAATCAAAAGTTTAACTTGCAGGTTTATGTTGATTCAGATTGGGCAGGCAGTGCTGCAGATAGGGATCAGGTGTGATCTCTTGGTTTAGCAGGAAGCAGTCCTGCGTAGCACTGAGTACAACCGAAGCAGAGTATGTTGCGATGGATGAGCAGGTTGCAGATGTATTGACCAAGCCATTGGCTAGAGTGCAGTTTGAGTACTTCTGAGAGAGGCTTGGTGCACTTCAGATTGAGGTTCCTTCCAAAAGGAAGTGATGAGTCCGGAAGATGCAGATGCACATGAGCTTTTCTGACATGGTTGATGTGTTCTCCCTTGGTCGTGATGTAATTGCTGAGCCATTTTTCATATGGTTGTAGATGTGTTCTCCCATGGTGAAAAAGTAAGGGCTGGAGCCTTCCCCGAATGGTGGTAGATATGTTTCCCCATGTCGGTGGTGTAAATGTTGGATGATGTGCATCTGTGTTGTGCTTCATGGACGATGAGATGATCTGAAGAGGACGATTCTATGATGATCAGGAGGATCATAGATGATGAGCATCAGGATGATGTTCTAGTTTCTACTCTATATGATCAGTTGGATCATTTATGTATGTATGCATCATGTTGATGATGGATATGATCAGTTGCATCCTTTATGTATGTATGCATCATGTTGATGCTGGATATGATCAGTTGGATCATTTATGTATGTATGCATCATGTTGGATGCTGGATATGATCACTTGGATCATTTTTGTATGTATATGCATCATGTTGGATGCTTGGACCATGTATTTATATATGTATCAGGTGGATACGTTGTATGATCAGGTAGATCATGTATGTTGATATGTATCAGGTATGATCAGGTGGATCATGTATTTGTATGTGTATCAGGTGGATACATTGTATTATCAGGTGGATCATGTATGATGATATGTATCAGGTAGATACTTGGTATGCATCAGGTAGATGCATTATATGATCAGGATGATCATGGATGACGAGCTTCAGGATGTTTCTCCAAATGACATGCAACAGGATGTTGCAGTGATGATGATCAGGATGATCATGTGTACATTAGGATTATGTATGGTGAGTATCAGGTTGATACTCTATGGTCATGGAACAGGTTGTGCATATGAGCATATAATTTTTCCCTCGGAGATTTGCAGATAGTCTTTCGAGGTTTTTCCTATGGCATGTAATATGGCCCTGGGATATCTGGCAAATTCTCTTTCAAGGTTTATCTCTGGGAGGACATATAATTTGGCCCTGGGAGATCTGCAGATAGTATTTCGATGTTTTTCCTATGGAATATAATTTGGCCCTGGGATATCTGGCAGATGCTCTTTCGAGGTTTTGTCCTATGGCATATAATATGTCCCTAGGAGATCCGATAGGTTGGGCTGTGTGCCTGTAATAAGTCCTGGGATGCTCTTGCGAGGTTTTGCCATGACCACATGTAATATGTCCCTGGGAGATCCTATAGGTAGAGTTGTGTGCTCGTAACAGCCTGGGATGCTCTTGCGAGGTTTTGTGGTGACCACATGTAATCTGTCCCTAGGAGATCCTATAGGTAGAGCTGTGTGATCGTAATAGCCTGGGATTCTCTTGCGAGGTTTTGTGGTCAGGTCACATATAATATGGTCCTGAGAGATCCTACAGGTCAGAGTTGTGTACCCGTAACATCCTGGGATTCTCTTTCGAGGTTTTGTGACGCACGTAATAAGTCCTGACGATTCCACAGTATGGACAGTAATGATGAAGATCTGTAGGTGGTGGGCCTACATCCAGTATGAAAAAGGACTGGATCTGTAGAACTTCCTATGACGAGTAGATTCAAATATTGATTGAGATAGCAACAACAGTGACGATGACGATGACTCAATGACGATTATCCAGTGACGATGATCCAGAGAAGAAGACTTGTGCTAGAAGACCTGTGTCAAGAAATACCTTCCTAGTTAAGAGGGAGTGTTGATGTATATGTAACTTCAGAATGTATTTCATTTATGTATTTTGTACTCCTATAGAGATGGTATTATTCCTCTATACGGAAGTGTCGTCATTTATATTGTAAGTGTCATAACTTATACTTGATGGGTTATTAGACCACCTTGTTGGGGTCGGCCCTTTATAAGTCATGTGGGTCAAAGGGTTATTAGACCACCAAGTGTGGGGTTGGCCCGGATTAATTTAACCATGGGTTAAGCTAGACATGTAGGCCCCATTAGTTTAATGGGCAGGACAGAACAAGTATAAATAGAGATCGGGAGATCTCTATTTGATAATTCATTCACACACTTCTCTCATTCAGAAAGTGGCACACTTGTGAGGAGGAGGCTCTGCTACTAAGAGAAGACTATCTCTTGTATTCTGGTTGTATCATTGCTCTATCTATCTCTGAGGAAGTTATTGGGTTTTTTCACCTTTATGGTTTTCCCCAAGTAAACTCTGCATCTCTTGTGTGCTTGCATTATTGCGTCCATGATTAGTATGTTGTAGATTTGATATACATGTTGTTCTCTCAGTTAAGATCCTAGATCATATTGAAGTAAATTCTGAAAATTTAACACAGTTTGCAGGCCCATGGTTTTGGGTAACCTGTGGTATTTCCCCATTGTATTTCCCTTATAAAATAAATACATTGTAATATGGCTAGGGTTCATGTATTAGGTATTATGCATTGTAAAGATCTCTGATATCAAGAAGAGAGACTTTGAGACAGTGAAGAGGAAGTGTAGCGGTTGTGTTGCAGGTTGTATCCCTTCACTTTGTTGGACAGTATAGTAATAAGGACTGGAAATTTCAGTGTGGACGTAGCCCATCTTGGGTGTACCATGATATATTGGTGTCTCTCTTGTAATGTGTTCGTGTGATTATATTTTCATTTATGTTTATTGTTATTTCTCTGCGATCCTGTTTTTCTAACATGGAGGACATGTAGACTAATTGGACCTCTGCTCACCACGCCACCCAAAATCTGCGGGCTACTATGCCAAACTTGGCGGCCACCCTCGGCACCCTAGAACACATGCTCAGTTGGGATTCCTATGCTTCCACTCGTCCCTGCTGTCGCGACAGTCGTCCTGGGAACAATACACTTGGTGCCACCGCGTCTGCTATCATACCTGAATCCACCCTTGGAACTTTGGCCACTCCTCTCAGCATGGATAAGTCCAACCCAGTGGGTAGCATGTCGATTTTGACACACACAGGGACCTTATGAAGGGAAAGGAGAAACCACACACCTCCTTCCAAATACCCTCCACCTTGGGCCCGATCATGGCCAAGTGTACATGCAATGAGTCGACTGGTTTCATTCCTATCATGCCCCGAAAGACGACACCCTTACCGGTCAAGCTCCCTGCTTAGGCCACTCATCCTTCTGCAAAGACTACTCTGCCTCCCATGAGAGCTACGTCAACACCTGGGATTGCTTCTTCGACACTTAGGAATGCTTCTACAACACCTGCAAACAATTGGAAGGACACAGATTACTACAGCTGCCCAATTCTGGAGGAGACGCCTTCTCATGCAAAAGGCCCCTCTGCAACTGGTTGAGGAGGTTATTCTGATGTCTCTCTCTTAATTTTTGTCTATTTTGGTTCTACCTATGACTGCCATTTTTTTGTATGCCTCTATGGCCATGACTACTCCTGATATTCACCTTGGTTTCCCTACAATGGACAGGTTTTTTTTGTATAGTTTGATTTTGAATCGCCACAACTCTGCTGATATCTATGGATGGCACCTCTAGATAAGACCACCGCTCACTGTAATCTCTACTATATTTCTATTAGCTTAATATAAATTCGCATCTTTACAAACAAACAAAAATTCTCCCCCGTCAACAATGTTAAAGCTTAGGATCTTTGATTATTGTATTCACGCGTTGCAAATTCATATCCAGAGATCCCATTAGACATCCCATGGGTCTTATGATTCGACAACCGAGGCCTTACCCCTTCTTTCATGGACCTGAACCCCTGAAATTGTCTAGGGAAAAACTAGTGCCAACAGTATTATTGTAGCTTAAGGATTGAAGCACATACAAGATTATCTAGTTATAAAATGCTAATTGAAAAATTGGCATTAATTTAATAACATATGTTGATCATTTGCAGAAATAGATAAATGATTTAAATAAACAAATTCATTTAAAACATGAAAACATAGATCATAAGTCAAGACACACCTAAACTACATATCAATGTATTAATTGTGATTGCAAACTAAAACAGTGTATTTCAACATCCATCAAACAAATTTGATAAATTAACAAAGCAGATATCAAGATAAAACTAACTATATTTCTTCAAGGCTGCAAAAAATTACAATCTCTTAATGAATCAGAGTATCTCCAGTCCTCTTTCTGTGATTTCCTCCCCCCTTAAATAATAATTACAAAATAGATACAACGGGTAAACTTCCCATAAAACATGGATTTCAAAATCAAACTAATCCAAAATGACAGGTTGCGGAAAGAAAAAAAATTCAAATCCAAATAACCAAACTTCCGCATTGCGGATTGCAGGTTGTGGAAAGCACAAACTTTGGAGAAAATTTGTGCTTTTCGTAAATCACAAAAGCACAAAAAAATCAATGAATTTTCTAAGGGAAAATTATTAAGTAGACTAAGTCATAACAAAGAGATCATCAATGGACCTCTGGAGTGGGATCATCAATCACAATGCTATCAAGCAAATCAACAATTTCCTAAGAGACTATAGTGACCTCTTGTGTTATAGACATGGCATGGAAAAGAGATCAATCACACTTGCGGTTTGCGGGTTGCGGAATGAAATAATTTCAAATCCAAATGACCAAGGAATCCGCAATCCTCATTGCGAGCCGATTGAGGGGTTCGGAAAGGACAAACTTTGGAGAAAATCTATGTTTTCCGCAACACAGAAAAATCCATTAAATTTGAAAGGAAAATTATTAAATAGGTTGCGGAATTGGGGATGTGAGAATTTAAACTTGAGCGGTTTAATGTTTCCGCCATCCGCAGTCGGGATAAAAGACAACTTGGAGAAAGATCGTCAATTCATTTATATCCAAAACGGTGAGCACTGGAAGAATACTTACCACAACAAGGTTCAACGGACCCTTCATTTACGAGTCAAGTGTAAACATATTTAATTTACGAAGGCCAGGCTGAGAATTATGGACTTCCAACTCCCGTTGTAAATATTTGTGATCTGCCCATTCGTTTAGTGGATAATTTTTAATAGCCTTCTTCATCAATTCACCTATATCCAGATTGGCCAACACAGGAAGGACCAACCAACCCTTCTTGCATCCTAGAACTATTATGAATAGAGTTATGGGAAGAAGAAGGGTTGGTTGCCCCTTCCATTATGAGGGATTTGTAAAACTAGACAACTTGGAGAAAGAGCGGCCGCTCTTTCTTTGAGAATATTTCCACTTGCAAGCAAATTGTGCAAAGCAATGTAAACTTATTCCGACCTACAAAGGCTAGACCGTCAATTCATTTATATCCAAAACAGTGAGCACTAACAGAATAATTACCACAACAAGGGTCGACGGACCCTTAATTTACGAGTGAAGTGTAAACATATTTACTCTACGAAGGCCAGGCTAAGAATTATAGACTTCCAACTTCCGCTATAAATAGTAGGAATCTGCGCATTCGCTTAGTAGATAATTGTGAACACCCATATCCAGCAATTGAGCTATATCCAGATTGGCGACCACAAGAAGGATCGACCGACCCTTCTTGCATCCTAGAACTATTATGACTAGAGTTATGGGCAAAAGAAGGGTCGGCAGCCCCTTCCTTTATGAGGTATTTGTATAAATAGACAACTTGAAGAAAGAGAAACCGCTCTTTCTCTGAGAATATTTCCACTTGCAAGAAAATTGTGCGAAGCAATGTAAAATTCGTTTATATCCATAATGGTGAACACTGGAAGAATACTTACCACAACAAGGGGCGTTTGCCCCTTCCTTTATGAGGGATTTGTAAAAATAGACAACTTAGAGAAAGAGCAGCCGCCCTTTCTCTGAGAATACTTCCACTTGCACGCATATTGTGAGAAGCAATGTAAAATTATTCAACCTACGAAGGCTAGACCGTCAATTCATTTATATCCATAACAGTGAACACTGGAAGAATGCTTACCACAACAAGGGTTCGACCGACCCTTCATTTACGATATTAGTGTAAAATAATGTAATTTGCGAAGTCCAGTCTACGAATTCTATACTTTCGACTTCTATTGTAAATAGTAGGGATCCGCCCCTTCGATTAGTAGATAATTGTGAACACCCATATCCATCAATTCACCTATATCCAGAATGGAAAACACAAGAAGGATCGACCGACCCTTCTTGCATTCTTAAAACTATTATGAAAAGAGTTATGGGCAGAAGAAGGGTCGACTGCCCCTTCCTTTATGAGGTATTTGTAAAAATAGACAACTTGGAGAAAGAGCGGCCGCTCTTTCTCTGAGAATATTTCCAATTGCAATCAAGTTGTACGAAGCAATGTTCCTATTAAATTTGTGTTTAAAATTTCTGTTTAGAGTGTTGATATCTACTTTCACCACAGCTACAAAATATCTATGGAGGAAGGAGAGCATTCTCTTTCTCCTCAGCATCTAATTCCAACACCCTTTCACTAAACACAAGTTTCAACTTTCCATCAAACACTTTCGAGGAAACTTTCTATAAATTTTGTTGTTAAAATGTCGAGATCTAGCTTCCAGGGTGACACGTGGAACGCTCAGATTGTGACACGTGGCATATTTTTATTTTCCATTAGTTTTTTAATTGTTTAAAAGAATATTACGGATCTTAAAGGTACCATTTCCATATAAACCTATGGATTTAAGTTATAGTCATCCCAATGCAAGAGTATAATTATCTTATGTTATAGTGATTCCAATGCAAGAGCAGAAACATCGAGGGAAAAACCAAGAAATACATGACCTTCGATAATACTCTTTTTATAATAATCTTGTTGATGATGTTTTATTAAAAAGTATTGTTTTCAAACTAGAAATTTAAGCCATATTTAGATAACCATGTATATTATGCAAAGTAAAGTAACGAAATTTACAAACATTAGCACTTTGAAAATCAACACAACTCCATTTTCAAATCTTATACAAAATAGCTAAAATGCACTTCCAAGAAAAATATGGTTCCTCGCTCAATCTGAAAAACGAAATAAAATATGGTTTGTTAATGTGTTTCATGGAGTTTTTCTACATTCAAAGAGTTTCCAGTAAATAATCACTATGTCGAATTGATGGCCTCAATTTTTTGTTTTCCGTTATTTAAACTATGCAAAAGAAATTCAAAACTTTATCTAAACTGAAACAGAATACATAAATCCAAACATAATCGATAAATAAGAGAGGTTAAGAATTTAGAGAAGAACAAAGAATTAAGAAAATTAATTAAAATTAATATTCAAAAAACTAGATATATATTATTCAAATAGTAGGGACATCATCACAGAGTATAAATAATTTTTCAAAATTTAGGAAATTGGACAAAAGCTCTCCCCTAAACTTACAGAAAAGTAAACCTAAAATAGTTGTCGATACAAACTGAACATAAGGGCCGAGGACAAAACCCCTGTCCTAAACTAAACCTGAAATAAGAAGTGACCGTGGTGGGTGGGCCGCATGGTTCCCTCAGGGGTCAATATCCATTGGTTTGACCCCTCCTGATGATCTTGTTGATCTTGCCTCTGAGGGAGTCTCTGAGGGAGTCAAGGGAGTTCCGGTAGTTGGACAGGATGGACGGGACTCTCCAGAACCTACCGAAGTAGTTAGGCTCCCCTCGGCATTACCTTGAGCTCCTGGGGGTTGATTTTGAATGGCTTCATCGCGTTCACGCAAGAGGGCTCGCATTAGCCTCATAATTTCAGCTTTGTCTTGCGCCATCCTATCCATCGTTTTGTATTTGTCTTGCACCATCATGTCCATCATTTCGGCTTTGTCATTTTCCATGCTTTGCATTATTTCGGTTTTGTCGTTTGCCATGGTTTGCTCCAATGAGTCTAACTTCTGTCGAACCTCTGCCATTTCCTTGTCCAACTTCTCGACGTGTCTGCGGGTGTGTGCATTGGTGATGCTGGTCCTTCCGCGACTTCTACCTTCTGCCATTAAACAAGGATACAAGCCTGAAGAACTGCTACAAGAGAGCTTCTCATACAGGATCTCTCGGCCGCTGAGGAGGGCAGTGGTCGGAATCCTCAACTTTCCTTTTCTCTGACTCTAACAACCTGACGTTGATGAGCGCCAGTGGACGGAGAAAGAGTCGAACACAGAGCTAATTTTTTCGGCAACCTCGAGTGAACAGGAGAAGATCCTATTTAACTCCACAACACAGATTGGAAATGATAAAAAAAAAACAGAACACGGATCGTAGTAAATATATAGAGCCGTCGGAATTAAAGATCAAAGCAATTGAAAGACTGTTATAGCGCATTATAGGACATTAAGGGTCAAAGACGTTACCCTTTGATTTAATTGATGGGACATATTGACGGCAAGGGATTGGGCTCATAAACTTTTGAAGTCCACCGTCAATCTTGGATGGGGCGATCCAACGCTATAGGATAGTTACGTTGGGTTAAGTTGTGCAGCGTTTAAATCACAGGATACGGTGCAGATTCTTTATGAAATCTAGCTAAGCGCATGTTGAATTCCACTGTCGATGTGGATTGACGAAGATCCAACGGGTTTGAATCATTCAGTTGTTGAGAGATGTTGGAGGGTTAATTTAAAGGTTCGGACACGAAATATTTGTAAATCTTAGTTGACCATCGGTTTGACGTCCACTCTGTTGAAGAGACATTTGGAAATGGTATATTTCGAGAACAATTTGGCCAAATTGCCAACTTTAGAGAATTTCCAAAATTGGTTAACTCTGCAAAATAGTAATTTATTACTAATTAAAACAAGATTGAAAGACTATGAAGATCAATGATGAATCGATGCCATTATAAGGATCCAATATTTTTTTTATGAAGAGGCATGACTTTCCTTAATAAATTTCTCAAATAATAAAGTTCTTTGAAAATATATATAACCATACAAGTCAAATGTATGAAGAGGACCATAGGTGTCTATGAAGTTTTGGTAATTGCATATCAGAAACAAGATCTGAAAAACTGAAGTTAAAACTAATATAAATTAAAGGGTTGTTGGGTGGTTCTTGGGGCAGTTTCAGGCCTTCTAAGGGAATTAAGGGAATTGTTGCCTCCTTCCAGTCGTGGGTAGAGATTTAGGGTGGTGGGGAATCCTTGTTTGTGTAGCAGGTAGAAAACCAAGGGTGTAGAAGCATCCTTTTTGTAGTGGCAGAAGAATCCATGGGATTAATTTCTCCATCAAGTTGGTGCTTGTAGAACAATTTTGTATACGATTACCTCATTAATAGGAAAGCTTTTTTGGTTTTACCTTTGAGGTTTCCATGATAAATTGGTGTGTTCAAATTTGTAATTTTCCTATTCACATTGGGAATGATTATTTAACTTGTGCTTAATACTAATTTTATATAAAAGGGTTGAAAAAGGCAATATTGATCCCCCCCACCTCTTAGTATTGTTGGATGAACCAACACCTACGGCATAGCGTCCTCATCGTCACCTAACATCTTGTGTAGTTTATTCTCTAGCACCTATGCTTAATATTTTAAGCACTTGGGCCTATTGGCATAATTTTGTAGGCCCCCTAAGGTAAGTTTACTTCCCTTATACTGTTTAAGCCTTCTTTGGGCTCCAAAGATCATGAACTATTTACACGATCTTTTTAGGTACTTGGGACAAAAATAATGCTAAGAATGGGGTCCCTTTGTGCAGAGATTTTGTACCTTGTCCCGCCTGATGAACACCTTCCAAATTTTTCTTTCACATTACCATGTATTCCATGCAACATGGTATCCATTTCCATTGCATTATTTTTTGTTAGCTCCTTCATGGATGCAGTTTTTTGTAGTCTTTTTAGAGAGATGTAAGCATTTAGAACAGATTTCCAGATATCAAAACCTTGTGCATTTAAATGGAGTCTCATTCTTATAATCCAATCAGATCAAAATTTGATCCATAGAACAGTCGAACCCCATCTACGGAGTAGAGACTTTCATGTTCATCCATGTGCTCTAGAGATCTTCTGGCCATCTATCAGACTCTCTCGAAGGAATTGACTCCCTAATTTAACTGCACCAACTGGAAGGAGGCTCAAAACCTAAGGAAGCTCCAATTCCTCGGTTTACTAGCTCCATCTAGAATGAGTCTACAACCCCCTGGTTTTCATAATTTCCAACCTATAGATAGGACTCCAGACCTCAGTAAATTCCAACTCAATAGTTTTACTAGCACCAACTAGATGGAATACCCAACTCTCTCAAATCACAAGCACCAACCCAAAGAAGACTTCAATCTTCTATCCTTGCTCGATCCTTCCACCCTAATATGAATAAGAAGAACAATATTCCACTGCCATTGTATCATGGTTTCCATCAACCTATACGTGTATCTATGTCCATGTACCTGTATCATTGTATTGATGTCACTATCACAATCCATGTTCGTCACAAGGACACAATCATTGTCTCTATCACAAGGCCACAAAAAACATCGATGTCACAATGTCAAATTGTACATGCCCCAAATCTGTCGTCCAAGAATGGCAGCAACTTCTTCCTATATATACTTCAGATGTATAGCAAGACCATAAAGATGCCTCCAAAGAGTGTAATCAAATCCCAAAAATAATCACCAATAGACTTCATATATTTTCACCTTCAAACCCTTACATCATAGACCTCATAGTACATTCCAAAAGATTAGAGGGATCTCGTTCTAATATCATTACCATGAAATATTCCAATACAATCACCAATAATATCTATTCCATTGGAGAGTGGTTTTTAATCATTTCTCATTTTGCATATTGCAGAGCATAGCTTGTCCATGCTTGTGGAGTGTTTACTCTACTTGCCTTAGTACCAATTTCGAGGGTGAAATATTCCCATCCTAATTGGGAATTGGAGAGGCCAGTGTACATTGGACCATGAGGACACATATTAAGAGGTTGTGGGACCAATTTGTGGCAAGATTCCCCACTACACTTGGCATGATTCTCTCACCAATTCGAGTTCAAGATGAAGGGTAACATACTTGGGGTAGTTTAGGAGGTATTATTCATGGCATGAGTCATGTAAGATCGAATTGGAGTGGAAGAATAAGTGCCATGGAAGAGGAAGAGGCATCTTAGAAGAATTGTGACACTTGGGTTAGATTCCTTAGCCTCTAGTATGACAAAAATGATGAAGATGATATGACACCTATGACACAAATCAGATTTGAATGCCGAAATCTGAAATATATGACATGTTAGGGATAAAAATAGCCTCCAAGAAGGTGCACAAGGGAGTTAGACCAGCCAAAGAGACACCCATTTGAAATGAGGGAATAAGGAGACTAGGAATTGTTGGACAAGTGCCACACATTGGAATCTCTTCCCAAATTGAGTTGGAATGAATCGTTTGGAAGGAATTCGACCCATGGAGGACTTGAGAAGTTTATACAAGTCACAAGAACAAAGAAGGAGAGTAGCTTTTGATCATTTTTATTTGCATCTTTGCAATTTGGAGAGCTTGTACCTTGTCCATGCTAGTGGAGTATTTAATCTACTTGCCTTAGTACAATTTTCAAGGGTGAAAGATTCCCATCCTAATTGGGAATTGGAGAGGCCATTGTGCATTGGATAGAAATTGGAGAGGCCATTGTGCATTGGACAGAAAACCAGAGAACTAGAATTTGACAGAAATTGCAGATCTGAAATTCGCAGGTCACTTTTGAGGGGTAAATTTTTGGATTTTTCAAAATCTGAGCACACCAGCTTGCTCGCCTTAGTCAATTGCATCTCCCTATCCAATCAGAAGTTTGAAATTCCAAGTTTGTATTTTTAGGGTTTCCCTGTCAAACCCTAGCTAGCTCCAAATCCAATGGTAAGATCTAAATCTTTTATTTCCATTTGAGTTTCTCATTAAGATGTCTCACCACACCAAGCTTGAGGATAAGCTTGAAGGGGCTGATAAATTCCAAACATGGAAGTATGGCTGATAAATTCCAAACATGGAAGTATAGGATTGGGTTAATCCTAGAAGAGAATATTGAATTGGATACCTACATAAGTGAAGAGGTTCCAGTCCCAGAGGGAGATGAGGCTAAGGCCTTACATAAGAAGAACTTGGTCAAGGAAAAGAGGATCATTGCATATTCTATCAAGGACCATCTCATACCACATGTGTCATCCCTAACGACACCCAAAGAGATGTTTGTCTCCTTGACCAAGTTGTTTGAAGGAAAGAACATAAATCGGAAGATGACTTTGAGGAATCAATTAAAGAATGTCAAGATACAAAATGCAGAGACCATGCAGTCACACTTTACAAGGGTCTCTCAGATAAAAGAACAACTTGAAGCCATTGAAGAAGATATAGAGAATGGAGAAATAGTGATGACCACCTTGAATGGTCCTCCTAGGTCATGGGATTCCTTCATCCAAGGATTTTTTGCTAGGAAGAAGCTCATCACATTCAGTAGGATGTGGGAGGAATGCTCACAGGAAGAAGCTCAAATTGTAGCTCGAAAAGAAAACATGGGTAGTGAAGACCAGGCTCTCACAACACACACCAAGAAGAATTACAACAAGAGGGAGCATCCTCATCACAAGAAGGAGATTGTCCTAGGAAAAAAATCAGCTCCCACAAGAAGAACACTATGTTAGAGACTCCAGTAGTTCCTGCAAGGAAGCAAAGATTGAGAGGGAGTCCACCCAACAACCAAACAAAGATAAGTATTTGAATTATTATTTCTTGTATAATATATGATTACTTAAATAATGTTGTTCACTCATATACATACTTATGTTCCTAGATTTAGGATGTATATTATGCATGTTAGAAAAAATTCCATTGCAAGTAATGGGTACTTATGTATACTTATGTATGAACAAGATACTACTTATATGCAAGTAATGGGTACTAAGTGGTCTATGGTACTGTACAACATTCCATTGCTACTTATCTAGAATGAAACCTCTTTGCTGACATGTTGGAGTAGTGCACACTCTTAACAATGTTCTGGTAGAGATGGAAGGCATCTAGAAAGTTACGGTATATGTGGACATCATTCTTGAATGGTGTAGTGGAAGAGGAAGTATATGTGGAGCAACCAATCGAGTTTGAGACACATGATAGGGAGACTCATGTGTGCAAACTAAAGAAAGCCTTGTACGATTCGAAACAGGCACCCAGGACATGGTACGTGTTGTAGTCCCAAGGTTCATGTGGTTACCATAGATACATTACATGTTATAACCAAGCATACACAATGATACAGATACAAGAAACGAGACAGATAGAGAGAAGGACAAGCTTTTGTCTTAAACAGCAAGAGCAGAATACAATATAGAACCAATCTAACTAGTACAACGGCTCAACAACCTATATATATACATCTTTCAATACAGTTACATAACCATCTTTCGGTCTAACTGACCTATCGACATATACTTCAGAGTGGTCGGGCGGAGGGCCTAGTCGACAGGCTGACCTAGGCCCCTCCAACATCTCCCCCACATCAAAATCTTTCTTCGTCCCAAAGAAATGGAGAAATAAAAACAAAAAGAGTACTTAGACGGTTATGACGATGGCAGGCTGGAGCTGGTAGCATCAGGTAGTTGTAGACAGACCTCAATAATAACTTCGGCAGAGACAGAGAGATGGTGTTGAAATTCTTCCTATGTATGCAGCGAATTTTGGATATCCATAGTCAATGTCGTGAGCTTCGACAGATTTTCCATCTTATCTTGAGTAGATATATTCTGTAAGTGAATCATTTCGGGGCCAAATGGAGTAATTGTTTCTTGGGCAGCAGCAATTAGATGTCGGAGTCTAGGTTATATTTCTTCAAGTTTAGAGAGGCCGCATCGTGCTTGAGAGATCCATTGTGCTTCTTGTTTTTCTAGTTTGTCCAGCTTTCGATTTTCCATAATGATTTGGTTGTCGATGCTTTCGGTAAGTGCTTCCTCTGCGGTCAGATGATGACGATGCAGTGTGATCAAAAGTGTTCGCGTCTTTTGGAGTTCTTTGTATACCTCGTTGTAATGTATATACCAATTATTCAAAACTTCAACAAGTTTTACTGCTTGATTTTCATATTGCTTGAGGAGGCTGAGGGCTTCTGTAAAAGCTGTAAACTGGCTTTCCATTAGGGACAATACTTCGACAGCCTGGTCCTGTTGTTTCTTTAGAAGCTCAAATTGTAGAGTTGACACGACAGATTCAAATAATTGATAGGCTCTATCGATAGGTGATTTCATGTCGGGACTTAATTGAATTGGAATAAATTGCTGAGCTAAGTCTTCACACTTAGCAAGAAACGCAGTCCTTTCTTCCTGTAGCTGGTGTAACTGGTCTTCTGTCTCCTGTCGGCGATGTCTTTGTTCTCTAAAGACTGCATATTCAATTAAATCAAGTTCCTCTTGTGATGCCAATTGGGGCTGATAAGTGGCAATAGCTCCAAACTGATTCAAATAAACTGATAAGGTGTTTCCTTATTGGATTTGTTGCATTTGTTGTTGTTTTTTTTGCTGTTGAAGTTCTCTTTCTTTGTGCTTCATATCGTTGCGTTTCTTCTGGTTGCTTTTCTCTTTCTCCTTTTCTTTATTTATGATTGGCTGCTCTGACCCCTTTTCTTTGTCGGCTATTGCTGGATCAATTTTGACAGTTTCTTGTGTGCTACCAACAGCTTGTTCTATCTAGACGTGTATGCTTTGCTCTACTTCTGAAGTAATTGGAACTTCATGCTCAATAGTTTAGGCACTTATTAGAATATTTGCTAGTATGTTGGATGTGTTGATATTGATTATACTATTGTCTTGTATGTTGGTTTGGTCAGGTGCTTCTGTCATGTCAGCTTCAATGTCTTGAGTTGCGGTTGTTTCATTGACTTGAACTATAGTGGCTTCAATTGCTTCTGTCGCTATTGCCTCTTTGCTTTGCTACTATATCATAGGACTGGACTTGGATCCGTCGACAGGGCGACTCGATTGACTTGTCGAGATAGATGGAAGGTTGACTTCTGTTGTAAGTGGACTTGACGGGATGGTACTACCAGACGGACCCGGACCGACTAGACTTGACTCAGGTTCTTGAACTTTAGCCTCGACTTGGGAAGTGATGAATTCTGGTGACTTTTCATTATGACCGACTGTGGGTTGAGGTGGACTCACTTGTCGTTGTAGTGGTGTGACTAGAAGAGGGGTATAAACCAATGTTTCTTGTGAATAGATTAGACCTAATGGGTCGAGGTTTCTGATACGATGGGTCTTTATGTGATCGACAAATTCTAGTACTGTAGATGGTAAAGGTAAAGTGTTGGTTCTAATAGTGTCGGGGGGAGCCAAGGAAAGTGGAACAGTTGGTGTGGTTGCAAAAACTGGCTGCTGGGTGACCATCTCGCGCCAGTTAGGACATAGTACTGGGAGGTTGGTGATGAATTGAATTAGATCAGTATATGTTGGGTTAACAAGGGAAGGTAATGCTAAAGGGTTATTTTCTTCTTCTACTACGGCTGGGGAAGACGGAGGAGTAGTAATGGTCAGGTCAACATGGGGTTCGACCAGAGTCTTTGGTTTCTTGGAAAGAATTCTGGGTGTCTTGTGTTTATCTGTTTCTACAAAATTCCTGAACTGCTCCTCTACAGACAACTTATTCTTGATTGTGTCTTCAAAAATCTAAGTGGCAGTATCGTACAACTCAATTTCTTCTTCTTTCGTAGGTTCCTGAAAGGTTACTTTTCTTTTTCCTTTCCCTTATGTCGGTACCGCCTTGTTATGTCGAGCTGTAAGCAATTCACCTACTACCCTTTAGATGTTTCCGTCTGTCAAGAGATGTTCGGGATTGTCGGACTCTGTACTACTGTTTGAATGCTCTAGAGGTTCTGCTAGATCTTCATGTGGCATAAGTGTGAGTTCCAATACACTGGGGTTAGGTATTGGTTCAGGCTGATAGGTGAAAGTATTCATATATAAGCGAATTTCATATGCTTCTTCCTGTTCTGCGTCTGACAACGGCTCAACACTCTTGAAGTTGACTTTTCTTGCTTGGGGCGGAATGGCCAATACTTCATTTGATTGTCACCTTAACTCCATGAAAATTTCATTTACTGATGGATAGTAGTCAAGGCGCTTTGCCTTACCTACTGCTCCTTCCATAAACCAGACCGTTGTGTCATCCAAAGAAAGTTGGATGTGTGTTTTCGGAGGTAAACTCCATCGAACGTTTTGAGGTACTCTCCATCTTGTCACCATTGTTTTGAGATCCATAAACCATGCTTCCAACCAGAGTTTAACCTTCAATGGACCATGTCGACTCGCTCCTGGTGCGAAACAATGGAAATTATCCATCAGGACATTTCGTTCCTGAGAAAAATCCTTGTTCCCTCACAGCCGGATGTGGGTCATGGCAATCCATATAAGTATAGAAGGGTATCGGATGCTGGTCCCTTCAAACAGTATGGCAGAATTGATAGCTTCCTGACTAGTTTGGGCTTTACCAAGAGTAAAGCAGATTCCAACCTTCACTACAAGGTTGAGGAAGGAAATCCAGTGATACTCCTGCTGTATGTGGATGACCTGGTTGTGACAAGTGAGGATGGGTTGATTGATGATATGAAGAGGAAGCTTACTGTCGAGTTCAAGATAAGGGACTTGGGTATGATGCATTATTTTCTATGCATGGAGGTGTGGCAGAGTGCGGATAGAATCTTCCTTGGACAAAGAAGTATGCAGTAGAGATCCTGAAGCGGTTCGGGATGATGGACTGCAAGGACATGGCCACACCTATGGCATCGAACCTGAATCTATTGAGTGATGCTTCATCATATTCGGTTGATGCCATGATGTATCGTCAGATGATTGGGTCTTTGATGTACTTGACAAATATGAGACCAGATATTTTCTTTGTTATAAACACATTGAGTCAGTATATGGTGGAACCCAGGAAATTTCACCTGATTGCGGTAAAACATGTGATGAAATATCTGAAGGGTACATTGGATTATGGACTCAGATATGCCTCAGATAGTGAGTTCAGATTGTATGGGTACATAGACTCAGATTGGGCTGGAAGTGCTGAAAACAGAAAGAGTACCTTAGGATCATGTTACTTTAGTTTGGGATTAGGCATGATCCCATGGCTCAGTAGAAAGAAACCCTGTGTTGCACTTAGTACAACGGAAGTTGAATATGTATCAGCGTGTTCAGCTTGTGGTGAAGCGATGTAGCTTCACAAGATGTTCACAGGATTGTTTGATGCAGAGATTGATGCTGCGGAGATACTCTGTGACAACCAAAGTTGCATCAAGTTGACAGAAAATCCTGTGTTTCATGATAGATCGAAGCACATCAATATTAAGTTCCACTATATCCATGATATGGTGCAGAATGGAGCTATGAAGCTCGAGTATGTTCCTACAGAGGAACAAGTTGATGATGTGTTGACTAAGCCTCTGGCTCATGTGAAGTTTGAAGCTTGGTGTGGTCTAGAGGGATCTCTCTAGAAAGAAAGACTGATAGAGATCCTATCTGAAAGGATAGATACCTGTCCAGGAGGGATGGAAGACCAGTGTTGGCTGATTGATAGTTCCAACTCTCACGAGTTGATCCTTGTCTATAGGGATGGATGCCTCTCTAAGGGTGAGGGTAGATCAGTACTGGTGGACTGATAGTTCCAGCTTTCACGAGATGATGACTATCCGTAGGGATGGATGCCTCTCCAAGGGTGAGGGTAGATTAGTATTGGCTGACTGATAGTATCAGTATTTAGTTACTGATTTTTGTTGCAGGTGTTCCAAATGATGGTGATGCTGATGAGGATGTTCCAGCTGACGAGGTTGCTCACAACATAAGATATTCTGGCTGATGGTGCTGTTGATGAGGATGTTCCAGCAGATGGTGTTCTAGCTGACGAGGTTGCTGACAGCGGAAGATGTTCCAGCTGATGGTGTTGCTGATGAGGATGTTCTAGCAGACGGTGTTCCACCTAACGAGGTTGTTGATAGCAGAATATGTTCCAGCAGATGGTGCTCCGTTGACGATGAGATGATCTGAATATGATGATATGATCTTTAGATTATGGGGTGACAGTAGGGTACACAGGTTTTTCCAGAGACAGTGTAATCAGTCCTAAGATGTACCCATGGAGGACTTGAGAAGTTTATAAAAGTCGCAAGAACAAAGAAGGAGAGTAGATTTTGTGATGGTCCAAGAATATCCATTTATTTGTATTCTGATATATATACTCTGTATTTAATTCTTAGAATAATCTCAGTTCAAAATACCAAGTGAAACTATGTAAAAATACCAAACAATGCATAAATGGTGCCATTTTCCCTATATCTTGTTGTCGGAGCTTGAAGAGACATTATTGTGAATTGTATAAGTCAATCTTTGTGATTTTGTTGATGTATGGATTTTCATTAATGTTATGAAGAAGTTTCATTGACATTGCACAAGTCCTTGGAACCTAAATCTCGAATTTCATAACCAATGGTGAAGTTTACTATGTAATGTCCCCAGCTTGACCCTATTGCATTAATATTGTAAATGATGTAAATATTGTTATTTAGTCATGGTGAGGAGCTCAAGGCCAAGGCCCCACCATTGATTTATCCTTCTATGTATCGGCAATTAGAATAGATGCATAGAGTTCTTGTGCTAGCGGTGCACAATGTAAAATCGGACATCATGTAAATATGCAACTTTTAATGAAAAACCCACAACCAGCTACGCAATGCAACAAAGAGATGGGGGCATGATCTTTACAAGGAATAGGGAAGTAAAATAACCCAAACCCTTGAGCCATGGCGTTAATCCATTTCATTTAGGAAACCCATGAACTCTCAACTACCCATTTGGTCTCATGCACCCAACCATTTAATTCTTCCAAGAATTGGTTGAGACAATAAATGCCTTGGGATGGGAGAGGTATGGCTGTCAATTTTCGTGTATGGGCAAGACAGCAACCTAGGAAATCGAGTTTTGGGTTGTTGGGCAAGAAAAACCCCACAAAATTGGTCCCAAAGCCATTCTTCACCCATGGCATTCATCCACTCACGCAGTTGGAGCTAGCTGGGTCTTTCCCTACACATTTTTCATCCAAATCCTACATTTTTCCATGCCTGGGAGTTCATTTTTGCATATACAGTAGCTTGGGAGAGAAGGGCCACGATTTGGGGACTGTATGGAGGTTTTTTTTGCCCCCGAATGTCTAAGGGCATTTTTCTAAAAACGGATTTGTCTTCCCAGGGTTGTTCCCCATCTTCCAATTTCGTTTTTGTGTGTTCCCACGTTTTTCTGAGTTAGTTGAAACCCCATCTCATGCATCCCACTGTATAAGCATTTTTCTCATGCCCAACACTCATGCTTTTGAGGTTATATGCATCCATCTTTTAACAGCCTGAGAAACCCAACTGCTGATTTGCTTGGCTGATTCTGGTATACCTTTGGCTATGTGAGAGCCTGCTTTCCCCTTTTTCCTTGTGGAGATCATGCCCAGCTCAGGGGTGGCAGTGGTGTTGAGAGATTGAGGAGCACACTGGCCTACGGTTGGGTGGAACGTTGCAGAAGCATAGCTGGTTGCTCAGGGGCTACTTGGTTTAAGATACGTATTCTCATTTGATGATTTGATATTGCTTAATTGAAGAATGACATGAAAATATGAAATGTATGATGGATGTGTGTTAATTCTGCACATGATTTACTTCTGCTGTGTTTGCTTAGATTTGCACATCTGCATACCTGTCTTTTTATATATGTGGATGTTTTATTTAGTAAGCATCGGGGCCAATTGCCCGGTTTTAGCACAATGATCCTCTCTATCATGCTGGTGTGATAGGAGGGGACATTACATACTAGCATTTCCCCCTAGTATGTGAAGACATGTATACAGACATCTAATTTATGGTAGTTGCAGAAGCCTATAGAAAGTAATTGATGATTCATTGGGGAGATCATTGAGTTCCTTTATCAGTACCATGTCTCTGTTCTAAAATTTAGGAAGGTCTTACAACATTTGGGAATCCATCTTTGTCCCCTACACTTGGGGATTTTGAACCTCAATTTGACTAGTAAAATTCCCCAACTTCTCTTGAAGTTAAATGGATGTTGAAGAAGTATTCTGATATTAGTCTATAATCACCGATGAGGTTCCTTTTTATGTCTTAATACCCTTCATATACCTTCAGACCCAATTTGAAATCCTTTAAATATTCTTTTGGAGCCATCTACCCTTGGGGGCTTCCACATAGATTTTCCTAGTAATTCTGCCTTTCATTCTCTAATTGTAAATGCAAGTGGCTGAAGTCTTTTGGAAGTTTCCAAGCCTATAATAGATGCATAAATGTGCCATATTACACCTCAACGGTTATGAATATTTTTCAAATTGTTAGGTATTTTTTATGTTTCTAAAATTTCGTCTATATGGCTTCTTGGTTTATCTCTGTTAGACATTGCTTATTAAAAGCTGTAGAAAGAAAAGATGCAAATTTTGTCACGTTTTATGTCCTAATACCTTTCAAAAACCTTCAAACCCAAATCAGAAGCATTTGGAGCCATTTGGAAGCATTCAAGTCATTAATAGTCTAAGGGTTGAATTGGCCAAAAATTGCAATTTTCCAATTTTAACAAAATTATTAAAAAGGGACACTACATGAACAATAGAATTATGCAGCTAATATGAAATGGGTTGTGTAAAAAAATAACACCAACCTTAGATGTTATTTCTACGACATGTGATCTCTCCTTCTTTTCCTAATTTAATGTTTCATCTCAATGCCATCTTGGAAGATTGATCTTGTTGTTTAGACTTCTCTTATCTCTTATGGTCATATCTCCCTCTTCTTCATCAACTTCTTCCCATGTTACACTAGATCTTATACAAACCCATCTACAAACAATGTCTAGAATTGGTATAATTTATCAAACAAGTGATTTCTTCATATTGTTAGCATTTTTGTCTTTGTGTTTTTAAAATTTATTCTATATGGATTCTTCGGTTATTTAACATTAATATAGCATTGCTTATTAATGTTTATAGAGAGGAACAATGCAAATATTGTCACTATTCTAAGTTTTCTACATAAGGTCTCTCACTCCAAGGGAGGAGGTGGAAAAGGAGCTAAAAAATTGGACGACTCACACCAAAAGTTGCAAACGTGTAGCAACGTGCCGGAATAATGACGCAGACCCACCCAGAAGCAAATCGACGGTGGAAATGGGTTCCCACGCTAGAAAGTGCAAGATGGTTAAACTTGGAAAAGGTGGAGCGGAAATTAAACCACTTACCACATGGAAAGCGTTGGTGGAGTCTGCTGTGAAAAGCGGTTAAATTTAAACCGCTCATCGCAAGTTCCGAAACCACCTAAGCATATGTTCTATAAAAGGTTTGTTCGAAGTTTTAAAAAAAAAAAATTGTCGCTTATTGCCTAGAGGAAAAGAACCCGCGGGAAACACGTCGTTGTCTTCATCAACTGGAACAGCACCCAAGAAGCTCACTTCACAGGTAGCTCGAAACCCTCAGTGTTTAGATTTTGTGTCCCAGATGGATAAAACCAAAGACCTTCTTCCCTTCAATGAAAGTTCAGATGAAAACGAGAAGCTTGTATTTGATAAGGAAAGGGATATTTTTTACCCTATTTTGTTTGTGTGTAGTATTTCGCAGTCTAAGGAGAAATTAATGGAGTTTAAGTCGCAAGGAAAAGATGTATTTAATGTTTTTGGTTCTTTTATGTACTATGTTTGTGTCGAACAAACCCTACACTTCCCCGAATTTGTTTGTTAGTGTGCGGCGAATTATTCGCAGGGCAAAAGGGTAGTCATTAATGTAAAAACGACCAAAGTTATATGCCGATTAAATGTGCAGACTATCCGTGAGGTTCTACATTTACCTGAAACATTTCCCAAAAGTCCTGAGTCGTTTAACGAAGAAAATTTGGCAAAGTTTTAAAGAAACTGCAGTCCTGCAAAAAAAGATAAGTTTTTATTACAAGTCTTGAAAGATGGTTATATGCATGAAAACCTATCGTTCCCTTTGAGTTTTGATGTCTTTCAGAAAGATACCCAGTTATTTTTGTCCTTGTTGATTCAAATTTTAGGTCTAGATAGTGATAAGTCAATCACGAAAGTTATGTTAGGTTTTCTTCTCCAAGTAATTTCACCAGAGTCACAATCGAGTTCGGTGTGTTGTTTTAATTTTGATGAATTATTAGTTGAAGCGATTCATGTCCAGTTGGTGAATTTCAACCAAGTGAAGCATTTCAGATATCAGTCATATCTCTGTTGATGTATATGTAACTTCGGAATGTATTTCATCTATGTATTTCATATATATTTATTGTACCCTTATAAGAGATGTGTTATTCCTCTATAAGGAAGTGTCGTCATGTGTTTTGACAAGTGTCACAAGTGCGTGTAATTGGCGAAGGGTTATTAGACCACCATGTGTGGGGTCCGCCCTAAAATATATATTTTATATGGTTGATATACCTAGCTAGACAATTCAGCCCCATAAGGTAACTAGGCAAACAGACTAGTATAAATAGAGATCGGGAGATCTCTATTTGGATCACTCGGAAACTCATGCTTCTCTCACTCAGAAAGTGGCGCACTAGTGAGGAGGAGGATCATCTGCTACTAGGAGACTATCTCAGTGTATTTTGGTTGTACTTTGGTTGAGCCATTGCCCTCTCTATCTATGAGGAATTTGTGGGGTTTTTCACCTTAGGTTTTTCCCCACGGAAACTCTATGTCTCTTGTCTCTCATGCTTTTGATTCTTGTGATGATTGACATGTTTGATATGATTGTTATGCATTCATATACTGTACATGTTATTCTCTCAGTAAAGATCCTAGAGTATTGTGAATTAATGCTCAAAATTTAACATGGTATCAGAGCTTACCTGAGAAGAAGACATTTTGCAGTGACAGAAACTTGCATTTCTCATTTATTGGGTTTCTCTCCACATATTTATTGGGTTTCTATCCACATAGTAGATTGACTCTACTCATCAAGGAGAATCTATCTATCCAATCAGAATTCAATTCTGAGCATTTTCAGATTTGGCCCTAAAAATTAGGGTTTCCACAAAAATAGGAATTTCTTAAATTTGAAGACATAGCTAGAAGCACCTTGCAAAAATCGAAGTTTAGAGCTTTGGATCAAGATTTTTGGATGGGTAGATCTCCGAGAAACTCAAACCCTAATTCAGGGATCTCCCAAGTGAACCCGGGAGGACAAAAAGGCAAATCTGAAGGGTAAAGCTTTGTTGATCTCAAATTCTGAATACACCGGGCTGATCAGCTCATCAAGGCGCATCTTTCTATTCTTTCAGAAAGTTGAAATTCACATTTTGAATTTTTAGGGTTTTTTCGACAAACCCTAATCCGGGATCAGATCCAGTTTTCAGCAATTCAAGTGGTAAGACCTAAATCTTTTATATTTCCATTTGAAGTACTCTTTAAGATGTCTCACCACACCAAGCTTGAGGATAAGCTTGAAGAGGCTGATAACTTCCGAGCTTGGAAGTATAGGATTGGGTTAATCCTGGAAGAGAATGAGTTGGACTCATATATAAAATCAGACATCCCTATCCCAGAGGATGAAGAAGCTAAGGTATTGCATAAGAAGAACTTGGTCAAGGAAAAGAGAATCATTGCCGACTCTATCAAAGACCATCTCATACCTCATGTGTCTTCTCTAAAGACACCCAAGGAGATGTTTGACTCTCTGACCAAGTTATTTGAAGGGAAGAACATAAATCAGAAGATGACATTGCGGAATCAATTGAAAGGGGTCAAGATGTTGAATGGAGAAACCATTCAATCTTACTTCTCCAAGGTCTCTTGGATCGAGGAACAACTTGAAGCTGTGGATGAAGTAGTGGATAATGGTGAAGTTGTTATGACCACTCGAAGGGTCTTCCTAGGTCATGGGACTCCTTTATTCAAGGAATCTATGCAAGAAAGAAATTGATCTCTTTCAGTAAACTATGGGAGGAATGCTCTCAAGAAGAAGCTAGGCTTGTAGCTCGTGAAGAAAATATGGGAGGTGAAGATCAAGCTCTCACAACCCACACCAAAAGAAGCAAGCCCGAGAAGGAGCACTCTCACTACAAGAGATCCTATCACAACCAACAAAAGAATAAGAAGGATATAAGATGTTTCACATGCAATGAGAAGGGTCACTTTGCTTCAGAATGTCCCAAGAACAAAAGGGATAACATCAACTCCAACAAGAAGAAGAAGGGCAACAAATCAAATTTCCATGCTCATGCTGCCTAAGATGATAGACCTCCAAAGAAGAAGGCTAGGGCAGAAAGTGATGATAGTGATGATGACTCATCAAGTGAAGAAGAGTATGTTCTAATCTCTGCTCTCACAAGTATTATCTCCCATGGTTGTAATGATTGGTTAATTGACATTGGGGCTTCCAAACACATGACTGGGTTTAAGGAATCTTTTCTAACCCTATCGGAACATGAATCACCCCATAAGGTGAAACTTGGGGATGATTATCAATACCCAATCAAAGGAAGTGGTGAAGCCTCCTACAACCTAGATTCTAGAAAATCTTTGAAGATGAAAGAAGTCCTTTATGTACCTGGGCTCAAGAAGAACTTACTCTCCATCTATGCATTGGATGCAAAAGGTATGAGAGTTGCATTTGTGGATGGCCAAGTCCTAATGTGGCCAAAGGGAAGGACTGTAGATGATGCAGTAGTGATTGGAGAGCAAGAGGGAGGTTTGTATAAATTGAAAGGACACCCTGAACATGCCATGGTGCATGAATCCATGGATCCAAGTGAACTTTGGCACAGAAGACTTGCTCATATGCACTATAGGGCACTTCCAATTGCAAGCAAGGCTGTAGAGGTTCTTCTTGAAATCAAGACCAAACATGAAGGTGTTTGCAAAGGATGTGCAAAAGGTAAGAACATTAAGAAGGCTTTCCCAAGCAGTGAAAGCAAGGCAAAAGGTATCCTGGAAATCATCCACTTAGATGTATGTGGTCCTATGTCATCCAATTCTCTGAGTGGGTATGTTTACTATGTCTCATTTATTGATGACTTCTCCAGGAATACTTGGGTATACTTCTTGAAGAACAAAGATGAGGTGTTTGATAAGTTCAAGGAATTCAAAACCTTGATGCAGTATCAAACTGACAAGAAGATCAAAACATTCAGATCCGACAATGGTGGAGAATTCACCTCAGGTGACTTCAAGAAGCTTTGCAGTGATTCAGGGATTAAGAGGGAGTTGACTGCTCCTTATAATATTCAATAGAATGGAGTTGCAGAAAGGAAGAACAGAACAATCATGGAAGCAGCAAGGGCAATGTTGCATGACCAGGATCTACCTATGCATCTATGGGCAGAAGCAGCTAGAACAGTTGTATATGTGCAGAACAAAACACCCCACAAGATATTGGACAACAAGACACCAGAAGAGGTATTTTCTGGTAAGAAACCTGAATTCAACCATCTCAAAATATTTGGTTGTCCAGTATACACTCATGTCCCAAAGGAAAAGAGGAACAAACTAGATCCTTCAGGAAAGAAGGGTATCTTTGTGGGTTACAGTGAAAGCTCGAAGGCTTACAGAATATACTTTCCAGGGTTCAAGAAGATTGATGTCAGCAGGGATGTAACATTTGATGAATCAAATCAAGTAAGGCACCTATCGAAGTTTATGAAGAACCTAAGGAAACTAGATTTCACGACACTACCATGACTGAAGCAATTCCAGAATTTTTTCGTGAGTTTGAAGATCCGCAAGAACCTGTAGATCCACCCTGTGAGGATAACTCTCACAAGAGGAAACCTGCATGGGCTAGAGAGCTCATTCAAGATGCAGAAAGATTTGGCATTCCAGAAGAAGAACACAGAGCAAAGAAGAGAACCAGATCACATACCAGCTATGTCCCTTTACTCTATGACATTATGAACAAAGAACCTTCCAGTTATGAAGAAGCAGCGGAAAAGAAAGAATGGAAGGATTCCATGGTTGAGGAATACCAATCAATAATGAAGAATGATATTTGGGATGTTGTCCCAAGACCTAACGATAAGTCTGTTGTGACTTCCAAATGGATCTACAAAATCAAGCATGATGCAGATGGCAATGTAGAGAAATACAAGGCAATATTCGTAGCTTGTGGCTTCTCTCAGAAAGAGGGAATAGATTATGAAGAAACTTTTGCACCTGTAGCCAGGTATACTTCCATCAGAACAGTACATGCCCTGGCTGCAGCAATGAAATGGAAAATACACCAGATGGATGTCAAGACTTATTTCTTGAATGGTGTAGTTGAAGAGGAAGTATATGTGGAGCATCCACTCGATTTCCAAATACATGACAGGGAGTCATATGTGTGCAGGTTGAAGAAATCCTTGTATGGCTTGAAGCAAGCTCCCAGAACATGGTATGGTAGGATGGACAATTTCCTATCTAGTTTGGGCTTTACCAAGAGTAAAGTGGATTCCAACCTTTACTACAAAGTTGAGGAAGGGAATCCTTTGATTCTACTCCTATATGTAGATGACTTATTTATAACAGGAGATGACAGATTGATTGCAGGTACTAAGAGGAAGCTTGCTGCTGAAGTTCGATATGAAAGATTTGGGAATGATGCACTATTTCCTAGGTATGGAGGTATGGCAGAGTGCAAGTGGGATCTTCCTTGGTCAAGGGAAGTACACAGTATATATCCTGAAGAGATTCGGTATGATGGATTGCAAGGCCATGGCCACACCTATGGCATCGAACCTGAAGCTTCTATGTGATGCTTCATCTTAGCCAGTTGATATTTCTATGTATCATCAGATGATTGGGTCCTAGATGTACCTGAAAAACACGAGACCAGATATTTGCTTTGATGTGAACAATTGATTTAGTTCCTCACATATCCGAGGAGTGTTCATCTGGTTGCTATAAAGCATGTTCTGAGGTACCTGAAGGGTACAGTGGATTATGGGCTCAAGTATGAAGCGAATCAAAAGTTTAACCTGCAGGGTTATGTTGATTCAGATTGGGCTGGCAGTGCTGTAGATAGGAAGAGCACATCTGGATGCTGCTTTAGTATAGTATCAGGTGTGATCTCTTGGTTTAGCAGGAAGCAGTCCTGCGTAACACTGAGTGCAGCTGAGGTAGAGTATGTTGCATCCTGTTCAGCTAGTTGTGATGCAGTATGGCTACGGAAGCTACTATATGAGTTATTTGATCTCCCGTTGGATGCTGCTGGTATCTTTTGTGATAACCAGAGTTGTGTGAAGTTGTCCGAGAACCCAGTGTTTCGTGACAGGTCGAAACACATAGAGATCAAATATCACTATATCAGGGATATGGTGAAGAGAGGAGCCGTGAAGCTCCTGTACATTGCGATGGATGAGCAGATTGCAGATGTGCTGACGAAGCCACTAGCCAGGGTGAAATTTGAGTACTTCAGGGAGAGGCTTGGTGTTCTTCAGATTGATGACACTTTGAGGAAGAAGTGATGGACACATTTGCAGAAGCCATTCCAAGCATGTTGGAAGGAGGATCCTTCACATGGCTGTGGATGTAAGCATTGGATGATGAGCATCAGGACGATGCTCCAGTTACTACTCTGTATATGCATCATGTTGGATGTTGGATATGATCAGTTGGATCATTTATATGTATATGTATGTATGCATCATGTTGGATGCTAGATATGATCAGTTGGATCATTTATATGTATGTACGCATCATGTTGGATGCTGGATATGATTGGTTGGATCATTTGTATATATTTTGTATATGCATAATGTTGGATGCTTGGACCATGTATCTATATATGTATCAGGTGGATACTGTGTATGATCAAGTGGATCATGTATGTTGATATGTATGAGGTATGATCAGGTGGATCATGTTTTTGTATTTGTATCAAGTGGATACATTGTATGATAAGGTGGATCATGTATGATGATATGTATCAAGTAGATACTTGGTATGAATCAGGTAGATGCATTATATGATCAGGATGATCATGGATGACGAGCTTCAGGATGTTGCAGTGATGATGATCAGGATGATCATGTATACACCAGGATGATGTATGGTGAGTATCAGGTTGATACTCTGTGGTCGTGGATCAAGTTGTGTAGATGAGCATATAATTTGGCCCTGGGAGATTTGCAGATAGTCTTTCAAGGTTTTGCCTATGGCATGTAATATGGACCTGGGATATCTAGCAGATGCTCTTTCGAGGTTTTGTCCTATGGCATATAATTCATCCCTGGGAGATCCGATAGGTTGAGCGTGTGCTCTTAATAAGTCCTAGGATGCTCTTGCAAGGTTTTTCCATGACCACATGTAATCTGTCCCTGGGAGATCCTATAGGTAGATCTGTGTGCTCGTAACAGCCTAGGATGCTCTTGCAAGGTTTTTTGGTGAGGTCACATATAATATGGCCCTGGGAGATCCTATAGGTAGAGTTGTGTGCTCGTAACAGCCTGGGATGCTCTTGCAAGGTTTTGTGACGCACGTAATAAGTCCTGAGGATTCCACAGTATGGCCAGTGATGATGAAGACCTGTAGGTGGTGGGCCTACATCCAGTATGAAAAAGGACAAGATCTGTAGAACTTACTATGACGAGTAGAGTCAGAGATTGGTTGAGATAGCAGCAGCAGTGACGATGATCCCGAGAAGAAGACTTGTCTAGCAGAACTGTGTCGAGAAATACCTTCCTAGTTAAGAGGGAGTGTTGATGTATATGTAACTTCGGAATGTATTTCATATATATTTATTGTACCCTTATAAGAGATGTGTTATTCTTCTATAAGGAAGTGTCGTCATGTGTATTGAAAAGTGTCGCAAGTGTATGTACTTGGCGAAGGGTTATTAGACCACCATGTGTGGGGTCGGCCCTAAAATATATATTTTATATGGTTGATATACCTAGCTAAACAAGTCGGCCCCATAAGGTCACTGGGAAAACAGACTAGTATAAATAGAGATCGGGAGATCTCTATTTGGATCACTCAGAAACTCATACTTCTCTCACTCAGAAAGTGGCGCACTAGTGAGGAGGAGGATCATCTGCTACTAGAATACTATCTCAGTGTATTTTGGTTGTACTTTGGTTGACCCATTTCTCTCTCTATCTCTGAGGAAGCTGTGGGGTTTTTCACCTTAGGGTTTTCCCCACGAAAACTCTGTGTCTCTTGTCTCTCATGCTTTTGATTCGTATGATGATTGACATGTTTGATATGATTGTTATGCATTCATATACTGTACATGTTATTCTCTCAGTAAAGATCCTAGAGTATTGTGAATTAATGCTCAAAATTTAACAATCTCCTGAAGTTGTTCGTGTGTTCAAACATTTCAAAATCCAAGTTTCTTGGTACCATATTTTCTCATGACCTTCCTAAACATGTCAATATGTTTGAGTTCACCCATAAAATCATGGCAGAAGTTTACAGAATTATTAAGAGAATTATTTTTAATGATGAAATGCCCCGAGTGTTACAAGAAATGAAAGAAACTTTGCAGCCTACACCAGAAGGCCAAACAGGTTATTGGTTCTTGTATAGAGAACATACTATAATTAGGGTGTATGGTTTTACTGGAGCACCATATATGTTGCCATCCTTTTTAACAGCGAGGGGTTTTGCCTTGGAATTTATTAGACAAAGGTTGCATTCAGAAGAATAACATTTTTGTGCTTTCAAAAAAGCATCGGATGTGAAATTCCCTCTTAAAGTTGGTCCATTCATCATTAAGAATAAGGAATCCCTCTCTGTAGTAGAAAAATTACTGAAGATTATGGATTTCCAAGATGCTGAAAGGATTAATTATGATCCTCATCAAATTATATCACAAAGGAGACATCAAAATGGAAACAAGGATTTTGATCATCAAACAGTAGAGGATTGAAAGAAATGGAAAATTTATTCAAATTTGAACAAGATAATAAAGAGGCAAATATGGAACAAATAGGCAATTTGGCAATGTTGGTTCAGACACCAACTAAATCCGATATCACCAGTAAGAGAAGTATTTCAGAATTTGATAGTATGGAAGTCGATCAAGAAGTTTCAAGGAAGAAATCAAAAGTGGAACGAAAGAAGGAAATTATTAGTATGGAGGAACGAGATTCAATTGTTCCATAAAAAACTAGTTTGATTTCGCAGCCACCTGCAAATATTATGCAACAATATTATTTTCAAAAATAAAGGAATATGGAAGTAACTCTTAGTATAAGTCCAGATTTGATGTCCTTTCACAATATACATCAAAGAAGAAGTACTCTTCTGAAGAAACTCAAAAATTGTACCCTCAAGTAAGAATGCTAACAGAACAAAAAGTTTCCCTTCTTACAGCTATGGATCTAGGAAGAAATACTATAAGGTTTGCAGTGGTGAACGATGAGAAAGTTTTTGAAATGGAATTTAAGCTTGATGCGATTAATATACCCGATAAGATTCAATTGCATAAACAAATAGGAGATGTCTTGTATTCTGATTTATTGCAATTCACTTTAAAAATTTCTAAATTGCAGTATGTGATAGAAAAGCTGGAGAGTCAATTGAGGCAAGAGAAGGAAGAAAACAAAGAAAATTCAATCCAGATTAAAAGACTAAAATTGGATCTTGTGAATGTGGGAGCCGAGCCAGGGAACATCCAGTGTACCAAAAGGCTCATTGATGAAAAAGAAATACCATTCAAATTCTCAAGAAAAAATTGAAGGTGCCAAATAATCAACATGTGCAATCTCCAGAGTTGACAGCATTACAACAAGAAAGAGAATCCATATATCAAGAAATGATGGATCACAAAGGTAAAATGTTAAAGTTACAAGATGAAAATCATGCTTGGGAAAAACAAAGGATTGAATTGTTGTCACAAATTTCATTGTTGAATATCAATCATATTGAAATTGTGCAAGCACCAGAGAAGCGAGGGGATAAATATCTAGGTACAGATGAAGGACAAATGGAAAAGTCCTCCACTGAGGAACTGACCAATGATATGTCACAAATTAGTCTAAAATATGTAGAGATAGAAGAGTTGAAAGAGGAAAACCAGAGGTTGAAAGAGGAAGTAATTCAAAATTCTGGAGCAAAGATAAAGGATTTGAGTGATAGAAATCAACTACAAAAGAAAGTTGATGAATTAAAAGATAAATTGATAGGTCGGCTTCCATTACATGGAGTTAAACACCTTATATGGGATGTGATATCAATGGAAGTCACCAAATTCTGGTCTTATTTGAATTTTATAGCAGATAAATATGCTATAACAAACATAGCTCTCTAGAGGTGTAAAGTAGCAAACGAGACATTACGCAAAAGGCCTTCAGAAACAGCTCAAAATACAATCCGTTTGTTAAAAACTCTAACCCAATTAGATATGCAGAGTTTTGGAATCAAAGACAGACCACCAATCATCATTTTGGAAAGAAGATTTATTGGCAAGCATGATCGTGTTAAAGAAGTAGAAGACATGGCGCAACAAATGGTCCTTGAAGTTCAAAATTTTAAGGAATTAGTTTTGGGGCGTTTTGAATGTGGTCTACCTTCTTTTTGAAGTGTCGATGGAAAATTAATGACTCAAGAAAATTTTCACAGTATAGTACAGGCTCGTATGGATCACTTGAAATTTGAAAGTTTGGTCAAAGGATTAACTGGAAAGACAATAATTGATAAATTGACCGATGATTTTGAAATACTTGAACAATTTTTAATGATTGAGAAGGTTCTGCCAGATGTATGTTACATGAAATGCATAGAATTGGAGTTGATGGTGAAAGAAATGATGGATTATGAAATCCCAACTCAATGGAAAATTGTTGAAATATTTGGGAAAACAAAACACAGGTTATGTCAGGAATAAATATTCAGGTGTCTTAATTTAAATTTGAGAATAGATTTGGATGTCCCATTGGTAGATTTCTTTGAAATTTATTTTTTTAGCGAAGAATTCAAAGAACGTTTTGTATAAATTTTGATTTTACAAAGTAATAGGGGTTGGATCCGAGAGCAAAAAATACATCGAAGTAATATTTTTTGAAGACTGTAATGAAGAACAGAAGTACAAGTATATCCGAAACAGAGATTCATATGTTGTTACTTTCTTCAGTCTTTTAATTTCTCTTTTGTGAATGTATTTCGTGTTACACTATCTTATCGCTTTGCCTCATAGTTGACTACAATATCTGAGTTAGAATTCATTTTATATGCTCTGATCCACACATTTAAATATTTTCAATGTTCTTTCTTCCAAATTAATGCAGAATTCATCCTATAATGGAGATTGGCTAAGTTACAACATATAAACAATATTTATCCCAACTTCTGACCTTCGACAAGAAGGATCGGCTGCCCCTTCGTTTATTATAAAATTGTGAACAACTATATCCAACCATAAACCTATATCCATAATGGTGAACACAAGAAGGATCGACCGACCCTTCTGGCAGTATAGAACTATTTTGAACAGAATACTGGGCAGAAGAAAGATCGGCCGACCCTTCATTTATGAGTGAATTGTAAAAATATTCAACCCGCCTAGGTTGCGACAACAATTTCCAGACTTCCAACTTCCACAATGAATAGTTGGGATCAGTATTTTGGCTAAGTTATAACATATCAACAATATTTATCCTGACTTGTGATAAGAAGAATCGGATGCCCCTTCGTTTAGTAGAGAACTGTAGACACCTATATGTTACAATTCACCTGTATCTAGAATGGTGAACACAAGAAGGATCGATCGACCCTTCTTGTAGCCTAGAACTATTTTGAACAAAATACTCAACACAAGAAAGGTCGACTGACCCTTATTGCACCCCGCATGAGGATTTCATCGCCTTTTTCCGAAGACGCAAATATATTGCGTATTGCGGATACCTAGATTTCTTAAAACGTTCCATCAATTCCGCTATCCCGCAACCCACAATTCAGATTGTGAGATGGGACAACAATTCCTTACTCCCAACTTCCACAGTAAATAGTGGGGAACAGAGATTGGCTAAGTTATAACATATAAACAATATTTATCCTGACTTCTTACCTCCGACAAGAAGGATCGGCCGCCCCATTGTTTAGTATAAAATTGTGAACACCTATATCCAGGAGTTCACTTGTATCTAGAATGTTGAACACAAGAAGGATTGGCCGACCCTTCTTGCAGTATAGAACTATTATGAAAATAATACTTCGTAGAAGAAGGGTCAGCCGCCCCTTCATTGCATGGGAATTTTTAACATAGCCAAGGTAGCCATTTAGTTACAATTAAAATGCTTTGGTCTGGTGGAAAAGAAGAGATAAGAAACAATCCAATCAATACTCTTTAATAAGTTTTATTTGTTATCTCTGTATGATTTGTAGAGCTTGTTCTCCAATAATTGTCCAAGCTTAATTAAGGTTTCCATCTATTCAATGCATGTAAATTCCATTTTTAATACCATAAATCTTTTCAAATTATCGGGTGGCATGCATATACTTTTGTCCAATTTTAAGTCTTAGCTCATTTGATCTCATGGAGGAAGAATATAAGTGGGAATTTTTCTTGCATGCATGGGAGCAAACTTAAACCCCTATATTTTCTTATATATCAAAGATTCAAAATGATTATAACTTTGTTCCATATGTGTCATGTGACTTTCTATTGTAGCTCTCTTACCTAATTCTTTGAAGTTTTCTTTGAGCTAGTTGTTTAGTTATTGCATCAGTTTTGTTGGACTTGGTCCCAGATAGAATGTGCAGTCACCAAGGTGATAGAGTCTATTTGATTCTATCTAAATAAACTAGCCCCCTTGACCTCAACCAAGGGGGAAAGGGGGAAACCGAATCAAACACTACTCAGATCCCCGTGCGTTCCATTTTTTATATTATCTATCATTTCCTATCATTCTTTCACCTCTAGCGATAAAGGAATTTCTCTAAGCCGTCCATTTTGCATGATCCATCTGGTACCATTGGTCTCCTTCCATGCTTATCCCCACGGCCTTCCGCGGTCTTCAATCTCTCAAACGCCACCTTCCTCACACCTTAGATCTGTGTAGTTATTATCAACTGTCGATCTAGCCCTTGTCCGCATCCTGACCATCCAAAGGTGTGGTCTTTACCGAGGTTCACTAATTTGGAACGTGTCGATACTCTGTGCATGTTCAATCTGCGAACTAAACCTCCGCCGCTGATGCCTTTCCCCGCCAGATCTGTGTTAAATTTTTAGAATTTACTTCAATATGATCTAGGATCTTAACTGAGAGAACAACATGTACAGCATATCTACAGCATATCAATCATGGAGAAAATAATGCAAGCACACAAGAGACACAAAGATTTACTTGGGGAAAACCATAAAGGTGAAAAAGCCCAATAACTTCCTCATAGATAGATAGAGCAATGATACAACCATGAGAGATAGACATAACCTAGCAGCAGATCCTCCTCCTCCATAAGTGCGCCACTCCTCCTTGAGTGCATGAGTGAGAAGTGAGTGATCAAATAGAGTGCCTCACGCACTCTATTTATACTTGACTTGACTTGCCTTTTTACCTAACTCATGTAGGCTCAAACTTAACCACATAACATAATGTTGACTGGGCCGACCCCCAATAGGGTGGTCTAATAACCCTTTGACCCACATGGCCGACCCCCAATAGGGTGGTCTAATAACCCTTTGACCCACATGACTTATACAGGGCCGACCCCAACAAGGTGGTCTAATAACCCATCAAGAATAAGTTACGACATTTACAATATAAATGACGACACTTCCATATAGAGGAATAATACCATCTCTATAGGAATACAATATACATATATGTGAAATACATTCTGAAGTTACATATACATCAACACTCCCTCTTAACTAGGAGGGTATTTCTCAGCACAGTTCTTCTAGCACAAGTCATCTTCTCTGGATCATCGTCACTGGATAATCGTCATCGATTCATCATCATCGTCACTGCTGCTGCTATCTCAATCAATATCTGAATCTACTCGTCATAGGAAGTTCTACAGAGCCAGTCCTTTTTCATACTGGATGTAAGCCCACCACCTGCAGGTCTTCATCATCACTGGCCATACTGTGGAATCCTCAGGACTTATTACGTGCGTCACAAAACCTCGAAAGAGCATCCCAGGCTGTTACGAGCACACAGCTATACCTATAGGATCTCCTAGGGCAACGAATTACATGTGACCTCACCACAAAACCTTGCAAGAGCATCTCAGGATGTTACGAGCATACAACTCTACCTATAGGATCTCCCAAGGCAACGAATTACATGTGGTCATGGCAAAACCTCGCAAGAGCATCCCAGGACTAATTACGGGCACACAGCCCAACCTATCGGATCTCCCAGGGAACCGAATTATATGCCATAGGACAAAACCTCGAAAGAGCATCTGCCAGATATCCCAGGGCACCAAATTACATGCCATAGGCAAAACCTCAAAAGACTATATGCAGATATCCCAGGGCACTGAATTATATGTCCTCCCAAAGCAAAACCTCGAAAGAGCATTTGCTAGATATCCCAGGGCACCGAATTACATGCCATAGGAAAAACCTCGAAATATTATCTGCAAATCTCCCAGGGCACCGAATTACATGCTCATTTGCACAGCCTGATCCACGGCCATAGAGTATCAACCTCATACTCACCATACACCATCCTGATGTACACATGATCATCCTGATCATCATCACTGCAACATCCTACTGCATGTCATCTGGAGCAACATCCTGAAGCTCTTCATCCATGATCATCCTGATCATATAATGCATCTACCTGATGCATACCAAGTATCTACCTGATACATATCATCATACATGATCCACCTGATCATACAATGTATCCACCTGATACAAATACAAATACATGATACATATCACCATACATGATCCACCTGATCATACAATGTATCCACCTGATACATGTACAGATACATGGTCCAAGCATCCAACATGATGCATATACAAAAATACATGCACATGATCCAATCGATCATATCCAGCATCCAACATGATGCGTACATACATATAAATGATCCAACTGATCATATCCAGCATCCAACATGATACATACATACATATAGATGATCCAACTGATCATATCCATCATCCAACATGATGCATACATATAAATGATCCAACTGATCATATCAAAGAAGAAACCAGAACATCATCCTGATGCTCATCATCCAGCACTTACATCCACAGCCATGTGAAGGATCCTCCTTCCAACATGCTTGGAATGGCTTCAGCAGATGTGTCCATCACTTCTTCCTCGAAGTGTCCTCGATCTGAAGAACGCCAAGCCTCTCTCTGAAGTATTCGAACTTCACCATGGCTAGTGGCTTCATCAGCACATCTGCTTGTCCGTCGCAACACACAGGAGCTTCACAGCTCCTCTCTGCACCATATCCCTGATATAGTGATATTTGATCTCTATGTGTTTCGACCTGTCATGAAACACTGGATTCTCGGACAGCTTCACACAACTCTGGTTATCACAGAATATACCAGTAGCATCCAACGGGAGATCAAATAACTCAGATAGTAGCTTCCATAACCATACTGCCTCACAACTAGCTGACCAGGCTGCAACATACTCTGTCTCAGCTGTACTCAGTGCTACGCAGGACTTCTTCCTGCTAAACCAAGAGATCACACCTGATCCCATACTGAAGCAGCACCCAGATGTGCTCTTCCTATCTGCAGCACTGCTAGCCCAATCTGAATCAACATAACCCTGCAGGTTAAACTTTTGATTCGCTTCATACTTGATCCCATAATCCACTGTACCCTTCAGGTACCTCAGAACATGCTTTACAGCAACCAGGTGAACACGCCTTGAATCTGTCAGGAACTGAATCAATGTGTTCACAGCAAAGAAAATATCTGGTCTCATGTTCGTCAAGTACATCAAGGACCCAATCATCTGACGATACGTAGAGACATCAACTGGCTCAGATGAAGCATCACATAGAAGCTTCAGATTCGATGTCATAGGTGTGGCCATGGCCTTGCAATTCATCATCCCGAACCTCTTCAAGATCTCTTACTGCATACTTCCCTTGTCCCAGGAAGATTCCATCTACACTCTGCCACACCTCCATGCCAAAAACAAATAGTGCATCATCCCCAAGTTCTTCATCTCGAACTCGGCAGCAAGCTTCCGCTGCATGTCAGCAATCAATCTATCTTCACCTGTAACAAACAGGTTATCCGCATACAAAAGTAGTATCACTGGATTGCCTTCCTCAACCTTGTAGAAAAGGTTGGAATCCGCTTTATTCTTGGTAAATCCCAAAGTGGATAGAAATTTGTCTATCCTAACATACCAAGTTCTGCACACATATATGACTGCACCATGCTGTCTTGAAATCCATCTGGTGCATCTTCTATTTCATCACTTTTATATTTCTCAATGCTGCCATCTGCAACATGCTTGATCTGATAGTTCCATTTGGAAGTCATAACAAACTTCCCTTCACGTCTTGGGACTACATCCCAAACATCATTCTTCATGATCGACGGATCATGGCATTCCATCCCAGATCCTGGGAACTTCAATATCTTCAATATCTTCAATAGATATCTTTGTTGCTGGAACAAATGTTGTAGTTCTTCTTTTGTAGGAGATGGCATATGATCTTTCCTACACAACAAGTTAAATTGCATGATTAGAAAACATCTCATAGTTTTCAGAACAAATTCTTACACATAAAGAAATATGTCATACAGTCATGCAATTATCTTAGCCAATGCTTCAATACAACATTTATCCATATCCTGTAACTTTTTAGATGCCTTCCAATCTCTACCAGAACATTGTTAAGAGTGTGCACAACTCCCAACATGTCAGCAAAGAGGTTTCATTCTAGATAAGTAGCAATGGAATGTTGTACGATGCCATAGGCCACTTACCCATGTATATTAGTAGCATACTGTTCATCAATGCAACTATTCTAATATGCACAATACATATCCTAAGTCTAGGAACATGAGCATATACATCATTGAACAATTTTATTTAAACAAACAAATATGCATGAAATGATAATTAAAATACTTATCTTTGTTTGTTCGTTGGGTGGACTCCCTCTGAGTCTTTGCTTCCTTGCAGGAGCTGCTGGAGTCCTAATCTGAAGTAGCTTCTTCTACACCTTTCTGTTGTGGAATGTAGAGAGATGGTCAACTCCCTCTGAATATTTGCATCCTTGCATAAACCTCTGGAGTGTACTCCCTCTTGATCTTTGCTTCCTAGATTACCTGTTCTTGAACTCATATTCATCCTTGGTCCCTATGCATGCTTATTAGTATCATGATTGTGTTATCCTTGCGATCTCATATAAAATCATACATTCATTAGTATCCTATTAAAACACAATAATCTCAAGCATGTATAGTCATGATCATTTCAAACATAAATAATAAGCATTAGCATTCAAGGTTTATGTAGGATTCTTATGGTTAGTCAAATCATAAGAAGCATAACATGTCTAAACCTATAATTACTCAAACCTATGACTCTTCGGGTTAGTTGAATCATCAATTAAGATAAGAGATATAATATGCATAAAACCTGTGATTATTCAAACCTATACCTTCATGATTCTTCTGGTTAGTCATATCATCAATTATGGTAAGAAACATAATATGCATACAACCATGATTATTCAAACCTATGACTTCATGAATAATCATTATCAACAACAGTATAAGATCCTAACACAAGGTAGGATTCTAGCTTGATATAGGAAAAACATACCTAGATTAGCATGCTAGCTATTTATGTCTAACATACCCGCATAATGTCTTATGGTTCTCTTTAGTGACTTGTGCTAGTAACCTGCATATCTCATAAGTTAACCATTGTAGACACAAGTTATACATACCTCGAAAGTAGATCTTCTATGTGATCCATGACAATGGATGAATCTTTGTCCTCATGTCAACATGATCATATGTTCTTGAACCAGAACATGATTTGTCTTTCTTGGTGTACCTTTCATGTTAGTAGACAACATAAACCTCATACAACACCTTAATGCATTGGTACAATCATAAGTGTCAACACCCTAATCAATGAATATTTTCTATCGTGCATTCATAATTTTATTAAGGTGATATGACAAGTCTAAAATCAATATTGTATTAACCGTAATAACATGAAGACAAACATACCATAAACTTAATCATGAACAAATCTCAAAACATACCTCGATGAGTCATACCTGTCGAGATCGCTTGTAATCTTCTTATGTAAGGCCTTAGCCTCATCTCCCTCTGAAACAGGAACTTCTTCATTTATGCAGGTGACCAATCCATCTTCTTCTAGGATTAACCCAATCCACTTGATTTACAAGAACTGGAACTGGAACTAGATATGGGTTTGTCAGAGAAACCCCAAAAATTCAAACTTTGAATTTCAAACTTCCGAAAAGATAGAAATATGCGCCTTGATGAGTTGATCACGCTGGTATGCTCAGAATTTGAAAACTGCAAAGTTTCACTCCTCAATTTTTCCTTTGAAACTTCTGGATTCACTGGACGTGACCCTGAACTGGGGTTTGATGAAGCCCACTCTTCTTCCCAATCAAAAGGTTTGATCCAAAGCTCTAAGCTTCTATTTTTCTGAGGAGCTTCCAGCCGTGGTCACAGATTTCAAAAATTCCCATTTTTACAGAAGCCCTAATTTTCCACTTTTCTAATCAAAGTCCCAAACTAGGGTTTGATCAAGCCCGGCCTTCTGCCCAACCAAAAATTCTGATCTTGGTCTCTAAATTTCTATTTTGATGAGTAGCATCCAGCCGTGGTCTCTAATTACAAAAATTCCAACTTTCTCCAAATCCCTAAATTCCGGAAGCCATGAATGAAGGTACTCAAAAATAATTCTGTTTTGACATAAATATGTACCTGATTGTTCCTGATGTAACTCTGAACTTTTCAATCCAAAGGGTCTAAAAACGTTTCCTGAGATAGCCTGACCTGTTATCTTTCCATCCTGATAGGTATTACCTCAATTGGATTCTCTGAGAGAGAGTTATGCCAAATGTCGCAACGTGACCTGTTTTGGGATAATACAGGAGAGTGAACTTGTACGGCGTGCCATGTGTCATTGTTTGAACTTAGGCCTCTGAAAAATTTTCCTGAGATATCTCTCCCTGTTATCTTTCCATCCTGACAGGTCTGACCGCCATTGGACTCTCTGAGAGAGAGTTATGCCAAGTGTCACAACGTGACCTGTTTATGGGATAATACAGGAGAGAGAACTTGTACGGAGTTCCACATGTCACTGGTTCAACTTCGGCCTCTGAAAACATTTTCTGAGATAGTACAGTTTGTGTACTACCTGTCACTTTTTATGAAATTTAATTTGGAGCTTCCTAGCCCAAGTTATGACCTTTTTCCCAAGGTCATTGGATTTTGACTCAGATCTGGAAGAGGCAGAAACCCTATATTGTACAGATCATAAATCACAAAGTACAACGAATTAGAGGTTTTCCTTTGGACACAAGGTACCTGGAGATTTAATATTTGACCTGTAAATATTTCAGATCCGAAACCTTCTCCAAAACGGATTTATAGCAAAAGTGCTACGACGACTGGTTTTTTCTATATCAAGCCCTAGCATCGTAAGTGCAACAAGTGTCATACATGCCATATCATGCCTTCTTTCAGGCTAGCTCTGATACCATGTTAAATTTTCATAATTTACTTCAATATGATCTAGGATCTTAACTGAGAGAACAACATGTACAGCATATCTATAGCATATCAATCATGGAGACAATAATGCAAGCACACAAGAGACACAAAGATTTACTTGGGGAAAACCATAAAGGTGAAAAACCCCAATAACTTCCTCAGAGATAGATAGAGAAATGATACAACCATGAGAGATAGACATAACCTAGAAGCAAATCCTCCTCCTCCATAAGTGCGCCACTCCTCCTTGAGTGCATGAGTGAGAAGTGAGTGATCAAATAGAGTGCCTCCCGCACTCTATTTATACTTGACTTGACTTGCCTTTTTACCTAACTCATGTAGGCTCGAACTTAACCACATAACATAATGCTGACTGGGCTGACCCCCAATAGGGTGGTCTAATAACCCTTTGACCCACATGGCCGACCCCCAATAGGGTGGTCTAATAACCCTTTGACCCACATGACTTATACAGGGCCGACCCCAACAAGGCGGTCTAATAACCCATCAAGAATAAGTTACGACATTTACAATATAAATGATGACACTTCCGTATAGAGGAATAATACCATCTCTATAGGAATACAATATACATATATGTGAAATACATTCTGAAGTTACATATACATCAACAATCTGCACCATCAAAACATGCGGTCCCTACCAAAACTTCACAAATCTGAAAAGTCCATTTCCCTGCGCATCTCAAATCACTGAAGTACCTATCATCCGTAGATATTTCTTCCGCCCGTTGATCTAATTTCCAACTTGCTCGCGAGATAGCAACACTCCACCCATGCTTAAACCGTCCTATCTACCTTTTGCGAATAGCGCTTGTGGCCGTCGATCTCCGTCAAACTTCTGTAACCGTGGTGATCGGGACATTAGCTTAAGTTACAACATATATAAAAAAAATTATCCTGACTACCGACATCTGGCAAGAAGGATCGGCCGCCCCTTCCTTTAGTAGAGAATTGTGAATTCAACCGTATCCAGAATGGGGAACAGAAGAAGGATTGACCGACCCTTCTTACTGTATAGAACTATTATGAAATGAATCCTGGGCACAAGAAGTGTCGACCTAACCTTCATTTATGAGGGAATTGTAAAAATATTCAACCTCCGAAGGCGAGGGTGTCAATTCATGTATATGAAGAATGGTGAACACTGAAAGAAGACTGAGCACAATAAGGGTCATCTGACCCTTTATTCATGAGATAAATGTATACACAACAAAACCCCTTTCACTAGCCCCTTCGGAATCACCTTGTAAACAGGTTGAAGTCTAACCCGAAGCGAATATGGGGGTTGCATAATCAAGATTCTCTTAACCATGGTGATTCACAGATGTCGTTACGATCTTCACATAACATTCTATTTAACATCAACTAACTAATGGGATAGAACACCAGATGACTTCGCACTTGGTAGCTATCGCAGTATAAAGAACTACTATGAATCTCTACTGCATTCACCAGTTAGCTACGAATTCGTCGAACTATGTGTTTCTTCTTCACAATCACGCACTTATATTCCAATTAATCAATGTGCAATTACCATTCACATACATATAAATTAAGTACATAAACTCACATAAACTCGAATACAAAACATGTGATAAAATCATACACATAAACAAGAAGGATCGGTCGCCCCTTCTATTATGATCGCTCATTCTATGATCGATCCTTATCTCAAATGACTCTATAAAATGTGTATTCGATCTCTAATGGATAATGCTAGCAGATTTGTTCTTAATCAATCAATTGATTTTGAAAATGAGGGGTCATTCCTTAATCATCAATCATTAGCATGAACATTTGCAAGTATATATCTAACATTAAAACACTAGTTTATAATTATAGACATTGTATGCATTCTTATATTGACTACTTAATATTGACTGTTTTGCAGATAAACCATGGCTACGTTTTTTAGCCTCAGTAACTACCAGGAAATCCCTTTCTTTGAATTGACAAACGATCACTGCCTTAAGACATTCACAAACGGATGGTATGTTGAGATGGAAGAACCAGATAATTTGTACCCGGATTTATATTTATTCTGCTTGGATGAGGAGGGAGCTCAAACTAGAGCTGGAATATTGGCATATGCGGATCCCGCTGAATCTAATGAAAAATTGCGAGTTCAAGTTGAAGCGGTCGATGGTGAAACATGTTTCCTTCTATAGCTTGATCTTATGGTTTGTAATTATCGACCAGATCTAATGAAAATTTGTCCCGATCCAGATCTAATTTCCTGTGTGAAGCAAGGGTGGGGTTTTCCCTTGTATGATGTTTCCAATCATTCTGGAATTGATACCACGTCATCCTTGAAGAAAGGAATTTTGTCGATATGGAGGAAAAGAATGTTGGCTACGAAAACTTCCTCTGTATTGCATTACATGAATATTAATAAGAGGTCGATAAAGGTAAGCCATGAAAGGATTCTTATGTACAACAGAAGAGAATTTCTCCAATTTATTGTAAAATATGTGGACAAATATTCCTTAAAACAACTCAAAGGAATTCCTTCTAGGGCGATGATGCGGAAAGCGACTAAGAGCTTCGAAAGTTCAAAAGAAGTTCAGAGTAGATCAAATTCTTTTTTTTCGATGAGAAAGTTTTTTCCATTGACGTAACAAAATGTGTTGTTGCGCCTCCCCACTTACAATATCGAAAGGTTGATGAGGAGGTCGTGCAAAAGATGGTTGTATCTCTTCTCCATACATTTACAACAATATTGAGAGATGCTATTCTATTGCCTTTCGATAAGGAGACCACATTGGCCTTTCTTCCTGGAAATGAAGAAGAAATTAATTTTCCATCAGTAATTTTTTATATATTGGATGGGAAGCATACTATTTCTGTGCAGAAAATAATCATTGCAGATGATCAATACAAACATCTCCATTCAAGATATCGGCATCGAACAGCTCGTCTTCTACATAGAGATGTTCCTCAGCACATCATCAACAAATTATGCAAACAACAAAATTTGTCAAACAAGGAATTTGCAGACACTCCATTCATTTCTCAAGTTGAAAAAGCAAGGGGGAAATGGATATCCTACGGTACTCCATCCCTCCCGGGAAAGGGAAACATTTCTAGTGATCCTTGGCAGGTATAGAATTTTTCTTCTTATCAATCAAAGTCTTTAGATTGTTGCCTGTGTTATGAAATTAGCAAATTAACTGGAATATTCAATTTTATATGTTTGCAAAGCTGAATGTACGGATATCTTTCTTATTCAAACAAGGAGAGCCTTAAAGACAAGCTAACTCTTGTTTTGACATAGGATCGATTGTGGAGAAAATGGAAGCCTGTATTCAAGCTTTACAAAAGTGGCTCCTTGCCATGCTCGCCCAAGAGCATCACTCAGGATGATTTTGTTCAAAATAAAATAAAGAGTTATGGCTCTAATTTTTTTAGACCATTGCATGATCTTGATGAAGATGAATTGACCATTGTGGTGGACAATATAATCAACAGATCGGTTTGGATGAGCACATCAGTCGAGAAAAACGTTTGCGCAGAAACTTTAAATCAATATTGCAAACGCATCAAGGACGAGAGGTCAACTAGGAATTCGATCATTGAATATTTCAAAGTTAATGATTTTCAAATTGATTGATCACAGATTTTCACTAACCATAACGTCATTGAAATATATAAAATTGCACCAAACCATCTCCAGCAATTGTGCAGTATTTTATGCTCCGGAAAGCAAGCAAAATCTCCGAGTAAAAAGAGAAAGAATGAATCTGAAGTGGATAATGGTACCAAAATATCAATTGATGCTCAGAAAATATTGAATCTATATATCAATAAAGAGAGGATGGGTATGTCCATTGGCGACGTCGAAAATAGTTCACAGTTTGCTTGTCAATGTTGTTATCCTGAACCTTTGGTCAACACACTCAGATCAATTCCATTTTTTTGTGCAGCAATCAGCTGTGAATTTGTTGTTGCGGATATGTGTAATTGTGATAGTCCATGGACAGAACAAGACATGCTTGCATTTTTGTACTACTTAGAAACAAATGAAGAGGCATGTACTTGTATTTTTTTAGCTGATATGGAAAACTATTGTATGATTTCTAAAGCTTTCACAATTTTCAGCAAGAAATCAAAAAAACATGTTACACCGAATCCTACAAAGGGAGTTTATAGAGAATTCTCCAAGGACTTGTTTATAGGATTCTCTATTACACAGTGTTGGAGCATTGGAAGGGATAATCATATTTTATCTACTTCTGAAATTGATATGGATTGGAAGGATGAGGGCCTGCCGATGATTGATTTATCTCGGCCCAAGGTTAACAACGATAGTGCGAGAAGCCATGTGTTTGCAAAAGAAAGGACACAAGAATTCTTGGATCACCTAGTTTCCAGACAGGTCTCTTCTCAAGGAACAGTTCTTTCGTTGTACGCAGGAGGTAGGCTTCTTCGTTCATTGATCAGGTCTCCAGAAAGAATAGTTATTTATATTGTGGAGACAGTACAACAAGAGTTGTTCAGGAACAGTTTCTATCATGATTTGGGTATAAAACAAGGTATTTTGATTAGCATTTTCAAATGCCTTTGATTTTATTTTACTTTTCTAAAAAAAAGATATTTCTATTAACATTTTTAGATGTCTTTGATTTTATTGTACTTTTCTCGGTCGGTTATGTTCAATAACTTCTTTAAATTCATATTCAAATACAAATTCAAATAAAGAGCATACCCAGGTATCCTCCAATCCAATTATACTATCTGATGACGAAAGTGAATGTGATAGAGAATCCACAAAGAACTGCCAAACAGGACAAGAAGGTAAAAATTTATTTTTCAAAGGTCGTGGTTAAATTAACTAAATTATGAAAGGGTATAGTGACCTTGAATACCTGCAAAAAATTATATAAAATGTATACCTGCAAATTTCCAGGTCAACATGTGGATCATCCACAACCAGAGCTGGCATCGACGATGTCCCTGTAGATTGGCTAGCAAATCACATTGGAGCATAATGGACCAGGCGGGAGCTTGGAAAATAATGAACAAGGAAAGAGCTTGGACAATACAGAACCAAAATAGGTCTTGGACAATATTGAACCTGGAGAGGGCACCTTGGTGTCAAAACGCGGTGTCTCCAGCGATGTTACTCACCAGTCAAATGTTGTCCTGCCATTGACAGGTAAAAGACAAAGAAGATTTTCTACTTAAAATGATAAAAAAAAATTATTTCGAAATATATAATGACAAGCAATATTTATGTGCAGCTCCCCATACAAAAATGTTATTGATATTAGAAATGGAAGGTTTTCTATTTCGCAAGAAAGTCATAGAAAATGACTCCAAAAGAGAAAAAAAGGAAATCAAAAAAATATTGTTGGAGGGGAAAGAGTAAAAAAGGGGGAAGAGAATTTGAATTGTGAATTTGAATTTAAACATAGAAGAACTTCAAATGAGTCACGAACAAATGCCATTCTATTTTTGGATTTAATTCTTTCCAAATTCAATGTTGGGATTTGATCACCTAAATGTAGTGTCAATGAGGGGAATCCACTGCTTACAAAATTGTTGACGACAGGCGGTAAAGATAAATCATATGAGCAAAAAAAATTATTTATTTGGTTTCGAGAGAGATGTACCACCGATCAAGAAGGAAATACACAAAAAAATATGGAGAGTGTGTGGACAGAGTTCCCAATGAAAACTTCGGAAAGTAATACATCAAGGATTGTTTTGGAGGGTAATGGTGAGAAAGCACTTCCATTTGAAAACTGTATTTTGAGTAAGCCCTTTATTGAATCGTCCGCTAGGACATATACTTAATTGGTACATCGACTTTGGCAGCATTTTAGTAAAATGCATGAATCAGCTGATATCATAACCCTCAATGCCTTCTCCCAGTTGAATCCTGGTTGAGTGACAGCCATCAAATGTAACCTATCATTGCCTATGTCTATATGTAATCTATCATTGCCTATTTTAAATCATTCAATGTGTTTTCTATTTTTCCTGGAGACATTGTTATTTTCATCTGAATGTAACATATTATTAGTTCAGTGTAATGCTTTTATTAAATCATTTGAATCTGTGAAATTTTGGGTGATTTTTCTATTAATCTTTGGAAATTAACATCTTCATGTACAATTGCATGGTTGTGATCATTAAATTCATGAACAAAGTGTTGTTGTTGTTGTTATATATATAGTCATTGTTCTTGTATGCAGTCAGGATATCACCGCAAAAGAAACTATTGGTCCTGGGAGTAGAGGGATTGCTCTTTGGAGTTTGGATGTTATCCAACATTGAAGATTCTTCCAAACAACCTCATTTTGTCCATAATTGCTATCGTTATTATACACGCATGTTCAACCTCGAAATTATCAGTGTTTCCAGAGAGCCTTTCGACGTTGCTCTGTGGTTTTCCTCGCTCGACAACATCGAAATTAAAAATTTCCTTGGCATATTTGAATGGTTGAAAAATGAAGAATTTGTATTTATTTGGGGTCGATAGCAATGTAAACTTAGTACTATTTATAATAACTCAATGTCTGCATACTATAATGTTGGTGAAGTATAGAACATATACAAAAAGTTGTTCAAGGATGTACTTATCCAATATGGAGATATATATAAACAAACATACATGTTGTTTATAGATGAAGGGCAATATCAATCAGCAGATAATAGCAAGAAAAACTGTTTGAAAATGCTAACTAATTGTAAATTTGACGGTTCACAAGAGAGAGATATAACTTTAAAAACAATGTTGTGTTCTCTGTTGAATTATCTCAGGCCTCATTCAAAAATGGGGCTTTGGTTAAACACATTCAATTTCAAATGACCGTCATATTATACAAAAAAAATTCATTTAGTGATTTGTATATTTTTTACAACTCCTACATTTAATTGATGTAAGTTTTATTGCACAGTTCTCATATTATTTATGGACATCGTACCATGTATCTAGTAATGTGTTTCAAAAATTGTTGAACATGAAAGCAATATACTTAGAAACATTGAACCATAATATTTTATTGACTAGGTTGTGTGTGTGTTTTTTGTTTGCAGATAGTACTAGAAGATTTGTTTCTAGTAAACCATTGATCATTTTTTATTTCAATGGCGTTTTGTTACACGCAGTACATAGAAAACAAAAACCTGGATTACGATGACCACCGGACATCGAAACATCAACAAAGTATTATTTTATACGGCAAGGATTAAGGGAATTTTTTGAAAAATGCTTTAGTATTTTTGAGGTTGGGGGTATGGACATATGCTCAACGAAAAAATGTTGACGATTTGTTTCCTAGATTATTACAAAGAACGGGATTGAAAAGGGAAAAATTTAGATTAATTTTAACACAGGAAGTGTAATGCCCCATATTTTGACTAGGCCTGTTGGCGAGTTAGACCCCTTTCACTTTAATTGCTTGTAATCTATTTGACTCAGCTAGACAGAGTGAACTATATTTTTGGCATGATAGACATGATGATATGTTGCTACTGTGTTAATGATGTTACTATATTCATGCAGTTATTAAGTTATGATTAACATGAGATTCTTTTATTTCATAATGACAGTGTATGTTTGATAATCGTCCTGGAGGAAATGTGATATATATGATGTGGTAATTATGCTGTGATCGATTTAATGATTTTATGTGATGAGATAAATGATGCTGACAATATGGAACAGACAATGATAGAATGTAAAATATATGGTGTTGTACGTGGATGCCATCCTATGATGAAATTGATAGAACTGTTATATTCCATGCATATCTATGATACGATAAAATTGTGACGTGAAATGAATGATGTTGATGATATGGATCAATGGGTGATCGAATGGAAATGCTTGTTAAAAAAAGGTGTATCTTGCGGAATACTAACCTACAGGACACGAGGGCTATGGGATAGCCGGGTACTTGATCTGATATACGGAGAAGAATCTATCCATGCAGTAAACCTTAGTAACCCAAAATTGATGAAACGATGACATGGACCGATAATCTCGAGAGCAGCAGAGTATGATTTGATAAGGGCATAGGCCCAATATGTTGAGAGGGATGGATGTGTTTCCCACCCTATGTTCCTATGATACCCGAGATCGTGGGAGGGCCGTGCTGAGACACACTCCCCATGTATGTGTGATGACGATGGTCGGATGCCTGCGAGGAGAGGATACGTCCGCTTTCTGTTCAGCCGACGCTATCGCTCTCAAGTTCTATGTGGTCAGGTCGTTGAGTCCGACATCCACTTTTATACTAGCAGAGGAAGGACAGGGAGGTTGTGGCAGTAGGTTAACGATGGGAGGATATGATAGTTAGTACTGTTGAGGGTTGGGTATTCATTGACCTGGAGTTAGTGGTAGTAGGTAGCCTTCCTTGTACCTGATTGATTGAACAAACGTAATCATAAAAGCAATGAAATGGAATCTTAAAGGTTAATTGATAAAATAAACGATGATGTTTTAGTAATATTACGATGAATGTGTACTTGTTCGGTTTGCATAAAGTATTATGAATATTAGTTAGCTGATATGCATAGGATATATATATGACATATGTTTATAGTACATGTCTGTCTTGTGCATACGCTGGCCATGCATGCACATTATGCACATGCGCAATAGTATTGGTTTACAACATATTTATCAAGATTTAACAATGTTATAAGTATCATAGGTAACTCAATTAAGTATTTACTGAATGACTTAATTAGTAAAAGATTGTCAAGTTCCAATGTGTAAAAGAAGTTAATTAGTCTTTGTGTGTGAACATGGTAATGAACGATTAAAATAAGTGTCATTAATTTCAAGTATCCTCAAGTGAAGGTGTCCTCGATATGAAGTATGATAGTTAAATATTAATACTAGAAGAGTACACTATGTAATTGTTGATTATGGTTAAGTAAACCATTAATTATATTTCATTACTTATACCTAGGGGTATTAGGTTGACACTTATCAATTAAACAAATAGATATTTTAATTATTATTCACAATTAATTTAATCACTATTATTAGTAATCATTATTGTTATTAATATTATTATTAAATTAATAATAATATTGTTAATAATCCTTTTAATAAAGCATAGTGGATTGAATAATAATAAATTTATTAAATAGATTAGTCATTTAATTATTTAGTGGAATCATCCCAAGTAAATAAAATGGAGTTGTTAAATGAATTATTAAATAATCCTACTGCTCAAAAGAAAATTGGATGATTTAAAATAATATATATAATCCACCTTTTTACCTTAAAAAGGGGATGCATTAATGATTAGTACTTCCAAGACCACGACAGCTAGGGCGGTGGAGTGATAAGGAAGTTTGACTTTGGAAGGAGGTGGATTCCTATAAAGGGGAGAATTAACAAAGTAGTAAGGGGGATTTTTGTGGGAGAACTGTGAGGTTTATTTTGTGAAAAGGAGGAATGCCGAGGAGGGGGTTAACTCGAAGCTTTGAGGAGGTGGGAAACTCAAATGAAAGACTGAGGAGGGGGTTAACTCAGCAAATGATTACCATGGAAAGGTTCGATGGAAAGATGTTGTCGGGATTATCGGTCTGTGGGCTCGGGGGCTAGGAAATCCGTTGATTTCCTAGGGTCATCACGATAATAGCTGATCGGCAGGGTGGACACATCATTTTGGGTTGCTAAGGTAACCTACAGAACCCACTACAAGAATCTTCTTACCTTGCTACAAATCTACGGACTCCAGGTATTTTACTGAACAAGCTTAAGTAACAGGTATTTTCTTTTATTTCCAAATTACGTATGTTGAAAGAACTGGGTTAGAATGATGAGTCTTAAGTTGATGTTTAATTAATTTGCACAGATTTATGAACTTTTAGAAACCTGAAATATAGCCGGTTGATTCTTTTCGTTAGAAAGGACAGGGAGAAAAAAAAATTTGGTATTTACATGAAAAGTTTTAAGATTTGTTTATTTAATTTCAGAGACATATAAACATACAAAAAACAGACATTTAAACAGAATAGTGACCCAGTGCCGAGTGAGGGCACTACAAGAAGATTGTTCTTCCGTAGCCAGATAGGGTTTGCAGGGTGATGGAAATCCTTATGTATTCTGCAAGCCTTTAAGTATAGTTTGGGACACTTTGATCCATGGTTGGGATCGGAAAAATACTGTGATTGTCGATGACTCTGAAGAAAAACATGTTTCTAACGAGGAAGGGAACTATATTATAACAAAAACTTATACTTGCGACGATGTCAATGACACATTCTTGTTAGATCGATTACGGCCTTGCTTGCTGCACCTGAATGGCGTAAGCAATGTGAGGCCAATTGTGAATAAAATGAAAATGAAAGTATTTTTTTAAATAATACACTTGAATTTTTGTTTGTACTAGTATGTTCAATTTCATTGTGATTATAATTCTTGTAAAGTGTCGAGTTTGGTTTCCGAAAATGCAAAATCAGAGTTTGAAATTACTAAAATCTGTTTTAAAATTTCAATATTAAGTATTGGAAGTGTAAAAAGTAGCCTTCCAAAAGGGCAAGTGGCAATATTCGCTTGGAAAATCAGATGAATGGGGGAACCATCAAAGGAGAGAACTGGAGAAACTTTGTACTTGGAGAATTGTAATGTTTTACAATCTTAAAAGAATTTCAGTTAGTTTCTCTTTTTTCTTTCTTTTGTTGTGTATAAAGTTTCCTTGATTCATTTTGGTTTTTCATACATACATCTAGTAACTCTATTTAAATTGTATTGTTAAATCATAAAACATATAAATATGTGTGCTTGATTTATCATTCATATGATTTATATGCAAGTTGTGCATCAGTAAATTTCTTTACTAGATTCATATTGTTTCACATTCTGCAATTACATAATAGTCATTATCATCATATTAAGTTAATTTTCTAATTTAAGTTATTAAGCATCTAATTAACAGCTTCATAACTAGGTGTATGCCTATCATTCTAAGAACATGCAGGAGGCATCCATCCATCAATGAGGTTGTGACAGCATAAGCATACATGTATTACATAAATGGAGTTTAGACATTCATCATTCACATAGAAAATTAATATAGCAGATAGCTTATGCAATTGAAAGAAACCTCATTCATGAATATAACCTTCTAACATGCTTAACATAGCATATTCATGGCTTACATTTATTTACACATGTATTCCACTGATTGAACATATCAAGCATAATTAAATACATGAACATTATAATCCATACACAGATACACTTATCTGAATTTCACATGAATGTGGAAATTGGTTGGCTGCATGTGAGCCATGCTCCACCCAACCTTGGAACTTATCCAGCCTGTACTATTTCAGCTCCCAAGTTCACCCTCGACCTGAGATCCAGACATTAACCAGAGATATCTCACTCAATCTTTCCCAGATATTCGCACTTCTTCTCACTCCGCAGTCACACCCCCCGTGCTCTGTGTGCATCCCCTTGGACTGACGTCCAACCACCCTGGTCGTGCGTACAGTAGCCTGCCCCACTTCCGCCTGGATCACCGAGGAAACCCCATGTCCTCCTTTGGGATCCCACGTGGCTATCCCAAAGGAACATGTTTCTCCATCCATAATCACGATTAGCCACTAAATCTCCAGATTAATTAAAATTAATAATAATTATTTAATAATTAATCCCCCACTAAGAATATGGCTTAGGGGTATGGGTTTTGGGTTTATCGTAAGTTTTAGGGAACAAGGTACATATGTCAACCTTACCCCCTCACAACATGGTAAGGTGGATAAGTCAGCCTTATGGAACAAGGTGTAGAAATGTTAATTGAAAAATTAACATTAATTTACTAATGTATGTTAATCATTTGCAGAAATAGATAAATGTTTTAAATAAATAAATTCACTTAAAACATTAAAAAACACACAGATCATCAATTAAGACAAATCCAAATTGTAGATTAGTGTATTTAATTATTGATTTCAAAAGGAAAGCAGTATAGTTTCATAACATAAACAAAGAAGATTCCAAAAAGAAACTAACTTTGATTCATTGGTCTGCAAAAAATTACAAATTACAATATCACAAGTGAAACAGTGTTTCTCCAGTCCTTCTCTGGTGATTATCTCCCCCCTTCCCCATGATACTTCTATCCTTTAAATAACATTTAGAAATTGATTACAAAGGATAGCCATCCCATGAAAATGGGGATTACAAAATCAACTAAACTAAGGATAGCCAAGGGCTGCTTGCCACTTGGTCCTAATTTCTAACAATTCATCAACATCGGGATAGTTGTGCGATTCAAGCCCCAACTGGGCATCACATGTGAAGATATCCATCTCATTTTTAGCAATTTTATGCCAAGTGCGCAGATAGATATGGACCTTGCCTTCCAGGATATGCTCAATCTGAATATGCGCAAGCTGTCGGATCTTTTCTTTGACCTCCTCACATCTACTTTCCACTTGTTTAATCATCAATTTAGGGGGACAAGCCTCCTCTATGAGATCCATCATAGTAAATTTCAATGTTTCCATGATTCCATCCAAAGCATACCAACTCCTCCCACAAATAGCTTTTTCCTTAGTTATTGTTTTATCTACCATGTCAAGAAAATTCTGCCAGGCATTGAGGGAAGTCCTGACTTTCCTGAACTTGAAGCTTTCCAACATTGGAATATCATCAATGGCTTTGGAATCTTTTTCTCTCCTATCCACTTGTTGGTTAAATATGACAGACATATTTTCAAAAGCATTATGGGTCTCTCGAATTTCATTCAATGCATTAAGCAGTTCAATTAAGAGTTTGTGATGCTCCTCATTCACCTGATTGGCCAAATATTTAAATTCCTGCTGAGTGAACTTAGAAAAGGAAGAGGAGGTTGCACTTGCAGTTGCATCCTTTAACTGTTGTTCAAGCACAGCTATCTTTTCAACATTGGCAGTGTCCAAAGCTTCAGCATCTTGCAATTGGACTTGAAGAGAAGCATTATGTTCTTGAAGGTCTTCAATCTTATTTTCAATGCTTTTCTCAGTTCATGAATGTCAGTTTCATGTTCTTCATTGGCCTTAACCAGCTGCTCTTGAATTTTCCTGAGCTCCTCCTTCTTGAAATCAATTTCTTTATTCAGTGTGATTACTGAATTAAAATTGGAACCTGCAAAATCACCCATGGAAGCAGCAGTATCCAGTGCTTCTTGTTGTATGTCATCTGATTGCTTGGCCCAAATGATTTGACTAGGAAAGGGGCCCTGCAACACATCCTGATCTCTGCCTCTTTTTTAACCCTTATTCACCATTTCCTTAGCCTTTTTGCTATAGAAATAATCTCCAAGGGAGGTTACAATATCTTCCTTCATAAGTAGATACCAATTCAGTGGAAGATGTAGCCACATATCCTGTTGCAATTATTGGGGTTGTCTGAGTAACAGTGGTATTAGGTATTGTCATATTAATCTGAGAGGTGGTTAGTGGAGAAGGGATAACTTCAGGGACTGAGGGTAAAGAGGTTGGAGTAGGGATTGAAGTAAAAACTTCAGGAAGTGAAAAAGATGCACCAACAACTAATGGTGAAGACGGAACAACCAAAATTTGGACATCATTGTATGGTGGTGATGAAATAGATGATGGTGGTTGTAGAGAGACAGTTGAAGACTGGATCTCTGCAACAATTGATGGTGGGATGGAAAGTGGAACTGACAGGGTTGGAGACGCAACAGTAATGGAATTTCTTGCATCAAATAAATGGGATATGGTGGATGGTGGTGTTACCCCAAAAGATAAAGTGGAAAGAGCTTGAATGGATGACAGTAAGAGTGTTGAAGTTGTGGTATCAACAAAAATAGTGGTTTCAAAAGACTGTTGATCTAGGACAAGATCATCCATGATTATGGCATCCAACAAATCTGTGATTTCCTGAGAAATTTCAGTTTCTTTCTGCACCACAGTCACAGAAGGAAGTGTTTCATCTTCCACATCACTATCTTCAATAGTAAGAGTAGGAATTCCAAAGGCAGAAGTTTGAATTTTATGTCTTTTAGCTGGTTTACTCACAGTAATCACTTGAACATCACTAATCAGGTTAGTTGTAGTATCCACTTGAATATTAGTAGTGGGTTTGGGTACTGCAACCACTTGGGTATCCAGCACCGAACTCATCTATGCTAATTTCTGCTTCAATTGATGAGATGTATGCATTAACATCTTTAATTTTGTAGCAATTTTCAACTTCGGAGTATCCTCCATAAGGATTTTTCCTTTATCTCCATCCAAGTAGGTCAACATCAATGGAGCACTGGTTTTGTGAGCTTCCTTTTCTTCCCTATCTTTTCTTATTTGATCATCAAGCTTGAGTTCCATGCTTCTATAGTTCAAAACCTCGGTTTTAAGCTCCCGCTGATACTGAAAGATATGGCTTTGTTATTCTTTGTTCTTTTCCCTCAGCAGGACTTCAGAGAAAATAGTAAATCCCTAATAAATAGAGTCATCAGAGATGTCTTGATGTGTATAACCAATCTTCATATGCTCCTGTTTGAAGTGAGCCTCCAGAAATCCTTTGGGGTCATGAGCTCTTTTGGGAGCAAATCCCAATTTCAAAGAAACAATCCTGTCTCCCAGTGTTGCAGCCCAAGTTGAAGTTGGGATAACCAAAGGCCCGAGGTTTAAAGGGAACTTAGGCCATCCCTTCCTTTTGGGACCAGTGAACTTAAGGTAGACACCATCTGTAATAGTCTGATAAGATATCTCCTCAAGTAACAGTCTGTCAGGGACAAATCTTGGTAGAAAATGTACAGTACTACTTCCCCATACTCTAATGTAAGCAAAGGATTCTCCCACATACTAGTCACCCAATGTAGGGATGAGAGTTCTGGCATCAGGAGAAAAGGAAGGGGAATATTCCTTGAAAATATGCTGGTAAATTGCACCAAAGAAATGGTCGCAGATGTCATAGAGCAAGGGAAAAAAATTGCTTTCCCATAAGGCAGAACAATAAATATGAACAGGGGGTGAAGACTTAGTCCAACTCAACCCCATGGTGGGATACTGAAACTCTGTATAGAAAACATCAATTACAAATGCAGAGAAAAAGAAGTATGGCTTCCTTGTAGCTGTTGTTTTATGATATTTCTCAATGGTTGTCTTTAACTCTGCTGATAAAATTGAATCCCAGGGGAATGACTGCCTCGTTGTTAGGACATTATGGGCGATAGGATCCCATTCAGCTTTGAATATTGAACAATTAGGGAGACCATAAATTTTGCAGAGCATGGCTGCCAGAAGATAATAAGGCTCTTTGAACCAGGAAATTGGGTATAAATTATCATCCCTTGGCATGAAATTTGTTGGTCTGTGCATCCAAGACTTCAACATTTCATTGAAATTGTACCTAGTCTTTGACGACTCAAGGAATGCAACATTGAGGGGTTGAACAGTTGGTTTTAGGGTGTAAGCTCTGGTAAAAACCTCAGGGAGAAAAGTAGCCAATTGAGACCCTATTCTATCATTGAAAGAGCGGTCTTTAGGGTTAGCATGGTCTATAATCCACTTAACTGCATCAGTGTAGGGAAGGATAGTAGGTCTGGCAGATATAGCGTGGAGTTGTGAATCCCTAATATTTTCATAGGCAGGGCGGTCACTCTGAATATTAGTTAGGTCGTCATTGTCAAAGATGGAGTAAATTTTGTACCAATCGATTTGGTATGTCTCAGAAACCCTATCGCTGGTGTCAGAAAGGATGTCGAAGTTTGGGTCTTTGTTCAAAAGATCTTTCTAAGGAGTTTTGCAACGAGTGTTGCGAGACATGTTTGAAAAACTGGAAAAATTTGATGAATAAATAAACACCAATAATAAAAAAACTCAAAATAGAAAAAAACCATGAACAATTGAATAAGAAAGTGACATGAAACCAACCTATGCAAGCTAGAAAAAATGGCGAAAACGACCCCTGGTAAAAAGTCACGAAAACGAACCCTGGTAAAAAATCGCGAAAACGACCCCTAGTAAAAACTCGCGAAAACGACCTCTGGTAAAAACTCGCTGTAAAATCCACAAAAATGGCGAAAACGACCCCTGGTAAAAACTCACAGTAAAATCCACACAGTAAAATTGACACAGCAGGCAATTTTCGAAAATGAAAAATGATAAAAGAAAACAGAAACAAAATCAACATATTTATTAATTCCGTCGGGTTAAATCTGGGTCGTAAGATTAAGACAAATCGACGGCTGAGATCTAATCTGGGGAATACAGAAGACGAGTTGTGGGGGTTTAATATTTTGGAAATATATACAACGTTCCCTCAATCCAAAATCCGCAATTGCTGGTTTCAGGACCACAACTTGAAATAAATAAAAAAACAAAGTGTAATCACTTCCTATGATGTCAGTTCTCTCTTTGCAGCTCACACGTGTGAGATTTAGGCCTTCCAAAATAGAGATCAATTCATGTATAACCAGAATGGTCAAGACTGGAAAAATATAAATCACAAGAAGGGTCGCCTGACCCTTCGTTTAGTAGATAATTGTGAACACCAATATCCATCAATTCACCTGTATCAAGACTAGTGAACACAAGAAGGATTGGACGACCCTTCTAGCAGTCTAGAACTAGTATGAAAATAATAGTGGGCAGAAGAAGGGTCGGTCACCCCTTCATTTATGAGGGAATTGTGCAAATATGCAACCTACAAAGTATAGGCTGTCAATTCATGTAGATCCTGAATGGTGAAGACTGCAAAAATACTAAGCACAAGAAGGGTCGGCTGACCCTTCATTTAAGCTGGAAAAAATGGCAAAAACGACCCCTAGTAAAAACTCGCAGTAAAATCCACACAGCAGGTAAATTAAGGTTGCCATCTATTCAATGCATGTAAATTCCATTTTTAATACCATAAATCTTTTCAAATTATTGGGTGGCCTGCATATACTTTTGTCCAATTTTAAGTCTTAGCTCATTTGATCTCATGGAGGAAAAATATACCTTTGGAAGTGGAAATTTTTCTTGCATGCATGGGAGCAAGTTTATACCCCTAGATTTTCTTATATATCAAAGATTCAAAATGATTATAACTTTGTTCCATATGTGTCATGTGACTTTCCATTGTAGCTCTCTTGCCTGATTCTTTGAAGTTTTCTTTGAGCTAGTTGTTTAGTTATTGCATCAGTTTTGTTGGACTTGGTCCCAGATAGAATGTGCAGTCACCAAGGTGCTAGAGTCTATTTGAGTCTATCTAAATTAACTTTCCCCCTTGACCTCGACCAAGGGGGAAATGGGGCAACCGAATCAAACAGTACTCAGATCCCCGTGCATTCCATTTTTTATATTATCTATCCTTTCCTATCATTCTTGCACCTCTAGCAATAAAGAAATTTCTCTGAGCCATCCATCTTGCATGATCGATCTGGTACCGTTGATCTCCTTCCATGCTTATCCCCATGGCCTTCCGCAGTATTCAATCTCTCAAACGTCGCCTTCCTTGCACCTTAGATCTGCGTAGTTATTATCAACTTTTGATCTAGCCCCTTTCCACATCCTGACCATCCAAAGGTGCATCCTTTACCGAGGTTCGTGAATTTGGTACGTGTCGATACTCCGTGCATGTCCAATTTGTGAACTAAACATCAGCCATTGATGCATTTCCCCTCCAGATATGCACTGTCAAAACATGTGGTCCCTACCAAAAATTTGCAAATCTGAAAAGTCCATTTCCCCGCGCATCTCAAATCACCGAAGTACCTGTCGTCCGTAGATCTGTCCTTCCACTCGTTGATCTAACTTCCAACTTGCTCGTGGGCTAGAAACACTCCTCCCACGCTTAAACCGTCTTATCTCACTTTTTCAAACAGCGCTTGTGGCCGTCAATCTCCATCAAGCTTCTATAACTGTCGATCTCCATCAAGATTCTGGCAGTCTAGAACTAGTATGAAAATAATAGTGGGTAGAAGAAGGGTCGGCCGCCCCTTCATTTATGAGGGAATTGTGCAAATATTCAACCTACGAAGTATAGGCTGTCAATTCATGTATATCCTAAATGGTGAAGACTGCAAAAATACTAAGCACAAAAAGGGTCGGCCGACCCTTCATTTAAGCTAGAAAAAATGGTGAAAACGACCCCTAGTAAAAACTCGCAGTAAAATACACACAGCGAGTAAATTAAGGTTGCCATCTATTCAATGCATGTAAATTCCATTTTTAATACCATAAATCTTTTCAAATTATCGGGTGGCATGCATATACTTTTGTCCAATTTTAAGTCTTAGCTCATTTGATCTCATGGAGGAAGAATATACCTTTGGAAGTGGGAAATTTTCTTGCATGCATGGGAGCAAGCTTAAACCCCTAGATTTGCTTATATATCAAAGATTCAAAATGATTATAACTTTGTTCCATATGTGTCATGTGACTTTCCATTGTAGCTCTCTTACCTGATTCTTTGAAGTTTTCTTTGAGCTAGTTGTTTAGTTATTGCATCAGTTTTGTTGGACTTGGTCCCAGATAGAATGTACAGTCACCAAGGTGCTAGATTCTATTTGAGTCTATCTAAATTAACTTGCCCCCTTGACCTCGACCAAGCGGGAAAGGGGGAAACCGAATCAAACAGTACTCAGATCCCTGTGCATTCCATTTTTTTATATTATCTATCATTTCCTATCATTCTTGCACCTCTAGCGATAAAGGAATTTCTCTGAGCCATCCATCTTGCATGATCGATATGGTACCATTGATCTTCTTCCATGCTTATTCCCACGGCATTCCATAGTCTTCAATCTCTCAAATGTCGCCTTCCTCGTACCTTAAACCTTCATAGTTATTATCAACTGTCGATATGGGACCTGTCCGCATCTTGACTGTCCAAAGGTGCAGCCTTTACCGAGGTTCATGAATTTGGAACGTGTCAATACTTCGTGCATGCTAAATCTATGAACTAAACCTCCACCACTGATGCCTTTCCCTGCCAGATCTACACTGTTGAAACATGCAGTCCCTACCAAAACGTCGCAAATCTGAAAATTCCATTTCCACGCGCATCCCAAATCACCAAAGTACCTGTCGTCCGTAGATCTGTCCTTCCGCCCGTTGATCTAATATCCAACTTGCTCACGAGCTAGCAACACTCCGCCAACACGTAAACCATCTTATCTTACTTTTGTGAACAACACTTGTGGTCGTCGAGCTCTGTCAATCTTCTGTAACCGTCGATCTCCGTCAAGCTTCTGGCAGTCTAGAACTAGTATGAAAATAATAGTGGGAAGAAGAAGGGTCGGTCGTCCCTTCATTTATGAGGGAATTGTGCAAATATTCAACCTACGAAGTATAGGATGTCAATTCATGTATATCCTGAATGGTGAAGACTACAAAAATACTAAGCACAAGAAGGGTTCACCAACCCTTCATTTAAGCTGGAAAAAATGGCTAAAATGACCCCTGGTAAAAAATCGAGTAAAATCCACACAGCGGGTAATTTTCAAAGATGAAATATAATAAAAGGAAACATAAACAAAATCAACATATTTATTAATTCCATTGGTTTAAATCGATGGCTGAGATCTAATCTGGGGAATGCGGAAGACAAGTTGCGGGGGTTTAATTTTTTGGAAATATATACAACGTCCCCACAATCCACAATTGCGGGTTGTGGGACTACAACTCGAAATAAAAACAAACCAAAGTTTCTGCAATCCGAAATCCGCAATCATGTATAACTATATAGCCACTTCAACAAGCTATAGCATGATATGATGGTGCATGCATTTTTCTCAAACCATGAATTATGGCGGGCATTCTCTCAGAGCAGTTTTGACTACTTTTTCCATACTTTGTCAATTTCCAAAGTTTCACAAACTTGACATACTTTTCCAAAATGATGTCAGATTGAAGCATTGACTTAATGACAGCACCAAAACACCATCATGTGTCTTTACAGCCTCATCACACATTCTTTGTCATCATATATGCCATGTCATCATACATGCCATGTCATCACTTCCTATGGTGTTAGTTCTCTCTTTGAGGCTCACACATGTGAGATTTTGGCCTTCCAAAATAGAGATCAATTCATGTATAACCAAAATGGCCAAGACTGGAAAAATATAAATCACAAGAAGGGTTGGTCGCCCCCCTTCGTTTAGTAGATAATTGTGAACAACAATATACAGCAATTCACCTGTATCCAGACTGGTGAACACAAGAAGGATCGGACGAACCTTCTGGCAGTCTAGAACTAGTATGAAAATAATAGTGGGCAAAAGAAGGGTCGGCCTCCCCTTCATTTATGAGGGAATTGTGCAAATATTCAACCTATGAAGTATAGGCTGTCAATTCATGTATATCCTGAATGGTGAAGACTGCAAAAATACTAAGCACAAGAAGGGTCGGCCGACCCTTCATTTAAGCTGGAAAAAATGACGAAAACGACCCCTGGTAAAAAATCACAGTAAAATCCACACAGCAGGTAATTTTCAAAGATGAAAAATAATAAAAGGAAATAGAAACAAAATCAACATATTTATTAATTCCGTCGGGTTAAATCTGGGTCATATTATTAAGACAAGTCGACGGCTGAGATCTAATCTAGGAATGTGGAAGACGAGTTGCGGGGGTTTAATTGTTTGGAAATATATACAACGTTCCCACAATCCGCAATTGCGGGTTGCGGGACTACAACTCCAAATAAAAACAAACCAAATTTTCTGCAATCTGCATTGCGGGTTGCGGGTGGTGGAAATGCATGTCGCAAATCCATTATTCAAACAGTTCCCGCAATCTGCAATCATGTATAACTAGACAGCCACTTCAACAAGCTATAGCATGATATGATGGTGCGTGCATTTTTCTGAAACCATGAATTATGGTGGGAATTCTATCAAAGCATTTTTTACTACTTTTTCCATACTTTGTCAATTTCCAAAGTTTCGCAAACTTGCCATACTTTTTGAGAATTATGTCAGATTGCAACACTGACTAAATGATAGCACCAGAACACCATCATGTGTCTTTCCAGCCTCATCACACATTCCATGTCGTCATACATGCCATGTCATCACTTCCTATGGCGTCGATTCTCTCTTTGAGGCTCACACGTGTGATATTTTGGCCTTCCAAAATAGAGATCAATTCATGTATAACCAGAATGGTCAAGAGTGGAAAAATATAAATCACAAGAAGGGTCGGTTGACCCTTCTGGCAGTCTAGAACTAGTATGAAAATAATATTGGGCAGAGGAAGGGTTGGCCGCCCCTTTATTTATGAGGGAATTGTGCAAATATTCAACCTACGAAGTATAGGCTGTCAATTCACGTATATCCTGAATGGTGAAGATTGCAAAAATACTAAGCACAAGAAGGGTCGGTCGACCCTTCATTTAAAAGAGAAATGAAAAACAATTAAGCTACGAAGGTTGGGACAACATTTCCCCACTACCGACTTCCGTGGTATATGGTAGGGATCGGGACATTGCCTATGTTATAACATGTAAACAATATTTATCCCAACTTCTGATTGCCGACAAGAAGGATCGGTTGCCCCTTCTTTTAGTAGATAATTGTGAACACCAATATCCAATAATTCACCTGTATCCAGAATGGTGAACACAAGAAGGATCGAACCACCCTTCTTGTAGTCTATAACTATTATGAAAATAATAGTGGGAAGAAGAAGGGTCATGTTGATGCCCCGAAAATTGCAGCATCAATCAACAATGGATTCTCCCCGGTAAGCAAGCCCAATTAGATCGCTCACCGTTTGGTGTGGGGAATCCATCCGGTTAACGGTTCTGGCTACCGTGTAAAATTTAAAGATTTGTTGTGTTCTTTACCGGTTGCGGCCCGATCCACCGTTTAGTGATTTTAATTTTAAAGATGATATGAAAGTGCCCTAAGCTAAATGCAAGTAACTAATCTAAATTAACCTAAAACAGTATGAGCAAATATAATCTATCCTTGCAAGGAGCAAACTGTAAATATGAGCAATATGTTGAAAGAAACATCTAAAGATCATATGGATAGCCATTTAAATCATAAAGATGCAATTACAGCAGAAGGTAAAAGATATTAAAAATAGCATTAATTCACTGAATACATTCCATTACTCATTTAAGAGAGACATCATTGTACAGAAAAGAGAAAGATCATCCATCACACAAAAATAATTCATAATAGTAAATAAAGATCTCACAGTAGTATACAAAAGCTACAGGAATAGTCCAACAAACATTCATCACACCATTTCCAGGAAAAAACGTCCTCTCAGTGTTGTCAACTAACTTAATCTAAATGCAAAACATAAAGAGATCTTAACTAAAACTGAAATAAACAAATCTATACTACCCTTGCAAGGAGCAAAATAAGAAGACGAGCAGCGTGTTGTAGATGCATATAAAGGTCACGCGGATAGTTGTTTGAAACAATTTAAACGCAAGTTACAGCAGAAATGGAGATACATTCAAAATAGCTCAAATGAATTAAAACGATTTCACCACTCATAGTAGACAACATAATACACAGAAAATGAGAAACATTCACAACAATGGAGTAGTCCACAATGAGTTAGAACGATCTCACAATAAACCAGTGGTAAGAGAGTCGAAATAGTTCCACATCCCTTTACACAGATCCCAAGCAAATGCCGTGCAGGCTTTCAATCGACAAAAAACAAACTCACGTATCTTTCTATTTGGAAAATAGTTCCCATACATAATGCAGTCCTTTTTTCTTTGCCTGTCAAAAGTCCTTGTTCTGGCCTCCGTCTGTCTATTTATAGATTTTACAATCCTTCTCATATTCCCAAAAACCTAAACCTAAACCTAGGAGGGAACAAAAATTTTGTCTTTTAGTGGTTAATAAGACAAAGCCCAAAACACAGTTGTCTTTTACAAAATAGAAATAACGCTCTCTTTTCTTTAAAAAGACAAAATAATTGTTTTCTTTCACTTTGAAGGTTCGAATCATGCTATGGATGTCTCAACTGCTAACTGCGACGCTTCTGCTGCTGCGCCTGCTTCCTCAGGGATATCATAAATTGTCTGTGGCAGGCCTAGTTGGCATTTACTGAAGGATTCCCAAGTTCTTGAGTATAGGCTTGGAAGGTGCTAACTGTCTTCCTGATTTCCACACGGCTCTCATATGTCATGGTATGCTTCTCTGATCTTCCAATAATAACCTTCCACTTCTTGTCAAAAAGAACGGAATTCAGGTTGACCTCTTGGCGCTGCCGGGAAGGAATGTATGTGGTAAGAGCAAGTTCCTCAACTTCTACATTTCCTCCTCTGACGATCCCTGATTGGTCATTCGTAGACATATCCATATCCATGAGTTGTGATCTAAGTGGCTCCTTTTCAGCTGCCTTCTTGGCTTCTTCTGCTGCTTACAATCTGCCTGCCTCTTCCAACATAAACCTCCTTTCTTCTTCTTCTTTCTGGGCCTTCAATTTCTCTTCCTTCTTGATTCTAGCGGCTTCTTCTTGCATGATAAACTTGTGGCGAGCCGGAGAGCACAAATAAGAAGACATTTAGAGCAACTATTTAAACACAATGCGTCTTACAGAAAAAATAGAAAACGCAACAGAATTAGCTTCCAAATGACTTTCAAGCATTAGTAAAAATAGTTATAAAATTTCCAGAATATGCCATTTTCATAACATGGAGGTCGTTTTAACAAAATCATCAACTAATTCATAGTTACAGCCAACACTTCATAGTTGAAAATCATGAGAAACACTAGATGAACATGCTAACAAGCTATACAAGCCCCCTGTGGGTTTTATGTGACCTTGGCGCAAATGGTCAGGATCAGGGTTGCCGAATTAATGAGCACGGGGCTCAAAACCTTGAGCATTAAAAATGGCACATGGCCTTATTGATGACCCTACCAACTCTGTGGTTGCCCATAAACCAAAAATAAATCTTCACACCCAAGGCGGCAATTTTTTGGCTATGTCCTGCGAGTGCAGCAGCAATCTTAGTGTTAAACTTTGCACTGATGGGCTGTGCCAGGAATGGACTTCGAGGAAAGACGAAGAGCGTCTATGGAAGCAGGAGCTATATGGATAGTCCTTGCGCCTTTGGCGCAAGTTTTAGTCACAAAATGTGCACTAACGGGAACTGCGCCAACGAGCCATAAAGAAAAGACTTAAGATATTTTTTTTTGTCGACGATCTCAAGGACAAATCCTGCGCGAATGGCGGTCGAGATATGGTTACTAACTACGCTAAAGGGCGGCCTTCATATGCTCAACATTTGCGCCAAGCGGAAGAGCTAGACTTAGACTCTGCAAAAGAATCACGTTGATACAGCGCAGGTTTTAAACCTAAAGTTTGCGCGTCGCCAGAGGACTTAGCTGAAAAGTCAAGATTTTGGAAAAAAGGTGGAAGATTAAGACCCAAAAACAAAGCATTTTTCAAAGTGAAAAGTTAACCTTTTCACTTGCGCCTTTGGCACAGAAACATAACTTTCAAACTGCGCTGTGAAAGCGCGCATAGTTAATCTTTAAACTAGCTCCGTTTGATGCGCATAGTTAAGCTTTTAAAACTGTGCGTTGTTTCTAAAGATAACAGAAGGAAAATGCCTTAGTCTGAAAAATGAAAGAACTAGAAAGGGTCAACACTCTTAGGAAAAGTTGAATATTAAGTGAGAAAGATTTGATCAAAACAAGTGCTTAAACCAAAAAGAATAGGAGGGACCCAATATTTACAAAAATTTGGGGGGGATGTTGGTTAATGACATTCAACTTCAAATGACCGTCATATTATACAGACACCAATATCAAAAGAAAAAGTATGGTTTTGGAACCTGGATTTTGGCACTTTTGGAAACGGATTTGGCAGTTTCGGAACCTATTTGGTCACTTTCGGAACTGGATTTGGCACTTTTGGAACCGGTTTTGGCTCTTTAGGAACCGGTTTTGTCACTTTTGGAACCTTGATTTGGCACTTTCGAAATCGGTTTTGGCAATTTTGGAATCAGTTTTGGCACTTTTGGAACCTGGATTTGGCAGTTTTGGAACCGTATTTTGCTTGATTTTGGAGTTTAGAAAGGCGGTTTTTGACCCGTCTTCATAGTGACTTGGACTAGAATAAGTCCAAGTTTAATGAAATTGGCGTTTGATAGGTACTATGACCACGACAAACGTATATTCTTCTACAGACTCTTTGTTACTAGGTTGGATCTCCCATAGGCTGGTCACTTTGATTAGTAATGTTGTTGGCAAGGGGTACCTACACGTGGTATCAACAAAATAAGTTAAAAGAGTGTCTTCTGAACTCGGGTTTGAAGGTAATCAAGTTACCATGCGGTGTTCGTTGAATCATCAATCTATCTGCAATTCATCCACATTGATATAGTTGACTCCATATGCTACTCTTTCCTAGTCCTATTCCCATGTCACGCTCAATGATTTTCCTAATGGTTGGCCCAGTCATCATTATCATTGGTACAGACTCGATGGGAGTCGAGGCATATGGGATTGCAATGTGCAAATTTTGTGGGGTTGGCACCATCGTGTGTACCCTTCTACCATTGTCGGCACCTAACCTTCTCTTTCTTCTGGTCAAATTTCCCTCGACCCAAGCAAGCCTTTTGGTTGATCGACCATCTCGACCGATTTTTTACTTAGAATTTTCTTCCATGCAAAGGAATTGCAATATCTCTCAGCTGCTCTCGTCTCTTCTACCTTTTTTTCTCTTTCTTATCTTTGAATGTCTATTATTTGTTTGTGAGAATATCGACACTTATTTCATCGGAGCGGACTTGACTTCTTGCAACGCTTCATTCTTATCTTTTTATGTCAACTAACATCATTTTTCTAATCATATCACATGGTTGGTGACCCCATCATTGCTAACCCGACTCGTATTGTTTGATGGAGGTGGATTCAACAATAGGTTTCATTTATTCAAGAAGTATTCCCACTCACATTATTTTATAAAACGCTCCCACTCTGTTTTCTTTTGTTTCCAGTTTGACAAGGCAGGCACCTCCAACGGATTTCATGGCTGGACTATGTGACCAACTCCATTTTCAATTAAGAATTTATATAGTGGGATCGGTATTGAACAAAAAATACTTCGTGAAGGTCGGTGTAAAATCTACGTTGGACTTGGTCGATTGATTATCTTTCTTCCACCACTTGTTCTTCACAGAAATATATGCATATATTTTCGAGCCACTTGTACAGATCTATTCTTCCTCTTTTATAGATATTGTGCATTAAAATTATTTCATTCTGGGCATCCAATTTATTCATGAACCATTTCAAGGAATTGTTTTATCTCATGAGGAACAACTTCTATAAAACGTTCATGGGATTCAGTGAAGAAATTTTCTCGAGCCTGTGCAAGTGTTAGTTTGTTCCTTATGGCATATTTTTGTATGTGATTTGCAATCTTCTGGTTCCACCAGACTCTAATTTCCCTCTCACTCACCACATGTATGAAAGCTTCATGTCTTGGGTCAGTATTACCGGAAACATAACCAATGTTGTAATGAGTGGTATTACATGGAGTTACCAGTAGTGCACCAATCATAAATATAAGCATATATTGCACACACAATCATACATACATACGAGAGTAAAGGAATTAGAGTAATGGGGACCAAAGGAACAAGTATATTTATTTACAGAGTAGGCCAATCATGTAAATAAGAATAATATTTTTCCTTGGCTCACCAGCCTATTATATATTTGATACATACAGTTATTCAGTTACAGTTTCATAATTGTTCAGTAAGTTTTCCTAACCGACATAACTAACGGATCTGACCATATGCTAGTCGGTTGGGAGTACCTAGTTGTATGGCCGACTAGGCTCCTCCAACAAGCACTAAGGTGAAAAAATAGCTAAGTTTCACTACATAATTTATGGGAATTTTGTAGCGCATTTATGGTAAAAGTGATTCAATTTTCTACAGAATTTGAAACCCTCCATGATAACAAAAATACACTGATTATTGAATCTCATAATCCTACAAAATATCGAGCTTTACAAAATACAATGAGATAGAATTTTGCAAGTCCCAAAAATCTCAATAATCGGTAGCTAATTGAAACATAAAAAATTCAACAAAGCACAAATGTCACACAATAAACAAATCAAGCAAAAACCAGACAAAAATTTGCAAATGGTTAGGGCTTAAGAAAAAGGTTACCCAAAGCAATTTAGGCTTTGAGGAGTAAGAATTTTAGGTAGCAGTTTTAGGTACTAAAACCCCCTCATATCATAACTCACCACATAGTCCCCAACCAAGACATAGATATTTTTGGTTCTATCACTCGAGCATACACTAAACATATTGGACAGTTACATGTTTCTCCTTTATTGCCTAGACAACAACCATCCTGTGGACACTTTTGGTTAACACTATAGAGGATTTAGTTGAAATTTCTCTTCAAGAGATTCTTGAACCTATGGATTAGATTCCAATGTGCCCTACAAGTTTACCTTGATTCCCGAGCTATGACACCCAATTATGTGATCAATAGAGCAACTTATGAAACCTTGTAGTGGTTACTGGATAATTAGATGGAAAACATCCCTACAACCCCAAGTTCCCACATGGATGTTACGAGGTACCCTAAATCTGGCAGGACAACATCATGATTTACCCAAGGATCTTGAAAGGATTCTTCCCAAATTTGACCTGGATAAATCATACACTCCTGAAGATCATATTAAGAATTTTTATTTGGTTGTTCGGTTGGTGAGTGTAGAGCATGAAGACGTAGTGTGCTAGTTTTTCAATACACCTTTAAAAACAAAGCATCTCCCTTGTAATTTATCTCCCCCATCTGTTTGATCGTTGATTGGAATGATTTTGAAAAATAATCCTTGAACAAAATTGGTGAATAAAAGACTTCGACTACCCTACGAAAAGAACTACTAGCTATAAAAATTAATAAAAAAAATAATGTATCAAAGATTATAATCAATGAATCACAACTATTCTTTACAAATTTCTTGTTAATGCTTAGGTAGTTGATTGAATTGTGGTTGAACATCTGCATTACATGCTTCCGTAGCAATGTTTATGAAGAGAGTTGGTAAAGATACCATGGCAAAAACTTTTGAAGAAGCCAAGAGAGTGGAAAAGGATATATTTGGCTTAGTTGGGAACCCCGGTGATAGAAGAAAGAAAATCTTACACTCTTCTTTAAAATAACCATTCTTGTTGACTAAGCCATCCGAAAATGACCCCGATGACCTTCATCATGTTATCAAGTTGGTTAAAAATTTTCTAATGATGTTGTAGACCTAAAAGCGAATATATGTGAAAGTTCTTTTATCCAGAGGACTTTTAGACCTTTTCAAAAGAAAACCAACCTTTCTACCTATAAACCCCTAAATCCTAGAAATATTATTCTTAACCTAAAGGAATTAGGGAAGGACAATGTATGTACCTTCCATTAGGATACTCATTATGACAAGACTTGCTCAAAGTGGATAAATTCCATGACCTTGCTAATTAACCATCTTCTTGATCAACAATCAAAGATTGATGAAAACACTCAATAAGATAAAACTGAGGAAGTGATAGAAACAACCTATGAAGGGACAACGTTCTTGTGGTATTGGCCACTAGTTATGAGGATACAATAGAATAGGATGAAGCAATGGTTGAAATTAATGATTGATCTCATACATCTCCTAAAATGTATGCTCTAAGAAGCAAAGGTCCTATAACTTATGTCACTCTGCCCACTAAAACCAATAATGTTGCTCAAACAAATACTATCACTCCACAACAGAATGCTACCACTCAAAAAATAAATGTTGATCAAACTAAAAAAAAATCTTGAACAACCTCAACACATAAAAAGTACATCACCTACACAAAATAAAGCCTCTACGAGTTCATCCCAACCAAGTAAAATCATAGAACTTAAATCCATATCACATAACATAGAATACAATGTGATTGAGGATATGAAAAAGAATAAAGCTATAATATCTATGTATGACCTCTGTAATATTCCACATCATAGAAATTCGTTGCTAAAGGCTTTTAAGAATTCAACTAACACCCAAAAGGAAATTGTAGCAGCTAATGCTAAACAAAAATATGTTGATAATTAACATAATCCATCAATTAATGCTGCCAACATAAGGTTTCATTCTAAATTGCAAACTCCTCCTTTCATCCTAACATTTGAAATTTTCAATTACAATGTTCACAATTGTTCGGTGGATTCCAGAGCCTCATCTAACATAATTCCTTATTATGTCTATAAAAAAATAATTGATGTTCCGAATAAATGCAATACTATAATCATTCAACAAGATAAGTCGCATGTAAAAGTATTTGATGAACTAAAGGATGTCATGATTAGATTATATTCATATACTAGAGTTTCTCAAACCATTGACATAATTGTTTTTGATGTTCCAAAGGCTTACAATTTGTTGTTAAGCAGGGATTGGTCACAAAAGTTGCATGGATATTTTTCCATCAATTGGTCAAATCTGTGTTTGACTTATAAAGGAAAGCAAATGAAATTTGGGTGGATAGAGAATCTCACATGAAACACATAGTGACAGAAATGGAGGGACAAAATGAACCTATCAATTTTTCCCATTCAATCTTAGGAAACTATTTTCTAGAGACAAATTTTGGTTGTTACATGGTTGAAGACTCACTACTGGAAAAAAAAGACTATGAATTTCTTCATTGCACTCAAACTAATGATAATGATTATAATATATAGGGATTAGATAGTTGTGTTGCTTCTTCTAACTTATATGTAAAGACTGACATTTGGACTTTATTTTTCAATGGATCGAAAACACAGGAAGGAGCTCAAACATGTTGCATCTTGATCAACACAAATAAAATAAAACTCTTATCTCTTGTATATTAGAGTTTAAGTGCACTAACAATATGATTGGGTATGAGGCCTTGGTTAAAGTTTGGAAAAGGACATTGATTTAAGGGTAAAATGTTTATAGGTTTTGGTGACTCATAAATAATTGTAAGACACTTTAGAAACACTATCCATTGTCATTTTTTGCACTGAAGAGGGTACCAAAGTAAGGTTTGGAATTTGATAAGTATTTTGATGCTTTCAATATTGATTCCATTCCTCATTCTCCGAATATGGTTGTTGGCACCTTTGATATTGTTGCTCCTCATTGTGTCTCACTAAAAATGGTTTTTGTTAAATTAATATCTAGGCCTTATGTCCCAAAGAACGTCACAATTTGGACGGTATTCAATGACGATGAGAAAATAATCGACTTCATGACCAACAAGGATACTTTTAAGGATGCAATCACCGATGATGAGGGACACAAGAAAGCTCTGTTTAATTTCTTAGGGGATGTAGAAAAAAATAGAGGAGTTCTCACATAGAAAAAGGTGTTTGACCTTCGGAACATATTTAGGAAGCCATTGATTTTGAAGACAAACAGTTCCTCTATGGACTTTGAGTTGATAAATATGGGTACTAAAAGGGACCCCGAAAATGTTAATTTAGGAACTTCTTGTTCAGGTCAAGAAAGACAGTATTATTCTCATTTGTTTAAACAGTATATGGATATATTTGCATGGACTTGTTACCATTTAAATGCTTACAATACCAAAATAATTAAGCATGTTATCCCTTTGAAATAATGCCATTCCAACAAAAATTACAAAAACTACATCCAACACTTGAACCTCTTATTCAAAAGAAACTAAAGAAACTAATTAATGGAAAGATTGTCTTCAAAGTTTAACATTATGATTGGTTTGCAAATTTGGAACTAGTTAGAAAGAAGTTAAGTGAAATAAGATTGTGCATGGATTTTTTAAAAATCAATAGAGCATTTGACAAAAAAATTACCCAGTCCCTTCTATGGAACAAATCCTACTACATGGTCTCCAGTTCAGAGATGTTTTAATGATTAGACAAGTTTTATGGCTATAATCACATCTTTGTAGCAGAGCTTGATTGTTTAAAAAACACTTTTCACACAATATGTCGAACATATGCTTATCATGGGATACACTTTGGCTTAATCAATGCAGGAGTTATTTTTCAAAAATACATGGACATAACCTTTTGAGGATGAATTGACCAAAGTGTGGTGGTATACCTTGACATGTCACAGTGTATTCCAAGAAAATATCAGATCATGTTCAATAGTTGAGACAATTTTTTGAGAGATGTCGAAGGTATGGCATTTCTCTTAATCCTAAAAGGATTACATTTGATGTTTCAAAGGGGAAATTACAATTACACGTAATTTCAAAGGACGAGGTATTTGTAAACCCATAATGCAGATCCCTATACAATAGTAAGAAATCAATGTAGTCTTTCTTTAGGAAGATTAATTCCATCCATATATTTGTAGTTGATTTTGCAAAGATTCTCAAGCCTTTGAAGAATATTATCAAGAAGGACATTGTTTTCAAATGGACTTCCATGGAGAAAGAGGCTTTTGAAAAATTAAGACTTCCATAGTTGTTTCCCTAACACTACTCAACCTGGGTTTTAGCAAAGATTTCATGTTATATACTTTCATATTTAATAATTCCCTTGTTGTAGTGCTCACCCAGAAAGGAGAGCAAGGGGATCAATATCCTATCCCATTTATGAGCACCTATCTATAAAGGACTGAACTTAGTTATCTAGAAATTGACAAGTAAGCATTTGTTGTTTTTAAAGCAATCAAACAAACCCTACATTCTAAAACACCACACCAAAGTGATTGAACTTCACCCAACTATGAGATCAATTTGTGTACAAAAGGAACTGGGAGAGAGAAGGGGAAGTTGGGTCACAACAACCCAGGAGTATCGTCTTGAATTCAAACCACCCATAATAGTCAAGGATTAGAGTCTATGTAGGCTAGTGTTTGAGGCCTTGGATCGTACTAAAGAGTTTGAAGAAGGCTCATAGAATGAAATATCATTCTATATCCAAGAAGTTCTTTATGTTCCTGATAACGTATATTCTTAGTATAATGAGTTGAGACAATATATTCAACATGGAACTGCTCATATCACCTGAATACAAAGCAAAGAAGAGCTCCAAGTCTCAAATCCTCTTGATACAGAATGATAAGTAACATAATATTTAGGAATCATTATGATGGAGTGCTATTAAGATGCGTTGAGAAATTTGATGTTCACAAGGTTCTCGTAGAGCTACATGATGATCCTACGAAAGGTCATTTTGCTAGTGAAATGAAAACTCCCAAAATCTTGAAGGTTGGCTATTACTGGCCTACAATGCTCAAAGATGCAAATTCCTACATTAGAAAATGTGAAATCTACTAGAAATGTGCTGGATGGGAAAAGAAGCATGTTATCCCTTTACTGCCCCTAGTCACCAAAGAACCTTTCAAGTAGTGGGGATTGGACATCATTGGTGAGATCAACCAAATTCCTATAGACAAAAAAAAATTATCATGATAGCTACATATTACTTCACAAGGTGGATAGAAGTTGTGTTTATGCTCGGAATCAATGAAATTATCGTCCTCCAATTTTTGGAACAACATCTAATTACTAGCTTTAGGGTTCCATCTACTCTTATGTTTGTTAATGCTTCTTACTTTTCCTCTTTAAAATTAACGTATTTTTCATTAGACAAAGGAATTGATCTATGTTCTTCTTCGAATTATTATCCTCGGGGAAATGGGTAGTGAAATCCATTAATAAAAACTCAATTAATATTCTAAAGAGAAATGTGGTATATCACCAGAGCGATTGGCAGAATGTTCTCCCAAACTCTCTTTGGGAAGATAAGATTACCCCAATAACTATAATAGGGACTTCTCCTTACTTCCTAGTGTACAGAAATGAAGTTGTCTTACCTCCTAACACCTCTCTACCTTCCCTCCAATTATCTCAATCCCTTAGAGGCCAAGCATGTTTCACTATTCAAAGTAGGATAAACACTTTGCTGAAAATGGAAGAAGAGAGGGATAAGGAAAGAATGAAATTTGTTGTTCATAAACAAATGGTTAAGAAGTGTTTTGATAATAAATTTGCTAGGAACAAAGATTTTGATGTGGGTGATCAGGTTTTGGAATGAGCAAACCTCGTGAGAAGAAAGGTAAACACACAAATTTTCAACAACTTTGGCTTGGTCATTACTTGATAGCAAAAAACTTGGTCTAGGCACATACAAGTTGCAAATACTAGTGGAAATATACCTCTCTCATGTCAAAGGCCAAATTCTAAAGCGGCATTTCACCTAATTGTGTCAAAATACAGTTAGTTTGTACATAAATAACCTAGCAGTTTCGTTTCAGTTTTCTGTTTTGCTCTTGATTTCATTGTTTTGCTTTGGTTTAGAGAATTTGTGTAGGATTCGCTTCAAGTTTTCCATTTACTATTGATTTTGATTGAATTTTTATTTGCCTTTAATTAATTTTCGTCATTTGTGTTCTCCCCTCTCAATTGATGTTTTCTTTCATGAACTGTTGACTTAGCTCATAATTTTATGCAATTTCTAGCAAAGTTATGGATTCCTACCAAAAATTCTTAAGCACTAGTTTGCATAACTATTGATTGAGATTTTCATCGGGAGGAACTATTGATCAATATTTTCATCAGGAGGCCTAAGGTTTTATCTCAATGGTGGAACATAGTCCTAGTCTTACAACGAGCTTATAAGTAGCTCAGCCCTCAAGCATTAAATAACTTGCTAATATTCTTCAGGGATTCATCACTTCACATACTAGAGAATGATGTCTAGACCAAGATGGCAGCATAACCATCAGAGCTAACTATTAGCAAGGATGTATTTTTATCAATAATTTACTTAGGAATTCGTGATCAACTCTCAATAACAGGAATAATCCATTTTTCCTTTAAAGGATTACTTCTCTCCCCCTATCCACCTCTTACTACAAGCAAAATACTCAAAAAATAAAGGGATAGGAAAAAATTCCAGATCATTTGGGACATGCACGTATCTTTACCATGCTTATGGATGCTCATTGGTAGTGGAGTAATGCCTCTGATGTCAAGGTGACTACGTTAGGGCTATGTGTTGGAATATATTAATTATATTCCTTGGAAGGTAATAATGTCTTTGTATTATGTCGGAAGTTATCCACAATCTTAGGTAAAAGAGTAATACATTATATCCCATATTCATTATGGTAAAGTATACTCTTGATATACATCATTATATAAAGAGATGTTATTATGGAGAATTATATTATCCCACATGCAATATGTGAGAGTAATTCCTCCACATATCTTGGTATATAATAGGGTCAAGGGAGTCACATCATATACAACAAGTGATAAAGTGGTATATGCTCATAGATAGTGTCAACACATGGTATTGTGATCTCAAGCTCTGCTATATTGTATTGGGGTTATTTGTAGTTGCTCTCTTGTAAGATTGAAGGATATTTCTGGAGATAATAGAAGACAACCTTCCCATGGACGTAGCCCAATTGGGTGAACCACGTATATCTGGTGTATTCTTTTCCTTGTTCTCTTTCTGTTCTTATTTATGTTGATATGTTATTGATCACTAAGATAGGTAGGCTAGTTTAACTAGATCTATAGTTCTGACACTATGGATGCTTGGAAGCAAAGAAGGACACTAGGAAAGTTGGATCGGATGACCTAGGTAAACTTTAAACATCCAAGATCTAGAACACTAAGAAATTATGTTGTTATCCTAGGAAAGGACTAATTATGGAACTAAGCTCCATAAATCCAATCCTGAAATTTCAACTAGTAGGTGAATCAAGCATGAGAATGAGCTCTTATATAGTTAGTTCAAGGCTACTTCTGCTAGGACTCATGGATGACACTAAGATCTCCTAGAGAATAATGATTGTGCATCGAAAATACTAGTAATATCTTTCTACAAGTCAATTGCATAGATTCATCTTCGCCCATTGTGTCACCAATTTTTGAGCTAGCAACAACCTCCCTTTATCAATAAATTTGAAAACATGATGTTTGATAATTATATGGCTTGAAAAGGGGCCCCTACTTCTTTTCTTCATTGAGGTACTATTATCTTGCTAACTACCTTAATTTTTGAATCTAATCTGCTTGGCCAATCCTCCGTGCTTCCAAGTATGGATTGTAGACCATAGATCTTCTCATTTTGTAATTTACTAATATAGACCTCTCTCGTGTCAAAGGCCAAATTCTAAAGCGACATTTCACCTAGTTGTGTCAAAATACAACTAGTTTGTACATAAATAACCTAGTAGTTTCATTTCAAATTTCTACTTTGCTCTTGATTTCATTGTTTTGCTTTGGTTTAGAGAGTTTTTGTAGGATTTGCTTCAAGTTTTCCATTTACTATTGATTTTGATTGAATTTTTATTTTCCTTTAATTATTTTTTTCATTTGGGTTCTCCCCTCTCAATTGATGTTTCATTTCATGAATTGTTGACGTAGCTCATAATTTTAATCAACTTTTGGCAAAGTTATGGATTCCTACCAAAAATTCTTAAGCACTAGTTTGCATAACTATTGATCGAGATTTTCATCAAGAGGAACTATTGATCAAGATTTTCATCAAGAGGCCTAAGGTTTTATCTCAAAGGTGGAACATAGTCCTAGTCTTACAACAAGATTATAAGTAGCTCAGTCCTCAAGCATTAAGTAACTTGTTAATATTCTTCAGGGATTCATCACTTCACATACTAGAGAATGATGTCTAGACCAAGATGGAAACATAACCATCAAAGATAATTATTAGCAAGGATGTATTTTTATCAATAATTTACTTAGGAATTCGTGATCAACTCTCAATAACAGGAATCATCCCTTTTTCCTTTAAAGGATTACTGCTCTCCCCCTATCCACCTCTTACTACAAAGCAAAAGACTCAAAAGATAAAGGGATGGGGAAAATGTTCAGATCATTTGGGACATGCAGGTATATTTTCCAGGGCTATGGATGCTCATTGGTAGCCTTTGATGTCGGGGTGACTACGTTAGGCCTATGAATGCTCAGAAGCAAAGAAGCACACTAGGAAAGTTTGATCGGATGACCTAGGTAAACTTTAAACATCCAAGATCTAGAACACTCTAAGAAATTATATTGTTATCCTACGAAATGACTAATTATGGAACTAAGCTCCATAAATCCAGCCCTGAAATTTCAACTGGTAGGTGAATCAAGCATGAGAATGAGCTCTTATATAGTTAGTTCAAGGCTACTTCTGCTGGGACTCATGGATGACACTAAGATCTCCTAGATAATAATGATTGTGCATCAAAAATACTAATAATATCTTTCTACAAGTCAATTGCATAGATTCATATTCACCCAGTGTGTCACCAATTGTTGAACTAGCAACAACGTCCCTTTCTCAATAAATTTGAAAACGTGATGTTTGATAATTCTATGGCTTGAAAAGGGGCCCTACTTCTATTCTTCATCGAGGTACTTTGATCTTACTAACTAACTTAGTTTTTTAATCTACTTGGCCAATCCTCCATGCTTTCAAGTATGGATTGTAAATCATAGATGTTCTCATTTTGTAATTTACTAATGACTAGCATTTTTATGTCCCCGACCGGGGATATTTATGGAGCGTGCAATGCCTATTAATCTACGCTTCTATCCAATGACCAGCGCCGGACAAAACCCTTAACTCTGCGCTCTCGTCCATGAATGGTTTGCGGCGTAATGGTGAAGAGCTCGGTTTTATAGTAGAGGTGTAGGGTTCAACCCCACGCCCCGTAATTTCGGGCCTTGGAACCAATGTCAAAAAGCCAGTTCTTAGCACTATTTTTAAGCACCATTCGGACGAAACGAGAATAATTCATGGCGGTCTCTTACCAAACTCTACACTCTGTCATTTTCTTTCCAACACTTAGACAACATCATGTCTGGATATTTGTCCAACTGGACAGCTATTGTTCGAGTCGTTTGGACGCTCGATGGATTTAAAGAATTAGTAAAGTTAGTTTAAAATTTATGTAATTTTCGTAGCCTATGTAAACATAGATGACCATACATGATGTGATGTATGGACTTGCACTATCGGGTTTAAATAAATATATAAAATGAATCACACAAATTAAAGCATTTATTATTAATATTATTTATTTTAATACTAAGAATTCCATGGATTATTAAAAAAGTGATTGTTTAATCATTTTATATAAATGAGTGAAGATTCCAATATTTTTTTATTGGAAATGTTGTTTATGATGATTTCAACTAAGCCATTGTCTTATGAAGATTATTTCTATGTTGTCATTATATATGATTTCACTTTTTTCGACTAGGGTGGTATTGAACTTAACTTTTCGTATTAATACAAGCTTAATCAACACACTACTTTTTTTCACATGAAAAATAGCTGTATATTTATAAGAAATATATAATAAAGAGTTAATAAGACAACAATCACACAAGGGCAGAGTAGAATAAATGGAGGAAGCCCACTCCGACAACACATCCTCCCCATATACAATAATAGCCACATGTCCACACATGATCCAGATATCCAATACAATACTAACAACGAGCCTTAGATTCACGAACAGAACTTGAATGAGATAGAATAGCTAAGGAGAAGAAACCATAAAAAAATGAATTTATACATAAAAACAATAATAACCGATCAAAACCAAAAAAGGACACTACTCACTACTACATTCATGAATAAAGTTTTCAACTTTTCCTCTAATATCATTTTATCTAATATAAAATAATATTTCTAAAATTTATATCTCGTTATTACATTGAGGGGATATAACCATGGATTGTAAGTGGTTTTGTGAAAGACATCCAGGTTATTTTGCTTAACAAAAAGAACACTAGTTTCTAATATGGGTTTTTATTGATGTAATACAGTAGAACTATGGAACTAATAAAGAAGCGTGATATGTATTAAAAGTTTGAAGCTTGGAATATGTCGAGTTTTTTTATATATCCAAGGGATCAAATGAAATAGAATTTATTTTATTTTATTTTTAATTCATTTAATGAACTAGAAATTATGTCTATTTTCTATTTATTTTATTTATATATTATATAAATGTTCATAGTCGTAAAAAAAATTCAAGTCTATAAATAAGTGTTTTTATTATTTAATATTTTAAACATTAACATATTTAAGTTTACGAAACAGTTTAAATGCCAATAAAATTTTAAATAATACGATTTAAAAATATATAAAAAAAAAAAAAGTGAAACACTCTAATTGCAACCCAACCAAACTACTCAAAAATTATGTTTTATTTATGTTGCAATCTTAATGTTGATAAGTGAAAAATGTAAATAATACGATTTTAAAAATATAAATAAGTGAAACCCTAATTGTGAGCCAAACAAACCCTAATTGCCTTATTTACACCCTAATTGCCACCACTAGGCCTAGTATTACCACTGTTTTTCCAAGACATTTCCTAGGTATAGCATTTTACTAATTGCCACCACTAGGCCTAGTATTACCACTGTTTTTTCCAAGACATTTCCTAGGTATAGCATTTTACTGTTCACTAAATTCATATTAAACCTATGTTGAGATGTAAGATTTCAAAATAGGCAAGAAGATTGTTGAATGTGAGAAGAATAGGAAAGGATTATTAAACTCTAAGTGATGGACTTTTAAATCGAAAAAAACAATGACAATGTCAAAAGTTGATTGTTGCTTTCTTTTCTTATAAAGTAATTTGCTCATATCAAAATTACAACAACACGTGGCAATGACAATGTCGGGGACATTGCCACCACATGGCTCTTGTTATAAGTTTGAGTTATTTTCATTATTGATAAGTAAGAATCCTTCTTACTTGATTTTCCTTAGAATTTTTTTAGTCTTTGCATGATGAAATTATTTATTTATACGACATTTCACACCCAAAAGAAATACTATTGAGACACATTGCATCTTTTGAATTTTGTAAATTTAACCTTATGCGACAAAGACACTAAAAGGCAAGGAATGAATCTTGACTTTCGACTCAGCCTTTTTGTGAAGTTTCACAACACATATTTTTAGAAGCGTGGCATATCACACAAAACAAAATTTACTTGCAATGTCTCGCAACAATCAATTTTTGTAAACTCACAACAAGGCATTCTAACACAAAGATTCATCACAGACGTAACTTTAAACTCATCCAACCTATTGCATTATCACAAGAATGATATCTTATTAATGCACTGCTCAGGAAAAGAGGCTATGGGTAAGGAGCAAATTTATAAGCATCACATGTCACAACCCAACTTTATTCATTCGCGATGTAACGCTTAACCCATATCTTTTTCAAGTCACGATGGAAAGTTTGTTGGAGTGTGATAGACAATGGTATTTACTGGATGAGAACTTATAAGGTAAATGATATAAAGCCACTCGATCTCAATACACTCCAAACTTGTATTTTGTTTAGTGGAGTTGAGAACTCAAGTTCATAATTGAGGATCCACCAATTGAAAATGAAACAACCCCATGAAGCGGCCATTGGCCAACAATTTCCCAAGTAGGTTACTATCAACCTTGACCATTTCAATTGTTTTTCCTTAGCGTATTCTTGTAAATGAATCACCATAACCTTGCCATGTCATGGACTAAGAATTAACCTAGGATATCAAAGGAGTCCATTTCATTGTTTATGATTTCCAATGGGGCTATGCGGTTTATTGTGAAATTTGAATTAATGTTTGTGATGGTGTCATTTTTTGAATTTGCATTATTATTTTGCCATATTGTCACCTGCGCCTTGAACCTTCTTAAGCTCCCTTTCTATTGAGCAATATTAATATGAAATCCACTTTTTAGGTTTGTTTTCTTGCGTGAGTTAGAAACCTTTTACCCTCCGATAAGAGTTTATATCCTCTCTTTAGTGCGGGAGATAGCATGTCTTCACTAGGTTATTTCACTAGTTAAATCATATTTGAGTGCTTGATGCCTGGCTTTTCTTCTAGTTGGTTTGAATCATGCAATAAATTTCTTGAAGATAGTTTGTTTCCATGACTTGAAAAGAGATAATAAATAAATATTAGAGGCTCCAATCCACCATTTTCAAAGATATTGGATGCAAGATTTGAGCTTCGTCACCTTGGTTTAAATAAAAAAAAATTGCTTATGAATGACACTTATTGGTTATGATGATGACGATGATGATGGTGATATATAGGACTACAATATGGCTCATAAGTGGACTAGACAACAAGACAAAATGGTGCATGAAGTATCGTCATCAAATGAAGGTGAAAAGACTTTGTGGTAGGATGTAGTATGGTGACACAAACATTAGCACCAAATCAAGGCCAACATACAAATGGGGTGAAATATACCTAATCTTCAAACATGAATATTACCTAGCCATCCCAAAGAAAATATCGATGATTTGGGAGACTATCATAACAAAATAAATCAAATCTCCATAGGGCGGTAGCCCAAACCAACTATTTTGCAACGTGCATAAGTCATTTCATGGTTGCTTCCCATAGTTGACAATAATAATAAAAAGGATGATCAAGAGTGTAGATGACAAAGTCGTCACATCCTTCCAATCATGTGCTCTTGATGTTTACTATAAGCTCCCAATTTCGGTCGTTCATTTGCATGAGGAATGGATAATGACTATAAATATGGGCTATCATATGCTCTTGAGGAAGTGATGGGAAAAAGGGAAAGAGATTTAAATCAAGAGACACTAGTCCAATCCTATAGAGTATATGAGACCACATTACCAAATGGTTACAACATTGATTGCCAGGTTGTATGGGGAAAAATATGCCACACAATTTTGGGAATCATAGGTGCCTCTATTGCAACAAGTCACTTCACTTGGCACCATATTTAATTGGGGAGCTATTATGTCTACCACTTTGGAGCAAGTTATTGATGTTGCAAGAGATACAACCCCTGGGATTCCCTAAAAATTTTGCATGTATTCCTCTCTTTTATGTATTGTGTCTTCTACAAATGGATTTCGAGGAATGGGATGGAAGTGGCTCCCAACAAATGTGTCATTTCATGTCTATTGAAAAATACTATGGGTACACAATTATGTCAGTATCTATGGGAACATTTGTGATGAATTCATAAGGCCATTGTATACAACAATCTATAGGAAACAAGTAAACTGTAGTTAGACAAAGCATTGGAGGCATTAGTTGCTCTTGGATATTGTTATGTGACAGAGAAGGGAACTTATTTGTGGATATGTGGTGGCACACACCCCCCTCACACCCGCTATTTGTTATAGATAAAGCGGTGTTACAGGAAGTTGTCTACATGACTTAAATAAATTGAATTGGAGCAATACTAAAAAATGGCAAGCTAGTTCCATGGCCTACCTTGTCATTAGTCATTGGAGGATACAGTCTAAATTCTATGAAAAATGCCAAAGAAGAAGCATATGCTTTAAATTCCTTTCATTTGGTATTAAACGTTTTAGAAGAAATCATTCCAAGAAAGTAACAGAGTGCCATTGTATTTCATGCAAGTGCAAATGGGTCTATAGTGTTGAGTTATTAAGGGTTGAAGAGGTTTTTAGAAGAGCCAATTCATTTGATGAAGTGGCAAGTAGATTAGGAACCAGAGGAAAAAAACCTACAACAAAACATAAGCCCAAGAAAGACAAAGAGAGACAAGAAACTTAGCTGGAGTAGGACCCTCTCTTTCTCCATTGGAAAATTCAATAGTAGGAGATCATTTTCCTCTTATGGAGCTTGGACTAGGACTATTTAACCCTTCAAAGGAAGAATCAATTACTTCATTGTATTCTTTTGTTTTGATACAAAGAAAAAGAAAATTGTGAAACAGACACAAAAGAGACTCAAGCATTTAGCAATGTTTGCACTAACAAACGCAACTTAAAATCCTATCTTCACAAATTTAAATGAAGATCCGGTAGATGCAACCTCTGCAACTGTATCTTGGTGACAAGTGAATGAGGCAGATGTGAAGGGAGGTGACATAGGTAAAAGACTAGACCAGGGGTTTATCAAAGTTTAAAGCATGCCCATTCTCTACGCAAGGAGTGCTAGTTGAGGCACAAGATCAAATGTACAACCATCTAGTAACGCAAATTTTAAGGATATTACTCTTAGCTTAATGGCATTCAAGAAAATACAAGATATTAAGGATGCATTTCAGAAGGTGTGCAAATAGCCCTAGAAGATATAATTAAGTGGCAGGAGGAGGAAAAAGAATCACTTGTGGACCTCCCTAAAATGGCACCGACATACATCACAACTATGCAACAAATTTTAACAGTAAAAAAACATGCACAACACTCCAACGATACATATCTACAACCATGCGAAAGTGCTATAAATTATATCAAGTTGTTGTAAGGGTGGTGGAAAGATGTCACTTGCCTCCCCTTAGTGATATAACATTGGTCTCAACCAAAATCAAATAGAAGGAAATAAGTGGGAGAGGTCATCAACTACGGGAAAAACGGAGTGGGAATTACACTTGAGGTCACCAAACCTGCATTGATGGAACATATCTCAACTCCAACTAGAGAAATTAATAGGTTAAGATCTTTTATTAATTCTTTGAAGAAGGGGTTGAGTATCATTTCTAATGAAGTAGTCAATCATGACACAACTTTTGAATCACTTATACCCCAATGAATTGACTTAATTTCCAACCAATATGATAGGTGTTGCACTTAATTGGCCAAAATAACCCCCCTCCCAAATAGTTATTGTAATATTTAAACTTCGCTATAACTCCATTTTTGGAAACTAAAGTCAAAGGGGTCTAAGAAGTTGAATGGTCTATGTAGGTTAATAGATAGTCACTCAAGAGTCACTTTGGATATTATAAAAGAAAGACTTCAAGAGGAGTGTAGGTGCTTTTGTTGGGGAAACTTCCTCGTAAACTATTTTTTAGGAACTTATAAGAAGAAGCATGTTATTGGGTTATAGATTTAGAGATGCTTTGATGTCCAATGTATGAATGGTTGAACTCTTTATCCTATTCAATTAAACATGAATATTTATGTAAGAATGTCTTTCTATGTTATGACTTTTGTACTATATGGTTAAGTGCTTTCTTATTCCTGCATCTCTGCATATTTTATTACGATATTTCTAGTACGGTGAATCTAAAAGTCGATACAAACAATCTTACACATTGTGAAAGCCTTCAACAATATTTTATTTGCTTTATTTTTTATTACAAAAGTTGGATATAATATATAAAGTGGGACTAATATTTTTTAGCTCTATTCATTTTGTGTATATATTTATGTTAGGTTCTAGAAAACCTACCTAATATTGAATCTTTAAAGTGATGTATATTTTATTTTGCTTGCATCTTAGTTATTACTCCCAGCTAAGATAGGATTTAATTTCAACATTCTATGATTTATATTAGAATCATTTTTGCATATCGCATTCACATATTTCAATTAATTCAAAAACCAAACCATTAATGGTTGTCGAGCCAAAATTTGAATAGTTCCCTATTCCAAACAACATAGAATCTAATTGGGACTTTGCATTGGGGCGGTCCCCTACTAATGGAGAGAGCATTTGCTTGCCTTAGGATGTGTTTTTTGAACAAAATTAGGACATTTGGTCTAAGTGAACCTCTTACCTAGTTAACAGGACTCGAAACAAATAGCTAGGTGGTACATCCCAACTTGTGCTCTGACCTTCTTGATACCACTTTTAAAATAATGCTTGAAAAACACATCATTAATCATACCTTTTACTTTGTTTTCTAGTGTCTCAAATGAAGAAATAAAGTTTTCCAATGTTTTGACTTGGTGCAACTTGGTCTGCATCCCAGCATCCCCAAATTTTGATATCAAAATCAATTTGAGCATAGATGAATTTCACAAATTGTTTATAAGAAAGGTACCCCTTACATGCCTTCTTATGAAATGGCCACCACTACCAACACTTCCTATATAGATATAACACACCCACTTTAAGTTTAAACTATTCATTCCCAATACCCTGGAGGGAAAATTAATGTCCCATCTGAACCACCCATCCTAGAGCATCATAGCCAACAAACATATTTAGATCTACCTTATACAAATTGTGCTTCATACAAGGTTGAGTGTCGTGAAAGGGTGTCCTGGTGTGATGGTTCTTGTTTTTTTCTTGTTGAAGATTCACTACTATCCATTAGCCCTAGCCTATAATTCCAAAAATTTAATTGACTATAGTTGTTTCCTTGGAAGGTGGACATGTTGTTGTTGATGTGAGTTTGAAAGGTGCTCATGTTGTCCCAACTTTCCTTCTATGAGTTAATGAGTGCATGTGTATTGTGTTCCAATTAGGTGATATTGGTCTCCATTCTAGTGGGTATATACCCTTATTTTTACCCTTGGCATGCACTAAAACATAATATATAAATGTTGCAAATAATCTAGTATTGATTATTAGTGTGTAGCTCAATACTAAGGCTCAACTAGTGAATGACTAGGCATGTATGATGTACATACACATATATGGACCATGTGTTAGGCTCATTACAGTAAAATCTAGCTATGGAAATATTAAGGATATAATATAGTATATAATAGTCCAAGATGGTTGTTCATAGCATGAGAGTGGCTATGATTCCATTGGAGGGGAGAGGAAAGAGGGCATATGGGAAAGTGAGTCCTCCATTTCCAAGTGTCGACCTTATAACTTATTTATTTTCCATGTCTTAAATGAAGCCATCCACCTTCTTTTACTTCTTAAAACCAATCATTGAATGCATGTAAGAGGTTTGGAGGAAATTCCTCTCACGTAGTTATGGGAGTATGGGTTAAGTACAATCATCAAGGGAATTGTAAGATTCATGCATTCATGTGTTCATAAGTAATATCAGCCATCATTTTTCCATTCCTCTCATTACATTAACTCTAGCATTCATTCCAAATCTCTCGCATTCATGCTCTATGTTTCCCATGTTGTGTCATGTGGGAAATATGGAAATTGATTGTAATCAACACCATTAATGAAAAATTGTACTATTTTTTTATCAAAAATATTATTGCTATAAGTGAGCATAGAGGCTAGGCAAGTTAGGAAACCTTCACTCACTATGCAATTGTTGATTTTGGATGCTTGGTAGACAAGTATTGTTTTGACATGCAATTCTCAAAAATCATACAACATATTGGACTCTTTACGACACACTAAAGAGAACTAGAAGGTGTTGGTTGTGGAGCCGGATCTTCCAGTCTCATAGATGATATTGTCTCAGCCGTGCACCCCAGAGGACTGTACACTCATGCCCCTACCTTGGGGTTGTTTTCACCAACAGTTTTCGGGCCCATGGTTTTGGGTAACCCATGGTATTTTCCCATTGTATCTCCCTTATAAAAGAAATACATTGTAATACGGCTAGGGTTGAATGTATTAGGTTTTATGCATTGTAAATATCTCTGAGATCAAAAGAGAGACTGTGAAATAGTGAAGAGGAAGTGCAGTGGTTGTGCTGCAGGTTGTATCCCTTCACTTTGCTGGACGGAATAATAATAAGGACTGGAAACTTCAGTGTGGACGTAGCCCAAGTTGGGGTGAACCACGATATATCTGTGTCTCTCTTGTAATGTGTGTGTGATTATATTTGCATTTCTGTTTATTGTTATTGCTCTGCGGTCCTGTTTTTCTAACAGAAGGGAAGGGTACTTTGAGGAACTATTGAGAAGAGAAAGGGTGGGCTGTTGGCTGCTTTCTTGGGCAGACCCGGGTTTTAATGAAGCGCAGCAACAAAACCCCTTGGCGCACTGGCCCTCTCGGCAACGAGCTGCGCGGCAGCTCGAGGTCTCACCCGAAGTGGCTATGGGGGGGTTAAGGAATCAGGTTTCCTTAACCGGGGTGACGCAGAGATGGCTCTTCCTTGAATGGCTCCTGCGAAATCGGCGGTCGGACCTTCCCGCAGGCCGCTCGGCGCAGCTGCGTGGATCCCTTCCTTGGCAGGTCTACTGCGCAGTTTCTTCTCTCGAACGCAGCAGGCAGCTATTTCTTGGGTCGACGCGCTAAACACTTTCTCGCCCTTCGCATCTAGCGCAGTAACGCAGTCTGCTCTCGCCGCAGCGACCGTGCGTCACTACCTCTTTAGTACTTAAGACACTTATAGTTATCAAGGGATCTTTCCAACTCGCTCAAACAGTCACAAAGATAAGACAGAAGTCTTGCATACACAAATAATGAACTCGAAATAGTTATCATTCACACAAACATTATAACAAGAAGATATAAGTGAAGCTCATCTCCTCGAGGAAAACCACGTCCTCAGGAGTTTAATATTAACCAGAAAATGATAGAGTTATACAATATGCTGCGCACACAGCTGCAGCCTTAGAACTTACAGGAAACTCCACGCACACAGCTGGGAGCCCTTCTCTCAAGCTTGTCTCCTCTCTATGGAGATTACAAAGGCACAGACGTCGACTCAGACTGTCTGGCAACTCAGGGATTAGCTCCTCGGCTATCCGATTTCCTCTCTCTAGTTCTACACACCGGGTAGAAAATACAGTGAAGGATAATCAACACATGATCTATCCCTTTAGACTGGCTCTCTAACAGTCTAGCATCTAACTCTCTAACTCTCCAAAAGGAAGGAACTGAAGGAAGGGAGGAAGAACCCTCTACCCATTACAATGATTCCTCTATATAGGTAGCCATGACGGTCACACCTTTACAAAACTGTGGGCCTTTCCCAACAGTGATTCCCAAAAACCCTAACCACGCACATGGCTAGGTGTACTGTAGGCGCCGCTTGCAGTCACGTCGCCGCTTCCTGCAGGCTCCATGAATTCCGGCGCAGATTGTGGGTATGGGCGATCGTCCTTCGCCTTCAATGCTCTGGTCCGTTGCTCCTCCTTGATCCGAGCAACCATAAATTCTGTACTAAGCCTTTAAATGAGGGTACTGAGCCCTCTACTCCATCGCCTTATTTATTATGGTAGCTGAGCCACCTTCATTCTTTGATGACGTGCGCGCGAGCTCCGCAATTTTCGGTCCGTGATCTGCGCTGAGATCATCCATCTGGCACCGTACTGCGCACCGTCTCCTTCTTACCCAAAACTTAGTGCTTGTCCCAAAATTAGCACTTTCCTTCCATACTCGTGCTTTTTCCCAAAATTCGCAGCTTTTACTATAGCTGCGACCTTGGCCCCAACAGGCCCCCAACACTCACTTGTGGCTCGCCCTCGAGCCACTCGCACTAGCGCGTGGTCTTTGGATTTGCGCATCTGCGTTTGCTTGAATCTCCACGAATGTTTTCTGCCACTTCGCAATAGCGGAGTCCAATTCCTCAATACACTGATCAGCTGTTTGCACTGTTTCTGCGGTTGCTTCGCCTTTAGTGAGTGTATCAATGATCTCTTGAGACTCGGCAATTTCTTTGATTTTTGTCTCAATCTGGCCAACGATTTCAGCATACTCATCCATGAATGGCTGAATGCTGTTGGTGAGCTTCTCATCTTCAGTTCTGAGCTTGTGCAGTTGCTGCTGCATTTTGCGCACTTCGCCCATTTTCTTCATCTTTGGCAAGCCTGTTAAGGACTTGGCTTCTTCATTCAGAACAGTGAGAGACTGTTCTGCAGCTTGCACCTGTTCTGATAGTCCCACTTTAAAAGGGAGGTTCACAAGCTCTAACCATGCTTCCATAGCCTGGTCCATCAGGTTCTTGGCTTCCTGTACTCGACCTTTCATTCGTGTGGAAGCTCTGCTCAATGCTTCGAATTGTACCTGCGCATCATCCGTAAGATGCGCAGCAACGCGAGCTTCTAGCTCAGCAATCTGGGTTTTATGGCCTTCTGCCATAGCAGCTATTTCTTGCTCCAGGGTTTTCGCCCTTTCGCCAATAATTTGAACTTTTGCAACCAGAGGGAGGTCTGGTTGAATCTCGCAAGCCGGCAATTCCTGGGCAATCTCTTTTATTGCGTGTCTGATGCCGGTGTCTTGCGCCTCATAGAGTGCAAGCTTCGCAGAGATATTCTTATGACTTTCTTTCAGCACTATCTCCTGCGATTGCAGTCGTTGGTTTGCCTGGAAAGTAGAGATCTCTCTAGCTCTCAACTCAAGAGAAACTTTCTCCTGTACTAGCTGTAGAGTTTCTATAGGAATCATAGACAAATTAATTTCTACAGGTCCAACTGTGCTTACCTGCAGTTCAGCTAGGGGATCTGGAAGTGTCATGCTGGTAGGCGGAATATGCACGACAGTGTGCCTTTCTGTGAGTTCTTCAACTCGCTCACCAGTTGGGATTTCTTGTGGCGCCTGCGAAGTAGATGCTGGCGCATGGGTCTGCGCAATCCTTCCTGCGAGACCTTTTAGTTCTACAAATTGTAAGTCTAGAGCACCTCGGATGTGAGCATGCATGTTCCTCATCTCACGAAATTGCTCTTTCAAGTATTTGTCGACCTCCGAGGGAATGGCCTCAGTGGGATGCGACACTTTCTGCTTCTTTGTGGCTGGTTCTGTTGAGCCTTCATCGCTTCTTTGCTCAGGGGCTTCCTTGCCCTTATCTTTTTCTTGCGCAGCGGCGGGTGGCATCGCAGGTGCGATGTCAGCTGCTGCTCTCCATTCGTCCGACCATGACTTAATGGTTTCTTCGACATCTTCTGTGGTCATCCTGTAAAGACCTAGCGCCCAGTCACCTGGAATGTCGCAAGGCCGAAGGTAGAGTTGATGGATGTCGGCAGTAAAAGCCAACTTCCCGTCATACAATGTGGCTGTCTCCGCGCTCAGCCTTGGCATATCTTGTATGGTATCTCGGAGGAGATAGTAATACTCACAAAAAACAGCGCGATTCATCTTGCGCTTCGCGGGATTAGGGGAATCCCAGAGGTTGATGTAGCGCATGCCGGCAACCTCTCCTGCGCGGCGTGGACGGAACTGAGTATTCGGGGGCTCCTTCCACCCGACGAGAGCGCATAGAATTAAAAGCCATGAAAAATGGAATGATTGGCCTGCATTGTCCTGCACATTCAGGCAATCAGCCAAAAAAGAATTCAGCAGGAAGAGAGACCAGTTGTACTTTTCTCCCTCCGCAGCTGCGATAGCGAGCTCTACGACAGCTCCAGTAACTTCGTTTGGTCGGCACTTGGTGAGAAGTCTGCCTGCAAGCAGACTTCCTGTGAAGCGAAGTGCCTCATCTTCAACTGTCGTGAGGTCATAAGCCCGACCTCCTCTTGTCAAGTTATATTTCTGGACCAGCTTTGCAGCTAATTTTTGGTCCTTCTCCTTTCCCGCAAAATGGATATTGGGATCCTTACCAACCTTAGATAGGCCGGTGATACGGTGTATCAAATCAACATTTAGATCAATTGGCCTCCCGAGCCAAAGGTAACCTCCATGAACGCAGGATAGCAGTGTTTTAACGACTGCGTTCACTTCATTGCTACGCCCAAAGTGCGGTAGCTTCAACAAATTCAAGAGTCCAGGGCGCTCAAGATTTGCTGCAAATCCCTTCGGGATAAACTCATCAACGTTTCTGGTGGGATTATGGACGATATCCAGATATCGGTCCAACTGAAACTGAGGATATGTCTTATAGTCTCCAAGGTTAAAATCAGAGAATTTAACCAGTGGAATGTTTCCCAATAGTTGGCCTTCTACCCGCACACTAGCCGGTAGTGGCGGTAGCGGAATTGGATACTTTGCATTCTTCGGAATCTGTACATCCGGCGCATCATCTGGACGCGGCGGAAGGTAGTTCACCATAGACGCGAGCGGCTCTGGAACAGGTTCCTCCGGCTGCTGCTGAGATGCTCTTGTGCCTGGAGATGTTCTGGGATCAGTAGCACCAGGGTGTACGTAGGCCGACGGCGTCACCGGAGTGGCCATGCCGAAATCTAAGCCTCGGCGTAGAAATTGACGAACAACTTCTTCAGTCGATAAATTCTCCGTTGTGAACCAATGTAAATAACAAAACTCTGGACAGCAAATGGCGGATCTGCGTAGGGTATGGATGCTGAAAACAAGGGAAAATAGTCTGCACACTCGGCTCTGAAAACAATAATGCAGATCTTCAAAGACAACTTATGCAACTCGAGACAGTAACCCAAAAATGATACAAGTATGAGGTATTTATAGCCAGCGGGGTTAGTAAATGCGACCAAGTGGGGTTATGTAGCTATAGGCGGCTACTGATGAGTTGACAACACGCTATCCTCCTTGCCGTAGCGGTGCATTTAGTGTGATTGACGGGTTCTGACAGCCTTCCGGGAGAAGCTAATGCTTTCGGCGCCTGAGTTAAATGCAAATCTTTCAGAGATTAAGCCGAATCCGTCAGAACGGGTAGAATTAAATAGCGGCCTTATCCTTCATTTATTCAAACGCGGCTACATAACTGCTGTAATTCAAAATTTCCGGCGGGTCATTTCAGCTTAGGAAACCGTGCCTCTATGGGTCCACAACAAAACTCTTTTCAGCGGCAAATTATGAAAGGGGACTTCGCAAGAGCGATAGTCCAATGGTCCACAGAGCAAAACTTCGCCAGAGCGGACTGCTAAGCTTTGCTCAAGCAATTTTTATTCAGGATGCGCGGATATTTCAAGGAACTGCGCAGGAAGCTGGAAACTGAGGGTGTGTCGCAGCTTCCGTGTAGACTAAATGCGATGTCTCTTTCAACTACACTAGGCATCTGCATTCTTGAGTACTATATTATGTCGACAGGGCGGAGTGGCCGTCGCAATAAAGCTTAAGCCGACTCCCGTTTATCATTGTAGGTAGTAGTTCTCCATTCAGCTTCGCAAGCTGAATTGCGCCTCCGTCTGTTATTTTTATTATCTGAAAAGGACCTAACCAATGCACACGAAACTTGCCTGGAAACTTGATGAATTTACTATCATAAAGGAGTACCAAGTCTCCTTCTTCAAAGTGCTTATGCTTAATGTGCCTATCATGCCAAGCTTTCTGTCTTGCCTTCTGTACCTGTTGATGAAATCCGGCCAAAAGTCTGTCTTCTTCTAAGGAAAGCAGTTGCGAAAGTGTTTCATTCATAGTGTCAGGATCTGCCATTTCTGTAATTTGCGCAATTCGGAGACTGGGAACAATGTATTCCATGGGCATAACTGCTTCTTGTCCATACACCAAGCTGAAAGGTGTGTGACCTGTTAATTTCTTGCAAGTGGTTCTGTAAGCCCATAATACAGCTGTGACTCTAAGGTCCCAATCATCTCTTTGTTGATTACAGATTTTCGTCAGGGCATTCTCAAGGATCTTATAGAATGCTTCCACCGTACCATTAGCTTGAGGATGGTAGGGTGTACTCTTATGGTGATTAATTTGAAATTCTTCAGTAAGGGCCTCTATAGTCTCATTGAGGAAATGTGTACCTTGATCACTCATGAGGATCACTGGGCATCCAAACCTAGTGATAATGTTCTCGAAAATGAACTGCGCGGCAGTAGCAGCGTCGCAGTTCTTAACTGGCTTCGCCTCAGCCCATCGGGTGAGGTACTCAGTAGCTGTAATGATATATCTTGCGCCAGTTCTTTTTCCTGGTGGGTTAATAGGTCCTACAAAGTCAATGGCCCATTTATCAAAAGCACGCAGTGTGATCTGGGGTCTTAGTGGCATTTCATCTCTCCTTGAGGGTTTTCCTGTGCGCTGGCACACATCGCAACATTTACAGAATTCCTTAGTATCCTTGTGCAATGTCGGCCACCAAAGTCCTGCGGCTAATATTTTCTGCGCAGTCGGCTTTCCTGCGAAATGGCCTCCTGCGGTACCTGAATGCGCTTCTGCGATGATAGAGCTCTTTTCATGTGGTAAGATACATCTGCGCAAAATTTCGTCAGGGCCCAACTTATAAAGCTGGCCTGCTATCAAAGTGAAGTCTGCGGCTCTGACAACAAGTTGCTTCTTCTGCTGGATTGTAAACTCAGTCGGCGCTTGTCCGGTAGTGAGAAACTTAAGAATATCAGAATAATATTCGTCTGCTGCTTGGATATAAAACAACTGTGCGTCAGGCAGATTGTCCTCCAGACTCGTAGGTTCCTCTCCTGACTCTATTCTGGATAGATGGTCAGGCCCTGCATTCAATCTGCCTGGCTTTACAATAACCTCAAAATCATACTCTTGAAAGAGCAGTAGCCATCTGCAAATTCTGCGTCCTAAAACTGGTTTATTGACCAAATATTTCAACGCAGAATGGTCAGTATACATTTTAAAGTGAGCTCCTAACAGGTAGTGTCTGAATTTCTGTAGGGCATACACCATAGCTAGTCCTTCCCTTTCTGTAGTGGTGTAATTCTTCTCAGCTGTAGATAACTTTCTGCTGGAGTAAGCAATTGGGTGGTCAATACTTCCTTCTCCAGACTGTGTAAGCACGATTCCTAATGCTATGGAAGAAGCATCAACATGAACATGAAAAGGTTTTCTCCAATCCGGGAAAACTAGAATAGGCGCTGTGATCATCTTTTCTTTAAGTGTGTCCAAGCTCTGTTGGCATTCCTCTGTCCATTGGAACTTCGAATCCTTCTTCAGCAATCTTTCCATAGGCGCTGTGATCCTTGCATATCCTTTGATGAATTTTCTGTAGTATCCTGTATGTCCCAATGTAGTGCGCAACTGCTTAACTGAGTTGGGCGCAGGTAAATTAGCAATGATGGCAACCTTCGCAGGATCCATCAAGAGTCCTTGTCTGCATACAATATGTCCCAACAAAATACCAAAGGGCGCACAGAATATACATTTTTTCAAGTTAAGGGAAATCTGATGCTGTCTACATTTTTCTAGCATCATGCGCAGATTCGCAATATGGTTCTTTAGTAAACCAAATACAGTCCAGTCATCAAAATAGACTTCTAAAAACTTGTGGATAAATTCTTTAAAAACAGCAACAACAACTCTAGAGAAGATAGCAGGTGCGTTTTTAAGACCAAAGGGCATTACCGTGTACTGGAATGAGCCCCATTCAGTTGCAAAAGTAGTCTTGTGGCGGTCATCCGGATGGATTCTAATCTGATGATATCCCGAAAATCCATCAGTGAAAGAGTAAGCCTCTTGTCCTCCAACATTATCAAGTACTTCGTCTGTGAAAGGAGTGGGAAATGGGTCGTGCGCTGATGCATCATTGAGTTTGCGCAAGTCGACACAAATTCTTATTTCACCTTTCGTTTTCTTTTCTTGGACCACCATAGGACTAATCCAATCGCTTTCCTCTACTGGCTCAATAATACCTGCTGCAAGCATCTTATCAATTTCTTCTTTGACTTTTTCTTTGTAGCGCGGGTTCAACCTGTATGGGCGCTGCTTTACTGGCTTGGCGTCTGGTTTCAGAGGTATGCGCATCACTCCTAAGTCTCCTAGGATGCCTTTCATTTCTGTGAACTTGGTAGGAAAGATATCCTGGTAATCACGTAATAAATCTGAAACATGCGCAACGGTTTCATCATCCCAATAATCTCCTATAGAAGCAAACTTTGGGTCAGCTTCTGTACCAATGTTAACTTTCTTGAGCTTGACGTGTTCTGCGATGGCAGGAATATCAAGCTCAGGACCTTCAATATTGCGCGTCCCTTCTGATTCTGGGATATTGATGTTGCGAGGATCGTCCTCCTCATCTTTGGCGGTGAAGTTATAACATTCCAGGGCATGTTCTATCTGGACAGCCCAATCTGGTTGGGAATATTCTGTTACTAGACCTGGTTCAAATACCTTCTTTTTAATACACTTCAGAGCCTGATCAATGCTTGGATGCTCTGACTCAAAGCTGAATGTAAGTTGAAAACTTTCTATCATAAGAGCCCAAGTAAGAGTGCCTTTGCGCAATTCTATTTCAGTATACCAATTCCTTGGAATTGTATCTAATGTGTGGATGAATTGGTGAACCCATTCATCTTCCGGAATATCTGACCATTGCTGAATACATGCTTCAATGTGTGACCTGGGGTCACTCTGTCCTTCATATTTGCGTAGCGCTTCGGCTGTGGTGTCCTGAAATCTGCGCAGTATCAATCTGCGACAGTCTTTCCATGTATGAATATTCTCCTTGTGCGCAATCCACCATCTTGCGGGTGTAGCGCGCAATGCTATATCCAGTGCCTGGATGCGCTGTGGTTCTGGAAGCTTTTGTTCATATTCCTGTATGAATTTAGTTACTTCGGTTAGACCATCAAAAGTTGGAGTGTCAGTTAATTCTGTGCCAATCCATCGAATGGATTTAGTCATCATGGCGCAACGTCTTGCAGAAACCTCATGTAGACGATTCTGCCAATTTTCCAATCCTGCATCTGAATCTGATGTGCACGAGCTATCACATCGCCAGCTGATATGGCCGTCTGCTGTGGGGTTGACATAGTCACTGTGGTTCGTGGTCATCTGATACAAGCTTTCCATGTGGCGCGCTTCCTCTTCTGCGCGAATGGGTTCTATATATCTTGGTCCTTGAATAGGATCAAGAGGTGCGATGACCCTGATCTGGTCATCCTCAAAGGTCATCTGTCTTTTCTTCAGGTTAATGACAGCCAAATTATCAAGTGCCCAGTCTATCCCTAACAGCGCTGGGTATGGTCTACTATCATCCATAATTTTGATTACTTCAAAATCTGCAGAGCTTCTTACTCCTTCAATATCAATAGGTACATTGGGTAATCTGCCCAATGGAGAGACTCGTTGCTGATTTGCGAGTCTTAGCTGGATAGGGGATCTTGTAAGCTGAGGGCTTCCCATCTGTTCCCATGTCTGCATAGTGAGAACATTGGCTTCTGAGCCCAAATCTAACATGACTTCGTCCATTTCAAATGCTCCAATCTGCGCTGTGAGCCTCATCTCTTTTCCAGTTCTAATATGACTCCTAATCTGGTGAACAGCACGCTGTGGTGTGTTCGTCGAAGCAGAGTGTTGGCACTGATCTAACAGGTGTTGGAGTTCTAGAGTTGCTTGTTCATTGCGCAACAATTTTAAACATTGTCGCAGGAACGCATGAACACTGCCTAGTGCATGCTCCTTATCGTCATCAGGTCTTCCAGCTGTAGTGGCCTGTTCTTGTACCAGGTTGTCTTGTCTTAGCACTTGCGATCTACTATTGTTCTGCGGAATTGCGGCAGAACTTGAAGCTCTCGGATCTGAGAAATACTCTTGAGCTTGCTTAAATGCTTCTTTTTGCTTCTGTAGGTTAAGTGGGGCTGGTTTAATGTTAGCGCGGCGCACCCATTGCGTCGCTTGCTTTCCCGTTCCCATCTCTTGCGCACCAGTGGTAGCTCCACTGCGTGTCACTATATTAACTGTAGGGTCTGGTTCTCTTTTTTCTGCTCCAATCAACTGGATATTCTGATTGACCTGTGGTGTCTTTGCTTGCATCTTAGCCTGTAACTGAGGGCATTCTTCAATGATATGGTCAGAAGATTTACAATATCTGCAGAGGGTTGTAGGATTTTGGCAATCCCTAGCAAAATGACCTTGTTCTCCACAATTATAACAAGTGATCTGTCCTCTTCCACGACCCAAATTTGTTGTGCGTCCGCGTCCTCTGTAATTTGCTGCTCGGGCGTCCCGAGATTGGTCATAAGGTGGACCTGCTGTGGGTCCTTGTGTCTCTGCTTGTACCCTATAAACATCATGCTTTCTTTCTATCATAAGATCATATGCTCTACAATTGTTCTCATCATGACCTACTGATTTACAGAAATTACAATATAGATTCTTTGGAGTTTGTACATATTTCTGAAGTAAGTGGCATTCTTGTGGTCTATGACCTCTAGTTCTGCAGATTTCACACCAAGGCCCTTGTGCCTGTGGTAAAGGATTAGGTGCTCCAGTTGCAATATAGTCTATGAAAACAGGACAATGGTCCTTTGAATGACCTTGGGCTTTACATTTTGTACACCAAATTTCTTCCTTAATCTCCTTGCCTTTCTTAATATCATGCACTTGCAAGGTTAAGTTTGCTAATTGGTTCTGTAAATGCGCAACATCGTTGCTTGTTCCTGCAATTGGTGAAGCTTCTAGTTTCATAGCCATCTCTAGAGCTTGTTCCTGAGTATTGAGATTCTGTTGCATAAGAGGAAGTCTAATGTGTGGGAGCAGCGCAGCAATGAACCATTCTTTATGTTGCTGTGGTGCAAACTCGAAGCTTACTTGATCTATCAAGGCTTTGAACTTCTGGTCAAAGTCCCATACTGATTCTGTAGGTAACTGTTTGATGTCTTTGAGCTCTGTTATACACTGTGATTCTGACTTAGGTTTCTTGAATTCTCTAATCATGGCATTTCTTACCTCAGCAAGCGTCCTATTCTGTGCTGCTGAGTATTTCATGAACCAAGTCAAGGCTCTTTCTCTTAGTGTGGTTGCTAACTGAACCAGTTTAACAGCATCATCATTAATTTGCTTAATTGTCCAAATGGCTTCACATAAGAACCAGTGCTGCTCAGGGTCCTCTATCCCTGTTCCTCTAAAAGTTGGTAGTTTCATGTCATCACCCATCCTTCTTGCACGGGTTTGAGGTGGAGGTACTGTAGCAGTCCCTCCGGGATGGTTAAACAAAGGTGGTACAGAGGTACTAGAAGTAGCGTGTGGGCTACTCGAAGGTGTTACTGTAGGATTATACTGAGCTCCGTCTGGTTTTTGCGGTGTAAAGGGGTAATACGGGATATGAGCACTCCCTTGTCTTTCTATATGGCTTGCTCTAGGGACTTGGCGATTGTCTGGGCTAGACTCAAAAGGATATTGGTCAAGGCCTACTTTATATCGTTTTCCACTACGAGTGCAACCAATAACTTCAGGATCACTATCAGAATCTACGGACATTACTTGACTATGCTATTCATCAGAAGCAATACATAGCTTTCCTTTTTCATACAGAAGCATTTTAATCCATAAGTTCAGAGAATTTAAGAACTTACCTCTGTGTACTTGGAAGAAACTCCTCTCAGCTTCACTGAAACTCTTTCTTGTATCGACTGCAAATTCGGTAATAAAACCTTCCAGTAGACTATTCAACCAAAAGTCTACTGCGCGGGACACAGGATTGTCTATCCGCTTCACAATACTAGCTAGCTCAGGCGTCCACGTGACGGGTCGATCAACATGCAGCGTAGGTCTAGAATCTGCTAACTTGGCTATCCAAGCGTGTAACTCCAATGCAAACGTAACAAAGAAAATTTCGTAAAGGTCAGCATAAATATACTTCTGTAACCAATCTTCTGTTTGAAGCGTAGGGCTTCTATTTTCTTGTTCAGCAAACTCTTTAGCCTTTAAATCAAACCAATCTCCAATTTCCTTAGCTGTAGGATTCCAGTAACACATTTGTTAACTGAGCAAGTCTCAGTGTAACAGAACCTTATGTTGTCTTCAGCAACAATCTCAGATGTCACGTAACTGGTAAGTCTTACAACAAGAAGTCGCAAGGCAACGGAATCATTTGTTGGTCACTAGGCAACGGAATCATTTGTTGGCTCCAACAGTATCTCACACGTCGCTGAAAGAACAAGTCTCATCCGCGCGGCAACGGAACCATTTGTTGACTCCTCAATCTCGCGCGTCACTGGAATAAGAAGTCTTGCTCACGCGGCAACGGAACCATTTGTTGACTCCTCAATCTCGCGCGTCGCCAAAATAACAAGTCTCATTCGCGCGTCACTGGAATAAGAAGTCTTGCTCACGCGGCAACGGAACCATTTGTTGGCTGCTTTCTTGGGCAGACCCGGGTTTTAATGAAGCGCAGCAACAAAACCCCTTGGCGCACTGGCCCTCTCGGCAACGAGCTGCGCGGCAGCTCGAGGTCTCACCCGAAGTGGCTATGGGGGGGTTAAGGAATCAGGTTTCCTTAACCGGGGTGACGCGGAGATGGCTCTTCCTTGAATGGCTCCTGCGAAATCGGCGGTCGGACCTTCCCGCAGGCCGCTCGGCGCAGCTGCGTGGATCCCTTCCTTGGCAGGTCTACTGCGCAGTTTCTTCTCTCTAACGCAGCAGGAAGCTATTTCTTGGGTCGACGCGCTAAACACTTTCTCGCCCTTCGCATCTAGCGCAGTAACGCAGTCTGCTCTCGCCGCAGCGACCGTGCGTCACTACCTCTTTAGTACTTAAGACACTTATAGTTATCAAGGGATCTTTCCAACTCGCTCAAACAGTCACAAAGATAAGACAGAAGTCTTGCATACACAAATAATGAACTCGAAATAGTTATCATTCACACAAACATTATAACAAGAAGATATAAGTGAAGCTCATCTCCTCGAGGAAAACCACGTCCTCAGGAGTTTAATATTAACCAGAAAATGATAGAGTTATACAATATGCTGCGCACACAGCTGCAGCCTTAGAACTTACAGGAAACTCCACGCACACAGCTGGGAGCCCTTCTCTCAAGCTTGTCTCCTCTCTATGGAGATTACAAAGGCACAGACGTCGACTCAGACTGTCTGGAAACTCAGGGATTAGCTCCTCGGCTATCCGATTTCCTCTCTCTAGTTCTACACACCGGGTAGAAAATACAGTGAAGGATAATCAACACATGATCTATCCCTTTAGACTGGCTCTCTAACAGTCTAGCATCTAACTCTCTAACTCTCCAAAAGGAAGGAACTGAAGGAAGGGAGGAAGAACCCTCTACCCATTACAATGATTCCTCTATATAGGTAGCCATGACGGTCACACCTTTACAAAACTGTGGGCCTTTCCCAACAGTGATTCCCAAAAACCCTAACCACGCACATGGCTAGGTGTACTGTAGGCGCCGCTTGCAGTCACGTCGCCGCTTCCTGCAGGCTCCATGAATTCCGGCGCAGATTGTGGGTATGGGCGATCGTCCTTCGCCTTCAATGCTCTGGTCCGTTGCTCCTCCTTGATCCGAGCAACCATAACTTCTGTACTAAGCCTTTAAATGAGGGTACTGAGCCCTCTACTCCATCGCCTTATTTATTATGGTAGCTGAGCCACCTTCATTCTTTGATGACGTGCGCGCGAGCTCCGCAATTTCCGGTCCGTGATCTGCGCTGAGATCATCCATCTGGCACCGTACTGCGCACCGTCTCCTTCTTACCCAAAACTTAGTGCTTGTCCCAAAATTAGCACTTTCCTTCCATACTCGTGCTTTTTCCCAAAATTCGTAGCTTTTACTATAGCTGCGACCTTGGCCCCAACATGGGCCTTTCCTGTTTTTTGTGGGTAGTGGAAGAGTGATCCTTGAATGTCGATGGTTGGATAGCATGAGAGTAAATGGGTTGGGATGAGACAGAGAGAACATTGTAGCTTGCTTCCTTTTCCTTGGTGGCCTCATAACTCGACTTTGTCAAGGATTTCAATACCTTCCATAGTGATTATGCATAATGATCCTAACTATTAAATATAATAAAGTTTAATAATGGTGCAAACATGGTCACATAATACACCTAAATTTATCTTAGAAAACCCTTTACAGGGAAAACCAGCAAACCAATGAGATTTACCACTCATCTATTATAAACACTCTTAACTAGTGTTTACAACAACAATTTACTATATTGCAAAAGCGTGAATTCACTACACTCTACTTATTCACTCATTCTAGTACAAGAATCATACTGTATTGTCCCATTATATTCAGCTTTCTATCACATCTTGTTTATAGATGCATCACTCTAATTCATGACAACTGAATTAGTTACAACTAACTACTTCATTAATGGCGATCCATAACTTTTAACAACTTCCAGTTATTTTGTTACAATCAACTTGACTGAGTCAACCTTATTCGACCTCTAGTCAAGCTTCTTATCTCCCAAGTGTTCATCAAATTCCTTCCAAATTTATGATCGTCGACCAGTCATGGTCATCGACTAGTTGACTATCCTAATCGGCAAGTCAAACAAAGTTCCACTATTTGTTGAATTCAATTCCATTCAACTTGTTAACTAGTCAACTATTAACTTCAACCGTCGATTTACATGCAAAGAATATAACATACCCAACATTCCCACACTTGTTGTTTTCTTTACATACACATGAGATTTCAGGATTTCAATTCACTTAACCATGGCTAATAATCACATTGATTCCCTACAGCAATTAAACTTCTCGATGCTCATTGACTTGGTTAATCAGTCTACAATATTCTTCAAAGTATCTACATTTTCTAGCAACACTTTTTGGTTCTCTTCCATTTCTTTCACAAAATGGTATTATACAGAAATATGCTTTGTCTTTGAATGGTATATAGGGTTCTTTGCCAGGAATATTGCACCTTAACTATCACAATCCAACCTAACACCTTGTTCTCTAAACCCAACTTCAGAACACAATCTTTGCAACCAAACTAACTCTTTGATTGCATGAGAATCTACCATGTATTCAACCTCAGTAGTCGATAGTGCAACTACTGACTACCTCCTACTCATCCAACTAACTACCCCATTGAATCATTTGAAAAAATATCCACTTGTCAACCTTCTATGGTCAAGATATCCAACCCAGTCGGAGTCAAAAAAAACCATGTACACTTATTGTTTTATTCGTTTTAGGTTTTCCTTGGTAGTAGATTGCATAATTTGATCTGCCACACAAATACATGAATACTCTTTTAACAATGGTCCAATGTTATTTACCAGATGTCGACATGTACTTGTCCAATACTCGAACTGCATGGGTAGTATTCAATCGAGAACAAACCATCGCATACATCAGATTACCTACAACAATAGCATATTGTACATGTGCCATGTACTCTATCTCTTGTTGTGTCTTAGGACACTATTTAGAAAATAATTTAACTCCTACATGAATAGGGACCTTAACCAGTTTTCACTCCTGCATGTTGAGGCATTTCAAAATTGTCTCAACATATTTACACTTATTTAAATAAAGCCTTCTACCTGCTCAATCGCTTTCAATTTCATTTCCAAGAATGAAATGTGTTGCATCAAGATCCTTTATGTCAAACTTGGAGGATAGTTACAATTTCACCTTCTTGATCAGATCCATGTTGTTTTTTACCAACAAGATATCATCGACATATAAAATTACATACATAAAATTATTCTCGAATTTCTTCTTATACACAAAGTAATTAGCCTGACGTCTCATAAAACCCATCTGCTAGATATACATATCAAACTTCAGGTACCACATCTTGGGTGATTGCTTTAAACCATGGAGGGACTTCTTGATCATGCACACCAGCTCCTTCTCCCCTTTCACTATGAATCCTTCATGTTGCTTCATATAAATTTCTTCTTCAAGATCATTATGAAGAAAAGTTGTCTTCATGTTCATATGTTCTATTTCAAGATCAACACCATAGCTGAAGACATTAGTACCCTAATGGAAGTTAACTTTGCAATAGGATAGAATATCTCACCAAAGTCGGCTCTCTCAACTTGGGAATATCCCTTCACTATGAATCAAGCCTTGTAATTATCAACCTGAACTAATGTGTTCAACTTTTTCTCTAACACCCACTTACTCTAGACGGGATTGCTTCTATTTTGTAACGTGACCAGATCCCATGTTTCATTCTTCCATAAAATCTCCATTTCTTCTTCGATGGATCTTTTCCATATCTTACCCTCTATCAAGTCGATTGTTTCCTTTACTAACCTGGGATCTTCTTCTATAGAAATTAATGCAAAAGTAGAGCAAAAATATGGTGGATTGTACCTTTCAAGTGGTTTCTTTGCTCGACTCAGACCTCCTGATGAACGGAGTCTACTATTCCACCTCTTTGTCAAATTCAATATACTCATTGGAATCATGACTTTTGTCATTCCATTCCAACTCAACTTTTCTAGTTCCTTTTCTCTTTTATCCTCTTCAATCCTTGAAGTACCTCCAACTTCTTTGAAGATAACAACTATACTATAAACTTCCTTTCTTATGATCGAATTCCATATCTTATACCCTTTCACTTCATCTTTGTACTTGATGAAGATCCATTTCTCATAATTGATGTCGAGTTTGATTCATTTTTTGGGGGGACATGCACAAAGGAATCACACCCAAACACTCTAAGATGTGAAACATAGGACCTTTCCCCAACCCACGCCTGATATGGAATATTATCGACCAAATTTGTTGACGACGATCTATTCACTACGCAACATGTCGTGTTGACTGCCTCTGCCCAACATTCTTGTGCGATACTTGCACCACTGAGAATGCTCCTTGCTTTTTCCCATCAGCATTATATTCATTATTCCAGTAACTTTTTTATGTTGAACCATGTATGGAGTTGTGTTTTGTCAAGATATACCATAATGATTATAGAACAAGTCGAATAGCTTACTACATAATTCTCCTCCATTGTTAGTTCTCAACGCCTTGATCTTTTTTCCAGTCTAGTTTTCTACAAGAGATTTCAACTCTTGAAACTTCTCAAAAAGCTCAGACTTCTTCCTCAAAAAATGAAACCATGTCATTATGGATAAAACATCTATGAAAGAGATTTAAAACTGGGATCCCCCTAGTAATGGGAATGGTACTATTCCAAAGACATCATTATGTATTAACTCCAGTATTTCCTCGGCCCTCGTGGCCCTAAATGGGAAACTTACACAACTATGTTTACCATAAATACAATGTTCACATAAGTATACTTCTAAAGAGCAGTAAGGGATACCTTCAACCATACCTTTGTTGTGCATAGCATGAATTCGTTTCTCACCAATGTGTCCCATATGTTGATGCCACAACATGGTTGAGTTGACTAGACAAGAAGTTATGATGTCGGATTCAGGAAAGATTGTATCCGCGCGTCCATTGGTATTTATTCTTCGCAATAGTTTGTACAGTGTTATAGTTCAAACTCCTTTCATCAGTACCAACACTCTCACACCATTTTTACATGAATCTTTCTCAAATATAGACTGCACACCTGCATTTCCCATCTTGCTTATAGGATATCAGGTTTTGAGCCAAACCTGGAATATGCAAAAGCCCTAGAAGATTTACTATCCTTCCATCTTTTAGTATCAGTCGAACTTTACTTCGTCTGACAATCTTGGTCGGTGAATCATCTCCTAGAAGAACATCACTGCCGTCATATTTCTCATATTTGTGAGACCACTCCCTGTGTGGTGTCATATAATATGATGCACTGGAGTTGATCAACAAAGTGTCACGATCCGACTGTACTTGTCGAATCCAAATATAGATCTCCTTTCTCTTTAGTCAAAGGATTACTTTCAGTCGAATGTGATTCTTCAAATCCTTTGTTCTTCTCGACTCCCACTAACCTACAATATAACTTATAATGCCCAAATTTATCACATTGCCAACATTTTCTCATCGTCGGTCTAGGGGATTTATATATGGTCTTAGATCTACCCCTTGACTTGATTTTCTACCAAATTTTTTACCTTTTCCTTTGTCTATCAGTCGATCTCTTACCATCAGGGCATCATTAGTCTATCCATCCTTGTCATTATGCCTCATCTCTTCTTACAACAGAGAAGAAACCACATCGTCAACCTTTAATGTGGTATTATTGATTCCAATAGGCATGACCAAGCTACCCCATGATTCTGGAAAAGAACAAAATATACTAATACATTTCTCCTCCTCTGTGATTTTGATATCCACATACAACAACTGATTGACAACAAGGTTGAACACATTCATGTGCTCTATTACTGAGTCACACTCATTCAACCTTAGAATATATAAATTCTTTTGAATAACTATTTGTTAACTAGAGGTTTCAACTAGTACAAGTTACCCAATTTATCCCACAGTTTCTTTACGGTGTCTTCTCCTTAGACATTCAACAATAGAGAATCTGCTAAGCAAATTTGGATTATACTCCTTGATTTCCTAGCAATTTTCTGCCAATATTCCAACAACATACCTATCGAGTTGTTATGGGGCTGACAATAACCCACTGCTCTTGATCAAAGGGGAGATCCTCGATTTTGAGCTTCCAAAGCTCAAAATTCTATCCATTAAAATTTTTAATTCAATCCTTGAACTATTGACCATTCTAACTAGGAATCAATGCTCTAGAACTCCCACTCAAACTAGGTATTCTCCAGATCCAAGATCAAACTAAAAAACTCTCAACAACAAAGTCATCCCCTTGAATCCAAATATAGTTATGATACCATGTCAAGGATCTCAATACCTTTCATAGTGATTATGCATACAGATTCTAACAATTACATGTAACCGAGTTTAACAGTGATGAAAATACAGTCACATAATACACATAATTTTATCCTGGAAAATCCTTTAGAGGGAAAAACCAGTAGAGCAGTGATATTTACTGCTCATCTATTAGCAACACTCTTAACTAGTGTTTACAACAATGATTTACTAGATTGCAATAGTGTGGATTCACTACACTCTAATTCTTCACTCATTCCAGTATAAGTATCGTATTGTATTGTCTTGTTACATTCAGCTTTCTATCACATCCTATTTATAAATGCAACACTCTAATTCCAGTGACAACTAAATTAGTTACAACTAACTACTTCCTTAATGGTGATCCATAACTTCCTAACAACTTTTAGTTTTTTTTTATAGTCGATTTAACTGAGTCAACCTTAGTTGACCACTAGTTGAGCTTCTTGTCATCCAAGTTTTTTTTGAATTCCTTCTTGCTTTATGATCATCGAATTCATGTCGACTAGTCAACTATTATATTCGGCCAGTCAACTAGACTTCCAACATTTTTTTACTTCAATTCCAGTCAACTATCGACTTCGATGGTCAATTTACATGCAAAGAATATAACATACCCAATATACTTGTGACGGTGGCCTCATAACTCGATTTGGGGGTGGTATCTATAGTAGATATCTACAGTTGGATGGAAAAATCACTCTTATTCAACCACTTTATTGGACCTTCTTCAATTAAAAGATGAGTGACTTATTATTGTAAATGAATATACAAAATTTATTTTTATTTTATTATTATAAAAATCAATGCATCTTGCATGATGTTTGTGATTGTGCTTGTTATTCTTATTGTCATTTAATCTTCATATATGTGCATGCATTGTATAAAATCATGGTTCTTCCTATAAGGCTTAAATGATTGTAATTATGAGGATTTAGTCTTTGAGGGATGGAATTCGGAACATTGTGTCATGGCTACCTATACCGTGACTAGGATTGTTGGGTAGGGATGCTATAATGGAATTCATGGGGCCATGTGGGTCCATTGGTAGGGTCACTAATGAGTTGTGCCAATACAACCAATGTCATGTGAGTATTTTTTGAGATAGGACACCCATGATGGTCTTGTCTAGCCTATGACCACTTTCTTACCTTATTTTTACTACCCAAGGATTATTGTATTGATGAAATTTTCAAATTCTAGATTCTACAAGTTTTGTAGTTATTTCATAACTTAGGTTGCGTAGGTTCAACAAGTTCTTAAGAGAAAAGGAACGTCAAGAACTATTGCTCTCTAATATATCATAGGGTTTCCAACAATAGCACTTGTTCGGTCTTTCATGACATTAACTAAGGAGGATCAACCATACCCTTAGTCGTATTAGTTAATTCCCAGGTATGCAAGAGTGGCCTCCTTAAGTGCTATGCTTGGTGTTCTATAGTGACAATGATTGACAGGATTTAGTATCTCGAATGGTCTCAGGTACACCTATGGGTATTTTGATTACCCAGAGGTATATGGAAGATCTAATCCATTAACATATTCTGTATAATGTGGTGTTACTCACCATGTACTAACATAGGTGTACAAGGGTGTCTAACCATGTCACCCAACTTGTATTCCACATGTGTATGCTTCCCAATAACAATTTTACCTATTGAACAATAGATCTCCATGTTTATAAATGTTGGAACGTGTCTCTAGCCTAAAAGAAAATATCTTAAATTTGTGTGCACGTTGGCACATGAAAGTGTTATGATACAACTTGTAGTATACTTATATAGCATATACAAATAATTCAAGAGTAGTATATGAAGAAATCCATACTTCAAGAAATAAAAGAGACAAAACCATAATATATCAATTGAAAAAATATAACCCTTTATTGATGATCCAAAATGTGAACAATGTCAACTTGCCTCTTCAAAGGGGCAACTTGTAAATGAAGAACACTTCAATACAATGATAATTATTGACAAAACACTATGTAACTTCCTACCTCTAAAAATAATTTATCTTTATCCAAACCTTGTCCCAGCATTAATGAGTACCAACTACCTAGTGGACCTTATTCCATGACGATGAGCCTTTACCTTAATTGGATACATCACAAATACCTAGTGGGCCTTATTCAAAGAGGATGGCCTATACATTGGTTAACTAACTTATGGGTATCGATAGTTAGGGAGGTTAGTGTAGGACCCTAACATGTTGGGACATGGACAACTAAGTTAGATGTTGGGACATTGTAATATCCTAATATTTACCCTTTGAACTTTATCTTTTTTATCTTGTAATTAATTTTTTCATTTCCATGTTTTACTTCATGAGGTAGACTTACCATGGTGATTTTAAAGACATCTAAACGTTATCATTTTCAATTTATTCAAAGGTTCCAATGCTAACTGGTAGAAGAACATTGTTGGGGTAACGAGTCCACTAGAGGGGAAAGGTAAGGGGGTCTAAGGGGGAAATTGACCTATGTCGCATGGTTACTATTATAACTTATCTATAACCTCATTCATGTGATTGTCCTATTATCATTTCATGCTAATGTTTATACTATTACAATTAGGAGCCTAGTGAAACAATTAACTACTTTGTAAATATTTCTTAATTGTAATTACCTACCTCATATTTTGAAGCAACCAATTCCTATATTGTTGTAATCAAGGAGAGTTCAATTACGACTCTTGATTCCTATCATCAAGGAGGTGGAAGATTCAAATTATGACTCTTCATTTCCCTCTCCTTCATTCATGCAAAATAGAGAATTCGAATTAGGAAGATAAGCTTGAGAAAAAAAATAGTTCTTCGGGAGAGAATAGATTTCTTGATGAAGAAAGAGTATCCCAACTATTATTGGATACATGGAGATTTGAAAGATGCATTGTAATGTGGAATTAGGCACCAAAATTGAGTATGGGAGTACCTTCTTCAACCTCTGCACTTTTGATGGCTTTCTTGATTGGTTTGAAATCCTTTGGTAAAGAGAATAATGAATTGTGAGTTTTGACAAGTCTTCGTCACCCTGGTGATCTCATGTAATACCCTCTGGCTTAGCCCCTAGACACGTTATTATTATTTTGATGTTGTGACATTATGGCAAGAGGTGTCGGGACTATGGTTTGCACATTATTATTATTATTATGTTATTAATTAAAAAAATAAAACATCTGATATCAACCAATGCCATATAAAAGAGTGTGAGGAACCATGATGTTACGAGCAGGTGGAAGTGGGAAAGTGTGTTCCTAAGTGTTTGTGTCTATGTTGGTGGATCCTCTTGAATTATTCACCCTCTTATGTTGTGTTTATCGTTGATTTTATTATTTTGGGATGTTTTTTTATTAAAAAATGGAGTCACTCTCTCTCCTAGTGCACCCCCTTGAGTGCCACTTGTTGTTGCCCCTCATGAAAGCTGTAACTCCTCCTTGGTGATTTTCTATTATGGGAAAGTAAATACTCTTGTGACTCTCTCTCTCCCCCAACTTGATTTCTCCATGAGGAATTCGAATTGGTTGGTGTGTGCTTCAATTTTTTTCTCTTTATTTTTGCTTCTTGATTCTTGTTCTTGGTTCTTGGATTCATTCTCTTTGTTCTTGGTTCACTCACTCATGTGCGTTTATCTTTGGAACTTGGGAATTTGATTTTATTCCCTTGGTATGTGTGAGATCCTATGATCCAATGGTATTTTTTGATGGTTAGTGTGCCCTTTCTAATCCTGTTCCCAAGCAGAGAGACTCAATTGTTGCTAGTCTATATGTCCTGGAAGTTGCTTGTCTTGGATTGGAAGTGATGTGGAATCCACTTGCCATTAGATGCAGTTGGAACGATGGTAGATTAGTGTTTTATTGAGTCTATATGTCTTGGATATGTATGTCCTCGATTGGAAATAATGGGATATATTTTCCATTGGAATATAGTTGTACCAATGGTAGACTTGTGACTATCTGTCTTGGAGCCATTGTCCTGGATTGGAAGTGATGTGGAATCTAATTGCCATTGGAATTGTGGTTGGACCAATAATAGTTGGGTTTTATGTTTGAGTGCGCTCTTTCTTGTCGAATCATGGTTCTGGATCAAGGGTGACCTATGCAAATAAATATTTGGCTTGTACAGTGTCTACGACTAGGTGGATCATGGAACGGTCAATTTCAGTTGCGGGAATTTGCAAGATAAGTGGTTGTATTTTATTTATATGGGTTATTTGTTTCTAATATGATATATATATATAATATTTGATGGAATGTGTGAATCAAATGTGAAAAAGTCATTTTCTATGATTCTGGTTGTTTTTCCATTACTGGTTCTTTTGGAAAAATTGTGAAAGCTAGTTTTGGGACTTTGCAAGAGAAATGTTTGTTAAAATGTATATGAGAATCCCATGCTACAGATATGATTTTTATGTCTCTGATAATATTGGTAGAATGTGTTACTTGAATGTGGAAAATTTTTAGAAAGGTCTATGTAATCTATTTGTAATGAATCCAGTTGTTTTTCAATTACTAGTTTTCCGGAAAAAAAAAATAGTTTTAGCTAGATTCAAAAATTTACAAGACAAGTGTTTGTTAAAATGTATATATGAGTTATTTGAATCATATATTATATTTTCATCTAATATGTTTGATTAAATGTGTGAAAGAGATTCCAATATATTCTATAAAATTTGTTGCCGTGATCCTAGTCTATTTCTCGAACTGTTATTCTTTTCGGAGAGGTTGCCATAGCTAGATTTGGGGTTTCAAATGTGGACTGTGTATGAGTATGAAGATACATAGATATGAATTTATATTACCTCTAATATTATGATCATAAACTCTGATCATCAGTTCCTTCTTGTTGAATTTATTTTGAAAACTAGAATTGGAAACTAGCTTCAAAACGGTGAAATTGGTAACTATTTTTTGGATTCGAATCTTTGTTTTTGGTAAAAGATGAATGTGCAGCCATATGCTCTGTTTTTGGTACATTATTTGTGATGTATAATTATATTTTCCATATATGTAACTTCACCTCTGTGTTCCTCGGAACTCAATACGATTGGTTTGATTGAATTCCTAGCAATTTTTATTAACTAGTTGTATTGATTAAACTTGAAAGATTCTTCGTTTATGTACTTGGATCAGAGCTCCAAATGTACTTTTATTTTTCTGTACATGCACTTATTTATGCACATAATGGATTTAGGTTCACTTTTTGGATAGTTGGTATGGTTGTGCGTTGAAAATGCACAAGACTAGTTGTTTGTGTAGTGAAACTAGTTGACTAGTCTTGGTATATCATTTTCGTGTATATTATGTTTAATTATTTAAAAATTGTTATTTGGCCATATTTACATTGATGTAGGTGTTAATTATCCATTTGGATTGATAAATTTCATTAATTAGTTGAATAAATTATTTTGTGCTAAGTGTCGTCATTTGTAAGTTAAGTGTCGTAATTAGCGCATTAATTACTTTAATTAACTAGTTAATGACATATTGTTGGAAATGGGCTTTTTGGGTGCAAGTGAGTTGTGTTATGGCTTGGGATGGATGTATAATGATGTTATAAATTTCTGGATAATATTTCCTAGCCTTGGTTCAGTTGCTTCCTCATATGTAAATTTTATTTTAATTAATTTGCGATTATCGATATTTTGTCGTAATTAATTTGTGAAAATTGAAATTAAGTATTTATTCTATTTATCCGTTGTGTTTAAACTTTGTAATTAGCCTCTTAGAGTTAATGATATGTGCCTAAGTCCATTTGATATCCCCGGGGACCATTACATATCATAGCCTAGCATGGTGGTGGCATCCACAAAGGATTTGTTTATGGTTTGGAGAAAAATGGTTCGCCAACAATCAATTGCCTTGGAACTCAAATTATAAAATGATAAGTTATTTTCGCCACCATTGTGAATTCAATATTGTATGATAAGGATAAAACAATTATCATCCTTTGTTATGAATTCAATATCGTATGATAAATAATATAATTTTATTATTTGTTATGAGGATTTGCATTGAAATTTCTTGTAGGTTTGGTAAGCAAATGAAATTGAATTTATATTGTATGCAAACTATTTTTGGAAATGCATTGTGCATGCAAGTCTAAAACTAGTTTCGTATTTCTAGTGCAATGGTATCATATGAAGTTGAATGGATACCAAATTTGGATTACAGATAGTTGGCACATATGCCCATGTGTCCACCAAATATCAGCTTTAGATTTGCCTATATGACCTTTAAAAATACAGAATGGTTGTAGATGGAATTATTCTATAACATAGCCAAACGCTTTTTGCTATATTTCAAGTTTTAATAGAAGGTATCTGATATGAATATCCACATTCTCACCAAATATTAGCTTCATATTTGCTTGTATGACCGTTAAAAATGCAAAATGGTTGCAGATGAAATTGTGTTATAACTTGGACACACCATATCTATTTGCCATTTAAATTTTAACAACAAGTGGATGTAATCAATATACACATACTCACAATATTTCAAACTTAAATTCTTATGTTTCATTCGCCAAATGGTTAAAATACAATCAAGTCAAGAAGGGCTACTCACATCCTCCATCGCATACACAATTGTGTTTGTTTTGTATGGAACATTTTGGCATATGATGTAAATGTTTTTAAAGGATTAAATGAGATGGCTATCTTTATTATGGATTATTTTGAACCATATTTAGTATTACACGAGCCTCCAAAAAGAAGGAGGAAGCTAGATCACCCATACCCCTTAAATCATATAATTCTATGCATAAATTATTATGTAACTATTATAATTATTTGAAGATTGTTGTGAGGTATTTACCGATGTCATATAATTGATTGTACCATGTTTTAGCTTGTAGAATACAAGTGATTATTATATAAGGCTCTATATCATTCTATACAACCATGTATTTTGTGAATAATGAGGCAAGAGGCTTGTAGATTAAATATTCATTAGGAAAGAAGCCTATATATAAAATAATAATTTCCTTATGTTTATTATGACCTTAATGATCATGGAATCACACTTTTAATCAAGGGAGAATTTGGATGAGCTTAAGGAACTTAACTCTAAACCATAGGGTCGTCCTACTTTGGATAGAACAAGACCTGTATCTAAGAGATTCTAGGAAATTTATGAACTTCTAAAATAGAGTTAGTATGTGAATCATTTGCTTATGATTATGATAATTTGGTTATGATATCTATTCTTAAGTGCCTCCATATTGAAAATGTATAATGTGGCAAATTTCAAGTAGAAATGAAAATATACATAACAAAGCCTACTAGCTCAATAGTTTGATCATCTCTTTTACACGACTAATCAAAATTGATCATGGGTGGTTTACTAGACCTTAACAATGTCCTTTTCATAAATAAAACCATGGACTTACTTTACTAAATCATAGCACAAAAAAGCATATAAACATTCAAAACCAAAACATTTCAAAATAAAGACTTCATAATCATAAAACCTATGAGAGTAATTAAAAAAAAATTACTATAACCCCTGATCCTTCCACATCTTTTCGAAATTCCCTGTAAATCTCCCCTTCTTAAATTGTCACTGTTTCTTTTGAGATCATGTCGGCTAAAGAATTAAATTCTCTATAATTGTGTTCAGTGAAAAATCCACAAAGGGCTTTCGCTTTGTCTTGTATACTATTCGTCAAAGAGGATAGGTCCAAATTTGAGAACTGAGCATGTCCATTAAATCTATTTACCACTAACTTTGTGTTAGAAAAATAGGGTTACAGAGCAATAACATAAAATAAAATGCAGAAATAAAACACACAAAATAGAATACAAGAGAGACACCAGTATACATGGTTCACCCAATATGGTCTATGTCCATAGAGATATAGCCAATCCTTTTATTATTTCGTCCAACAAAATGAAGGGATACAATCCACATCACATCTTATGCAACTTCCTCTTCACTCTCATAGTCTCTCTCTCATACACACTAGTCTTTCACAATACTACACAACCGCAATACAATTATGTCATGCATAAAGAGGGTTTCCTTCTAGGGAAAAAAACCCTAACATAACTTTAACCGTTAGATTTGCGACCCAATGTTGAATGGTTCAATTGACTACGAAATGAAAACATGTTACAAGGAAAATTTTCCAAAATTTTCTCTACAAGGGTGTTTCCCTCGAACCCCCATTAGGGGGGGTGTCCCAAAATAGTCTCCCCCCCCCCCCCAGACCCCCCTGATGACTATAGTCAAGGGGAAATCGCCCCCACACCCCCCCATCAGGTACTGGGATCCAAACATGGATGAAACACAACCTATGAATTAGGAAGATTATAATGAAGCTCCACAACCAACACTTTGAATCCCCCAGTCTTGTAAAGAGATTACCCCTTTGTCCATTGAAAATTTCAACCCATTCCACAACGCATATAGCTATTCCTTTTTGTTTGTCCCCAGAGCTGCACCAAATTTTAAATAAAATTATTGATTCATGTTCAAGTAAATAACGGTGCCTGCACCACACCTACCAAGAACTCCTTGGCAAGAACCATAAAAGAATCCCCAGGTTGTGTCATGATTAATGTTTGGGTCCTCGAGTAGTCTCACTATTTTTCTCTTGAGGTTCTTTTTCCCTCAAAATGAGCCATCCTAACCTTGCGAGAAACTACAGAGGGAGGCCATTCTTTGTTATCAAAAAAAAAAAATCCTATTAAGCCATATACCCCAAATGAAATAACTAGGAAGATCTCTAAACTGAATAGTCAATGGGTCTTCAAACCAAGATTTCATGCATTGAAATAGAGTGTCCTGATGCCAATTTCCTATACATTTCAAATATCTTAGGACTTCTTTCCAAACGACTAAGGAAAAGGAACACTTGGTGATTAGGTGATCCATCGATTCCCCCTCTTGCTTCCACTGGATGCACCTATTGGGTCCCTACCAGCAACTTTTATGATCATTGTACCAAGTGAGAATTGTATCAGACAAAGAAAGCTAAGTAAAAATATAAATTTGAAGGGACAAACCAACTTCCAAAAGAGATTCCACCACCAACATCCCTTTTTGGGAATCTCTGTGAATTATAGCGCTTTGTGTCCAAGCTTAGCAATGAGAAAGCTAGAAGAATTATTCCATGACCATTTTAACTCATCTTTCAGCTCCTGTAGTTGAATGGAAGAATGTGAAAGTAGTTTGACATAATTTACCCATTCCTCAGATTTATCCCCATGAAGATTTAACACCTTGGTAGAGACCAACTCAGGTAACCATCTGTTTGGATTTTCTTGCAATCCAATATCTACCAAGTTATGGATTCCTATGGAATGCAAATAGACTATTAAGCCATCGACTAATTTATAATAACCTGTTACTCCCACCCATGGATCCTCACCAACTCTGAGTCTGTCTTCTCTTCCCACTTTAAAATTGTCCACCAACCAAGCACAAGAAAGTTTTTTACCATTCCCTTCAACACAATCGAAGCACCTTTAAGTGACTTGCATTCATGTATAATCCAATCTTCCACAAAGTTGTCACCCAAGTAATTTTCTGCATGAGTCTTCCCCACATACCATTGTTAGACAAAATTCTCTATAGGTTCTTTGCAACTAAAGCCTCACCAAATAGGTATATGTTCTCAAAACCCCAACCACCAACTTTCTTAGGCCTTTCCAATGTTGACCATTTCATGAAGGGCATCCCTTCTTTCTGCTTTCTACCAATCCATAAAAATCTATAACACTTTTTATGGTTTTATATATAATGCTCTTAGGAATGTGTGATATGGAAATACAAAACATTGGAATACTTTATAGGGTGAATTTTATTATCACTGTCCTGCCTCCCAACACCATCAATCTAAAGAACCAACAAGATATCTTAGCCTCAATATTTTTGTAGATCCACATTTAATCCTGAACCCGATAATCATTCGGTTTTAGATGAAAACCAAGATATTTCAAACCTCGACCCAACTATTATACATAGAAAGGAATGAGACGACGAATCTGCAATTCCACCTCCAAAGAAACTTCATTGAAAAGTAATTGAGATTTGTTGATGTTAACCTCCATATCTATTGCCAAGCAAAAAGTATCTAGGATACCTTTGAAATATCTCACTTCTCTTACCAATCTCTCACCAAATATTAGAATTTCATCTACAAAGAGTAGATGTGAAAGCACAATGGAAACTACATCATGTATACCTTTAAAGGAACCTCCCATTTTTCCATAAATAATAAGCTTACTTAACCCTTATGCAATTAAGATAAATAAGAAAGGCAATAAATGGCATCCTTGCCTCAACCCCCATGATGCCTTAAAGAACCTAGATGGGGACCCGAAGGAGGCTCATGAAACACAACCAAGAATCCAATTGACACTGGATAGATTCAGATCCATTTATAATAATATTATTCTTAACAAGACCCAATTAAAATTGTCATATGCTTTAGACAAGTTAATTTTCATTACAGTTGTTAGCAATTTCTTTGATTTTATTAAATGAAGACCCACTTGGGCCGAACCTACCACGTCATGGATTTTCTTATTAAACAGGTAACCAAACTATTCTTCAAATATAAACTTGGAAAGACACCCTTTGATCTTTATATCTATGAGTTTGGAAATAATCTTGTATAAAATATTGTTGAGACACATTGTTGGGCCTAGTGTTTTGGCGGTACCATTTTTTAAATAACAGTTTTGGTATGAACGAAGACATAGTCGAACCAATTCAGTGATGTGGTCAACTCCGACGAAGCGGCCAGGAAATGGAGAAAATAGTCATGTTGATCATGTCAAAGGTCGTAGTTGAGTCAGTTAGTTAGAATTGGTACACATTGTAATAATTAGTCGGTTAGGAAGTTAGTGGGTTAGTGGGAGCGGGGAAAGCTTAATGCACCCTATAAATATGTATTAAGAAGGATGCTTTGTTGGTAGATGCGAGTAGCTGATATGGTCAAGTCTTTACGCTCTGTAATGAAGATATCATATATGTATGTTGAATACATTTTGGAGAATCCAAGTCGTTGATCTGCAGGTTGTGTGTGCAGATCCATTGTAATACATGAAGAAATCTGTAAGTCTTACCTGAAGTCCTTATTTGGTTGTGACTCTTAATAAAATACAAGCGCTTCTTTGGTTTTTCCCAGATGGTTTCTACGTTAAAACATGGTGTCTTTATGTGTGTTAATGTTTTGTTATGTGATATGTGTTCTTTCTTCTGTTGAATAAATAAGCAAATATATGATGGGTTTAGTTGTATGAAAATTGGATGAAATTATATTAATCTAACTAAGTAATGGAATATGTCAATGTTATGAACTTGTCGAAGCTATGGTCTGTCGATGTTCTGCAACAAAACATAATTATGAATGTATTGGTTTTCGAGTGTTCCCCTTCTGTGCTGCATGAATTCTGGTTCCTGCAGTCCCCATAGATACTTCGGGTGAGACTTCATCTTCTCTACAGGTGTTGCCGAAAGGGATTTACTACTTTTCAGTTCGGCGTTTGTGGATTGTAGGGTTTGTTAGTGGATATTAAGTGTTGAACCCTAGTCAAAGTGATAGTGCGCCAACAAATGGTTCTGTTTCCAGAACCAGGACTTTGAGGTAAATGGGAATGTTGTGGCATCTGACTAAGCCGGATATCCATAATTAGGTAGATCTGCAACCGGAAGAATTTGCAAAGAAGCATAATAAACATCGTCGACTGAATAATGAAGATTGGTTAGGTAAGTATGTTTTTAATGATATTCATGAGCTGTTCTTTGGAGATTTCTCGGTGATATTGCATGGAAGGTTAGCAAGGTTGACTTAACAAAAGACAAATTTCCAAGGAGGTGAACCTAGATATTGGACACCTGAGTTGATACAACAACTTAAGGGTGTGAACAACAGAATCTCTCGCGTAGTATATTTCTGGCTAGACAGTGTGTTAGAGGGGAATATTACCGAATTAGTTGTTGACACTATCAGTTCATATAGTGCAGCATAATGTGAGTTCTTTGAAGGTCCACGTGGTAAGTACCTCAAGTTGTTGAACTTGTCGATCAAAAAGCTTCTTTGTGAAAAAGGTGTAATGCGAATGCATTATGACGAGTAGAGAAATTGTGCACAGTGGGAATGTGTATCGGATGGACAATGGTCTGGATGGAACTAATGGAAAGAGTTGAGATGATAAGTACAGATGAAATTGAATCAGACGAAGAGTGTGTGTTTCTGCGGAGTGGAAGACGGTTTCGATCGAACAAAAGGGGGAGAACTACGACAGAAAAGAGGGGTTGCAGTGCGACTGAAAGGAGAAACTACAAATCAGTGCCACATCTCGATGAGGATTCTAGTGATGTAGAGGTTAACTACAATCTCTTTCCTTAGGAAGAAGAAGGCTGTCAAGGACCATTCTAGACCCTAGGTTGTGACATACCCACGACCTCACATACATCTCCGGAGACCGAGGTAAGACCTAATATTTCTTCACATTTTATTCCATCTAGTCAAATTTAGTGGTAGTAATCTGAAGATTACTTCACTAAGTGGAAAGGCTCTGAGTAGTGGTCCATTAGTAGTGAATCAATCAAAGTACCAGAGGTCTATAATGGTCATGGACGACATGAAGTTACCTATTTTTAATTGGAATGGATCACAAGATCCAGAACAACACTCATTTTTATGCAATGTTGTATGGACTGTGAAGCAAGTACTAGATGACAACGTCATTTTGGTGCAGTTGATCATGACTTTCCAAGGTCATGCCTTAGATTGTTTTATGAAGTTTTCAAAATTTATTGGTAGCCATCCTGCAAAGACCTTGGCAAAATTCAAGGAAGGACTGAAGATTGAATTTAAGAAGTCAAAGTCTAAATCTCAATGTATTACGGAATTCAAGGAAATCAAGCAAGCATCGAATGAGTATGTTTGGGACTTCGACCAGCATTTCAAAACGTTGATGTCTCGTACAAGCTTCCCAATGAATGATTTACAACATAAGGAATGGTTTATTGTTGCATTGCTAACCCACATCAAAATTCCACTTATGCAACAGAAGATACCGACACAGACGGAGGCCTTGGAGCTGGTTATGAAGTTAGAAGCATCACCTATCAGGGAGACCGGCGCTGGTATGGCTCAAATTTAGTCACAGTTAGAAAACCTATCTATTGAAATTATAGATACTAAGAACAGAAAAGAAAAGCGTAAAGATGCCTGGTGCACTAGATGTAAAGAATTTGTACATTCCAAAGACCAATGTACAACGTTTCATGACTATCTTAATGTTGGAAATCCGAGTCCAATCAATCCTGTTGTATGGTGTTGAATTTGTCATACTAAGGGACATCGACCAGAAGAATGCTAGTTCTTCAAAATATGGTGAGTGCTCCCCAGAACTTATGGTGCAAGTTCTTTAGCTCTATTGGGCATGAGGAAAAGCATTGTCGATCATATCAGTTTCTCTTTGAACGTACTGTAGAAACATTTCTGATGAAGGGTGAGGGTTCAACTTAAAGACCCGAGGATAATTCAATCAACCGTGAGGTGGATTCAGAGGTCGTGGTTGAGGAGGATTTGGTCGAGGTAGATGATAGATCATATGTTATAATTTTGGTACTCCTGTACATTATGATAGATATTGTCCCCATCCTGCTACATCTTGTACGTATTGCAGAACCTTGGATCATACCATTGAAGACTATCCACAGCTTATAGCCAAGTGGGAAGCAAAGCAGAATTAGAATCAAAATGTACAAAATATTTCGGCAGAACCGCGACCAGGTCAGCCTATTTTCATTGTTGTAATGAGAGGCGGTGTTGTGATGGGTGGAGATAAGAACAATAACAATAATATAAGGGATCCAAGAGTCATACCGGTAGCTCAAAATCCACCACAGTTTGATGTCCAGAAAGAGAAAAGTGTATTCTTTCAATATCGGGATGAGATTCTGAGGGGCGCATCAACATCTTCCCCACCACCTTCCCATGAAGGACCTATGTATGACATGCCACCTCGCTTTGACAAGTTTGCACTAAAGAAGAATTTTGGAAAATTAAGTGCCCTTAATACATTTCTCAGAAGTTGTTTCGATTTGGTTAAAGATGAGGATGCTTTAAGAGAATTGCAAAAGTTAATTGGAGAATATAAGGAATCTTTACGATCTGAATGGGTTGTTAATCATGTCCAGAGACGACATAATATTGGTCGAGAACTGTGACTTAATGCACAGATTGGTGACTACGACATGGAATTTGTTATTCTAAATTTGGGTTCTGATGTAAACATATTAACCAAGAAAACATGGGAGAACATGGGTACGTCAAAGTTAGTATGGTCACCTATCCATCTACGCTTAGCTAGTCAACAGAAAGTAATACCATTTGGTCGAATGGTTGGGGTTCATGTCGAAGTAGAAGTACTACGCACATATGCATACTTTGAAGTGATAGATATTTTTGACGATACTAATATGTATCCTGCGCTAATAGGGATTGATTGGGAAATCTAGAATCAGGCTGTCATAAACTTCAAAAAGAGAGTTCTGAGATTTGAAAACGAGGATATAAGGGTTGTCGCACCTCTGGATCCATTAGAAGATCAAAAAGGTAATTATTGGCTCTACTGAAAATCCAAAGTTTGCAAACATAGGTGATTATTAGGATGATGAAACCGTAGGAAAAATTACTGACTTATTGCATGAGTTCCATGATCTATTTTGTAATAAATTTTCAGAGATGAAAGGTATAGTTGGCGAACTGGGTGAATTGAATATTCCCCTGAAACCAGGTGCTAAACCCATGAATTAGCAGTCATATAGACTAAATACGCGATATAAAGAAAAGGTTAGATCCAAGATCAACATAATCCTTGATGCAGGAATTATTGAAACTATGGAAGAATAAGAATGGATCAATCCTATGGTGGTCCAAGACAAGAAGACTATAGAGATCAAGATCTGTGGTGACTTGCGAAAGTTGAACAACTCATGTTTACATGATCCTTTTCCTACTCCTTTCACAGACGAAGTGCTTGAGACTGTCGGAGGACAAAAAGCCTACTCTTTTACAGATGGATTCTCCAGATATCATCAGAACAAAATTGATAAGGAGGATCGACATAAAACAACATTTGCGACAGAGTGGTGATGTTTTCAATACACGGTAATGTCTTTCATCCTGAAGAATGCCCCTGCTATTTTTTCATGGGTAGTTGTTGTTTCCTTTAAGGAGTTTATTCATAAGTTTCTAGAAGTTTAATTTGATGACTTGACAGTTTATGTATTACTTAAGAATCATATTGATAATTTAAGGGTTATGTTAGAACGTTGTCGACAGTATCAAATTTCTTTGAACTTGAAGAAATGTATATTATGTGCTCCATTTGAAATACTGTTAGGACATGTCATTTGTAAGTAATACATGCTAGTATACCCTGCAAAGATTGCTATCATAGTCGATTTTTCTCCACCTAATACAGTTCGAGATTTGAGAACAACCCTGGGTCATACAGGATACTACAGGAATTTTATTAAAGGATACGCCCAGATAACAACACCGATGGAGAAGATACTAAAAAAGGATACAAAATTTCAATGGAATGAAGAATGCCAACAGAGTCTTGATACACTGAAGGAAAGTATGGTTACAACAACTATTTATTATTTCCTGACTGGAAGAAAGAATTTCATGTCCATGTTGATGCATCATCTATCGCTTTAAGGGTGGTCCTTGCTCAACCAAGTGAGGGGTCCATTGACCACCCTATCACATTTTCCAGCAGAAAATTGTCCATTGTAGAATGAAATTACATCACGACTGAAAGGGAGGGACTTGCTATGGTTTATGCATTACAAAAATTTAGACATTATTTACTGGGAGGACATTTTAAGATGTTTACTAACCACTCTACGTTGAAGTACCTCTTAAATAACCTAGTGTTGAGTTGTCAGTGGTTGTTGTGTTTCAAGAATACGATTTTGAAATTATAGTTAAGCCAGAGAGATTGAATGTGGGCCTCGACCATTTTTCGAGGTTGGAAACTAGAGAAGAACCTGCGACGTGTGTTATAGAATTGGAAATCCTTCAATAAGAGACGAAATTCCTTCGGTACCTCAGGTTACATTGAAAGCATTTGAAAAATGGGTTGTTGATTTCGTCGGGCCTATCAATCCACCAGGAAAAAGGAAAGGAGAAATATATATTATCACTGCGACAAACTATCTTACACGTTCGGCTAAAGCAGCGCAAGTTCGAGACTGCATAGCCATGATTGATGTGAGGCTTTTATTTGAGAATGTCATTACCAAGTTTGGATGGCCTCGTGTCTTACTAAGCGATCAAGGTACACATTTTTTTAATAAAACTATGGAGGCCTTTACTAAAGAATTTCAAGTATATCATCAAAAGAGTACTTCATACCACCCGGAGGAAAATGGAATTGTCGAAGCGTTCAATAAAATTCTGGAACATGCGCTTACTAAAGTTTGTAATGTGAACCACGATGACTGGTATTTAAGAATCCTTACAATATTGTGGGCTTATATAACAACATGTAAACGGTTGACAAGTCAAACTCCGTTCAAATTGGTGTACGTACAGGAGGTTGTGATGCCCATAGAGTATATTGTTCCCCAGTTTAAGGATTGTGTCTTTTACAGGTATGTCTGATACTGGTGCCATTGAAGAAAGACTAGCGTAATTACTCCAATTGATGGAAGATCGCTTTGTCGCAGGTTTTCATCAATAGGTGTAGAAACATAGATAAAAGGCGTGGCATGATCGCCACATCACTAAGAAACATTTCCAATGAGGAGACTTAGTTCTTCTCTATGAAAACAAATTCTTCAAAAATACCGGTAAGTTATGGATGTATTGGATAGGGCCATATGTTATAAATTTTATTACATAAGGAGGAGCAGTACAGTTACAAACACCGGATAGTCAAATCCTTCAATAATTGGTGAATGGGATCCGGCTGAATCCCTACAGGGACAGTCGTGGTGTGACAAAGTGAAAATAATTGATTGCAAGTATGTACATAATATATATATATGTATATTGGAAACACTAATTTTTATTTATGTCGAATTTTTTTTGTCTTAGATTAGTTGTGTTGATGTACAGTTGTGTTGGATCTTTATGGAAACCCCAAGTTAATGTTATGTCGCAGATACTCCGTCGAGGGTTTCCCTGTTGAATTTTGATTTCTACCAATTGGAAACCCCAACTTCCTAGTATGTCTAAGTCTTTTTCCATGTCGAAGTTAGAGGTGTGTTGAAGTTAGTCTTTCAAACTTATATATCTATTAAAAGTTGGTTGTTTGTCTAAGTTTTATCTGTAGAAGTTCCATAGTGACTTTACCTATCAAAGCTGTAGTTGGGACACATTTATTGATTCTTTTATGATGCATTCCATGGCGGAAATAATGGGATTTTCGAATTAAATGTTGAAATGATTGACATGTGTGAAGAGATATGCCACTTCCACTCTCATCATTGGAGGATCTAGGAAAACTAATTCATCTCAGGAATGATAGGCAGATTGCACGTGGGGATAAAATTAAAAGTCCGCTCATCCCTCTCGTGTTCTTCATTTTGAATTTGAGCTATTACAGTCATGACTAAGAAGCTAGAATTGAATTCTGTGTTGAGACATTGTGCAGTTGTGCGATATCAAAATGCAGGTCGAATTGTCTATTGGAAGTGAGTATCAGGGCTCTATGAAAGAATTCCAAATGTTGGGATCCATTTCTGCGAGTCTAGAGCAGCCCAAGATGATTTATTCACAGGTGCTTGTGAATGTGCCCAGAAAAATGAGAAAATCCAATCGACCAAATCCTAAACCAAGAATGAAGGCATGCCGTGATGCGAGCACATCTGCGATGAGCTCCACGACGTTCTTTCCGGGGTATGTCCTGCCCCGTAATTCCAGTGCAAAACCGATGAGGCTGCAAAAGAATGCACGTTACCAACTTGATACTGTTTCGGTGTCAAAGGGGGTTATCATGCAGGGATATATCTTGAAGCACATTCGGAAGTTATCGTATGTCAATAATGACACCAGTAAGTTTATAGAATTCAACTACACCAATTAGTCATGAGGCTTGTTTTTGCAGAAGAGGGACATTTGAATCAGTTAGAACCGCAACAGTGGGCTCTTGGTGTGGCCTGAGCTGGTCTGCTGCCATTGTTATATTTACGGCACTTTGGTCACATTGCAGAGGCCAATGCATGTGTGAAGTAGCTTTTAGTATGCTTGCATGGAGGGTGCCTTTGGTTGGAAACCAGGGTATCCATTGATACAAGCCTTATTGCTCGAGTTACGGGTTTACCCAAGGCTGGGGTAGACCCGTTGCATTTCCTTGTTGGAAAAGAGCGAGATGGTGACCTAGCGACAAGGATGAAGGAAAAATATAACTTTTCAAAGACAAACAGGGGCTTCAACGTAGCCTCTATCAGCGACCAGGGTTTTCGGTTCGCTGCCAAATTGTTAGCCACTAAGTTGGTGCGAAAGAATAGACCGAACCAAGTTGCGGCAAAGCAGTGTGCAATGGGTGTATAAATGAATTGGTCTACTTTACTCTTAAATGAGTTCCTTGCAGATCCTGCGTACACTCGGGACAATGGCGCCCCATTGACATACTAATATTTATTATTACTCATCTCTTTCATGGGTTGGGCGGAGCCAGTGAATTATCAAGGAATGCAACCTATCGGCCTATGTCAGGGGTCGAGTTACATGAATATATCTTACTCAAACTTGAAGAATCGACAGAAAGAGAGCAATGTGATGTTGTATATGCAGCAGGGAGCGTTAAGGTACTATGTGGTTCAAATACCACAAATCGTTGAAATAGTGGTGGATAAGTATCGCGGGGTGGCGAAGTTCAAAGATGGGCCCCACCACATGCATCTACATGCCAGAAGAGACCCACACCAGCAGTGGTTGGTGATGGGATTTAAATTATCCAATGACGAAGTAGAAGCGACGATTCAAGAATGGCCACCAAAGTGGCAAGTACCTGTCGAAATTGAAACCATATCGTCAGACCCATCACAGCAGGATCAGCAAAAGGATGGTACATCTAGCCAGCAACAACAAACAATTCAGAACACAGAACGAACTAAAGGGGGAGGTGATGACATAGAATATCAACAGTCTATCCATACCCCTACTGATCTAGAATTAGGTGAGAAACGGAAAGGTGAAACCTCAAGGTAGGGCGTAAGGAAGAAGCAAAAATCCCAGCGCCATGATACTCCCCAGGATTTGACGGACGATGACATCAACATGTTGTTTGATAGGATGTCTGAAGTAGCATATGAGAACCAAATAAGAAAATAATACAAGACGATACAACTATTCAACGGATTCATTGAAGTCCTAGATTTATTGTGTCAAGAGGTGAAGAAGATTTGAATCTCGGCTTTGTCACATAGCACATCTGCGCGGGTCGAGGTTGAGCAAGAAGAGAAATTGCAAGGCCAAGGAGTACCGCTCCCCTCTACAGAAGGGGTGGTGAAATTTTTTCCCCGATCAATCACATTCAATGAATCGGGTACCAGTGTCGAAGTTCCCAAGTCGGGCTATGTAGATATTAAATTAGTTGCATTACCCCTATATATGTTGCATAGGATACAGGAGAGTGTTGACAAGAAAATAAAATAAATGGAAATTTCTCTAAATATATGAAATCATATAAGAACTAGGCAGCGGCATTGAAGGATCTAAATGTTGAGCTTCAACAAGACAAGGACCTGCTGCGACAAGAGAAACACAAAGTTCAACAAGTTGTCGAGGTTGTATGCCAAGCAATGTTGGAGGCATAGGTTATTGAAGAAATGACAACATAAGAGAAGGCATAGTGACTAAAGACAGTCATGTCTGGATACTGTCTAAAGGTACAATAGTTGGAAGTGAAGTTGGTGCCCAGCACCCCACCTAAGGTCATCGAGTAGCGATGAGCCGAAATTCAGGAGAAAATTCAGAACCTTCAAGTGACGAAATCTCAATCCATGCAGATGTATGATGTTGTGTCGCAGTCCTGAGACGCCCTATTTGAGGATGTTGAGCTACAGGATATTCAAACATGGCTTGGGACTACTGAAGGGAAGATGAGTGCCTTATGGGAGTATTTGAAGACTCTGCCTCGGTACAGAGAATGAGCAGAGCTGCCAAACGCAAACAGTTGCAGCAAGAAGTTAATCAGTTGAAATTGCAGCATAAGCAACGCACAGAGAGAATCTAGACACTTCGGTCTGAGGAACAACTCATATCAGAGGACATTGTAAGTTGGCATACTTCCATCCATTTGGCATTCACTTAGGCTGTCGAGGTAATCCAAACACATATTACTGGGAGAGTAGTTGATATAGTTGGCCAGAAGAAGGAAGAATTCCAGCAGTTTTTCAAAGCAAACAAGAGCCGCTATGAAGAGTTTTTTTCGAAGCTACAAGAACTTGTCTCACAGCCCTGAAGTGGCTCAGGACGAGCCACATGTGAGTGTTGGGGGCCTATTGGTCCTAGTGTTTTGGTGGTACCATTTTTTAAGTAACAGGCTTATTATGGATGAGGACATTAGGGAACCAGTTTAGCAATGCGGTCAACTCCAATGAAACAGCCAGGAAATGGGGAAAATGGTCATGTTAATCGTGTCAAAGGTTGTATTTGAGTCAGTTAGTTATAAATGGTCCACATTGTAATTATGAGTCGGTTAGGAATTTAGTGGTTTAGTGGGAGCGGGGAAAGCTTAGTGCACCCTATAAATATGTATTAAAATTGATGTTTTGTGGTTAGACGCAAGTAGTCGAGATGGTCGAGTCTTTGTGCTCTGTAATGAAGATATCCGATATGTATCTTGAAGACATTTTGGAGAAGACAAGTCATTGATCTGCAAGCTATGTGCGCAGATCCATTGTAATACATGAAGAATTTTGTAAGTCTTACCTAAAGCGCTTATTTGGTTGCGACTCTTAATAAAATACAAGTGCTTCCATTGTTTTTCCCAGATGGGTTTCCACATTAAAACATGGTGTCTTTATGTGTGTTAATGTTTTGTGATGTGATATTTTTTCTTTCTTTTGTTGAATAAATAAGCAAATACATTATGGGTTTAGTTGTATGAAAATTGGATGCAATTATATTAATCCGGATAAGTAATGGAATTTGTCGATGTTATGAAATTGTCGAAGCGATGGTCTGTCATTGTTCTATAACAAAACATAATGATGAATGTATTGGTTATCGAGTGTTCCCCTTCTATGCTGCATGAATTCTTGTTCGTGCAGTCCCCATAGATACTTCGAGTGAGACTTCATCTACTCTATAGGTGTTGCTGAAATGGATTTACTCCCTTTCGGGCCGATGTCTATGGATTGTGGGGTTTGTTGGTGGATGTTAAGTGTCGAAACCTAGTCGAAGTGATAGTGCGCCAACAAATGGTTCCATTTCTGAGACCTGGACTTTGAGGTGAAGGGGAATTTTGTGGCATCCAACTAAGACGAAAATCCAGAATTGGGTAGATCTGCAACTGGAAGAATTTGAAAAGAATCATAATAGACATCCTCGACTAAATAATGAATATTGGATAGGTAAGTATGTTTTTACTGGTATTCATGAAGTGTACTTTGGTGAGTTCCCAGTGATATTGCATGAATGGTTAGCAAGGTTGATTGAACAAAAGAGAAATTTCCAAGGAGGTGAACCTAGATATTGGACACCTGAGTTGATACAACGACTGAAGGGTGTGAACAACATAATCTCTCGCGTAGTATATTTTTGGCTAAACAGTGTTTTAGAGGGGTATATTACCAAATTCATTGTTAACACTATCAAGTCATATAATGTAGAAGAACTTGCGTTATTTGAAGTTCCATGTGGTAAGTACCTCAAGTCGTTGAACTTGTTGATCAAAAAGCTTCTTTGTGAAAAAGGTGTAATGTGAATGGAATCTTATGAGTAGAGCAATTGTGCGAGGTGGTAATGGGTATCAGATGGACAACGGTCTTGATGGAATTAATGGGATGAGCTAAGATGATAAGTGCAGATTGAATTGAATCAGATGAAGAGTGTGGATTTTTGCATACTGGAAGACGGTTTCGGTCGAACAAAAGGAGGAGAACTGCGACGGAAAAGAGGGGTTGTAGTGCGACTAAAAGGAGAAACTACGAATCAGTGCCACAGCTCGACAAGGATTCTAGTGATGAAGAGGTTGACTACCAGCTCATTTCTAAGGAAGAAGAAGGCTCTGAAGGACCATTCCAGACCCAAGGTTGCGACATACCCATTACCCCGCGTACATATCTGGAGACAGAGGTAAGACCTAATATTTCTTCACATTTTATTCCATCAAGTCAAAGTAGTGGTAGTAATCTGAAGAGTAATTCATCGAGTGGAAAGGATCTAAGTAGTGGTCCATTAGAAGTATATCAATCAAATCCCAAGAGGTTTAGAATAGTTGGAGATGACATGAAGTTACCTATTTTTAATGGGAATGGATCAGAGGATCCAGAACAACAATGGTTTTTATGCAACGTTGTATGGACTATGAAGCAAGTCTAGGATGACAACGTCAAGTTGGCGCAGTTGATAATGACTTTCCGAGGTCGTGCCTTATATTGGTTTATGAAGTTTTCAAAATTCACCGGTAACCAGCCTGCAAAGACCTTGGCAAAATCCAAGGAAGGACTGAAGATTGAATTTAAGAAACCAAAGTCTAAATCCCAATGTATTACGGAATTGAAGGAAATCAAGCAAGCATCAAATGAGTATGTTTGGGACTTCGACCAGAATTTAAAAATGTGTATGGATCGTACAAGCTTCCCAATGAATGATTTACAACATAAGGAATGGTTTATTGCTGCATTGCTACCCCAAATCAAAATTCCACCTATGCAACAGAAGATACCAACATAGACAGAGGCCTTGTAATTGGATATGAAGTTAGAAGCATCACCTATCAGGGAGACTCGCGCTGGTATGGCTCAAATTTATTCATAGTTAGCAAACCTATTTATTGAAATTCAGGATATTGAGAAGGGAAAAGAAAAGTGTGAAGATGTCTAGTGCACTAGATGTAAAGAAGTTGGACATTCCTGTTCAAGTAAATTCATCCTACGGATAGTTAAACTTACTCAGAGATCAGACAAGATTCAAACAAGCCTAATCTAAGACAACTAAGTAACAAGTAGGACCTTAAACTCTGTCATGTCCCAAATTTTGCATTGGGTCACAATGGCCTAAGCCCATTGGCCATATTCATGATAGTTTGTCAAATTGATGCTAAGGGTCAAATAATTGCCAAGGAGGAAAATTACTAGTTTCCTAGGTTGGGAGTGGAAGCTTTGGGATTTGGAATAAGGGGGATAATAAATGATGTTTGAACATTAGGATGGAATAAATATTTAATAAATGAGCTAAATAAATAAATACAAGGGAAAATCAAAGTGGAAATTGATCATGAAGACACATGGAGGATGTGGGACCAACACAAGCTAGATTTTCTATGCCACATGGCATCCTCCTCTTGTCATTTCAAATCTATAAGAATCCCAAGGGTCTTTGGATGAGTTGGAAGGTCAATATACTTGGAATGAATCAATTAAGGTCAAACTGGAGTGGAAGAGTAACTCCCATGGAAGAGGAAGAGCCATTTTGGAGCTAGTGAGACACTTGGACTAGATTCCCTATCTATATGACAACAATGATGAAGATGCTATGACACCTATGACACAAATCAGACCTGAAGGCTGAAATTTGACATATATGACATGTGAAGGCTAAAAATAGCCTCCAGGAGGGCGCTCAAGGGAGTTAGGGCAGTTAATATGCTTCCACATGTGATTTGGTGGAAGTGGGAGACTATGAATTGTTGTACAAATGGCATTCTTTAGAATCTCTTCCCAACTTGAGTTGGAATGTATCTCTTGGAAGGAATTCGACCCATAGAGAGATTGGAAACTTTATAAATGTCAAGAACAAAGAATGAAGGAAGATTTTGATCATTTTTAGAATTTTCAATTGCATTTGGAGATAAGAGCTAGTGGAGTTCTACTCTACTTGCCTTAGCACCAATTTCGAGGGTGAAAGATTCCCATCCAAGTTGGTAATTGGAAAGGCCATTCAGGCCATTCAGTTGGAGCTTTAATGGATTCATTTGTTGCAGGTGTAAGCTACAGGGAAGATCATGGTCACTTGTAGTTCATCTTGCTTCTTCAACCATTTCAAGTTTTCAATATGGCATATTCTTGATCCATGAGGGATTTCACTTTTGGTGAGATGTTGTTCTCTTTGAGGGAGATTCTAATGCCTAATTATTTTATTTTATGATGGAAATGCTTTGTATTTCAAGTTCAGAAGACTCTCGAGTCAAAATACCAAAATATTTCATGTAATATTTCATTTGATGTTGGAGGAACTTCATCCAACACTGGGGTGAATAGATTTATGATTGGAGAAAAAAAAAATTGGCAGCCACATGCTTTGTTATATCTTTATGATTCTCACATCCATGGATGTATGGGTGATACTTCTTTGATTCATTTGAAGTCTCCTTGTTTTTTTGCTCATTATTTGGTTCAGATTTTAGTGGAGATTCTTCATTCACTTCTTGGATGAAAGAATACATGGCTGAATATTTTGATGCATATCACATCCTTTTGGAGCAGCATTATAGGACATGGGATCCTCACCTATGTCATTGGAGCAGATTTGATTGGTTACTTGATGCTTGTATGCACTTGCAAAGTGGTGGTCTACTTGCTTGGAGGTATAGGCACTTTCATGGTTCTTTGATGAAGCATCTTTTTTATGTACATTTTCATTATGTTGTTATGAACTTTGATGATATATTTTTGTACTCATGATGTTTGGAATAATGCATAAAATAAAATGAGATCCGGGAATTCTCTTTCTTGATGGTATGGGTTGGAGAGCACTCTTAATTTTTGGGGTGCAATACAAGCAATGGGACCATGGGATAATTTTTAGTCCCATTGATTTCAAATTTTTTGGGAAACAAGCAGTATGGGAGATGGATTCCCCACTTAATAAAGTGATTTTGATCATAGTAGTGCAGCATAAACCATGGTGGTTCCTCTCTAAAATCTTCATGGAATCTCAAAGACTCAAGGTTGGGCAATTCAGGGGCAACTTCAAGGAATTATACAGAAAGCAGGTTCTTCAACACCCATGTTTGAAATTGCTTGAGGACAAGCAATATTGGGAAGGGAGTATTTTTCATATCCCAAATTTTGCATTGGGTCACAATGGCCTAAACCCATTGGTAATATTCATGAGAGTTTTTCAAATTGATGCTAAGGGTCAAATAATTGCCAAGGAGGAAAATTACTAGTTTCCTAGGTTGGGAGTGGAAGCTTTGGGATTTGGAATAAGGGGGATAATAAATGATGTTTGAACATTAGGATAGCATAAATATTTAATAAAGGAGCTAAATAAATAAATACAAGGGAAAATCAAAGTGGAAATTGATCATGAAGACACATGGAGGATGTGGGACCCACACAAGCTAGATTTTCTATGCCACATGGCATCCTCCTCTTGTCATTTTGAATCCATAAGAATCCCAAGGGTATTGGGATGAGTTGAAAGGTCAATATACTTGGCATGAATCAATTAAGGTCGAATTGGAGTGAAAGAGTAACTCCCATGGAAGAGGAAGAGGCATTTTGGAGCTAGTGAGACATTTGGACTGGATTCCCTAGCTCTATGACAACAATGATGAAGATTCTATGACACAAATCAGACCTGAAGGATGAAATCTGACATATATGACATGTTAGGGATAAACCTAGCCTCCAAGAGGGCGCTCAAGGTAGTTAGGGCAGCTAAGATGCTTCCACATGTGATTTGGTGGAAGTGGGAGACTAGGAATTGTTATACAAGTGGCATTCTTCAGAATCTCTTCCCAACTTGAGTTGGAATGCATCTCTTGGAAGGAATTCGACACATAGAGAGATTGGAAACTTTATAAATGTCAAGGACAAATAATGAAGGCAGATTTTGATCATTTTTAGAATTTGCAATTGCATTTGGAGAGAAGAGCTAGTGGAGTGCTACTCTACTTGCCTTAGCACCAATTTCGAGGATGAAAGATTCCCATCCAAGTTGGTAATTGGAAAGGACATTCAGACCTTTCATTTGGAGCTTTAATGGAGTCATTTGTTGTGGGTGTAAGATATAGGGAATATCATGGTCACTTATAGTTCATCTTGCTTCTTCAACCATTTCAAGTTTTCATGGCATATTCTTGATCCATGAGGGATTGCGCTTTTGGTGAGATGTTGTTCTCTTTGAGGGAGATTCTAATGCCCCATTATTTTATGTTCTGATTTAAATTCTCTGTATTTCAATTTCAGAAGACCCTCAGGTCGAAATACCAAAATAATTCATGTAAAAATGTTGAACAATGAAGAAACAATGCAATTTCCCCACTACCTTGTTGTGAACCAATGTGATGTTGATGGATTCGAATGTATAAGTAAACTACTGATGGTTTATTGATGAATAGACTTTTATTTATGTATTATACAATTTTAATGTTCATTACATAAGCATTGTGAGTCATTTTGTTGAGTTTCATAGCATTTGGAGAAGATTGCCTATCATTTCCCCCAAGGTTGAAACTAGTCTTTTTGCATCTGATTTAAGGGAGTTATAGCAGACATTAAAAGTTGACTGATGATGCATATGAGTTCATGTTTATGTCCTTTATATGTCCTATTATTCCATTCAGAATTTCGATTTGGATTGAGTGCATTTGGAAAGTCATTTTCATCATCTACCCCTAGGGGATTTGAACCACAATTTACTAGTAAAACTCCATACATTGACCAGATTGCTAAATTGAGTTGAAGAATTCATTTGATGGTTAAAAGACACCTATAAACACAATTTTTATTTATTAACATAATTCATACACCTTCTGGTACAATTTGAGAGCATTTGGAGCTATTTGGAGCCATCTACCATTGGGGGTTTGAGCCTCAAAATTACTAGTAAATTCCCTGAGTTCTCTTGGATACCTATTCGACCCCAAAACCACATCTAATGCTGTAAATATACTTTAATTAATGTATTATAACAGAACCAAGTCTTATACCAACCATTAGTGGAGGTTGTACAGTGTTTGGAAGATATTTGTTCCAAGACCCAGGGGGGATTTCCACTTCCCAAATTGACTAGTCTTGTCCCGAAACTTCTTCCCTTGCAAATTTCAGACCATGGTTGGGTATATCAGTTGATTATATGTCTTATATATGTTTTAATATGTCCAATCACCCCTCATTACCTTCCTCACCAATTTTTAAATTAATTGGAGGAGTTTGGAATCAGTTGTATCCATATACCTAGAGTTGAAATTTAGTGAATTTGAAAACATTGGGAAATTCATTAAGAAGGGACATTACAAAATCCTATATCTAGATCAATGTATTAATATTATAGAATTTATAGAGAGAGAGAGAGAGAGGGAGAGGAAGGTGTGACTTACTTCAAACCAGCCAGTTGTCCTAGCTCCAACTCCAAGCTTGATGTCCAAGATGTGAAGCTGTGTGAGCAAGACAAACACAATATCTCCAAATACCAAATACAATGATTAAGATATAAATTCTAATGAAAACATATCATGAATCTAAACTAGTAAGAAACATCATATGGGATAATAAGCTAAGTTGTATTAAGGTATATCAAAGAAGATGAATACAATGTTACCCTTGATGTCCAAGCAATAGTGTCTCCTTCCAAGACTTCCTCCTTACTACCTCTACAAAACCTCCAAGAACATAGGTTTGATCCTTCCAATGTTATCCCTTGATCTCATGGATGGCCTCCTTATTATAGGATTTGGGAGGACAAACACTAAGAGAGGAAGGTGGATCTAGGTGAGTGAATGGTGGATCAAGAGGTTGAATCAGGCCAAAGAGGGAGGGTGAGTTAGGATTTGAGAGGGGCTCCAATCCCAAGAAAACATCCTCAGAGGTAAGATCCACTTTCCAATCTAAATATGGTTAAGGTAATTTTCACGCCCCAGGCACTGAGCAAGGCATGAAAATGATGTAATTTCCACGCCCCTGCAGGCATGCAAAGAGCGAAAATGAGGAATTTTCGTGCCTTGCACCACTAGCAGGGCACGAAAATATCAGTAAAATGTGTTGAAGGAGGTGGCATTTTGAATTCTACGAGTGTGAATTCGGTTGAGGTAAGTTGGATTTATCTCCAAGGACTCCAAGGAAGGCCAAGGAGGGGACCAACTAGGTAGGAATAAGGTCCAACACTCGTTAGGAGGTAGCGCCATTAAGTTTTGCATGGTGTTATGACATGAAGACATGAAATAGCACTCAAAGTGAGACTTTGAGGTATAACAAATGCCTCTTAAAGTGTGAGGTCAGAAGAAACTGATGGTCGAAGCGCTTTACAAATAAATGAGTCCGCAGAGATAACAGGAAGGCAGTTGGAGAGGAGTTGCAAGGAAACATAAACAATATGACAAATAACGTCGAGGCGGGCATACCCATGCTCGGAACAACTGACTCAAAGCATGGCTACCGACCAATACATTGCAGATCCATGACAAAATTGACATGATATAGACTGGAGACAAATCATGAATACTAAGAACAAGCATAGATCCATGACAAAATAACGACACAGGCACGACCAATACAATAGTGGATATGTGTGACAGTACATCAACGAGATCACCAACATGATTTCTATGTGGGGACCTACTCAATAATCATCATCGCATCCTAGACGTGAAAGAAACATCAGGATTGTCCAAGGTCTTCTACCCAATCCCAAAGCGATACGAATCTGACCATATGATTACAAGGTGTTGAAGTCAAACATGGCAGAGACTACTTGATTACCAGCCAATGATGTAAGTCGTTAACAAGTATGAGGTTAATCACCAATGATGACAATGATCCCAAAGGTATCTCTAGTATAGCCCAACGAATGTGAATAAATCGTTTTGGAGTCGAACACTTGAGGGATTATTCGATCAGAGACCAATAATGACAACCTACGAGGAAACCTTCCATTGAGGCATGCAGGCACCAAGGTACTACGGTTGGTTCCTAAGCCTAATTCCTAGATAGTGTGTTGATGTCGATAGGAATAGACTCATCGAAGGAGGGCCATAATGAATCCCACATCATCAACACGAAACAGATATAGGAAAGAGGTGTGGAATAGCGGATCAAAGGAGTATGGACTGACACAAAAGTGGAGGCTGAAAATATTGCAGAAGGTTGACTCAGGTGAAAACTAATCCTTTGAACATATAACAACATGAGAGATGACTTGGAAGCAAGTATTAACAGTAGAAACGGCCACAAGGTGAGCTGACTCTAATGAAAAAGATGACCCACGACTATAGTTATGACCAAAATTAAGACTGAATACCCAAAGAAGACAAGGTGTAGATGCATGCCATGTTCAAAGGTGATGACTCATAAGCTGCCAAAAGATAGACTCGTCTTATTCCCCCATTCTCCCCCATCATGGTTGACGAGTACCCCTTTGTTTTTTAACAAGCTTGAGGAGGATAACAGATGCTCGATATAGCTCACTTTTAAGTGAGTCCAACCTTGTACATTTTACAAACCCAAGGAAGGAGAGGTTCGTCTCCATACGAATCCTTCGATGTTTAATTTCACGAGTCCAAAGAAGGGAAACTCAGTGATTTTTCATGTTTAGAGATTCTGAAATAACCTAAAGAAGACTCCAAGTTTTTACTTTTTCATAAAAATTAGTCCTTGGACCCGAAAAAGTATAAAATAATATCCAGAAGAACTCTCCCAATCGTGACTGACCAAGTTATACCTCTCTCGTAAATAGTCTAAATGGTCTGAAAAAGGGATAACCTACCATCTGATAAACGTCCTTTCAAGTACTTCTACAAAAGTGTGAAAGAGACAAGTGCACTTGGAAATCTTTTCCAGGCGAGGGAGTTTGAAAAGAGCTTAAAGAGAACTCCAATGGTTACATTTTCGTGAGTTAATCATCTTAGTCCAAAAAAGGGAGAAAATAATACTAATTTGATACCTTTCTCATCGTTTTACGAGCACGAGTAAAGCAGACTAAGCTCGACATTGTTTTACTTGGGTTTAACAAGCACGACTCAAGTGTGAAAAGCGCTTGGAATCTCTTTCATAGTTCAGGTCCAGAGCACGAAAGAGAGAAAGTTAGCTCGAAAGAAGGTCAAATACTCAACTCCACCAATGTGAACAACTTGTGTGAACCTTCCAAAGGAGGTCAAAAAACCTAGAAAAGACATTAGGTCATAATAAATGTGAAGAATAAATGCTCAACAAAGGCTTCTAATGTAAAAAATAGGTAAAGATGACCAAATGAAATGTATAAGAGAGGGTAAAATGGGAAATTACCCATTTTAACTTGGTCATTTTCACACGAAGAGGATTTTTACCTTGTTGAGGGCAAAACTTTAGCTGGAGATATTGGAAGATCCAGGGCGTCATTTCAACCACCATTTGAAGCAGGTAAGTCCTCTCAACATCATATTTCTTTTCATCCATTTAGCTTTTGTTTTCATGCTAATTTTTGGATTTGCAAGGGCCTTAGGGCACTAAATTTGCGCCCTAAAATTTTTGAGCGCATTATGGGAAGTGGCAGGGGCATGAAAATTATCATTTTTCGCACTCCCTATACTACCTAGGGTGTGAAAATCCACTGTTATACCTCAATATTACACATTACATATTAGTGTCACATCCTTGCACTAGCGACCTAAACGACAGCTTCCCTTAAATATCATCTAAACATCCAGACTGAAAAACACTGACTGAACACTGAAAGAAAAACCTTTTTCTGCCATCTGCCAACCCAACTTAGCCCTATTTGTGAGCACTACCGCTCCCTGCACATCTACAAGGGCGCGGTAGTCAGCACTACCGCGCGTTGCTCCTTCTCTGGGGCGCGGTATTACCGCGTTATGCTCAGTTATAGGGGCGCGGTAGTCTGAAATTAGCATTTTTGCCTTGGATTTTGGGATTTTGACCTTCGAGGAGATTTTGTTGGGATTACCATCTTTGGTTCGATCCTAACTCCTTCTTTGTTTAGATGGCCTGATCCACTAAACCCTCCATAGATCCACACTTCTCTCTTGTTGGTTAATCTTCCCACATGCTATAAGAGAGAGGCCTTCCATGAGCCAAAGGGAGGACTTTTGGGGCATCAAACCTATGATCTTCAGACTTCTGCAGAGATAGCTAGAGGAAGCACTTGGAGCTGAAGGATTGGCTTGGATATCAAGCAACCTTTGTAAGCACTCTTCAAGTTTGTAATAAAAGATAACTTGTCTTGTTTTTCCCATTTCATGTGTAATGTATGGATCTTTGATATGAAATGTATCTAGTTTAGATTTTAACTTAATCTTTGCTTCAAGTTATTTGGAAGATTGCATGCTTGTCCTTTGTTTGATTTCAACAGGTTTTACATTGGAGCTTCGGGATCAAGAACTAGAAGCGGGACAAACGTCGAATTGGAAGGTAAGTTACGTCTTTCATCTCTTCTGAATGCATTCAATCTTGTTGTGAAGATTAGTTTAGGAACTCAAGGTAGCATTTGTTTCCTTTTTGTCTTAGCCTAGAGTCAGTGCATCTTGCTTTATCCTAAGAGAGTTTCTACCTATCCGTAGGGAGAAATTTCTACAACAAAAACTGGCGACTCCGCTGGGGACTTGAATCCATTTTCTTTGCTTGTGAAGTTTGCTTTCAATTTCACTCATTGATTGTAAGAATTGGGTTCTTTTACCCTCATTCACTTCCCTGTTCTCTGCATTAGACTTCTGTTACAGATCAGTAAGTCCTCTGGGTTGGTAAACCCTTGAAAAGTCAAAATCTTTTCTCAAAATTCTGCCTCTTTCCCCCTGTTCACACACTATCGTGCCCCCATAACTGCCTACAGAGCGGTAGTACCGCGCCTTAACCACTGTCTAGAGTGCAGTAGTCTATCATTACCGCTCCCTAGTTTCCTGTAGTCCCACGGTAGTCTATCAATACCGCTCCCTGGTTGCATGCAGTCCCGCAATAGTCTATCAGTACCACTCCCTGGTTTCCTGCAGGCCCGCGGTAGTTCCTGGAAAGTGTTTTTTCTTGGTTTGTTTGGTTATTTTTGGGTCTTTTCGAGATTTGGATCCATGTTGGCCCTTTGAGTAAACACTAGTGTTTTGCTTGCATTTTTAAGCGGAATGGATTCTATTTTTGAAAAAAATTCCCCCATGAATTGTGCATCCTACAGTCGTTTTGACCCATATTAAGGTTTTGAGATCATTTTTGGTTTGGTGTGTTTGGATTGCTTGGCATCTTATTTCCTTTACATCCTGTCTAATGATTGTAGGGAAATATTGATTCCTTGTCTCCGCTTTAGTCCAAAGAGAAGCTTCATTTTGTCGTTCTTTTACCATATTCATGAAATTGAAACACATAGGTATTCTTCTTGCTTTAATTTAATCATTTGATATTCTTGGTATTGCATTCATGAGAAGAATAAATTCTTGTTTCATATTTATGTGCATTTGAGTTAGACGATATTATTAGGTTCTTCTCTTTGTATTGCATTTAATTGGAAACGTTTGTCGAATCTTTCTTTCCATAGCTTGGATGTGTCTTTTTCAAGTGTGAAAAGATAGGAAATGGATTAGAATCGTTACGTTTGGTGTTCATATGAAGAACTTTTTCATTGCTTTGGGTTAGTTTTGGGTACATATTTTACTTCTTTCTATCATTTTGAAAAGAAATAAAACTGCATGTGCATTGGGTTGTGCATATTGGGAACGGAAAGAACTCTCTCTCTTCCATAGCTAGTTTTCATCGAATACAAGGCTCATTTCGATTCATCTTCATTTGCATGGTTTGAGTCGTCACAACACCATCAAGTTGCACATCTATAACCCAATTGTGTAAGACAACCTCTAAAATTAATCTCCCTAACTAAACCAACATTAACCTCACTTGAGGAAATAAAAAGAATTTGGTAGTTAGGTAGGACACTGGGGATAGGCATCAAAATAATTCCCCCTTGTCGTTATCATCTGATACATAGTCGTTGTCTTTAGGGAACTAAAATCCTCTAGTATTTATTGACACGGTCATACACTAGTTTGTGGAGGGGCCTCCTGACTGTTTTAAACTTTTAGGGGTTAAACCACCGCGAGATTGAGAACCGGACGGACTCTGTGGAATGCCACACTCCACTTAGCCCTAAGGAAACATTGATCCTTGTCTTCCTTGTATTCATAGTAATACAAGGGTGATAAGGCAGAAGCGCCGAAAACCTTTTCCAACGTGTCATGAACGAGGTAGCTTAGTGACTTTTCTTCTAGGACTCTTTACCCGGGATCCCTTTTGGTAGAGGGATATCCTTCCATTATTGGTCTCTCATTTTGTATTGTTCGATTTGGATTTCATCACCTTGCGAAGGATACAATTTGTTGAGGTCTCCAGCTCTTAGTTAGGAGGTTTTGCTTGCTATATTGTAGAGGGTCTTTTTCTTTGTAGGGCTGCTTGTTGGCTTTCTGGCCATTTTGTTGTACAGCTCGCTTACTGTGGCAGTGGCCTCAATATAGTTTTTTGAGCTTGCTCTTTTGGCCTATGAGCCTTGTCTTTTCCTAGCTCCCCTTTCGCACGCTCGGTTTCCTCAGGTTTTTGAGTTCTTTTTAACAAGACTTCGTCCACATCACTTAGTTTTGTTTCATGGAGAATCTACCTCCATGCACCCATGCTCCTTCTGGGACTACCAATCTGGAGACCCCTTTTTAAGGGGTACCTTTTACTTTTCCTCCAGTTGGAGATATTGGTCCTCCCTTTATTGCCACATTAAATCTTCATGGATTAACCATAGGATTACCGGTGTGGTTATTTAATCAAGTGATTCCAATTGTACCCAATGTTTTGAATGTTAACTCTCCACTACGAGAGAGCCAATCCCAAACTAATCCTTCCCCTTCTTCATCGGATGAATATTCTTCCATTCCTTCTTTCTCACCTGATCAAAGCAATAGTGTTAGTAATAGGGAGGATAAGAAGAAGAAGAAAAGGAAAGTTAAGAAGAAGGATAAGGAAGAGACCAAGCGTAAACCGGTTGCCCCTAATGGCACTCATTCTACGAAAACACCTTGTAATCCCAAGTTCCCTTGCAAACTTTGTAAGGGTGATCACCTTCTCAAGGATTGCCCCGATCTTTCTCGTGTATCCGAAGTGTGGTCTAAAAAACCAAAACCACTTGTATCGTCGACCTCTAACCATCATGTCGATGACACTCCCTCAACCAGTGACCCCTTGGTGAAGGGTCGAAAGGGTAAATTCCTATATCCCTGTTTGATATGAAAGGGTATGCACCGTACTTTCCTTTGTCCAAGCATGGATGAACCTTCGCGGTGGTTGGAAGATATTACTAGTTCTCAACTGGTACCTCCAACAGTAGATAGTAAGTTGTCCCTCGTCCCCCCACTGGTTGGCCAAGTGATCAATTCAGTTTCATCTGCAATTGATCCCACTCTCCCTTCCGAGAGTGAAGTGATCGAGTCACTGTCATCTCCACTCGATCCCGTTCTTTCATTGAAGAAAGTCCATATTGAAGCAATCATCTTGACACAATCTTCGTCTCATTCTTATCTTCCCAGCGAGAGTGAATTGGAAACCGCGGATGTTTTCCTTATCGGTTCAGAATGTCCTCGACAAGGGGAAACCCTGTCCGTTTATGCGAGAACCCCTCCAAGTACTGAGTTTATTTCCTTTGATTGGAATGGTCTAACAGAATCTCGTCTTCCTTCGCGCATTCCTTTTCAAATATCTATAGGATTTTTCGATAAAGAAATTTTCCTACGATCGTTGATGAAGGAGCTTCTGTTAGTATTCTATCCTCAACTGCTTGGAAAACCTTAGGTTCTCCTCGGCTTGTGCCCGTCATTAACCAGATACTGGATTTCAATAGAAGGTCTACTGGACCTTTAGGGTCCCTTCCTCAATTACCTATCACTTTGGGAGGGAAAACTGTCTGTATTGATGTCATGGTCGTCCAAGGTCCCTTAGATTTTAATCTACTCCTTGGACGTGATTACGTGTATGCAATGAAGGTTGTAGTGTCCTCACTCTTTCGAGTGATGTATTTTCCCCATCATGGGAATGTTGTGACCATCGATCAGCTTTCCTTTGTGACACCCACTCATCGCATGACCCCTAGTCACCAGACTTCCCTAAATGTTCCACATGTTTTAGTGGTTTCTTCCCCCTAAGGGGGGGACGTTGGAGCAAAGTTCTATTCCGGTGTCAGGCTCGTTAAAAAATGAAACCATTTTCTCAAGCATAGTTTACTTTTGGTTTTAAGCTTGTGTAAAAATGAAGCCAACCATCATTTCAAGCATAGTTTACTTTTGGTTTTAAGCTTGTGTAAAAATGAAACCAATCATCATTTTGAGCAGAGTTCCCTTTATGTGTCAAGCTCGTTAGAAAATGAAACATGTCACCATGAGCATAGTTCCCTTTCTATGTCAAGCTCGTTAAAAAATGAAATAGGTTCCTATAAGCATAGTTTACCTTCAGTTTCAAGCTTGTGTAAAAATGAAATCCACTACGAGCATAGTTTATTCTTTGTTTCAATCTTGTTAAAAAATGAAACCGACCCTCAAGCACAGTTTACCGTTGGTTTCGAGCTTGTGTAAAAATGAAACCAATCCCAAGCATAGTTTACCTTCAGTTTCAAGCTTGCATAAAAATGAAACTACCTTCGAGCATAATTTCTTTCTGTTTTAAGCTCGTTAAAAAATAAAAAGGACCCTTTCAAGCATTGTTATTGTCTATTTCAAGCTTGTATAAAAATGAAATAGATCTCCCTTCCATTTGTTCGAGTCTCTCGCTAGAGTTAGGATTTGAACCTTCATTTCATCTACCTGGTTCACTTAGTCTTAGTTCTCCCTACCGCCCTGGTGAACACATTCAGATTAGTAGCCTGGATTTTTGGGTAAGGAAGAAGAGTAGTCAGACAAAACGAAGCTTGGAGGGAATGTTTATCCATTAACAATCATGCTGGGGGCATTTACCAACCTCTGGTCATCATGTTGGGAGGGAACCCATTAATGGGCCTTAACCGTGAGCAGAGTTTACCTTTGGCTTCAATCTCATTAAAAAATGAAACCAATAGTCTGAGCAGAGTTCTATTCCTGTGTCAAGCTCGTTAAAAAATGAAACATATCCTTTCCCTTTGAGTCGAGTCTCCTCGTAGACTTAGTACCTGAACCTTCTTTTCACCCGCCTATACTTTAGGAGAATGAAATGAAGCTTGGGGGCATGTCTTCAACCTCTGGAAGTTACGTTGAAGTCAACTCGATTGCCTCTCCACACCACGTTGGAGCTAAGTTACTTACTTCTAGCAATCATGCTGGGGACATGTACCAACCTTTGGATTTCATGACGGGAAGAAGTTCACCATTGGGAACATTTTCGAGCATACTTTCCTTTTTAGGTTTCGAGCTCATTAAACCATGAAAATTATCCTGAGCATAGTTCATTTTTTGTTACAAGCTCATTAAAAAATGAAGTAGACATCATGAGCATTCTTCCAACCTATCTTCGAGCTCGTTAAAAACATTAAGATGGTGTTTGAGCTTACTTTTCACTTTTTTTGTGCTCTAATTAAAACATGAAAATTGGTTTGAGCTTACTTTTTCCTTTTTCGTGCTCTGGATCCAAACATGAAAAAGATTCTGAGTGCTTTTGAAACCATTATCATGCTCGTTAAACAATTGGAGTAAAAAGGTGTGTCTAACGAGTATAGGTTTATCACTTTATCTGGCCTCGCTAGACTATTTACGGAAAAGGAACTGTGCCGACTTTACTTTTCCTTTGTCGTACTCGGTCATCAACCATGACAAAGTTGTACATGGAGTCCTCTTTAAGCTATTTTCAGACTCCTAAAATAGGAAAAGATGGCCAAGCGAAATTGATTCGTTCATGCTTGTCAAAGGATTTGAATGATCGTCTCCCTAGTGATAGTTTACCCCTTTTTTGGACTAGGGGGCACTACTTACGAAAAAGGAATACTCTAGCCAATCATGACTAGAAGAGTCCTCTCCTGCATTGTTTTACCCTTTTTCGGGCGATGGGGCTAACTTTATGAAAAAGGACCGTTGGAGTCTTCTTTAGTTCTTTTCAGACTCTCTAAACATGAAATGATGACCGAGTTGTCCTTCCTTGGACTCGTTAAAATTCAACATCAAAGGCCCCACTTTGGGACGAACCCCTCCTTTCTCAGGTTCACAAAACATGTGATATTAGACTCATCCATGAGATGAGCTATACCGAGCATCTGTTATCCTCCTCAAGCTCGTAAAACAACAAAGAGGTACTCGTCCATCATGTCGGGGGAAAATGGGAAAATGAGTCAAGTTTACCTTGTTGGCAACTTGTGAGTCGTCACCTTTGAACATGGCATGCATCCTCACCTTGTCTGTTTTGGGTAGTCAGTCTTGCTGATAGTGTCATCACTATGATCATGTGTCCTCATTATTTCTATGAGTTCACACTTCCTGTGGTTCTATCTGTTCAAGTAGTCCCTGCTGCCAAACTCTGTTTCATGTCGTTATATGTTCAAAGGGTTATTACCTTGAGTCCACCTCCACTTCATGTCAAACCTTCCCTTTGTGTCAGTACATATTCTATTGTTTCATTGGTCCATACTATATTTCATTTCGATTTCGTGTCGATGATGTGGAAATCATTATGGCCCACCTTCGACGAGTCTATTCCTGTCGACACCAAATCATTATCCAAGAATTAGGCTTAGGAGTCAACCACTAGTACCTTAGTACCTGCATGCCTCAATGGTAGGTTTCCTCGTGTTCGACAGTAATTTTTCATCATTGACCTCTGATTGAATGATCTCTCGGATGCTTGACATCAACTCCTTTATTCGCATTTCGTTGATATGTACTATAGATACCTTGGGGATCATTGTCATCATTGGTGATTTCCCTCGCATTTGTTAACGGTGCACATCATTGATCGGTAATCAAATGGTTTCTACCATGTTCAACTTCAACACCTTGTAATCACATGGCTAGATTCATATCGTTTGCGATCAGGTAGAAGACCCTGGACACCCTTTTGTATTTTGATTACATCCAGGTTGTAATGGAGATTTCCTCTGTATTGTCACACAGATCCACTTTTGTATTGGTTGTGGCTGTGTCATTACTATCTCATGGATCTACGCTTGTTCATAGTATCCATGATTTGTCTACAATCTATATCATCTCAGTACTCATGAATCTGCAATGTATTGGTCGGCAGCCATACTTTGAGTCATTTGTTTCTGAGCATGGGAATGCCCGCCTCGGTGGTATATCTGACATTTTGTTTATGTTTCAGCTCCTTGTTGCTGCTATCTCCAAACCATATTTGTAAAGTCTTTCGGCCATCAGTCTCTTCTGACCTCACACTTTAGGGGGCATCTATTATACCTCAATATTACACATTACGTATTAGTGTCGCATCCTTGCACTAGCGACCTAAATGACAGTTTCCCTTAAAGATCATCTGAACATCCAGAGTGAAAAACACTGACTGAACACTGAAAGCAAAACCTTTTTCTGCCATCTACCAACCCAACTTAACCCTGTTTGTGAGCACTACCGCTCTGTTGGGGCCAAGGTCGCAGCTATAGTAAAAGCTGCGAATTTTGGGAAAAAGCACGAGTATGGAAGGAAAGTGCTAATTTTGGGACAAGCACTAAGTTTTGGGTAAGAAGGAGACGGTGCGCAGTACGGTGCTAGATGGATGATCTCAGCGCAGATCACGGACCGGAAATTGCGGAGCTCGCGCGCACGTCATCAAAGAATGAAGGTGGCTCAGCTACCATAATAAATAAGGCGATGGAGTAGAGGGCTCAGTACCCTCATTTAAAGGCTTAGTACAGAAGTTATGGTTGCTCGGATCAAGGAGGAGCAACGGACCAGAGCATTGAAGGCGAAGGACGATCGCCCATACCCACAATCTGCGCCGGAATTCATGGAGCCTGCAGGAAGCGGCGACGTGACTGCAAGCGGCGCCTACAGTACACCTAGCCATGTGCGTGGTTAGGGTTTTTGGGAATCACTGTTGGGAAAGGCCCACAGTTTTGTAAAGGTGTGACCGTCATGGCTACCTATATAGAGGAATCATTGTAATGGGTAGAGGGTTCTTCCTCCCTTCTTTCAGTTCCTTCCTTTTGGAGAGTTAGAGAGTTAGATGCTAGACTGTTAGAGAGCCAGTCTAAAGGGATAGATCATGTGTTGATTATCCTTCACTGTATTTTCTACCCGGTGTGTAGAACTAGAGAGAGGAAATCGGATAGCCGAGGAGCTAATCCCTGAGTTGCCAGACAGTCTGAGTCGACGTCTGTGCCTTTGTAATCTCCATAGAGAGGAGACAAGCTTGAGAGAAGGGCTCCCAGCTGTGTGCGTGGAGTTTCCTGTAAGTTCTAAGGCTGCAGCTGTGTGCGCAGCATAGTGTATAACTCTATCATTTTCTGGTTAATATAACACTCCTGAGGACGTGGTTTTCCTCGAGGAGATGAGCTTCACTTATATCTTCTTGTTATAATGTTTGTGTGAATGATAACTATTTCGAGTTCATTATTTGTGTATGCAAGACTCTGTCTTATCTTTGTGACTGTTTGAGCGAGTTGGAAAGATCCCTTGATAACTATAAGTGTCTTAAGTACTAAAGAGGTAGTAACGCACGGTCGCTGCGGCGAGAGCAGACTGCGTTACTGCGCTAGATGCGAAGGGCGAGAAAGTGTTTAGCGCGTCGACCCAAGGAATAGTTGCCTGCGGCGTTAGAGAGAAGAAACTGCGCAGTAGACCTGCCAAGGAAGGGATCCACGCAGCTGCGCCGAGCGGCCTGCGGGAAGGTCCGACCGCCGATTTCGCAGGAGCCATTCAAGGAAGAGCTATCTCCGCGTCACCCCGGTTAAGGAAACCTGATTCCTTAACCCCCCCATAGCCACTTCGGGTGAGACCTCGAGCTGCCGCGCAGCTCGTTGCCGAGAGGGCCAGTGCGCCAAGGGGTTTTGTTGCTGCGCTTCATTAAAACCCGGGTCTGCCCAAGAAAGCAGCCAACAAATGGTTCCGTTGCCGCGTGAGCGAGACTTCTTATTCGAGTGACGCGCGAGAGAGAGGAGTCAACAAATGGTTCCGTTGCCGCGTGAGCGAGACTTCTTATTCCAGTGACGCGCGAGAGAGAGGAGTCAACAAATGGTTCCGTTGCCGCGTGAGCGAGACTTCTTATTCCAGTGACGCGCGAGATTGAGGAGTCAACAAATGGTTCCGTTGCCGCGCGAATGAGACTTGTTATTTTGGCGACGCGCGAGATTGAGGAGCCAACAAATGGTTCCGTTGCCGCGTGAGCAAGACTTCTTATTCCAGTGACGCGCGAATGAGACTTGTTATTTTGGCGACGCGCGAGATTGAGGAGCCAACAAATGGTTCCGTTGCCACGTGAGCAAGACTTCTTATTCCAGTGACGCGCGAGATTGAGGAGTCAACAAATGGTTCCGTTGCCGCGCGGATGAGACTTGTTCTTTCAGCGACGTGTGAGATACTGTTGGAGCCAACAAATGATTCCGTTGCCTAGTGACCAACAAATGATTCCGTTGCCTTGCGACTTCTTGTTGTAAGACTTACCAGTTACGTGACATCTGAGATTGTTGCTGAAGACAACATAAGGTTCTGTTACACTGAGACTTGCTCAGTTAACAAATGTGTTACTGGAATCCTACAGCTAAGGAAATTGGAGATTGGTTTGATTTAAAGGCTAAAGAGTTTGCTGAACAAGAAAATAGAAGCCCTACGCTTCAAACAGAAGATTGGTTACAGAAGTATATTTATGCTGACCTTTACGAAATTTTCTTTGTTACGTTTGCATTGGAGTTACACGCTTGGATAGCCAAGTTAGCAGATTCTAGACCTACGCTGCATGTTGATCGACCCGTCACGTGGACGCCTGAGCTAGCTAGTATTGTGAAGCGGATAGACAATCCTGTGTCCCGCGCAGTAGACTTTTGGTTGAATAGTCTACTGGAAGGTTTTATTACCGAATTTGCAGTCGATACAAGAAAGAGTTTCAGTGAAGCTGAGAGGAGTTTCTTCCAAGTACACAGAGGTAAGTTCTTAAATTCTCTGAACTTATGGATTAAAATGCTTCTGTATGAAAAAGGAAAGCTATGTATTGCTTCTGATGAATAGCATAGTCAAGTAATGTCCGTAGATTCTGATAGTGATCCTGAAGTTATTGGTTGCACTCGTAGTGGAAAACGATATAAAGTAGGCCTTGACCAATATCCTTTTGAGTCTAGCCCAGACAATCGCCAAGTCCCTAGAGCAAGCCATATAGAAAGACAAGGGAGTGCTCATATCCCGTATTACCCCTTTACACCGCAAAAACCAGACGGAGCTCAGTATAATCCTACAGTAACACCTTCGAGTAGCCCACACGCTACTTCTAGTACCTCTGTACCACCTTTGTTTAACCATCCCGGAGGGACTGCTACAGTACCTCCACCTCAAACCCGTGCAAGAAGGATGGGTGATGACATGAAACTACCAACTTTTAGAGGAACAGGGATAGAAGACCCTGAGCAGCACTGGTTCTTATGTGAAGCCATTTGGACAATTAAGCAAATTAATGATGATGCTGTTAAACTGGTTCAGTTAGCAACCACACTAAGAGAAAGAGCCTTGACTTGGTTCATGAAATACTCAGCAGCACAGAATAGGACGCTTGCTGAGGTAAGAAATGCCATGATTAGAGAATTCAAGAAACCTAAGTCAGAATCACAGTGTATAACAGAGCTCAAAGACATCAAACAGTTACCTACAGAATCAGTATGGGACTTTGACCAGAAGTTCAAAGCCTTGATAGATCAAGTAAGCTTCGAGTTTGCACCACAGCAACATAAAGAATGGTTCATTGCTGCGCTGCTCCCACACATTAGACTTCCTCTTATGCAACAGAATCTCAATACTCAGGAACAAGCTCTAGAAATGGCTATGAAACTAGAAGCTTCGCCAATTGCAGGAACAAGCAACGATGTTGCGCATTTACAGAACCAATTATCAAACTTAACCTTGCAAGTGCATGATATTAAGAAAGGCAAGGAGATTAAGGAAGAAATTTGGTGTACAAAATGTAAAGCCCAAGGTCATTCAAAGGACCATTGTCCTGTTTTCATAGACTATATTGCAACTGGAGCACCTAATCCTTTACCACAGACACAAGGGCCTTGGTGTGAAATCTGCAGAACTAGAGGTCATAGACCACAAGAATGCCACTTACTTCAGAAATATGTACAAACTCCAAAGAATCTATATTGTAATTTCTGTAAATCAGTAGGTCATGATGAGAACAATTGTAGAGCATATGATCTTATGATAGAAAGAAAGCATGATGTTTATAGCGTACAAGCAGAGACACAAGGACCCACAGCAGGTCCACCTTATGACCAATCTCGGGACGCCCGAGCAGCAAATTACAGAGGACGCGGACGCACAACAAATTTGGGTCGTGGAAGAGGACAGATCACTTGTTATAATTGCGGAGAACAAGGTCATTTTGCTAGGGATTGCCAAAATCCTACAACCCTCTGCAGATATTGTAAATCTTCTGACCATATCATTGAAGAATGCCCTCAGTTACAGGCTAAGATGCAAGCAAAGACACCACAGGTCAATCAGAATATCCAGTTGATTGGAGCCGAAAAAAGAGAACCAGACCCTACAGTTAATATAGTGACACGCAGTGGAGCTACCACTGGTGCGCAAGAGATGGGAACGGGAAAGCAAGCGACGCAATGGGTGCGCCGCGCTAACATTAAACCAGCCCCACTTAACCTACAGAAGCAAAAAGAAGCATTTAAGCAAGCTCAAGAGTATTTCTCAGATCCGAGAGCTTCAAGTTCTGCCGCAATTCCGCAGAACAATAGTAGATCGCAAGTGCTAAGACAAGACAACCTGGTACAAGAACAGGCCACTACAGCTGGAAGACCTGATGACGATAAGGAGCATGCACTAGGCAGTGTTCATGCGTTCCTGCGACAATGTTTAAAATTGTTGCGCAATGAACAAGCAACTCTAGAACTCCAACACCTGTTAGATCAGTGCCAACACTCTGCTTCGACGAACACACCACAGCGTGCTGTTCACCAGATTAGGAGTCATATTAGAACTGGAAAAGAGATGAGGCTCACAGCGCAGATTGGAGCATTTGAAATGGACGAAGTCATGTTAGATTTGGGCTCAGAAGCCAATGTTCTCACTATGCAGACATGGGAACAGATGGGAAGCCCTCAGCTTACAAGATCCCCTATCCAGCTAAGACTCGCAAATCAGCAACGAGTCTCTCCATTGGGCAGATTACCCAATGTACCTATTGATATTGAAGGAGTAAGAAGCTCTGCAGATTTTGAAGTAATCAAAATTATGGATGATAGTAGACCATACCCAGCGCTGTTAGGGATAGACTGGGCACTTGATAATTTGGCTGTCATTAACCTGAAGAAAAGACAGATGACCTTTGAGGATGACCAGATCAGGGTCATCGCACCTCTTGATCCTATTCAAGGACCAAGATATATAGAACCCATTCGCGCAGAAGAGGAAGCGCGCCACATGGAAAGCTTGTATCAGATGACCACGAACCACAGTGACTATGTCAACCCCACAGCAGACGGCCATATCAGCTGGCGATGTGATAGCTCGTGCACATCAGATTCAGATGCAGGATTGGAAAATTGGCAGAATCGTCTACATGAGGTTTCTGCAAGACGTTGCGCCATGATGACTAAATCCATTCGATGGATTGGCACAGAATTAACTGACACTCCAACTTTTGATGGTCTAACCGAAGTAACTAAATTCATACAGGAATATGAACAAAAGCTTCCAGAACCACAGCGCATCCAGGCACTGGATATAGCATTGCGCGCTACACCCGCAAGATGGTGGATTGCGCACAAGGAGAATATTCATACATGGAAAGACTGTCGCAGATTGATACTGCGCAGATTTCAGGACACCACAGCCGAAGCGCTACGCAAATATGAAGGACAGAGTGACCCCAGGTCACACATTGAAGCATGTATTCAGCAATGGTCAGATATTCCGGAAGATGAATGGGTTCACCAATTCATCCACACATTAGATACAATTCCAAGGAATTGGTATACTGAAATAGAATTGCGCAAAGGCACTCTTACTTGGGCTCTTATGATAGAAAGTTTTCAACTTACATTCAGCTTTGAGTCAGAGCATCCAAGCATTGATCAGGCTCTGAAGTGTATTAAAAAGAAGGTATTTGAACCAGGTCTAGTAACAGAATATTCCCAACCAGATTGGGCTGTCCAGATAGAACATGCCCTGGAATGTTATAACTTCACCGCCAAAGATGAGGAGGACGATCCTCGCAACATCAATATCCCAGAATCAGAAGGGACACGCAATATTGAAGGTCCTGAGCTTGATATTCCTGCCATCGCAGAACACGTCAAGCTCAAGAAAGTTAACATTGGCACAGAAGCTGACCCAAAGTTTGCTTCTATAGGATATTATTGGGATGATGAAACCGTTGCGCATGTTTCAGATTTATTACGTGATTACCAGGATATCTTTCCTACCAAGTTCACAGAAATGAAAGGCATCCTAGGAGACTTAGGAGTGATGCGCATACCTCTGAAACCAGACGCCAAGCCAGTAAAGCAGCGCCCATACAGGTTGAACCCGCGCTACAAAGAAAAAGTCAAAGAAGAAATTGATAAGATGCTTGCAGCAGGTATTATTGAGCCAGTAGAGGAAAGCGATTGGATTAGTCCTATGGTGGTCCAAGAAAAGAAAACGAAAGGTGAAATAAGAATTTGTGTCGACTTGCGCAAACTCAATGATGCATCAGCGCACGACCCATTTCCCACTCCTTTCACAGACGAAGTACTTGATAATGTTGGAGGACAAGAGGCTTACTCTTTCACTGATGGATTTTCGGGATATCATCAGATTAGAATCCATCCGGATGACCGCCACAAGACTACTTTTGCAACTGAATGGGGCTCATTCCAGTACACGGTAATGCCCTTTGGTCTTAAAAACGCACCTGCTATCTTCTCTAGAGTTGTTGTTGCTGTTTTTAAAGAATTTATCCACAAGTTTTTAGAAGTCTATTTTGATGACTGGACTGTATTTGGTTTACTAAAGAACCATATTGCGAATCTGCGCATGATGCTAGAAAAATGTAGACAGCATCAGATTTCCCTTAACTTGAAAAAATGTATATTCTGTGCGCCCTTTGGTATTTTGTTGGGACATATTGTATGCAGACAAGGACTCTTGATGGATCCTGCGAAGGTTGCCATCATTGCTAATTTACCTGCGCCCAACTCAGTTAAGCAGTTGCGCACTACATTGGGACATACAGGATACTACAGAAAATTCATCAAAGGATATGCAAGGATCACAGCGCCTATGGAAAGATTGCTGAAGAAGGATTCGAAGTTCCAATGGACAGAGGAATGCCAACAGAGCTTGGACACACTTAAAGAAAAGATGATCACAGCGCCTATTCTAGTTTTCCCGGATTGGAGAAAACCTTTTCATGTTCATGTTGATGCTTCTTCCATAGCATTAGGAATCGTGCTTACACAGTCTGGAGAAGGAAGTATTGACCACCCAATTGCTTACTCCAGCAGAAAGTTATCTACAGCTGAGAAGAATTACACCACTACAGAACGGGAAGGACTAGCTATGGTGTATGCCCTACAGAAATTCAGACACTACCTGTTAGGAGCTCACTTTAAAATGTATACTGACCATTCTGCGTTGAAATATTTGGTCAATAAACCAGTTTTAGGAGGCAGAATTTGCAGATGGCTACTGCTCTTTCAAGAGTATGATTTTGAGGTTATTGTAAAGCCAGGCAGATTGAATGCAGGGCCTGACCATCTATCCAGAATAGAGTCAGGAGAGGAACCTACGAGTCTGGAGGACAATCTGCCTGACGCACAGTTGTTTTATATCCAAGCAGCAGACGAATATTATTCTGATATTCTTAAGTTTCTCACTACCGGACAAGCGCCGGCTGAGTTTACAATCCAGCAGAAGAAGCAACTTGTTGTTCGAGCCGCAGACTTCACTTTGATAGCAGGCCAGCTTTATAAGTTGGGCCCTGACGAAATTTTGCGCAGATGTATCTTACCACATGAAAAGAGCTCTATCATCGCAGAAGCGCATTCAGGTACCGCAGGAGGCCATTTCGCAGGAAAGCCGACTGCACAGAAAATATTAGCCGCAGGACTTTGGTGGCCGACATTGCACAAGGATACTAAGGAATTCTGTAAATGTTGCGATGTGTGCCAGCGCACAGGAAAACCCTCAAGGAGAGATGAAATGCCACTAAGACCCCAGATCACACTGCGTGCTTTTGATAAATGGGCCATTGACTTTGTAGGACCTATTAACCCACCAGGAAAAAGAACTGGCGCAAGATATATCATTACAGCTACTGAGTACCTCACCCGATGGGCTGAGGCGAAGCTAGTTAAGAACTGCGACGCTGCTACTGCCGCGCAGTTCATTTTCGAGAACATTATCACTAGGTTTGGATGCCCAGTGATCCTCATGAGTGATCAAGGTACACATTTCCTCAATGAGACTATAGAGGCCCTTACTGAAGAATTTCAAATTAATCACCATAAGAGTACACCCTACCATCCTCAAGCTAATGGTACCGTGGAAGCATTCAATAAGATCCTTGAGAATGCCCTGACGAAGATCTGTAATCAACAAAGAGATGATTGGGACCTTAGAGTCACAGCTGTATTATGGGCTTACAGAACCACTTGCAAGAAATTAACAGGTCACACACCTTTCAGCTTGGTGTATGGACAAGAAGCAGTTATGCCCATGGAATACATTGTTCCCAGTCTCCGAATTGCGCAAATTACAGAAATGGCAGATCCTGACACTATGAATGAAACACTTTCGCAACTGCTTTCCTTAGAAGAAGACAGACTTTTGGCCGGATTTCATCAACAGGTACAGAAGGCAAGACAGAAAGCTTGGCATGATAGGCACATTAAGCATAAGCAATTTGAAGAAGGAGACTTGGTACTCCTTTATGATAGTAAATTCATCAAGTTTCCAGGCAAGTTTCGTGTGCATTGGTTAGGTCCTTTTCAGATAATAAAAATAACAGACGGAGGCGCAGTTCAGCTTGCGAAGCTGAATGGAGAACTACTACCTACAATGATAAACGGGAGTCGGCTTAAGCTTTATTGCGACGGCCACTCCGCCCTTTCGACATAATATAGTACTCAAGAATGCAGATGCCCAGTGTAGTTGAAAGAGACATCGCATTTAGTCTACACGGAAGCTGCGACACACCCTCAGTTTCCAGCTTCCTGCGCAGTTCCTTGAAATATCCGCGCATCCTGAATAAAAATTGCTTGAGCAAAGCTTAGCAGTCCGCTCTGGCGAAGTTTTGCTTTATGGACCATTGGACTATCGCTCTTGCGAAGTCCCCTTTCATAATTTGCCGCTGAAAAGAGTTTTGTTGTGGACCCATAGAGGCACGGTTTCCTAAGTTGAAATGACCCGCCGGAAATTTTGAACTACAGCAGTTATGTAGCCGCGTTTGAATAAATGAAGGATAAGGCCGCTATTTAATTCTACCCGTTCTGACGGATTCGGCTTAATCTCCGAAAGATTTGCATTTAACTCAGGCGCCGAAAGCATTAGCTTCTCCCGGAAGGCTGTCAGAACCCGTCAATCACACTAAATGCACCGCTACGGCAAGGAGGATAGCGTGTTGTCAACTCATCAGTAGCCGCCTATAGCTACGTAACCCCACTTGGTCGCATTTACTAACCCCGCTGGCTATAAATACCTCATACTTGTATCATTTTTGGGTTACTGTCTCGAGTTGCATAAGTTGTCTTTGAAGATCTGCATTATTGTTTTCAGAGCCGAGTGTGCAGACTATTTTCCCTTGTTTTCAGCATCCATACCCTACGCAGATCCGCCATTTGCTGTCCAGAGTTTTGTTATTTACATTGGTTCACAACGGAGAATTTATCGACTGAAGAAGTTGTTCGTCAATTTCTACGCCGAGGCTTAGATTTCGGCATGGCCACTCCGGTGACGCCGTCGGCCTACGTACACCCTGGTGCTACTGATCCCAGAACATCTCCAGGCACAAGAGCATCTCAGCAGCAGCCGGAGGAACCTGTTCCAGAGCCGCTCGCGTCTATGGTGAACTACCTTCCGCCACGTCCAGATGATGCGCCGGATGTACAGATTCCGAAGAATGCAAAGTATCCAATTCCGCTACTGCCACTACCGGCTAGTGTGCGGGTAGAAGGCCAACTATTGGGAAACATTCCACTGGTTAAATTCTCTGATTTTAACCTTGGAGACTATAAGACATATCCTCAGTTTCAGTTGGACCGATATCTGGATATCGTCCATAATCCCACCAGAAACGTTGATGAGTTTATCCCGAAGGGATTTGCAGCAAATCTTGAGCGCCCTGGACTCTTGAATTTGTTGAAGCTACCGCACTTTGGGCGTAGCAATGAAGTGAACGCAGTCGTTAAAACACTGCTATCCTGCGTTCATGGAGGTTACCTTTGGCTCGGGAGGCCAATTGATCTAAATGTTGATTTGATACACCGTATCACCGGCCTATCTAAGGTTGGTAAGGATCCCAATATCCATTTTGCGGGAAAGGAGAAGGACCGAAAATTAGCTGCAAAGCTGGTCCAGAAATATAACTTGACAAGAGGAGGTCGGGCTTATGACCTCACGACAGTTGAAGATGAGGCACTTCGCTTCACAGGAAGTCTGCTTGCAGGCAGACTTCTCACCAAGTGCCGACCAAAAGAAGTTACTGGAGCTGTCGTAGAGCTCGCTATCGCAGCTGCGGAGGGAGAACAGTACAACTGGTCTCTCTTCCTGCTGAATTCTTTTTTGGCTGATTGCCTGAATGTGCAGGACAATGCAGGCCAATCATTCCATTTTTCATGGCTTTTAATTCTATGCGCTCTCGTCGGGTGGAAGGAGCCCCCGAATACTCAGTTCCGTCCACGCCGCGCAGGAGAGGTTGCCGGCATGCGCTACATCAACCTCTGGGATTCCCCTAATCCCGCGAAGCGCAAGATGAATCGCGCTGTTTTTTGTGAGTATTACTATCTCCTCCGAGATACCATACAAGATATGCCAAGGCTGAGCGCGGAGACAGCCACATTGTATGACGGGAAGTTGGCTTTTACTGCCGACATCCATCAACTCTACCTTCGGCCTTGCGACATTCCAGGTGACTGGGCGCTAGGTCTTTACAGGATGACCACAGAAGATGTCGAAGAAACCATTAATTCATGGTCGGATGAATGGAGAGCAGCAGCTGACATCGCACCTGCGATGCCACCCGCCGCTGCGCAAGAAAAAGATAAGGGCAAGGAAGCCCCTGAGCAAAGAAGCGATGAAGGCTCAACAGAACCAGCCACAAAGAAGCAGAAAGTGTCGCATCCCACTGAGGCCATTCCCTCGGAGGTCGACAAATATTTGAAAGAGCAATTTCGTGAGATGCGGAACATGCATGCTCACATCCGAGGTGCTCTGGACTTACAATTTGTAGAACTAAAAGGTCTCGCAGGAAGGATTGCGCAGACCCATGCGCCAGCATCTACTTCGCAGGCGCCACAAGAAATCCCAACTGGTGAGCGAGTTGAAGAACTCACAGAAAGGCACACTGTCGTGCATATTCCGCCTACCAGCATGACACTTCCAGATCCCCTAGCTGAACTGCAGGTAAGCACAGTTGGACCTGTAGAAATTAATTTGTCTATGATTCCTATAGAAACTCTACAGCTAGTACAGGAGAAAGTTTCTCTTGAGTTGAGAGCTAGAGAGCTCTCTACTTTCCAGGCAAACCAACGACTGCAATCGCTGGAGATAGTGCTGAAAGAAAGTCATAAGAATATCTCTACGAAGCTTGCACTCTATGAGGCGCAAGACACCGGCATCAGACACGCAATAGAAGAGATTGCCCAGGAATTGCCGGCTTGCGAGATTCAACCAGACCTCCCTCTGGTTGCAAAAGTTCAAATTATTGGCGAAAGGGCGAAAACCCTGGAGCAAGAAATAGCTGCTATGGCAGAAGGCCATAAAACCCAGATTGCTGAGCTAGAAGCTCGCGTTGCTGCGCATCTTACGGATGATGCGCAGGTACAATTCGAAGCATTGAGCAGAGCTTCCACACGAATGAAAGGTCAAGTACAGGAAGCCAAGAACCTGATGGACCAGGCTATGGAAGCATGGTCAGAGCTTGTGAACCTCCCTTTTAAAGTGGGACTATCAGAACAGGTGCAAGCTGCAGAACAGTCTCTCACTGTTCTGAATGAAGAAGCCAAGTCCTTAACAGGCTTGCCAAAGATGAAGAAAATGGGCGAAGTGCGCAAAATGCAGCAGCAACTGCACAAGCTCAGAACTGAAGATGAGAAGCTCACCAACAGCATTCAGCCATTCATGGATGAGTATGCTGAAATCGTTGGCCAGATTGAGACAAAAATCAAAGAAATTGCCGAGTCTCAAGAGATCATTGATACACTCACTAAAGGCGAAGCAACCGCAGAAACAGTGCAAACAGCTGATCAGTGTATTGAGGAATTGGACTCCGCTATTGCGAAGTGGCAGAAAACATTCGCGGAGATTCAAGCAAACGCAGATGCGCAAATCCAAAGACCACGCGCTAGTGCGAGTGGCTCGAGGGCGAGCCACAAGTGAGTGTTGGGGGCCTGTTGGGGCCAAGGTCGCAGCTATAGTAAAAGCTGTGAATTTTGGGAAAAAGCACGAGTATGGAAGGAAAGTGCTAATTTTGGGACAAGCACTAAGTTTTGGGTAAGAAGGAGACGGTGCGCAGTACGGTGCCAGATGGATGATCTCAGCGCAGATCACGGACCGGAAATTGCGGAGCTCGCGCGCACGTCATCAAAGAATGAAGGTGGCTCAGCTACCATAATAAATAAGGCGATGGAGTAGAGGGCTCAGTACCCTCATTTAAAGGCTTAGTACAGAAGTTATGGTTGCTCGGATCAAGGAGGAGCAACGGACCAGAGCATTGAAGGCGAAGGACGATCGCCCATACCCACAATCTGCGCCGGAATTCATGGAGCCTGCAGGAAGCGGCGACGTGACTGCAAGCGGCGCCTACAGTACACCTAGCCATGTGCGTGGTTAGGGTTTTTGGGAATCACTGTTGGGAAAGGCCCACAGTTTTGTAAAGGTGTGACCGTCATGGCTACCTATATAGAGGAATCATTGTAATGGGTAGAGGGTTCTTCCTCCCTTCTTTCAGTTCCTTCCTTTTGGAGAGTTAGAGAGTTAGATGCTAGACTGTTAGAGAGCCAGTCTAAAGGGATAGATCATGTGTTGATTATCCTTCACTGTATTTTCTACCCGGTGTGTAGAACTAGAGAGAGGAAATCGGATAGCCGAGGAGCTAATCCCTGAGTTGCCAGACAGTCTGAGTCGACGTCTGTGCCTTTGTAATCTCCATAGAGAGGAGACAAGCTTGAGAGAAGGGCTCCCAGCTGTGTGCGTGGAGTTTCCTGTAAGTTCTAAGGCTGCAGCTGTGTGCGCAGCATAGTGTATAACTCTATCATTTTCTGGTTAATATAACACTCCTGAGGACGTGGTTTTCCTCGAGGAGATGAGCTTCACTTATATCTTCTTGTTATAATGTTTGTGTGAATGATAACTATTTCGAGTTCATTATTTGTGTATGCAAGACTCTGTCTTATCTTTGTGACTATTTGAGCGAGTTGGAAAGATCCCTTGATAACTATAAGTGTCTTAAGTACTAAAGAGGTAGTAACGCACGGTCGCTGCGGCGAGAGCAGACTGCGTTACTGCGCTAGATGCGAAGGGCGAGAAAGTGTTTAGCGCGTCGACCCAAGGAATAGTTTCCTGCGGCGTTAGAGAGAAGAAACTGCGCAGTAGACCTGCCAAGGAAGGGATCCACGCAGCTGCGCCGAGCGGCCTGCGGGAAGGTCCGACCGCCGATTTCGCAGGAGCCATTCAAGGAAGAGCTATCTCCGCGTCACCCCGGTTAAGGAAACCTGATTCCTTAACCCCCCCATAGCCACTTCGGGTGAGACCTCGAGCTGCCGCGCAGCTCGTTGCCGAGAGGGCCAGTGCGCCAAGGGGTTTTGTTGCTGCGCTTCATTAAAACCCGGGTCTGCCCAAGAAAGCAGCCAACACGCTCCCTGCACATCTACAGGGGCGCGGTAGTCAGCATTACCGTGCGTTGCTCCTTCTCTGGGGCGCGGTACTACCGCGTTATGCTCAGTTATAGGGGCAAGGTAGTCTAAAATTAGCCTTTTTGCCTTGGATTTTGGGATTTCAACCTTCGAGGAGATTTTGTTGGGATTACCATCTTTGGTTCGATCCTAACTCCTTCTTTGTTTAGCTAGCCTGATCCACTAAACCCTCCATAGATCCACACTACTCTCTTGTTGGTTAATCTTGTTAAATTTTCAGAATTTACTTCAATCTGATCTAGGATCTTAACTGAGAGAACAACATGTACAGCATATCTACAGAATATCAATCATGGAGACAATAATACAAGCACACAAGAGACACAAAGATTTACTTGGGGAAAACCATAAAGGTGAAAAACCCCAATAACTTCCTCAGAGATAGATAAAGCAATGATACAACCAACCATGAGAGATAGACATAACCTAGCAGCAGATCCTCCTCCTCCATAAGTGCGCCACTCCTCCTTGAGTGCATGAGTGAGAAGTGAGTGAGTAAATAGAGTGCCTCCCGCACTCTATTTATACTTGACTTGACTTGCCTTTTTACCTAACTCATGTAGGCTTGAACTTAACCACATAACATAATGCTGACTGGGCCGACCCCCAATAGGGTGGTCTAATAACCCTTTGACCCACATGGTCGACCCCCAATAGGGTGGTCTAATAACCCTTTGACCCACATGACTTATACAGGTCCGACCCCAAACAAGGTGGTCTAATAACCCATCAAGTATAAGTTACGACACTTACAATATAAATAACGACACTTCCGTATAGAGGAATAATAACATCTCTATAGGAATACAATATACATATATGTGAAATACATTCCGAAGTTACATATACATCAACACTCCCTCTTAACTAGGAAGGTATTTCTCAGCACAGTTCTTCTAGCACAAGTCATCTTCTCTGGATCATCGTCACTGGATAATCGTCATCGAGTCATCATCATCGTCACTGCTGCTGCTATCTCAATCAATCTCTGAATCTACTCGTCATAGGAAGTTCTACAGAGCCAGTCCTTTTTCATACTGGATGTAGGCCCACCACCTGCAGGTCTTCATCATCACTGGCCATACTGTGGAATCCTCAGGACTTATTACATGCGTCACAAAACCTTGAAAAAGCATCCCAGGATGTTACGGGTACACAACTCCGACCTGTAGGATCTCCCAGGGCGCTATTACATGTGAACCCACCACAAAACCTTGAAAGAGCATCCCAGGATGTTACGGGTACACAACTCCAACCTGAAGGATATCCCAGGGCACAAATTACATGTGGTCACCACAAAACCTAGCAAGAGCATCTCAAGATGTTACGGGTACACAACTCCGACCTGAAATCTCCCAGGGCACAAATTACATGTGGTCATGGCAAAACCTCGAAAGAGCATCTCAGGATGTTACGGGTACACAACTCCGACCTGAAATCTCCCAGGGCCCAAATTACATGCCATAGGACAAAACCTCGCAAGAGCATCCCAGGATGTTATGGGTACACAACTCTGACCTGAAAGATATCCCAAGGCACAAATTACATGTCCTCCCAGAGCAATGTCTCGAAAGAGCATCCCAGGCTGTTACGGGTACACAACTCCGACCTATAGGATCTCCCAGACATGCTCCTCTGCACAACCTGATCCACGGCCACAAAGTATCATCCTGATACTCACCATACATCAACCTGATGTACACATGATCATCCTGATCATCATCACTGCAACGTCCTGCTGCATGTCATCTGGAGCAACATCCTGAAGCTCATCATCCATGATCATCACTGCAACATCCTGCTGCATGATCCTCCTGATCATCAATGCATCTACCTGATGCATACCAAGTATCTATCTAATACATATCATCATACATGATCCTCCTGATCATACAATGTATCCACCTGATACAAATACAAATACATGATACATATCACCATACATGATCCACCTGATCATACAATGTATCCACCTGATACATATACAGATACATGGTCCAAGCATCCAACATGATGCATATACAAAATAAATACACATGATCCAACTGATCATATCCAGCATCCAACATGATGCGTACATATAAGTGATCCAACTGATCATATCCAGCATCAACATGATGCGTACATACATACAAAAAATGATCCAACTGATCATATCCAAGCATCCAACATGATGCGTACATACATACATAAAAATGATCCAACAGATCATATCTAGCAGAATCCAGAACATCAACGTGATGCTCATCATCCAGCGCTTACATCCACAGCCATGTGAAGGATCCTCCTTCCAACATGCTTGGAATGGCTTCAGCAAATGTGTCCATCACTTCTTCCTCGAAGTGTCCTCGATCTGGAGAACGGCAAGCCTCTCTCTGAAGTACTCGAACTTCACCCTGGCTAGTGGCTTCATCAGCACATCTGCAATCTGCTCATCCGTTGCAACATACAAGAGCTTCACACCTCCTCTCTGCACCATATCCCTGATATGGTGATATTTGATCTCTATGTGTTTCGACCTGTCATGAAACACTGGGTTCTCGGACAACTTTACACAACTCTGGTTATCACAGAAGATACCAGTAGCCTCCAACGGGAGATCAAATAGCTCAGACAGTAGCTTCCGCAGCCATACTGCCTCACAACTAGCTGAACAGGCTGAAACATACTTAGCCTCAGCTGTACTCACTGCTACGCAGGACTGCTTCCTGCTAAACCAAGAGATCACACCTAATCCCATATTGAAGCAGCACCCAGATGTGCTCTTCCTATCTGCAGCACTGCCAGCCCAATCTGAATCAACATAACCCTGCAGGTTAAACCTTTGATTCACCTCATACTTGAGCCCATAATCCACTGTACCCTTCAGGTACCTCAGAACATGCTTTACAGCAACCAGGTGAACACTCCTCGGATCCGTCGGGAACTGGCTCAATGTGTTCACAGCAAAGCAAATGCCTGGTCTCGTGTTCATCAGGTACATCAATGACCCAATCATCTGACGATACATAGAGACATCAACCAGCTCAGATGAAGCATCACATAGAAGCTTCAGATTCGATGCCATAGGTGTGGCCATGGCCTTGCAATCCATCATCCCGAACCTCTTCAAGATCTCTACTGCATACTTCCCTTGTCCAAGGAAGATTCCTTCTACACTCTGCCACACCTCCATGCCAAAAACAAATAGTGCATCATCCCCAAGTTCTTCATCTCGAACTCGGTAGTAAGCTTCCACTGTGTGTCGGCAATCAATCTATCTTCACCATACCAAGTTCTGCACATATATGATTTCCTATCATGTGTCTCAGAACCAAGTGGATGCTCCACATACACTTCTTCTTCAACTACACCATTCAAGGAAGCTGTCTTGAATCCATCTGGTGTATCTTCTATTTCATCACTTTTATATTTCTCTATGCTGCCATCTGCAACATGCTTGATCTGATAGTTCCATTTGGAAGTCACAACAGACTTCCCTTCAGCTCTTGGGACCGCATCCCAAACATCGTTCTTCATGATCGACGGATCATGGCATTCTTCCCGTATCCTGGGAAATTCAATATCTTCAATAGATATCTTTGTTGCTTGGAACAAATGTTGTATCCCTTTTGTAGGTGAAGATATACGGTCTTTCCTACAAAACAGGTTAAATTGCATGATTAGAAACATCTCATAATTTTCAGAACAAATTCTTACACATAAATAAATATGTCATATAGTCATGCAATTAGCTTAGCCAATGCTTCAATACAACATTTATCCATATTCCGTAACTTTCTAGATGCCTTCCAATCTCTACCAAAACATTGTTCAGAGTGTGCACAACTCCCAACATGTCAGCAAAGAGGTTTCATTCTAGATAAGTAGCAATGGAATGTTGTACAGTGCCATAGGCCACTTACCCATGTATATTAGTAGTATACTGTTCATCAATGCAACTATTCTAATATGCACAATACATATCCTAAGTCTAGGAACATGAGCATATACATCATTGAACAATTTTATTTAAACAGACAAATATGCAAGAAATTAAAATACTTATCTTTGTTTGTTCGTTGGGTGGACTCCCTCTGAGTCTTTGCTTCCTTACAGGAGCTGCTGGAGTCCTAATCTGAAGTAGCTTCTTCTACACCTTTCTGTTGTGGAAAGATGGTCAAATCCCTCTGAATATCTGCATCCTTGCAGAAACTACTGAAGTGTGTTCCTTTGCTTTCTTGCAGGAACAACTGGAGTGTGCTCCCTCTTGATCTTTGCTTCCTGGATTACCTGTTCTTGAACTCATATTCATCCTTGGTCCCTATGCATGCTTATTAGTATCATGATTTTGTTATCCTTGTGATCTCATATAAAATCATACATTCATTAGTATACTATTAAAACACAATAATCTCAAGCATGTATAGTCATGATCATTTCAAACAGAAAATAATAAGCATTATAGTCATGATCATTTCAAGGTTTATGTAGGATTCTTATGGTTAGTCAAATCATAACAAACATAACATGTCTAAACCTGTAATTACTCAAACCTATGACTCTTCAGGTTATTTGAATCATCAATCAAGATTAGAGATATAATATGCATAAAACATGTGATTATTCAAACCTATGACTTCATGAATAATCATTATCAACAACAGTATAAGATCCTAACACAAGGTAGGATTCTAGCGTGATATAGGAAAAACATACCTGGATTAGCATGCTAGCTATTTATGTCTAACATACTCACATGATGTCTTCTTGTTCTTCTTCAATGACTTGTGCTGTAACCTGTATATCTCATAGGTTAACTATTACAAAACCAAGTTATACATACCTTGTAAATGGATCTTCTATGAGATCCATGACAAAGGATGAATCTTTGTCCTCATGTTATCATGATCATATGTTCTTGGACCAGGACATGATTTGTCTTTCTTGGTGTACCTTTCATGTTAGTAGACAACATAAACCTCATACAACACCATAATGCATTAGTACAATCATAAGTGTCAACACCCTAATCAATGAATATTTTCTATTGTGCATTCATAGTTTTATTAAGGTGATATGACAAGTCAAGATTGTACTAACCGTAATAACATGAAGACAAACATACCATAAACTTAATCATGAACAAATCTCGAAACATACACCAATGAGTCATACCTGTCGAGATCGCTTGTAATCTTCTTATGTAAGGCCTTAGCTTCATCTCCCTCTGAAACAGGAACATCTTCACTTATGCAGGTGACCAATCCATCTTCTTCTAGGATTAACCCAATCCACTTGATTTGCAAGAACTGGACCTGGAGCTGGATATGGGTTTGTCGGAGAAACCCCAAAAATTCAAACTTTGAATTTCAAACTTCCGAAAGGATAGAAATATACGCCTCGATAAGCTGATCAAACCGGTATATTCAGAATTTGAAAACTGCAGAGTTTCACTCCTCAATTTTGCCTTTGAAACTTCCGGATTCACTGGACGTGACCCTGAACTGGGGTTTGATGAATCCCACTCTTCTTCCCAATCAAAAGGTTTGATCCAAATCTCTAAGCTTCTATTTTTCTGAGGAGCTTCCAGCCGTGGTCATAGATTTCAAAAATTCTCAATTTTACAGAAGCCCTAATTTTCCACTTTTCTGATCAAAGTCCCGAACTAGGGTCTGATCAAGCCCGGCCTTCTGCTAAACCAAAAAATTCTGATTTTGGTCTCTAAATTTTTATTTTGATGAGTAGCATTCAGCCGTGGTCTCCGATTACAAAAATTTCAACTTTTTCCGAAGCCCTAAATTCCGGAAGCCATGAATGAAGGTACTCAAAAATAATTATGTTTTGACAGAAATATGTACCTGATTGTTTCTAGTGTAACTCCGAACTTTTTGATCCACAGGGTCTGAAAAATTTTCCTGAGATATCCTGACCTGTTATCTTTCCATCCTGACAAGTCTGACCTCAATTGGATTCTCTGAGAGAGAGTTATGCCAAATGTTGCAACGTGACCTGTTTTGGGATAATACAGGAGTGCGAACTTGTACGGCGTGCCACGTGTCACTGTTTGAACTTCGGCCTCTGAAAATTTTTCCTGAGATATCACGCCCTGTTATCTTTCCATCTTGATAGGTCTGACCTCAATTGGACTCTCTAAAAGAGAGTTATGCCAAGTGTCGCAGCGTGACCTGTTTATGGGATAATACAGAAGAGAGAACTTGTACGGCATGCCACGTGTCACTGGTTCAACTTCGGCCTCTGAAAACATTTTCTAAGATAGTCCAGTCTGTGTACTACCTGTCACTTTTTATGAAATTTCATTTGGAGCTTCCTAGCCCAGGTTATGACCTTTTTCCCAAGGTCACCGGATTTTGACTCGGATCTGGAAGAGGCAGAAACCCTATATTGTACAGATCATAAATCACAAAGTACAAAGAATTAGAGGTTTTCCTTTGGACACAAGGTACCTGGAGATTTAATATTCGACCTGTAAAGATTTCAGATCCGAAACCTTCTCCAAAACGGATTTATAGCGAAAGTGCTACGACGACTGGTTTTTGCTATATCAAGCCCTAGCATCGTAAGTGCAACAAGTGTCATACATGCCATATCATGCCTTCTTTCAGGCTAGCTCTGATACCATGTTAAATTTTCAGAATTTACTTCAATCTGATCTAGGATCTTGACTGAGAGAACAACATGTACAGCATATCTACAGAATATCAATCATGGAGACAATAATACAAGCACATAAGAGACACAAAGATTTACTTGGGGAAAACCATAAAGGTGAAAAACCCCAATAACTTCCTCAGAGATAGATAGAGCAATGATACAACCAACCATGAGAGATATACATAACCTAGCAGCAGATCCTCCTCCTCCATAAGTGCGCCACTCCTCCTTGAGTGCATGAGTGAGAAGTGAGTGAGTAAATAGAGTGCCTCCCGCACTCTATTTATACTAGACTTGACTTGCCTTTTTACCTAACTCATGTAGGCTCGAACTTAACCACATAACATAATGCTGACTGGGCCGACCCCCAATAGGGTGGTCTAATAACCCTTTGACCCACATGGCCGACCCCCAATAGGGTGGTCTAATAACCCTTTGACCCACATGACTTATACAAGGCCGACCCCAGACAAGGTGGTCTAATAACCCATCAAGTATAAGTTACGACACTTACAATATAAATGACGACACTTCCGTATAGAGGAATAATAACATCTCTATAGGAATACAATATACATATATGTGAAATACATTCTGAAGTTACATATACATCAACAAATCTTCCCACATGTTATAAGAGAGAGGCCTTCCATGAGCCAAAGGGCGGACTTTTGGGGCATCAAACCTATGATCTTTAGACTTCTGCAGAGATAGCTAGAGGAAGCACTTGGAGCTGAAGGATTGGCTTGGATATCAAGCAACCTTTGTAAGCACTCTTCAAGTTTGTAATAAAAGATAACTTGTCTTGTTTTTCCCATTTCATGTGTATTGTATGGATCTTTTATATGAAATGTATTTAGTTTAGATTTTAACTTAATCTCTGCTTCAAGGTATTTGTAAGCTTGCATGCTTGTCCTTTGTTTGATTTCAACATGTTCTACATTGGAGCTTCGGGATCAAGAACTAGAAGCGGGACAAACGTCGAATTGGAAGGTAAGTTACATCTTTCATCTCTTCTGAATGAATTCAATCTTGTTTTGAAGATTAGTTTAGGAACTCAAGGTAGCATTTGTTTCCTTTTTGTCTTATAATAGAGTCAGTGCATCTTGCTTTATCCTAAGAGAGTTTCTACCTATCCGTAGGGAGAAATTTCTACAACAAAAAGTATGCTCGAAAATTTGCAAGCGCCTTAGGGCACTAAATTTGCGCCCTAAAATTTTTTAGCGCATTATGGGAAGTGGCAAGGGCATGAAAATTATCATTTTTCGCACTCCCTGTACTACCTAGGGCGCGAAAATCCACAAACTTGGAAAAATGAAAGTTTTCTTGTCCTTTTTGGCACAAAAATTGGATTCCATCTTCTTATTGAAGTCTCCTTTGATGATTTGCAGGAGATTCCAAGTGGTTAGAGCAAAGATGGTGTATGGAAAGAAATAGAACACGAAGGAGATGAAAAGGCTGCCCTGAATGATGATAACACACTAGCTGCACTAAGAAAGTGTGGTCTGCTAAAAAATTTCAAAACCAGGGGCATCCGTAAGCAAGGAAAGCTACTAAACCACATTATCCAAATGTGGAACGTTGATATCCAAGCTTTATGCATTGGAGAGCACATCCTAGAGATAGAGCTCAAAGACATCTACTTCTTGACCGGTCTCTCCAAGAGAGGTGCACGATTTAATTTATCAGGGCACCGGGCTACTGAAGAGACTACAAATACCTACATTGCTCAGTATTGTAGGCAAGGATCCCACAAGAAAAGCGGGAAAGTGCTCATCGCATATGTGTTAGATCTTCCCTTGAGGACGATCTTGTATATTATTGCTCGAGTGGCGGGAAGTGTGGGGTCTCACCATGCAACAAAATATCATATGACTTATGTTGTGGAGTGCATGGAACCTAAGTTGTTCAATTGGTATGAAGCGGTCCTAATCAACCTCAAGGATCAAGTGACTAAATGTAGTAATGGAAGTATCAACCAGGTTGGGTATGGTAGTATCCTATCCACCTTCTTCTTGGAGAGGGTGCCTCTACTACATCCTCAGATAGAGAGGCCTCGTCGTCTCGCATTCGAACCACAGATGGGGAGATGGAGTGACTATGTTGGGAGGCTTGGTGGTTCGCAGGTCTTAGCCTTTGGTGAGTACTTATTCTCATGGCTCGAGGAGGATATTTTCATGATAGAGGACTATCCCTATGTTGGGGTGGACTTCCGTGGCGATATTGATCTAGCCTTACCGGAGGATGATGACTGGGATGAGTCAGGTATATGACCTTCAAACTTGTTTTTATTTTCTTAAGTTTATGTCATTTTTTGTTTTGTTTTGATAATGTATAGAAATTCTAATATATATGTATAATGTTGTAGATCGAGGGTCGGTCAGTCCAGCAAGATCCTCTCCAGTGCGACGACGAGGGGCGGAGTACCAAGTTGAGGAGGATGAGGCAAGGGGGTTCTGCGATGAGGAGCGGAACCTAGAGGGAATGACCATGGGAATTCCTCCGATGAGGATGCCTAAGGTCCCATATCATCTTCAATGGCACACTGTGGGTGTGCCAGAGTGGATTGGCAGGTTGCTCCGTCGAGTTTCCAGGGCAGTGGTGTGCTACCATGAGCACCGTGCACCTCATGACTAGTTTTTAGGTAGTATTTTTTTTAGTGGCATGTATACGATATGTAGGCCAGAGAACCAATTTTGTATCGGTTGTGATCCCAATTTTTACTTTCGATACATTATACTATTGTATGTGGCAAACAATACTTTTTTACATGATATATACAGATGGATCTATCTCTATTGTTTACTTATGATGACTTGTATTTTACATTTTTACATGTGTTCTATTATGGTGTATTGATTATGTGTGTGCTAGATGCCAATCCAACATATAGTTAGTTAACGAATCAGCCACTGTGTTGAATTCCCTTGGTACATTTGATATAATGTAATCAAATGATCGTTCAAGGAGGCGTACCCTTCTGTATAAACGAACTAGTGTAGGATCACGGACAGTGTAGATGCGATTTAACTAAGATACCACAAGCTGAGATTCCAGGTAGACTATAAAGGAATGGATTCCAAGAGAAGAAATTTCAGAAGTACAATGACTGCATCATACTCCGCAATGTTATTTGTTGTGGGGCCTAAGCAGATGCCACCCGAGGATATCAACTTGTGGGAAGGAGAATACAGTACCCATGCTGCAGAAGCAAGGTTTCAAGTATGTCGACCAGCACCATCCGCAAATCCAAAGTATGCCGACATCTGTGCATAAAAGCACAAGTTGTTGAAATATTGTAACTTCAAAGAATATTATATTTGTATATTATTTATTCCGGAGATGTTCCATACCTCCGATGTGATTATACTATAAATCCGGAGATGTTTATTCCTCCGAGTTGGTTGTGGTAACTAGGGTTATTAGACCCACCATGTGGGGGTCGGCCCAGTCAGTTATAATGGGGTATTTAACCTAATGGTTAAATACGAGCCTACATGTACTTGTGTAAAATACATATCAGAGTAGTGTATAAATAGAGGAGGTGTGTTCCTCATTTGATACATTCACTCACTTGAGGATAGCGCACTTGTGGAGGAGAGGTCTGCTATTGTGGAGGAGGAGATCATGTCTCAGGGTTTCATCTTTGTATATTGCTGGTCATCTATATTGAGGAAGCTTTGCTGGGTTTTCTACCCCATGAGGGTTTCCCAGGATAAATTTATGTCTCTTGTGTTTATGCTGTGCTTGTTGTTTCTTCAGTGATCTTGTATATGCTATTATTGTGAAATGGAATGTAATGCTGCTATTTTATGTCTTATAATATTAAATCTTAACATGGTATCAGAGCTAACCTGAAGGGAGACAAGGTATGGCACTAACGACACTTGCTTTACTTACGACAATTTGAAGGTTAGGGTTTTACATAGCAAAAAACAGTCATCGTAGCACTTTCGCTATAAATCCGTTTTGGCGAAGTTTTCGGATCTGAAATTGTTACAGGACGAAGATGAAATCTCCAGGTACCTTGTGTCCAAAGGACAACCTCTAATTCGTTTTACTTTGTGATTTATGATCTGTACAATATAGGGTTTCTGCCTCTTCCAGATTTGAGTCAAAATCAGGTGACCTTGGGAAAAAGGTCATATCTTGGGCTAGGAAGCTCCAAATGCAATTTCGTAAAAAGTGACAGGTAGTACACAGTCTGCACTATCCCAAAAAAAAATTTCAGAGGCCGAAGTTGAACCAGTGACACGTGTCACTCCGTACAAGTTCGCCCTCCTATATTATCCCATAAACAGGTCATGTTGCGACACTTGGCATAACTCTCTCTCAGAGAGTCCAATTGAGGTCAGACCTATCAATATGGAAAGATAACAGGCCGAGATACCTCAGGAAAGTTTTTCAGAGGCCGAAGTTCAAACAGTGACACATGGCACGCCGTACAAGTTCGCTCTTCTGTTTTACCCCAAAACAGGTCACGTTGCGACATTTGACATAACTCTCTCTCAGAGAATCCAATTGAGGTCATACCTGTCAAGATGGAAAGATAACAGGTCAGGCTATCTCAGAAAACTTTTCAGACCCTGTGGATTGAAAATTTTGGAGTTACACCAGAAACAATCAGGTACATATTTCTGTCAAAACAGAATTATTTTTGAGTACCTTCATTCATGGCTTCCGGAATTTAGGGCTTTGAAGAAAGTTGGAATTTTTGTAAACGGAGACCACGGCTGAATGCTACTCATCAAAATAGAAATTTAGAGACCAAGATCAGACTTTTTGGTTGGGCAAAAGGCCGGGCTTGATCAAACCCTAGTTCGGGACTTTGATCAGAAAAGTGGAAAATTAGGGCTTCTGTAAAAATGGGAATTTTTGAAATCTGTGACCATGGCTGGAAGCTCCTCAGAAAAATAGAAGCTTAGAGCTTTGGATCAAACATTTTGATTGGGCAGAAGAGTGGGATTCATCAAACCCCAGTTCAGGGTCACGTCCAGTGAATCCGAAAGTTTCAAAGAAAAAATTGAGGAGTGAAACTTTGCAGTTTTCAAATTCTGAATATATCAGTTTGATCAGCTCATCAAGGCGCATATTTCTATCCTTTCGGAAGTTTGAAATTCAAAGTTTTAATTTTTGGGGTTTCTCTGACAAACCGATATCCAGCTCCAGGTCCAGTTCTTGCAAATCAAGTGGATAGGGTTAATCCTAGAAGAAGATGGATTGGTCACCTGCATAAGTGAAGGAGTTCATGTTTCAGAGGGAGATGAGGCTAAGGCTTTACATAAGGAGATTACAAGCGATCTCGACAGGTATGACTCATCGAGGTATGTTTTGAGATTTGTTCATGATTAAGTTTATGGTATGTTTGTCTTCATGTTATTACGGTTAGTACAATCTTGATTTTAGATTTGTTGTATCACCTTAACAAAATTATGAATGCATGATAGAAGATATTCATTGCTTAGGGTGTTGACACTTATGATTGTACTAATGCATTATGATGTTGTGTGAGGTTGATGTTGTCTGCTAACAAGATACAGGTACATCACAAAAGACAAATCAGGTTCCATGACCATGAAAACATGAAGACAAAGACTCATCCATAATCTTTGTTCTACTTATGAGGTATGTATGACTTTGTTATATTATGCTTAACCTATGAGACATGCAGGTTCTACCTCAGGATCTCTAAATCATTGAAGAGATTGTTTAGGTATGTTGTACATAACTAAGTAGGTATACTAATCCAGGTATGTTTCCCATGAATCTTACCTTGTGTTAGGATCCCTCATATAAGTATACTTGGTATGATTGGTTATGCTTATTCATAAAGTTAGTAATCAAGGGATTATGCATATTATGTCTTTTATCTTGATTGATGATATGCATGAGTAAAAGAAGACTTCCCTGAAATCTTGAATACTAATGTTTATTATCTATAATCATGATTATACATTTTCAAGATTATTTAGAACTATAATGTTTTGATAACATTGAATGTATGTTTGTGTATGAGATCATGATGATGACACTAGTGCACATTTGAGCATGCACAGTGGTATAGAATGAATAGAAGCTCAAAAGACATATAGAAGATCAAGCAGGAAGCAACCACACAAACATAAAAGATAAGTATTTGAGTTGTTATTTGAAATAGTAAATGATATTGTTTGTATGCATATTTGTATTCCTAGAATATATAATGCTGAGTGTAAACATTCATAGAGCATTGAACAGTATACAACTAATGTGCATATGTTTGGTAAGTTGGACAAACATTCCATTGTTGCTTGTCTAGAATAAAACCTCTTTGCTGACATGCCGAGAGCTGTGCACACTCTCGATAGAATGTTCTGGTAGAGATGGAAGGCATCTAGATAGCCACTATATGTATACAGGATATGGGAAAGTGTTGTGCCAAAGTATTGGTCAAATTAGTTGCATAACTATATAAATGATATTCGTATGCATAATAGGTTATCATGACAATATGATTTGATGATTATGAAGTATTACTAATCATATACTTAATTTTGATTTGTAGGAAAGATCATGATGAATGATGAACACTGAACAAGCAATGGATGTTCAACAAGAAGATTTACAAATCAAACAAAATATAGAAGGCTCATGGCTAGAAGATTCTCTTAGAAAGAGGAAGAGAATCATGATGAGATGTTTGCTCCAAGTGGCTAAAATAAGACCATTCTCTTAATGGTGTAATTAAAGAAGAAGTGTGAATCAGGTTCTATATGGTTCCCAAGATCGATAATCAATTGATGAGCTTAATGATCACCATGGGTGATATGGATCTCAACCTTTTCTACAAGGTTGAATATGGCTTCTATACACATATGACATGGATGCAAGAAAGAACTCACCACAGAGTTCGAATGATGTTGAGGCTCATATCAATAGACCCATTTGATGAGAGATGGCACAGATAGATGACTGTAGAAATGAAATTGAAAGATCTCAGATTGATGCATTACTTTCTAGGTCTAAAAGTATGGAAAGTCTCAGAAGGAATCTCTCTCAACCAGAGAAAGTATGCTAAGAAATCTTGAGAAGACTTGATATGTTGGAATGGCCACTCTTATGGATTCCAACTTGAAGCTGTTAGGAGATGACTCATCAGAGTTAGTGGATATAACTCTATACAGTCAAATTATTGGGTCATTGATGTATCTAACATATACTAGATTAGATATATGCTTTGTTGTGAACACCTTGAGTCAGTATCTAGTGTAAACTAGATGTGTTCACCTGATAGTTGCAAAGCATGTGATGAGGCACATAAAGGACACAATAGAATGCTATCTTGAAGATCATGACTTCAGATGGTTATTCAGATTCTGATTGGGAAGGAAGTGTATCAGATAGGAAGAACACATCGAGAGGATGTTATTGTCTGGGATTAGCCATGATCTCGTGGTTTAGCTGGAAGCAGTCTAGTGTGGCTCTCAGCACAAGCAGAATATATGGCTGCTTGCTCTGCTAGTTGTGAAGAAGTTTGGCTTCAGGATTGTTTTACTTAGAGATAGAACCAACTGAGATCCTATGTGATAATTAGAGTTGTATCAAGATGACATAGAATCTAGTGTTCCATGATAAGTCAAAGAACATAGGGAACTAACAAGATATGACGCAGAAAGGAACTATAAAGTTTGAATTTGTAACAGGTTACCGTTGTACTAACCAAACCTTTACCTCAAGTGAAGAAGTTGCCAACATACTAACCAAACCTCTATCTCGAGTGAAATTTGAATACTTCCGAGACAAGCTTGGTGTAGTTCAAAAGGACCCTCCTCGAAAGGGGGAGTAGTATAGTCACTGCTGATGAGATTGTCTCATCGAACAACAAGGTCGATGTTGAGGTAACATGTTCTCTACACCTAGATACTTAGAAATTTTTTAGATTTAGGACTCTTATACTTAGAATACTTAGCTTTACTTATACATGCTTTTGACGTGAGATGTATTGATGAGAATACATGCTTTTGATGATAGATGTATTGGTGAGAATACATGCTTTTGATGATAAGATGTATTGGTAAGAATACATACTTTTGATGATACATGTATTGATTAATGTACTTGTATGGTTGAGGATACTTGTACTTGTATTGATGAGAATACATGTGAGGATTGTATCATCCTTGAACACTTGTTCTAAAGTGAGCCGTAGAAAGGTGTCTCCGAGAAAGAAGAGGGATTGTATCATCCCTGGACTTCAGTTCCTGAATTGATCCGTAGACGTATGGTCTCCGAAAATGAAGTCCTTAGTGGACAGGTGGGGATTGGATCATCCCTGGACTTTCAGTCCTAAAGAGAGCCGTAGACGTGAGGTCTCCGAGAATGAAGTCCTTAGTGGACAGTTGAGGGGATTGGATCATCCCTGGACTTTCAGTCCTAAAGAGAGTCGTAGACATGAGGTCTCCGAGAATGAAGTCCTTAGTGAACAGTTGAGGGGATTGGATCATCCCTGGAATTTTGGTCCTAAAGAGAGCCGTAGACGTGAGGTCTCCGAGAATGAAGTCCTTAGTGGACAGTTGAGGGGATTGGATCATCCCTGGACTTTCAGTCCTAAAGAGAGCCGTAGACGTGAGGTCTCCGAGAATGAAGTCCTTAGTGGACAGTTGAGGGGATTGGATCATCCCTGGACTTTCAGTCCTAAAGAGAGCCGTAGACGTGAGGTCTCCGAGAATGAAGTCCTTAGTGGACAGTTGAGGGGATTGGATCATCCCTGGACTTTCAGTCCTAAAGAGAGCCGTAGACGTGAGGTCTCCGATAATGAAGTCCTGAATGAACAGGCAGGGGATTGCATTGTCCCCGGACTGAGGTCCCAGAATAGAGCCGTAGACTGGGTCTCTGATAATGAAGTCCTGAATGAACAGGAAGGGGATTGCATCGTCCCCGGACTGAGGTCCCAGAATAGAGCCGTAGACTGGGTCTCCGATAATGAAGTCCTGAATTAACAGGCAGGGGATTGCATCATCCCCGGACTGAGGTCCCAGAATAGAGCCGTAGATTGGGTCTCCGATAATGAAGTCCTGAATGAACAGGCAGGGGATTGCATCATCCCCGGACTGAGGTCCCAGAATAGAGCCGTAGACTGGGTCTCCGATAATGAAGTCCTGAATGAACAGGCAGGGGATTGCATCGTCCCCGGACTGAGGTCCCAGAATAGAGCCGTAGACTGGGTCTCCGATAATGAAGTCCTGAATGAACAGGCAGGGGATTGCATCGTCCCCGGACTGAGGTCCCAGAACAGAGCCATAGACTGGGTCTCCGATAATGAAGTCCTGAATGAACAGGCAGGGGATTGCATCGTCCCCGGACTGAGGTCCCAGAATTGATCCGTAGACTGATTTCTCCAAGAATTGAAGATAGGACTGCATCGTCCCTGGACCTTGGTTCAAAATGTACGTGATGGGGATTGTATCATCCCCGGACTTTGGTCCCTGAATTGATCCGTAGACGTGTGGTCTCCGAGAAGTGGGGATTGTATCATCCCCGGACTGCGGTCCCTGAATTGATCCGTAGACGTATGGTCTCCGAGAAAGTGATTTTTGATGTGGTTACTTGTATCGGTAGGATACTTGTATTGATGATGTGGTTACTTGTATCGGTAGGATACTTGTATTGATGATGTGGTTACTTGTATCGGTAGGATACTTGTATTGATGATGTGGTTACTTGTATCGGTAGGATACTTGTATTGATGATGTGGTTACTTGTATCGGTAGGATACTTGTATTGATGATGTGGTTACTTGTATCGGTAGGATACTTGTATTGATGATGTGGCTACTTGAGTCGGTAGGATACTCGTATTGTTGATATGGTCACTTGTATTGGCATGAATACTTGTACTGCTGCTGATCATGTGATGACGATGCTGATGATCGTGTGATGACGATGTTGATGATCATGTGATGACGATGCTGATGATCATGTGTGACGATGCTGATGATCGTGTGATGACGATGTTGATGATCGTGTGATGACGATGTTGATGATCGTGTGATGACGATGTTGATGATCGTGTGTGACGATGCTGATGATCGTGTGATGACGATGTTGATGATCGTGTGATGACGATGTTGATGATCGTGTGATGACGATGCTGATGATCGTGTGTGACGATGATGATGATCGTGTGATGACGATGCTAATGATCGTGTGTGACGATGCTGATGATCGTGTGATGACGATGCTGATGATCGTGTGATGACGATGCTGATGATCGTGTGATGACGATGCTGACGATCGTGAGGATTCAGATATTGATGTTGTTGTAGCTGTTTGAGTGCTACAGAAGATAAAGACTCAGTACTGAAGATGTTGATGTTCCAGTATTGAAGATGTTCCAGTAACTGCTTAAGTTACTGATGATGTTGAGAAAGCTTCCAATGATTTATAGATGTATCATGTATGATGTTGATGACTCCTTGCTTGTGCAGATACTGTTATAATATCCTTCTCGTTAAGGGGGAGTGTTGAAATATTGTAACTTCAAAGAATATTATATTTGTATATTATTTATTCCGGAGATGTTCCATACCTCCGATGTGATTATACTATAAATCCGGAGATGTTTATTCCTCCGAGTTGGTTGTGGTAACTAGGGTTATTAGACCCACCATGTGGGGGTCGGCCCAGTCAGTTATAATGGGGTATTTAACCTAATGGTTAAATACGAGCCTACATGTACTTGTGTAAAATACATATCAGAGTAGTGTATAAATAGAGGAGGTGTGTTCCTCATTTGATACATTCACTCACTTGAGGATAGCGCACTTGTGGAGGAGAGGTCTGCTATTGTGGAGGAGGAGATCATGTCTCAGGGTTTCATCTTTGTATATTGTTGGTCATCTATATTGAGGAATCTTTGCTGGGTTTTCTACCCCATGAGGGTTTCCCAGGATAAATTTATGTCTCTTGTGTTTATGCTGTGCTTGTTGTTTCTTCAGTGATCCTGTATATGCTATTATTGTGAAATGGAATGTAATGCTGCTATTTTATGTCTTAGCATATTAAATCTTAACACAAGTTGAGATAAATGATTGTGTACGAGATGTTAAATTTTCAGAATTTACTTCAATCTGATCTAGGATCTTAACTGAGAGAACAACATGTACAGAAAATCTACAGCATATCAATCATGGACACAATAATGCAAGCACACAAGAGACACAGAGTTTACTTGGGGAAAACCATAAAGGTGAAAAACCCCAATAACTTCCTCAGAGATAGATAGAACAATGATACAACCAAAATACAAGAGATAGTCTTCTCCTAGCAGCAGAGCCTCCTCCTCCACAAGTGCGCCACTCTCCAAAGTGTGAGTGAGAGAATAGAATGTGTAAAATGAGAGAGACACACTCTCTATTTATACACTAACTTGACTTGACCTTTACTCAACTAGGTCGGCCTCAACTTAACCACTTAACATAATGCTGACTGGGCCGACCCCCACTAGGGTGGTCTAATAACCCTTTGAACCACATGCCCGACCCCCAATAGGGTGGTCTAATAACCCTTTGACCCACATGACTTATACAGGGTCGACCCCAACAAGGTGGTCTAATAACCCATCAAGTATAAGTTACGACACTTACAATATAAATGACGACACTTCCATATAGAGGAATAATAACATCTCTATAGGAATACAACCACTTCCTTATAGAGGAATAATAACATCTCTATAGGAATACAATATACATATATGTGAAATACATTCCAAAGTTACATATACATCAACACTCCCTCTTAACTAGGAAGGTATTTCTCGACACAGGTCTTCTAGCACAAGTCATCTTCATCATCACTGCTGCTGCTATCTCAATCAATCTCTAAATCTACTCATCATAGGAAGTTCTACAGAGCTAGTCCTTTTTCATACTGGATGTAGGCCCGCCACCTGTAGGTCTTCATCATCTGTGCGAACGGTCTGATAGAATTGGCATCTCAGGACTAATTTTATGTGCGGATGCAATACCAGAAAGATTATCCCAGGAACATTTATGTGCCTAAGCACGACCGGCAAGATCTCCCAGGACTTATTACATGCATCTCCTCCACAATATCTTTAAAGATCATCCCAAGAACATTTATGTGCCGCAGCTCGACCGGCAAGATCTCTAAAGAGCATCCCAGGACTTATTACGAGCACACAGCTCAACCTCTCGGACCTCCAGGACTGATTACATGTGGATAGACAAAACCTTTAAAGAGCATCCCAGGAACATTTATGTGTCGCAGCACGACCGGAAAGATCTCTAAAGAGCATCCCGGGACTAACTATGAGCACACAGCTCAACCTCTCAGATCTCCAGGACTGATTACATGTCTCCGTAGTAATACCTCATCCCAGGACTGATTACGAGCACACAGCTCAACCTATCGGATATCTGAGGACTAATTACATACTACATAGCAATACCGGAAAGATTATCCCAGGAACATTTATGTGCCATAGCACGACCGAGAAGATCTCCCGGGACTGATTACATGCTATTTGCACAACCTTCCACATATCATCTTTGACCTCCAAGTATCAACCTGATACTCATGATCCCACGGATCATCATCTCACAAAGCATCATCCTGATGCTCATGATCACACTGATCATCATTACTATACCATCCTGATACATATCATTTGGAGCAACATCCTGAAGCTCGTCATCATGATCATCCTGATCATACAATGCATCCACCTGATGCATACCAAGTATCTACCTGATACGTATCATCATACATGATCCACCTGATCATACAGTGTATCCACCTGATACAAATACAAATACATGATCCACCTGATCATATCTTATACATATCAACATACATGATCTACCTGATCATACAATGTATCCACCTGATACATATACAGATACATGGTCCAAGCATCCAACATGATGCATATACAAAATACATACAAATGATCCAACTAATCATATCCAGCATCCAACATGATGCGTACATACATATACATATAAATTATCCAACTAATCATATCCAGCATCATCCTAATGCATATAAAGAGTAGTAACTGGAGCATCGTCTTGATGCTCATCATCCATGATCCTCCTGATCATCATAACATCGTCCTCTTCAGATTGTCTCATCGTCCACGAAGCACAGCCCATATGCACATCATCCAGTACTTACACCACCGACATGGGAGAACACATCTACCACCATTCGGGGAAGGCTCTAGCCCTTACTTTTTCACCATGGGAGAACACATCTACCACCATGTGAAAAATGGCTCAGCAATTATATCACGACCAAGGGAGAACACATCAACCATGTCAGAAAAGCTCATGTGCATCTGCATCTTCCGGACTCATCACTTCCCTTTGGAAGGAACCTCGATCTGAAGTGCACCAAGCCTCTCTCTGAAGTACTCAAACTCCACTCTGGCCAACGGCTTGGTCAATACATCTGCAACCTGGTCATCCGTCACAACATACTCTGCTTTGGCTGTACTCAGTGCTACGTAGGACTGCTTCCTGCTAAACCAATAGATCACACATGATTCCATACTGAAGCAGCACCTAAAAGTGCTCTTCCTATCTGCAGCACTGCCTGCACAATCTCAGAATATGCTTTACAGCAACCAGGTGAACATCTCTCGGATCGATCAAGAACTGGCTCAATGTGTTCACCGCAAAGCAAATATCTGGTCTCGTGTTCGTCGGGTGCATAGAGGACCCAATCATCTGACGATACATCGTGACATCAACCGGATCAGATGAAGCATCACACAGAAGCTTCAGATTTGATGCCATAGGTGTGGCCATATCCTTGTAGTCCATCATCCCGAACCTATTCAGAATCTCTACTGCATACTTCCCTTTGTCCAAGGAAGATTCCATCTGTACTCTGCCACACCTCCATACCAAGAAAATAGTGCATCATCCCCAAGTCCTCCATCTCGAACTTGGTTGTAAGCTTCCGCTGCGTGTCGAAAATCAATCTATCATCTCTTATTACAAACAGGTCATCCACATACAATAAGAGTATCCCTGGATTGCCTACCTCAACCTTGTAGTAAAGGTTGGAACCCGCTTTACTCTTGGTAAAGACCAAACTAGATAGAAAGCTGCCTATCCTACCATACCAAGTTCTGCACATATATGATTTCTTGTCATGTGTCTCAGAACCAAGTGGCTGCTCCACATACACTTCTTCTTCAACTACACCATTCAAGAAAGTTGTCTTGAAATCCATCTGGTGTATCTTCTATTTCATCACTTTTATATTTCTCTATGCTGCCATCTGCAGCATGCTTGATCTTGATAGATCCATATGGAATTCATAACAAACTTCCCTTCAGGTCTTGGGACTACATCCCAAACATCATTCTTCATGATCGATGGATCATGGCATTCTTCCCATATCCTGGGAACTTCAATATATTCAATAGATAATTTTGTTGCTGAACAAATGTTGTAGTTCTTCTTTTGTAGGTGATGGCATACGATCTTTCCTACACAACAAGTTAAATTGCATAATTAGAAAACATCTCATAGTTTTCAGAAGAAGAAAAAAAATTCTTACACACAAAGAAATATGTCATATAGTCATGCAATTATCTTAGCTAATGCTTCAATGCAACATTTATCCATATCCCGTAACTTTCTAGATGCCTTCCAATCTCTACCAGAACATTGTTAAGAGTGTGCACAACTCCCAACATATCAGCAAAGAGGTTTCATTCTAGATAAGTAGCAATGGAATGTTGTACAATGCCATAGGCCACTTACCCATGCATATTAGTAGTATACTGTTCATCAATGCAACTATTCTAATATGCATAATACACAACCTAATTCTAGGAACATCAGTATATACATTATTGAACAGTATTATTTAAACAATAAAATATGAAAGTAATGTCAATTCAAATACTTATCTTTGTTTGTTTGTTGGGTTGACTCCGTCTCAATCTTTGCTTCTTTTCTGCAACTCCATTCTTATGTGGATTGTAAGAAGTGGTCAACTCCCTCTGAATATATGCATCCTTGTAGAAACTACTGAAGTGTGCTCCTTTGCTTTCTTGCAGGAACAACTGGAGTGTGCTCCCTCTTGATCTTTGCTTCCTGGATTACCTGTCCTTGAACTTACATCCATCCTTAATAACTATGCATGCTTATTAGTATCATCATTGTGTTATCTTTGAGGTCTCATACATAATCACACATTTATTAGTATAATCTTAATACTATCAAAACACAATAATCTTAAACATGTATATTCATGATCATTCACAGATAATAAACATTAGTATTCAAGGTTTCAGGGAAGTCTTATTTTACTCATACATATTCTTATTTGATCATAGGACTCTTCTGGTTAGTTGAATCATCAATCAAGATAAGAGATATAATATGCATAAAACCCATGATTATTCAAACCTATACCTTCATGATTCTTCTGGTTAGTCATATCATCAATTATGGTAAGAAACATAATATGCATACAACCATGATTATTCAAACCTATGACTTCATGAATAATCATTATCAACAACACAACAGTATAAGATCCTAACACAAGGTAGGATTCTAGCTTGATATAGGAAAAACATACCTGGATTAGCATGCTAGCTAGTTATGTCTAACATACCCACATAATGTCTTCTGGTTCTCTTCAGTGACTTATGCTAGTAACCTGCATGTCTCATAAGTTAACCATGTAGAACCAAGTTATACATACCTCGAAAGTAGATCTTCTATGTGATCCATGACAATGGATGAATCTTTTTCTTCATGTCACCATGAGCATATGTTCTTGAAGTAGAACATGATTTGACTTTCTTTGTCTACCTTTTTTGTTAGCAAACAACATAAACCTCATACATTACAATGCATTAGTACAATCATAAGTGTCAAAACCTTAATCAATGAATATCTTCTATTAAGGTGATACGACAAGTCCAGTAATTAATCAAGATTGTACTGTAATGATATGAAGACAAACATATGATCAACTTAACCATGAAACATACCTGTAAGCCATACCTGTCAAGATTGCTTGTAATCTTCTAATGGAAGGCCTTAGCCTCATCTCCCTCTGAGACAGGAACTTCTTCACTTATGCAGGTGACCAATCCATCTTCTTCTAGGATTAACCCAATCCACTTGATTTGCAAGAACTGGACCTGGAGTTGGATTACGGTTTGTCAAAGAAACCCCAAAAATTCAAACTTCCGAAAGGATAGAAATATGCGCCTTGATGAGCTGATCAAGTTGGTATATTCAGAATTTGAAAACTGCAAAGTTTCACCCCTCGAAATTGCCTTTTAGATTTTCGGATTCACTAGGGAGGACACTAAATTAGGGTTTGAGTTTCTCGGAGCTTCACCCAACCAAAATATTTGATTCAAAACTCTAAGCTTCGATTTTTCTGAGGAGCTTCCAGCCGTGGTCACAGATTTCCAAAATTCCAATTTTTGCAGAAGCCCTAATTTTTCATCTTTCCGATCAAAGTCCCGAACTGGGGTTTGATCAAGCCCGGCCTTCTGCCCAACCAAAAAATCTGATCTTGGTCTCTAAATTTCGATTTTGATGAGTAGCATCCAGCCATGGTCTCCGATTACAAAAATTTCAACTTTCTCCGAAGCCCTAAATTTCGGAAGCCATGAATGAAGGTACTCAAAAATAATTCTGTTTTGACAGAAATATATACCTGATTGTTTCTGGTGTAACTTCGAACTTTTCGATCCACAGGGTCTGAAAATTTTTTCTGAGATAGCCCAACCTGTTATCTTTCCATATCGACAGGTCTAACCTCAATTGGATTCTCTGAGAGAGAGTTATGCCAACTGTCGCAACGTGACCTGTTTATGGGATAATACAGGAGAGCAAACTTGTACGGTGTGCCACGTGTCACTGGTTCAACTTCGACCTCTAAACAATTTTCTTGAGATAGCCCGACCTGTTATATTTCCATCCCGATAGGTCTGACCTCAATTGGATTCTCTGAGAGAGAGTTATGCCAAGTGTCGCAATGTGACTTGTTTATGGGATAATACAGGAGAGCAAACTTGTACGGCGTGCCACATGTCACTGGTTCAACTTAGGCCTCGGAACAATTTTCTTGAGATATTACAGTCTGTGTACTACCTATCAATTTTTACGCAATGTCATTTGGAGCTTCCTAGCCCAAGTTATGACATTTTTCCCAAGGTCACCTGATTTTGACTCAGATATGGAAGAGGCAGAAACCCTATATTGTACAGAACATAAATCACAAAGTACAACAAACTAGAGGTTGTCCTTTGGACACAAGGTACATGGGGATCTGATCTTCGACCTGTAAAAGTTTCAGATCCGAAAACGTCGCCAAAACGGATTTATAGCAAAAGTTCTACGATGACTGGTTTTTTCTATATCAATCCCTAGCATCGTAAGTGCAACAAATGTCATACATGCCATATCATGCCTTCTTTCAGGCTAGCTCTGATACCATGTTAAATTTTCAGAATTTACTTCAATCTGATCTAGGATCTTAACTGAGAGAACAACATGTACAGCAAATCTACAGCATATCAATCATGGACACAATAATGCAAGCACACAAGAGACACAGAGTTTACTTGGGGAAAACCATAAAGGTGAAAAACCCCAATAACTTCCTCATAGATAGATAGAGAAATGATACAACCAAAATACAAGAGATAGTCTTCTCCTAGCAGCAGAGCCTCCTCCTCCACAAGTGCGCCACTCTCCATAGTGTGAGTGAGAGAATAGAATGTGTAAAATGAGAGAGACACACTCTATATTTATACACTAACTTGACTTGACCTTTACTTAACTAGGTCGGCCTCAACTTAACCACTTAACATAATGCTGACTGGGCCAACCCCTACTAGGGTGGTCTAATAACCCTTTGACCCACATGGCCGACCCCCAATAGGGTGGTCTAATAACCCTTTGACCCACATGACTTATACAAGGCCGACCTCAACAAGGTGGTCTAATAACCCATCAAGTATAAGTTACGACACTTACAATATAAATGACGACACTTCCGTATAGAGGAATAATAACATCCCTATAGGAATACAACCACTTCCGTATAGAGGAATAATAACATCTCTGTAGGAATACAATATACATATATGTGAAATACATTCTGAAGTTACATATACATCAACACGAGATAGAGTCCTAATAAGCAAAAACTGAACTAAAACCACACTAAATGCATTATATACAAAGTGTTTCACGTAGGATGAACCTACACATAAAATATCTTTAGGTAAATCTCGTTGTGGGGCTCTCCCAAAGATATACCATCACATTCCACAAGCTCGTAATCTCCCTTCTCTAACACACGTTTAACAACATAGGGACCGTACCACATATATTATAATTTTCATTTACCTAGTTGATCGTGCATTTGGTCATAGGTTAAGACTAAGTCAACTTCGTTGAAAACCTGAGGTTGGACGGATTTTTCATATTGGGCCTTAATGCACTTCTTATGGGACTCATTGGCGAGTGCAGCGTCTCAGCAAGTTTCATCTAGCTTGGCTAGATATAGAAACCGTTTCTTCTTTGGTGGTTATGTTGGGTAAGAGTTCTACAACTAAGTTGAGGGATGGTATCTCACACTCAATCGGTAGGATTGTTTCCAAGCCGTAAACGAATTGAAATGATGTGAACCCGGTTCCATTTTTTACCGATGTCTTGTAGGCCCAAAGAGCTGAGAATAGAGTTAAGTGCCATTTAGATTTTTGGGTACCCACGGTGCGTTGGATCATACGTTTCAAGACTTTATTGATCACCTCTACTTCAACGTTTGCATGTGGGTAGTATGGGGTTGAGTTTTTCGTGATGAAAACCTAGTTTGGAACTTAGTTAGTCCATTATATGATTCCTAAAGTGGGAACCATGGTCAAACACGATGGCTTGCGGGACTCCGAACCTAGCTATGATATGATTGAATATGAATAATGTTGTTGTTTTACCGTCTTCTGCGTCGTAGGCATGGCTTTATCCCATTTGGTAAAGTAGTCAATGGATAAGATGACATAACTATGCCCCCCGGTTGAAGTGGGCTTACAGTGCATAAAATCAATACCCCATTTTGCAATGGGGCCGACGGCAATGACAGGATGAAGTGGAGCGGGGTGTGAGCGCTTCTTGGCATGAAAGAATTGGCATGGAGGGCACTTCTTAACCGCTTCAACGCAATCTTTGAAGATTGAAGGCCATAAGTAACACGCGCGCAATATTTTATGGGTTGTAGCCATCCTAGAAATATGACCACCACATGCTCCAGTGTGGCAGTCGTTAAGAACATGTTTGGCTTCGTCAAGGGTTAGACAACGTCATAAAATAGAATCAATACCACTACGGTACAAGGTATCGCTAACGATAAGATAATATTTAGCGCGGTGTCTTATGCGGCGATGTTCATCACAGTTGAGGTCTGATCCGGATTTTATGAGCAGAACGAAATGAATACAGATTATTATCAGATGCTTAACACAAAATAACAGAGATACAGTAAAACTGGTTTTCTATTCAATAAGGAAATAAGCTAGAACTGTAAAATGCAGCGGAAAACAAGCTTGCTGGAATGGTGGCGGCTTATCTCTGAGAAGAGATGTGACGGCTGCGCTCATTTCTACAAGAAGATGGTTACAATGAGGCTCTCAAGGCCTTTTACAATAAACAAGAATGTCAAAAACCCTAGACATCCAAAAACCTAACCCTAGGAGATGAAGCGCCAAAAGTCATGTGGGCCCCGTTTGGGTAAGTTACTACATCAACTTCCCGGGGTCGTAACTTTTGCATACGATCTCCGTTTGGGGCGCTCGGTATCCCGTTGGAAAGGTCTATCCGAGATTTACAACTTTCGACTGGGGCCAAATGTGTGCTGAAGGCAACCATTTGGCCCCCCGAATTGCCAAAAAAGGTCGTTTAGGGCCTCAAAATGGCCCTGGAAGTTCAGGACCCGAAAAACTGCTAAAAATAGTACAATACCAAAGTTGCCATAAAACTGTTTTGAGCCAGTTGGAAAGGTGGGTGGCCACCAATATCCACCTGGATCAAGGTCGGTCGAGAAACATTGGGTTTGGAGATATAAGATAATGTCTCCATACCAGGGTTCAGTCATCAGTCGTGCCAATGAGGAACAAAGATTCATCTGGAAGAGAATCAATGGGCTCAGATTGATCATTGACATGGGGCAATGCATAAATAAGCTCTGCAAAGACCAAGGATTTTTTGGATTTCACTTTGGCAAACTCCAAATCAAATTCCTGGAGAACTACAATCCAACGGGAGTATTGTTCCCCTAGAATTTGACGTGTTAGGATATATTACATCGGATTGGAGTTCGCGATGATGGTGGTTTTGCGGAGTAATATGTAGTGTTGAAATCTGTGGACCGCAAAAACTGTGGCTAGAGCCAATTTCTCCACATGCAAGTAACGTGTCTCAGAGTCGATGAGACTCTTGATGAGATAGTAAACCACATGTTCCTGACCACTGTTGTATTCATGTATGAGTACCATACCAATGGTGGTAGTAGAGGCAGCGAGATATAGAATGTAGTCCCGTGTATAATTGGGGGTTGTATCACTGGAGCATTGGTAAGGGCCTTTTTCAAATTGTCAAGAGACCGTTGGGATTTGTCATCCCAAATGAAAGGAATGTCTTTCTTAAGAAGCCTCATATAGCCCTTAGTAATCTCAGCGAAATTGCAGACAAAGCGGCATAAAACGTTCACATGCCCTTGCAAACTTTGGAGTTATGGAATGTTGGAGGGAGACGGTAAGGCTAAAATAGCCTCCACCTTCGATGGTTCTAGGTGAATGCCATCCTTAGAGATTATGAATCCTAACAATATACCGGATTCGACACAGGATACACATTTATGCGGATGAAAGAGGATGTTGTAGTAGTGGCATCGTGATAATATGTCACACAAATGATCTGTATGGTCCTCTCGTGTATCAAAGTGAGAGGGTAGGTCATCCAGATAAGGCTCTAGAACATGATTGATATCATGAAATGCATATGACATGGCCCATTGAAAAGTGGCCCCGACGTTCTTAAGACCAAAGGGTAATTTGCGATAGGAAAAGGTCCCCATGGGCATATAAAAGCAGTCTTGTTTTGGTCTGATGGGAGTATCTCAATCTGATTGTAGCTGAAAAATACATCCATAAATGAAAAGATGACGCTCCCGGCACAGTTGTCGATAATCTGGTCAATAAAGGGAGCTGGATAGTTGTCTTTGAGACAAGCTTTGTTCAAATCTCTATAATCGACGCAAACTGTAATTGTACCATGTTTCATAGCTACAGGAACGATATTGGACACCCAGTCTATCAATGGGACAGGGTAAATGAAACCAACACGAAGAAGTTTTTCAACTTCTACTTTAATGGCTGCAGTTTTGCGGGGATGGACGGGTTAGAGTTTCTGTCAGATGAGTCAGGCACCAGGATAGACTTGAATTTCATGAACCACTATATAAGGGTCTATCCCTGGCATTTCTTCATAACTCTAATCAAAAACATCGCAAAACTCCTTAAATAAGGCAGTATAGAATTCCACCTCAGTAGGTGTACAAGTTTTTCCTAAATGGATTTGTTCCACAATACTAGTTTTCACGGAGATGTCAATTGGAATGGTTTCCATGATGTTTGCTAAGATTCCTTCAGAAAACACATCGTGTGTAGGAATGGGAATCTTAGTGTTGACAATATCCGATGAAACAATGGATTTTGTATCAAGTTCTACCACCTAGATCGTAGGGAGAGAAGACCAATGATGGTGATCTTCCCATGGTGGTTCATAAATGCTCATGATCTCCATAATAGACTCGTAGGAATAAAAAGTCTGTGAAAGGGAGTCAGTAGAGGGAAAAGATGAATGGATTTGAGATGGGAGATGTGCCACTGTATGGTGGTCAATTGTGTCAATCCAATCGGAAGCGGATTGAATCGTGTGGTATGATTCTTGGTTCTGGTTCGGAGGCATGCAATCACCGATGGTTTCACATTCAGCGGGACTCGGTATAACCCAAGAATCATGAGATTCACGAGATTGAAAGGTACTTGAAGAGATCATGTTGATCGAAAATATCGGGGGTGGGAGCTCTGTAAATACTCCAATGATGGAGGAATATTTCAGCATACAAACACCAATGTCTTCATAATGATGCTGAGATTGGGTCAACAGCGAGACATTATTGGTGGTGTTGGAGTGAACGTCCGAAGTGCAAAAGTCTAACTGATCAATGGTAACAATTTTCCCCTGATGAGGAAATTGGACCAAACGAAAAATGGAATATTCTACAGCAGTCATGGCATAAAACCAATTGCGGTCAATTAAGATGTTATATAATCCAATGTAGCATCTACGATTTCAATATGGATATAGACGATTATTCCCCCTAGTTCTACGGCGAGTGATGGGATGAGTCCGTAATGTTGAAAACCACGGCCGTCAAAAGCTTTTAAAGTAGTGGGAGACTAAGTTACCTCTGGAGAGATGATAGCTCACCAACAAGACAAAGACATGATCGAGGTGGAAGCACCCTCGTCCAAGACGGTACGATGGATGTTGTTTCCACAAATATTAGTATGAAATTGAAAAGCCAATTGATGAGATACTCTCGGCTTAAAGTATTCCAAATTGAACGTGATTGTATTGGAAGAGTTGGGATCAATGGCTCCAAGTGCTGACAATAAGGTTCTATGTTGAGTAGGACAGTGTTGTATAACTTCGAGAGTGGACATTGCACAGGGTGCTTGAGCTAATTCCTCAACAATATTGTAATTCTGGGCAACTCACGCGTTTGGATTGAATGTCGCTTTTCGAATGGTGGCTTTTGGTGGGTGCAACACAGTGTCAATAGGAGGCCTCTCGATATGAAGAGAGCCTGTAGAAGGAGGAGCAGAAGGAATGTCTTCCAAGGGAGTTTTCTCTTTGGAATTCCCATTCTTGTTTGGAGTGGGAATCGAGTCATATGTCTTTGATCGAGTGGATATGTGGATAGTCTCGTTACTCATAATAAGAATTTCGCGATTTGAAAATGTCTCTAGTTGAGTATTATTGTTTTGGTTTCCCCCTTGTAGGGGGTTGTGTGAAACCATTTGCTGTTGTTGATGTGGGAAAGGGTCGATTAATACTGTTGGGCAGGAAGATCCTTTGACAAATTTATTGACTTCCTCCTTCTAAGGAGTGGTCTTCCTAACATATGAGGCAAGGGAACTTAGCTTTCTGTTTAGGTTTGTTATCAGGGTTGGTTTGTTGTGGTTTAGGGTTTTCCTGCTGAGTAGAAGATTTTTTAGGTTTCCCTTTATTATTATTCTTTTTCCCTCTAGATTGTTGTGGTGAGGATTGAACGGCATTCACCTCAGAGGTTTGAGAAGGAGAAGTAGATTTTTTGGGTGCACCCTGGTTTTTGGGTGGAACATCAACACTTTGTTGTCCACTATATTTGGTTGCAGGCTGGGCCTTCACAAAACTAGCTACACCATCGATAGGAGGTTCGGTAGCAGGCCTAAATGGATCACTAGTAGGGCATGGGGTGTGAGGAATCAATTCGTATAGGGTTCTGGATTGGGAATAAACCAAATCCAGGTACTGGAACGAGTGATTTCCTGTTCTTCTGTGACAGCCCTACCCATTGCAACATCCCTAGTAATGGGTGGCAGCAATGACTTTGTAAACCAAGCAACCAGTAATTGGTCATGGATAGGAGCCTTAATTAATATTCGGTGTCTCCTCCACTCGTGAATATGATCGGAGATGTGAGTGGCAGTAGATAGCCACAATGAAGTTAAGAGGTCTGTGCCAGTCTTATATCGAATGGGAAGCTGGAAATGTGTCAAGAACTGCATGGCAAGGGTGTTGAAATCTCTAAAAGAGTGTTGTGATAGCTCGATATACCATTTTGTTGTCGTTCTGGTGAGTGTATGTTGGAAGAGCCTCAATCGTATAGAGTCATCCATCAGTGAGATCGAAGAACACCAAATATGGAATGCCATGACGTGATTTTGTGGGTTTTCCCTGGCTTTGGCATCGAACTTTGGAATGTTCGATGGTAGTTTGGTAGGAATGGGTGGCCAATGTGGTTCATGCCAAATGGGATCGTTTATGAGTCTCGACAAGTCAGATAGGTCCAATGTTTCCAAAAATGGAAGTTTCCTATTGGGTTGCGGGAATGAATAATATTGATGGGGTGCTAGGATGCATGTCAGACCCTGCACTGCATATTGTCGCATGTTATACCTATACATGTTACCCTGAGGGTACTGTTGGAAGTTTTGTGAATTGGGGACCATCTAGTTAACTGGTTGTTGGTTAGGAATCATTGGATTCGCCAATTGATTCGGGATTGAATTATAAAATGATTGTTGAGGATACTGCTGAGTGGGATTGAACGGAGTAGATACCTGGGGTTGTGGGATCCAGGCAGAGTTCCCAAATCCTTGATTGGGTGGATTTCCCATACCTTGAGTAGGGGGAGGTGTTTGAAAGAATGGAGCCCATGGATTGTTCGTTCCAATCTGATTAAGAGATGGGGTTTGAGGGGGTGGGTTCTATTGATTGTTTGAGACACTGGGATAGGGTACTCCAGAATTCAGGTTAGGGGGGGGGGAATGATTGATATTGATTTATGTGCCCCCAACTGGATTTTGGTTTCCAAATATATGTTTCCCCCTAGTAGGTGGGATTTGTGGCCCCCAATAAGGAAGTGGTCCCAACGAAGGAAATTGGTTGTTGGTTCCACTTGGGGTACTAAAAAAAGGTTGTCCTCCGCTACGTTGGTTTTTCAGACCCCACGAAGCAAATGATGCTGATGGAGGAGGTTGGTGATAGGTTCCACTTGGGGCACCAACAGATGGTTGTCCTCCAAAAAATGAGGTTTTTTATCCCCACAGAGTGGATGGTCCTAACGGAGGAGGTTGGTTATTGGTTCCGATTAGGGGACCAATGAACGGTTGTCCTCCGGAAATAGTATAGATTGTGGATGTAGATTGGCCTCCAGTCACAATAGGTGTTCTAACAGTATAAATGGGTGGCCTTCCAACAAGAACATTAGAAGGGATTGGTAGGGTAGGTTGGTTGGTTGCACTAGTGGTTGCAACTTGTGAAGATGTTCGTGCACTAGTTCCAGATGATAAGGGCAGTGATGGGAAAGTAGGTTTTTTCCTCTGAGTAGGAATGTTCCCCGGAGAAGAACCAAATATTTCATTTGGTAATAAATGAGGGGAGGGTTGGAGGGGACTTTCTGGCGTCAATCGCATGGGTACTGAAAAAAGCAGAAATCGTTGACGGTTTGGCCCAGAGTTTTGTTCCATAATGATGAGGCTGGATCAAAAAATTTTGTTGTTCCTGATTCATCAGGGAAATATTCTAGATGGATCCAATCTGTGGGTCCATATCGACCTACGAATGATGTGCCATAGGTAGTATCATAGGACGTGGATCGGAGGGATCTGAAATCGAGAGGATTTTCCACTTGAGAAGTGGATATTGGTGGGAATTGTGAGGCCAAAGCCAGCATTTGCGTAGCTTCACGTCTAAATTTTTTCGTCGCCGCTTGTTCATGGGCTAGACTAACCATTTCTGCTCGTATGGATTCCATGATGTCATGGACTGAAGGTAGGTCGAGGGAAGGCATTCTGAATGATATATTGCTAGAAGATACAACTTCATAGCTACGTATAACCGAGGGAGAAGATATGATAGGTGGGGTTACCAACTGTACAAGTGTATGGTTAAAGTTTGCAGCGAAGTGGATCGTCGAAGGGGGGAAAGGGTCAAATTCCTCAATAACCTCGACATATCCTTCAAGGAGATCAAATTGTGATAGCATAATTGGAGCGGTGCTACATTCTGGAACGATAATAACTGTCGGCATAACGTTGGCTTGAGGTGAGACACTAACCTCATGTGCTAAAGTGGTTTCCACTGTGGTGTTAACTTCTAGTGGATTGTGCTACTGTACTAGTATCGGGTACTACACTATTCTATGGAATTGTACTAGTCTTTGGGAAAGTGCTATGATTTTGGGGTACTGTAGAAGCCGGTGGTGTCGTGCTAAGTTATTGTGGGACGGTACCCCGGCTAGCTGGTCTGCTAGTATGGGGTGTGGTTATGCGTGAAGGTGGCGTGCGACTAGTTCTAGGCACTGGTTCTGGACTCTTCCCTTGTTGTCTTCGTGATTTCCTTTGGTCCTCCATGGAATGGGATTAAATGTTCTAGGGGAAGTATCGTTGAAAAAAGAACTCAAAAACCATGAAGCAACTGAGTGTGCAAAAGGGGAGCTAGGAAATGAAGAGGTGCACGGGCCAAAAAAGCAAGCTAAAAAAACTACAATGAGACCATTGTCATAGTAAGCGAGATACAACAAAAATGGCCAGAAATCCAACAAGCAACACTAAAAATAAAAAGACTCTCTATAAGGTATAATAGCAGGCAATCCTCCTATCGAAGGTATGGAGACCTCCACAGATCGTATCCTTCGCAAGGTGATGAAATCCAAGTCGAACAATACGAAGTGAGAGACCAAAAGCTGAAAGGATATCCATCTACCGAAAGGGATCCCGGATAAAAGAGCCCTAGAAGGAAGGTCACTAAGATACCTCATTCATGACACGTCTGAGAAGGTTTCCTGGAGCTTCTGCCTTTGAGCCCTCATACAACTGGTATGGAGGCTGAAAACTACAAGGAAGACAATGGCTTGATGTCCTTAGGTGTAAGTGGGGTGCGGTATTCCACAAAGTCCATCTGAAACTAGTCCTCACTGCTTACCCCCGTGAAACGGGAGAACCTCCCAATAAATTGGTGTATAACCGTGTCAAAAAATACAAGAGGATTTGAGTGCCCTAAAGGAAAACAACTATGTTTCAAATGGAAAGTGACAGGGAGGAATTATTTGGATTCCTATCCTCAATGTACTACCTAACTACACAATTGTTTTGTATCCTCAAGTGAGGTTAATGTGTGTTTAGTTAGGAGATTGATTTTAAGGGCTAGTTGCTAACTCAAGAGGTGATGGAAGTGCAACTTGATGGTGTGAAGACTTGAATCAAACCATGCATCTACGAATGAATCAATGCAACTTTTCTTTTCTATGAATTTATAGTTATGGAAAGGAGAGAGTTCTTTCGTTCCCAATAACAAGCATAAACACAACTTTTTTCAAAAAGAGAAAAAAAAAAAAAACACTCATTTTTTAACTTTTCCTTTTATATGCCAAACCAAAAGTAAACTACTGTTTCAAAAATTGAACGAATCCAACTACTAATTGAAAAATAAATTCTTTGTTTTATTTTCTACTTCAAATGAGTATATAAAGTATGACAAGTAAATGGAACAACGTCTTATGATTGCAAAAAACAACTTGATCATTTAAGTGAAGGAAAAATAGATCTTGAAGAAAAAAATTATAAGCCAATTCAAAGAATTACAAATGCAAAGAATTTTTTTCAAGCACTAAAATTTTGAATAACTTCTTTCAAGGGTACAAACAAGTATATAAAAAATTTGCATTGAATTTTTAAAAATGATCACTTTTTGCAATGAAGAAGTCAAGAATCCAAGCATAAATTAATTCACTCTTATCACCTCAACTCAAAAAATCCAAACCTAAAGAAATCAAGCAAACCAAGCTCAATAAGGGTTCAAAAGAAAATGCACTAAATGCAGGATTCATACTGGGATCACATAGGTCTGATCAGGATCAAAGAACTAAACTCAATCCAAAAATCAGAAACCAAAAATCAACAAGCAAAAACCAAATTTTGAAGGGACACAGGGAATTTTCGCTCCCTTGAAGACCACCCAGGCACGAATTTTTGTAATTTTCAGGCTCTGCTGCACTACTGGGGCACGAAAATCTAGATATTTTCGCTTTGTGGTGCATGGGGGGCGCGGAATTTCTCTATAGGTGGATAAGGGCGAAGGTCTGAGAAATTTTGTTTGTTTTTCTCAAGTTTGCAGACCCAGAGAACTGATTGTTGAGGATCAAAGTGATAAACAGAGGTCAAGGGTTGATCAAATGCGGATATTACGGATCAAATGGGTAAAAAACATAGATTTAATAACCAAATGAAGATTGGGATGTCCCCAGCAAAGTCGCAAGTTTGTGTTCAAGTAAATTCGTCCTACGGATAGTTAAACTTACTCAGAGATCAAGCAAGATTCAAGCAAGCCTAATCGAAGACAGCTAAGTAACAAGTGGGACCTTAGACTCCTAGATCTAGTTCAATCTATCAATATCAGAGCATTGAGAGAGAGAGAAGAAGGTGTGACTTACTTCATACCAGCCGGTTGTCCCAACTCCAGCTCCAAGTTTGATGTCCAAGATGTGAAGTTGTGTGAGCAAGACACGCACAATATCTCCAAATACCAAATACAATGATAAGATCTAACTTCTAATGAAAACATATCATGAATCTAAACTAGTAAGAAACATCATATGGGAGAATAAGCCAAGTTGTATTAAGGTAGCTCAAAGAAGATGAATACAATGTTACCTTTAAAGTCCAAGTAGTAGTGTCTCCTTCCAAGGCTTCCTCCTTACTATCTCTGCAAAACCTCCAAGACCATAGGTTTGATGCCTCCAATGTTCTACCTTTATCTCATGGATGGCCTCATTCTTATAGGATTTGGGAGGCCAACCACTAAGAGAGGAAGGTGGATCTAAGTGAGTGAATGGTGGATCAAGAGGTTGAACCAGGACAAAGAGGGAGGGTGAGTTAGGATTTGAGAGGGGCTCCAATCCCAAGAAATATCCTCGAAGGTAAGATCCATTTTCCAAGATAAAGATGGTTAAGCTAATTTCCGCGCCCCAGGCACTAAGCAAGGCATGCATGCGCAAAAAATCCTCATTTTCGCGCCTTGCACCACTAGCAGGGCGCAAAAATCTGAGTAAAAACTGCTCAAGGAGGTGGAATTTTGACTTCTATGAGTTTGCACTCAGCTGAGGTAAGTATGATTTATATCCAAGGACTCCAAGGAAGGCCAAGGAGGAGACCAACTAGGTAAGAGTAAGTTCCAACACTCATTAGGAGGTAGCGCCATTAAGTTTTGCATGGTGTTATGACATGAAGTCATGAAATGGCACTCAAAGTGAGACTTTGAGCCATTCCAAACCCAAGGTTGTGACATACCCATGACCCCGTGTACATCTTTGGAGATGGAGGTAAGACCTAATATTTCTTCACATTTTATTCCATCTAGTCAAAGTAGTGGTAGTAATCCGAAGAGTACTTCGTCGAGTGGAAAGGCTCTGAGTAGTGGTCCATTAGTAGTGAATCAATTAAAGCCCCAGAGGTCCATAATAGCTGGGGACGACACGAAGTTACCTATGTTTAATGGGAATGGATCAGAAGATCCAAAAAAACACTGGTTTTTATGCAACTCTATATGGACTGTGAAGCAAGTCCAAGATGACAACGTCAAGTTGGTGCAATTGATAACGAATTTCTGAAGTTGTGCCTTAGATTGGTTTATGAAGTTTTCAAAATTTACTAGTAACCAGCCTACGAAGACCTTGGCAGAAGTCAAGGAAGGACTGAAGATTGAATTTAAGAAGTCGAAGTCTAAATCTCAATGTATTACGGAATTAAAGGAAATCAAGCAAGAATTGAATGAGTATGTTTGGGACTTCGACCAGCATTTCAAAACGTCGATGGCTCGTACAAGCTTCCCAATTAATTATTTACAACATAAGGAATGGTTTATTGCTTCATTGCTACCCCACATCAAAATTCCACTTATGCAACAGAAGATACCAACATAAACGGAGGCCTTGGAACTAGTTATGAAGTTAGAAGCATCGCCTATCGGGGAGACTCGCACTGGTATGGCTCAAATTTAGTCATAGTTAACAAACCTGTCTATTGAAACTCAGGATATTAAGAAGGGAAAAGAAAAGCGTGAAGATGTAAGGTGCACTAGATGTAAAGAATTTGGACATTCCAAAGACCAATGTACAGTGCTTCATGACTATCTTAATGCTAGCAATCCGAGTCCAATAAATCTTTGTGTGTGGTGTTGAATCTGTCAAACTAAGGGACATCGACCAGAAGAATGCTACTTGCTGCAAAAGATGGTGAGTGCTCCCCAGAACTATGGTGCATGTTCTTTAGCTCTGTTGGGCATGACGAAAAGCATTGTTGGGCATATCAATTGCTCAATGAACGGACTGTAGACACATTTCTGATGAAGGGATGGGGTTCAACTGAAAGACACGAGGGACAATTCAATCAACCGCGATTTGGATTCAGAGGTCATGGTTGAGGAGCTTTTGGTCAAGTTAGAGGACAACTCATATGTTATAATTGTGGCACTCCTAGACATTATGCTAGAGATTGTCCCCATCCTGCTACATCTTGTATGTATTGTACAGCGTTGGACCATACCATTGAAGATAGTCCACAACTTATAGCCAAGTGGCAAGCAAAGCAGAATCAGACTCAGAATCAAAATGTACAAAATATTTCGGTGGAACCGCGACCAGTTCATCCTATTTTCGTTGTTCTAACGAGATGTGGTGCTCCAACGGGTGGAGATAAGAACAATAACAATAATATCAAGGATCCAAGAGTCAGACCGGTAGCCCAGAAGCCACCACAGTTTGATGTCCAGAAAGAGAAAAGTGTATTCTTTGAAGATTGGAATGAGATTCTGAGGGGCGCATCAATATCGTCCCCGCCGCCTGCCCATGAAGAAGGACATGTGTATGACATGCCACCTCGCTTTGACAAGTCTACACCAAAGAAGAATTTTGGAAAAGTAAGTGCACTTAATACATTTCTCGAAATTTCTTTGGCTTTGGTTGAAGATGAGGATGCTTTAAGAGAATTGCAAAAGTTAATTGTAGAATCTAAGGAATTTGTACGATCCTAAAGGGTTGCTAATCATTTCAAGAGATGACATAAGACTGGTTGAGAACTGCGACTTAATGTGCAGATTGGTGACTACGACATGGACTTTGTTATTCTAGATTTAGGTTTTGATGTAAACATTTTAACCAAGCAAGCGTGGGATAATATGGGTGTGTAGAATTTTGTATGGTCACCTATCCAGCTACGCTTAGCTAATCAGTAGAAAGTAATACCATTTGGTTGAATGGTTGGGGTTCATGTTGAAGTAGAAGGACTGCGCACATATGCATACTTTGAAGTCATAGAGATTCTCGATGATACTAATCTATATCCTACGCTACTAGGGATTGATTGCAAAAATTCAAAATCATGATGTCATAAACTTCGAAAAGAGATTTTTGACATTTGAAAATGAGGAGATTAGAGTTTTCGCACCTTTGGATGCATTAGAAGGGAAGATATATGTAGAAACGGTCAAAGGATATTATGATGCTCAAGATAGAGATAAAATTTATAATGTATCTTCCAAGATCAATGATTATACTAATCCTACAACAAATGGTACGCTCAGCTCGCGAAGTTTTAGCTCTTGTTCTTCTGACTCTGGTGAAGCTCTTGAAAATTAGCAGAATAGGTTACATAAAGTCTCTATGCGAAGGTGTGCTCATGTAACAAAATCCCTGCGATGGGTTGGAACTGAGGTATGTATTCTTTCGACGTATGAAGGTTTACCTATTGTGGGTCAGTTTATTGATGAATTGGAAATTAAAGTGCCTGAGCAACAACGCTTATTATCCCTACATGTCTCCCTGAAAGCAACACTGGAGAGATGGTGGGATATACATAAGCACTCTATTACTGGTTTGTCGGTTCGGAGTAGAGAGCGCATACATGGGAGAGAAATATACATGACTTACTAGTCCTGTTAATCATTTGGCTACTTGTAATACAATTAGGCATAATATACCAAGAAAGAGTGCTTCCATATGTTCATCTGTACCCTTGATACTATTTCGACGAATTGGTATACGCCACTGGAGCTGCGACAAGGAACTGCAGATTGGGATTGTTTTGTTGCAATGTTTAAACACACATTTAACTATGAGGATGAAAATACCACTATAGATGCGGCTCTACAAGTTATTAAGGCCAAAATTTTTGAAGAAATCCCAGGACCGGCATCCAATCTGCTACAAGACCACGACAATGGAGAAAATTATGGAGTGTTACAATATTAGTGGTGGACCAGAAGATGACAACCCGAGGGATGTCCATATTCCAGAAAGTGAAGGAATTTGTGATTTGAAGGGGCCAAACATATCATCAGAGAAGTTCCTGCACCCATTGAAGATAAAAAAGGTAAACATTGGCTCTACTGAAAATCCATGGTTTGCAAACATAGGTGATTACTAGGATGATGGAACCGTGGGAAAAATTACTGACTTATTCCATGAGTTCCAAGATCTGTTTCCTACTAAATTTTCAGAGATGAAAGGTATAGCTGGCGAACTGGGTGAAGTGAATATTCACCTAAAACCTGGTGCTAAACCCGCAAATTAGCAGTTGTATAGACTAAATTCGTGATATAAAGAAAAGGTTAGAGTCAAGCTCGACATAATGCTTGATGTGGGAATTATTGAACCTGTGGAAGAATCATAATGGATCAGTCCTATGGTGGTCCAAGACAAGAATACTGGGGAGATAAGGATCTGTGTCGACTTGCGGAAGCTTAACGACGTATGTTTACATGATCCTTTTCCTACTCCTTTTACAAACGAAGTGCTTGAGACTATCGAAGGACAGGAAGCCTACTATTTTACGGATGGCTTCTCCGTATATCATCAGATCAAAATTGCTAGGGAGGATCGACATAAAACAACATTTGTGTCAGAGTGGGGTTGTTTTCAATACACGGTAATGCCTTTCATCCTTAAGAAATCCCCTGCTATTTTTTCATGGGTAGTTGTTGCTTCCTTTAAGGAGTTTATTCATAAGTTTCTAGAAGTTTAATTTGATGACTTGAAATTTTATGGATTACTTAAGAATCATATCGACAATTTAAGTTTGATGTTAGAATGTTGTTGACAATATCAAATTTATTTGAACTTGAAGAAATGTATATTTTGTGCTCCATTTGGCATATTGTTAGGACATGTCATTTGTAAGAAAGACATGCTAGTGGAACCTGGAAAGATTGCTATCATAGATTATTTGTATCCACCTACTAGAGTTCGACAATTGAGAAAAACCCTGGGTCATACAGGATACTACAGGAATTTTATTAAAGGCTACGCCTAGATAACAGCACCAATGGAGAAGCTGCTCAAAAAGGATGCGAAATTTGAGTGTAATGAAGAATGCCAGCGGAGTATTGATACACTGAAGGAAAAGATGGTTACAACACCTATTTAAGTATTTCCTAACCGGAAGAAAGAATTTCATGTCCATGTTGACGCATCATCTATCGCTTTAGGAGCGGTCCTTTCTCAACCAGGTGAGGGTTCTATCGACCACCCTATCGCATTTGCCAACAGAAAATTGTCCACTACAGAATCAAATTACACCACGAATGAAAGAGAGGGACTTGCTATGGTTTATGCATTACAAAAATTTATGCATTATTTACTGGGAGGACATTTTAAGATGTTTACTAACCATTCTACGTTGAAATACCTGGTCAACAAGCTAGTGTTGGGGGGGAAGATATGTGGGTGGTTGTTATTGTATCAAGAATACAATTTTAAAATTATAGTTAAGCCAAGGAGATTGAATGCATGCCCCGACAATTTGTCGAGGTTGGAAACTGGAGAAGAACCAACTAGATTAGACAGCAATCTTCCAGATGCACAGCTCTTTTCAGTACAAATGGTTGATGACTACTTTCAAGATATTGTGAAAATTTTGTCCACGGGTATGACACCAGAAGGATACACGATAGCCGAGAAGAAGTAGCTAGTATTCAAGTCCGTCGATTATCAGTTGATCATCGGTCAGTTGTATAAGCTAGGACCAAATGAAGTATTGTGTCGTTGTGCTTTGTAGCATGAGCGACCAATTATATTGGTTGAGGCCCATGATGGGGTCGCAAGATTCCATTATGAAGGAAAATATATAGCTCGAAATATCTTAAGAGCGGGATTATGGTGGCCGCCCCTTCATAAAGATGCGAAAGAATACTACCAAAACTGCGACGTGTGTTAGAGAATTGGAAAGCCTTCAAGAAGAGACGAAATTCCTTCCGTACCTCAGGTTATGCAAGCATTTGACAAATTGGTTGTTGATTTTGTCGGACCTATCAATCCACCAAGAAAAAGGATAAGAGAAAGATATATTATCACAACGACAAACTATCTTACATGTTGGGCTGAAGCAGTTCCAGTTCGATACTGCACAACCATGATTGCTGCGAGGTTTTTATTTGAGAATGTCATTACCAAGTTTGGATGCCCTCGTGTCTTACTAAGCAATCAAGGTACACATTTTGTTAATAAAAATATAGAGGCCCTTACAAAATAATTTCAAGTATATCATCAAAAGAGTACTCCATACCACCCGTAGGAAAATGGAACTCTCGAAGTATTCAATAAAATTATGGAATATGCGCTTAATAAAGTTTGTAATGTGAATGCAACAAGTAGGATTTAAGAATCCCTACAGTATTATGGGCTTATAGAACGACATGTAAAAGGTTGACAGGTCAAACTCCGTTCAAATTGGTGTACAGACTGGAGGTTTTGATTCCCATGGAGTATATTGTCCCCAATTTAAGGATTGTGGCTTTTACAGGTATGTTTTATGTTAGTGCCATTGAAGAAAGACTAGTGTAATTACTCCAATAGATGGAAGACCTCTTTGTCATTGGTTTTCATAAACAGGTGCATCAAGAGAGAGAAAAGGCATTGCATGATCGCCATATCACTAAGAAACATTTCCAGCAGGGAGACTTAGTTCTTCTCTATGACAACAAATTCTTCAAACATCCCAGTATGTTACAGATGCATTGGATAGGGCCATATGTTATCAATTTTATTACAAAAGGAGGCATAGTACAGTTACAAACACTAGATGGTCAAATCCTTCAAGGACTTGTGAATCGGATCCGGCTAAAGCCCTACAAAGATAGTCGTGGTGTGACAAAGTGAAAAGAATTGATTGCAAGTCTATACATATATATATATTGGAAACCCCAAGTTTTATTTTATGTATAATCTGTTTTGTCGTAGATGAGTTGTGTCGATGTACAGTTGTGTCGGAGCTTTACAGAAACCCAAAGTTATTGTTGTGTCGTAGATACTCTATAGAGGTTTTCCCTGTCGAAGTCTGATTTTTGTCAATTGGAAACCCCAACTACCCAGTTTGTCAAAGTCTTTTTCCATGTTGAAGTTGGAGGTGTGCAAAGTTAGTTTGTCGAAGTGTTATTTTTATCACCTGGAAACACTAACATGCTAGACCCATCAAAGTTATATATCTATTAAAAGTTGGTCGTTTGTCGAATTTTTATCTGTCGGAGTTCAAGAGTGACTTTACCTGTCGAAGTTGCAGTTGGGACGCATTTATTTTTGCTTTTATGATGCGTTCCACGGTGACACTAATGGGATTTTCGAATTAAATGTTGAAATGATTGACGTGTGGGAAGAGATATGCCACTGCCACTCTCATCATTGGAGGATCTAGGACAATTAATTCATCTCAAGAATAATACACCGATTACACATGGGGATAACCTTAAAATCCCTCCCATCCCTCACTTCTTATTCATTGTGAATTTGAGCTATTACAGTCGTGACTGATATGCTAAAATTGAATTTTTTGTTGAGACATTGTGCAGTTGTGTGATATCAAAATGCAGGTCGAATTGTCTATTGGAAGTGAGTATCAGGGTTCTATCGAAGAATTCCAAATGCCTGGCCTGATTTCTACGTGTCTGAAGCAACCAAAGGTGATTTCTTCACAGGTGCCTGTGAATGTGCCCAAAAAAATGAGAAATTCCAATCAACCAAATCTTGAACCAAGAACGAAGGCACACCATGATGAGGGCATCTGCGACGGGCTCTGTGACGTTCTTTTCAAGGTATGTCCCAGCCCGTAATTCGAGTGCAAAATCGGTGAGGCTGGGACATACCCATATTTATGAAGTGTTCTTTGGTGAGTTCCCGGTGATATTGGATCAATGGTTAGCAAGGTTGAATGAACAAAAGGAAAATTTCTAAGGAGGTGAACCTAGATATTGGACACCTAAGTTGATACAGCGATTGAAGGGTGTGAACAACAGAATCTCTCGCGTAGTAGATTTCTTGCTAGACAGTGTGTTAGAGGGGTATATTACCAAATTTGGTGTTGACACTATCAAGTCATATAGTGCAGCCGAACATGAGTTCTTTGAAGGTATGTGTGTTAAGTACCTCAAGTCATTGAACTTCTCGATTAAAAAGATTCTTTGTGAAAAAGGTGTAATGCGAATGGAATCTGACGAGTAGAGAAATTGTGAGCGGTGGGCATGGGTATTGGATGTACAATGGTCATGACGGAATTAATGGGATGAGCTGAGGTGATAAGTGGAGATGAAATTGAATCAGATGAAGAGTGTGGATTTCTTTGTATTGGAAGACGGTTTCGTTCGAACATAAGGAGGAGAGTTGTGAAAGAAAAGAGGGGTTGTAGTGTGACTAAAAGGAGAAACTACGAATCAGTTTTACAGCTCAATGAGGATTCTAGTGACGAAGAAGCTGACTACTAGCTCATTCTCGAGGAATAAGAAGGCTCTGAAGGACCGTTCCAAACCCGAGGTTGCGACATACCCACGACCCTGCGTGCATATCCGGAGGTCGAGGTAAGACCTAATATTTCATCACATTTTATTCCATCTAGTCAAAGTAGTGCTAGTAATCCAAAGAGTACTTCGCCGAGTGGAAAGGCCCTTAGTAGTGGTCCATTAGTAGTGAATAAATCAAATCCCCAGAGGTCCAAAATGGCTAGGGAAGACATGAAGTTACCTATTTTTAATGCGAATGGATCAGAAGATCCAAAACAACACTGGTTTTTATGCAATGTTGTATGCACTGTGAAGCAAGTCCAGGATATCAACATCAAGTTGGCGTAGTTGATCATGACTTTCCGAGGTCTTGCCTTAGACTAGTTTATGAAGTTTTCAAAATTTACTGGTAACCAGCCTGTGAAGACCTTGGCAGAAGTCAACAAAGGACTAAATATTGAATTTAAGAAGTTGAAGTATGAATCTCAATGTAGTACGGAATTGAAGGAAATCAAGCAAGCATCGAATGAGTATGTTTGGGAATTCGACCAGCATTTCAAAACGTTAATGGATCGTACAAGCTTCCCAATGAATGATTTAAAACATAACGAATGGTTTATTGTTGCATTGCTACCCCACATCAAAATTCCACTTATGAAAGAGAAGATACCGACACAGACGAAGGCCTTGGAACTGTTATGAAGTTAGAAGCATCACCTATCGAGGAGTGTGGTGCTAATATGGCTCAAATTTAGTCACAGTTAGCAAACATGTCTATTGAAATTCATGATATTAAGAAGGGAAAAGAAAAGCATGAAGATGTCTGGTGCACTAGATGTAAAGAATATGCGAATTCCAAATACCAATGTACAGTGTTTCATGACTATCTCAATGTTGGAAATCCGAGTCCAATAAATCTTGTTGTATGGTGTCGAATCTGTTAGACCAAGGGACATCGACCAGAAGAATGCTACTTGCTACAAAATATGGTGAGTGCTCCCCATAACTTATGGTGAAAGTTCTTTATCTCTGTTGAGCATGATGAAAACAACTATCAAGCATATCAGTTGCTCAATGAACGGACTGTAGACGCATTTCTGATGAAGGGTGAGGGTTCAAGTGAAAGACCCAAGGTAGAATTCAATTAACCGCGAGGTGGATTCATAGGTCATGACTGAGGAGGATTTGGTCGAGGTAGAGGACAACTCATATGTTATAATTGTGGTACTCCTGGACATTATGCTAGAGATTATCCCCATCCTGCTACATCTTGTCGTATTGCATAGCGCTGGATCATACCATTGAAGACTGTCCATAGCTTATATCCAAGTGGAAACCAAAGAAAAATCAGAATCAAAATGTACAAAATATTTCGATGGAACCACGACCAGGTCATCATATTGTCGATGTTCTAACGAGAGGTGGTGTTGCAACGGGTCGAGATAAGAATAATAACAATAATATAAGGGATCCAAGAGTCAGACAGGTAGCTCAGAAGCCACCACAATTTGATGTCCAAAAAGATAAAGGTGTATTCTTGAATATCGGGATGATGTTCTAAGGGGTGGATTAACATCTTCCATGCCGTCTTCCCATGAAGAACTACATGTGTATGACATGCCACCTCGCATCGACAAATCTGTACCAAAGAAGAATTTTTGAAAAGTAAGTGTCCTTAATACATTTCTCATAAGTTGTTTGGAAAGATTAGGATGCTTTAAGAGAATTGCAAAAGTTAATTAGAGAATCTAAGGAATTTGTACGATCCGAAAGGGTTTTGAATCATGTCCAGAGATGACATAAATCTGGTTGAGAACTGTGACTTAATGTGCATATTGGTGAATACGACATGGACTTTGTTATTATAGATTTGGGTTCCAATGTAAACATCTTAACCAAGCAAACGTGTGAGAACATGGGTAGGCCGAAGTTAGTATGGTCACCTATCCAGCTATGCTTAGCTAATCAGCATAAAGTAATACCATTTGGTCAAATGGTTGGGGTTCCTGTCGAAGTAGAAGGATTGCGCACATATGTAGACTTTGAAGTGATAGAGATTCTCGATGATACTAATCTTTATCCTGCGCTACTAGCGATTGATTGGGAAATTCATAATCAGGTTGTCATAAACTTCAAAAAGAGAGTTATGAAATTTGAAAATGAGGATATTAGAATTGTCACGCCTCTAGATCCATTAGAAGAGCATAGATATGTAGAACCAGTCAAAGGAGATTATGATGCTCAATATTTAGATAACATTCATAATGTATCTTCTAAGCTCAACGATTATATTAATCCTACAACAGAGGATACGCTCAGCTGGCGAAGTGTTAGATATTGTTCTTCTAACTCTGGTGAAGCTCTTGAAAATTGGCAGAATAGGATACATAAAGTCTCTATGCGAAGGTGTGCTCATGTGACAAATCCTTGCGTTGGGTTGGAAATGAGGTATTTAGTCTTTCGATGTATGAAGGTTTACCTAATTTGGGTCAGTTTATTGATGAATTTGAAATTAAAGTTCCTGATCAACAACGCTTATTATCCCTAGATGTCACCTTGAAAGCAACACCAGCGAGATGGTGCGATACACATAAGCACTGTGTGACTGGTAGGTCAGTTCGGGGTATAGATCCCATACATGGGAGAGAAATATACAGGACTTACTAGTCATGTTGATCATTTGGCTACCTGTAGTACAATTTGGCAGAATATACCCAAGCAAGAGTGGGTCCATATGTTCATCCATACCCTTGATACTATTCCAACGAATTGGTATATGTTGCTAGAGCTGCGACAAGGAAATCCAGATTGGGATTGTTTGGTTGCAAGTTTTAAACACACATTTAACTATGAGGATGAAAGTCCCACAATAGATATGGCTCTGCAAGTTATTAAGGCTAATATTTTCTATGAAATCCCAGGACCAGCATCGAATCTGCCACAATGGACCGCGACAGTCGAGAAAATGGTGGAGTGTGACAATATTAGTGGCGGAATAGAAGATGATGACCCCAGGGATGTCCATATTCCAAAAAGTGAAGGAATTCGTGATTTTAAAGGGATAGGCATATCATTAGAGAAGTTCTTGCACCCATTGAAGATCAAAAAGGTAAATGTTTCTCTACTGGAAATCCAAAATTTTCAAACATATGTGGTTACTGGGATGATGAAACCGTGGGAAAAAATACTAACTTATTGCATGAGTTCCAATATATGTTCCTACTAAATTTTCAGAGATGAAAGGTATAACTGGAAAACTAGGTGAAGTGAAGATTCCCTTGAAACCAGGTGCTAAACTTGTGAATTAGCTGTCGTATAGACTAAATTCACGATATAAATAAAAGCTTAGAGCCAAGCTTGACATAATGATCTATGCAGGAATTATTGAACTTGTGGAAGAATCAAAATGGATCAGTCCTATGGTGGTCCAAGACAAGAAGACTAGAGAGATCAGGATCTGTGTCGACTTGCGGAAGTTGAACGACGCATGTTTACATGATCCTTTTCCTACTCATTTTACAGACGAAGTGCTTGAGACTGTCGAAGGACAGGAAGGCTACTGTTTTATGGATGGATTCTCCCTATATAATTAGATCAAAATTGCTAAGGAGGATCGACATAAAACAACATTTGTGACAAAGTGGGGTTTCTTTCAATACATGGTAATGCCTTTCATCCTGAAGAATGCCCCTGGTATTTTTTCATGGGTAGTTGTTGCTGCCTTTAAGGATTGTATTCATAACTTTCTAGAATTTTAATTTGATGACTTGGGAGTTTATGGATTACTTAAGAATCATATCGACAATTTAAGTTTGATGTTAGAACGTTATCGACAATATCAAATTTCATTGAACTTGAAGAAATGTATATTATGTGCTCCATTTGGCATACTATTAGGACATGTCAATTGTAAGCAAGACATGATAGTAGACCCTACAAAGATTGTTATCATATTCGATTTGTCTCCACCTACTACAGTTCGACAATTGAGAACAACCCTGGGTCATACAGGATACTACAGGAAGTTTATTAAAGGCTACACCCAGATAATAGCACCGATGGAGAACTACTCAAAAGGATGCAAAATTTTAGTGGAATGAAGAATTCCAACAGAGTCTTGATACACTAAAGGAAAATATGGTTATAGCACCTATTTTAGTATTTCCTGACTGGAAGAAATAATTTCATGTCCATGTTGACGCATCATCTATCGCATTAGGGGAGGTCCTTGCTTAACCAAGTGAGGGGTCCATCGACCACACTATCGCATTTGCCAGCATAAAATTGTCCACTGCAGAATGAAATTACACCACAACTAAAAGAGAGGTACTTGCTATGGTTTATGCATTACAAAAATTTAGACATTATTTACTGGGAGGACATTTTAAGATGTTTACTAACCACTCTGTGTTGAAGTACCTAGTCAATAAGCCAGTTCTGGGGGGGAATATTTGTCGATTTTTGTTGTTGTTTCAAGAATACGATTTTGAAATTATCTTCAATCCAGGGAGATTGAATGCAGGCCCCGACCATTTTCTGAGCTTGGGAACTGGAGAAGAACCAACTAGTTTAGACGACAATCTTCCAGATGCACAACTCTTTTCAGTACAAATGGTTGATGAATACTTTCAGGATATTGTGAATTTTTTGTCCACAGGTATGCCACCAGAAGGATACACGACAACCTAGAAGAAGCAGCTAGTAGTCAAGTCCATTGATTATCAGTTGATCACCGGTTAGTTGTATAATCTCGGACTAAATGAAGTATCGTGTCATTGTATTTTGGAGCACGAGCGACCAATCATATTGGATTAGGCCCATGATGAAGTCACAGGAGGACATTATGCAGGAAAAGCTACAACGCATAAGATCTTAAGAGAAGGATTATGGTGGTCAACCCTTCACAAAGATGCGAAAGAATACTACCAAAACTACGACGTGTGTAAGAGAATTGGAAAGCCTTCAAGAAGAGATGTAATGCCTTTGGTACCTTAGGTTACACTGCAAGCATTTGAAAAATGGGTTGTTTATTTCGGCAGACCTATCAATCCACCGAGAAAAAGGAAAGGAGCAAGATATATTATCACTACGATAAACTATCTTACACGTTGGAATGAAGTAGCGCCATTTCGAGACTGCACAACCATGACTGCTGCGGGTTTTTATTTGAGAATGTCATTACCAGGTTTGGATGCCCTTATGTCTTACTAAGCGATAAATGTACACCTTTTTTTAATAAAACTATAGAGGCCCTTACTAAAGAAATTCATGTATATCATCAAAAGAGTACTCCATACCACCCACAGGAAAATGGAACTGTTGAAGCATTCAATAAAATTATGGAACATGCGGTTACTAAAGTTTGTAATGTGAACCACGACGACTAGGATTTAAGAATCCATGCAGTATTGTGGGCTTATAGAACGGCATGTAAAAGGTTGACAGGTCAAACTCCATTCACATTAGTGTATGGACAGGAGGTTGTGATGCCCATGGAGTATATTGTCCCCAGCTTGAGGATTGTGACTTTTACAGGTATGTCTGATACTGGTGCCATTGAAGAAATACTAGTGCAATTACTCCAATTGATGGAACACCGCTTTGTCACAGGTTTTCATCAACATGTGCAGAAAGATATAGAAAAGGTGTGGCATGATCACCACATCACTAAGAAACATTTCCAGTAAGGAGACTTAGTTCTTCTCTGTAACAACAAAGTCTTCAAACATCCTGGTAAGTTACAAATGCATTGGATAGGGCCATATGTTATAAATTTTATTACAGAAGGAGGCGATGTACATTTACAAACACTAGATGGTCAAATCCTTCAAGGATTGGTGGATGTTTTGTCGTAGAGTAGTTGAGTCGATGTGCAGTTGTGTCGGAGCCTTACGAAAACCCCAAGTGAATGTTATGTCATATATTTTCCGTCGAGGGTTTCCCTGTCATAGTCTAATTTCTTTCAATTGGAAACCCCAACTTCCCATTCTGTCAAAGTCTTTTTCTATGTCGAAGTTAGTATGTCGAAGCGTTATTTCTATCACCTGGAAACCCTAACATGCTAGACTCGTCGAAGTTATATATCTATTAAAAGTTGGTCATTTTTCAAAGTTTTATTTGTCAGAGTTGTAGTTTGGACGCATTTATTGTTGTGTTTATGATGCGTTCCACAGCGACACTAATGGGATTTTCGAATTAAATGCTGCAATGATTGACGTGTGTGAAGAGATCTACCACTTCCACTCTCATCATTGGAGGATCTAGGACAATTAATTCATCTCAGGAATGATAGATGGATCGCACGTGGGGTAAACTTAAAATCCTGCCCATCCCTCGCTTATTATTCATTGTGAATTTGAGCTATTAAAGTCAAGACTGAGAAGCTAGAATTGAATTATGTGTTGAGACATTGTGCAATTGCGATATCAAAATGCAAGTCAAATTGTTTGTTGGAAGTGAGTATCAGGGCTCTATCGAAGAAGTCCAAATGTCAAGCTCCATTTCTGCGAGTCTGGAGCATCCCAAGGTGATTTCTTCACAGGTGCATGTGAATTTTCCCAGAAAAATGAGAAAATCCAATTGACCAAATGCTTAACCAAGAACGAAGGTATGCCATGATGCAAGCACATCTGCGACGTTCTTTCCAGGGTATGTCCCGCCCCATAATTACAGTGCAAAACCGATGAGGCTGCAAAAGAATGCAGGGTACCAACTTGATATTATTATAGTGCCAAAGGAAGTTATCGTGCAGGGAGATATCTTGAAGCACATTCATAAGTTATCGTATGCCGATCATGACACTAGTAATTCACAAAATTCAACTACACCAATTACATGAGGCTTGTTGTTGCAGAAGAGGGGCATCTGACTCAGTTAGAACCACGACAATGGGCTCTTGGTGTGGCCCGAGTTTGTCTGCTGGCATTGTTACATTTACTGCACTCTGGTCGCACTATAGACGCCAATGCATGTGTGAAGCATATTTCCGTATGCTTGCATGGAGGGCGCCTTTGGTTGGAAACTAATCTATCCATTGATACGGACCTTATTGCTCGAATTACGGGTTTACCCAAGGCTAGGGTAGACTCGTCGCAGTTCTTTGTTGGAAAAGAGCAGGACAGTGACTTGGCGACGAGGTTGAAGGAAAAATATATTTTGTCAAAGAGAAACAGGGGCTTCGACGTAGCCTCTATCAGTGACCAGGGTGTTTGGTTCACTACCAAATTGTTAGCCACTAAGTTGGTGTGGAATAATAGACCGAACCAAGTTGCAACAGAGTAGTGTGCAATGGGTGTCCAAATGAATTGGTCTAATTTCCTCTTAAATGAGTTCCTTGCAGATGTTGCGGACACTCAAGACAATGGAACCCCCTTTACATACTCATTGTTATTATTACTTATCTCTTTCATGGGTTGGGCGGATCCAGTGAATTATCAAGGAATGCAACCTATCGGCCTATGTCAGGGGTCATGTTACATGAATCTATCTTACTCAAACTTGAAGAGGTGACAACAAGAGAGCAATGTGTCGTTGTATATGCAGTTGGAGGCATTAAGGTATTATGTGGTTCAAATACCACATATCGATGAAGCAGTGATGGCTAAGTATTGCGGGGGTAGCGAAGTTCAAAGTTGGGCCCCACCATGCATGTACAGGACAGAAGGAACCCACACTAGCAGTGGTTGGTGATGGGATTTAAATTATCCAACGACGAAGTAGAAGCGATGATTCAAGAATGGCCAGCACAATGGCAATTACCTATCAAACTTGAAACCATATCGTCAGACCCATCACAGTAGGATCAACAAAAGGATGGTAAATCTGTACATCAACAACAAACAAGCCAGAACACGTAAGGAACTAAAGGGGGAGGTGACAACAGAAGATCAGCAGTCTAGCCAGACCCATACTGATCCAGAATTAGGTGGGAAACGGAAAGGTGAAACCTCAGGCAGGGAGTAAGGACGAAGCAAAAATCCAAGTGCCATGATACTGCCCAGGATTTGACGCACGATCACATCAACATCCTATTTAATAGGATCTCTGAAGTAGTAGAGGAGAACCAATAAAAACTGAAGAAAAGACGATACAACTATTCAGTGGCGTCACTGACATCCTGGATACCTTATGTCAAGAGGTGAAGAATATTTGAATCTCGGCTCCATCACAGAGCACATCTACGCGGGTTGAGGCTGAGCAAGAAGAGTAACTGCAAGGCCAAGGAGTACCCCTCCCCTCTATAGAATGGGTGGTGAAAATTTTTCCCTGGGAAATCACATTCGATGAACTGGGTACTAGTGTCAAAGTTCTCGTTTACGGACAATCTGTTAGTGCAGACACTAACCGATATCCCTAGTCTGAATGGTTCGGATCTAGAACAAAAGTAGTACACAATACAAATTACTTTCCTAGATTGATCAAATTACAGAGGGTATCAGAAGATAACTCACCTTATGAATGCAGTACTATCTCCTTGCTTGATGTAGCTCTTGATCTCCAAATCTCCAGCTGCAAAACAATATACCACAAGTAGAAACAATCAAGCACTAATAGCATATAAACATAGATCAATCTAAACTAGCAGTCAAAGAAGCCAATTCTAAAGATTTTACAATAACAAGATGTTTATGGAAAGAATTTGCTTTATGTAATTATAATAAATACATAGAGAGAGGTTACAAATGAGATTTGATGTCATAACTCCTTCCAAATGATCCTAGCCTCAAAGATCCGAGATTTTTCCTCCTAATGGATGAAAGGAAAACGAGCCTAGCAAAATTTCACCAACATTTAAGTGATTTATCTTTCTCCTTCTTAACCATGGAGAAGGGGTTTGTATTTATAGGCCTAAAGAGATATGAAAGGTTAAGGATTTGTGGGATAATCTCAAGGGATGATCCCACTAGGTAAGGGGATCGAGTGCCACCTTTCCTAGTCCATAGGGATAAGCTTCCACGTAACCAAGGGTTCTAGAAGTTGCTCGAAGCTTCTCTTTCTCCTTTTAAACCAACGGTGTCGCACCTTGCACACAAGCAACTTGCATCATTGAGGGGTGACGCACCTTGTACAAAGGAAACCAGTGTCACTTATGTGCTCTGTCAATGCGCAGAGTGCATCACCAGGGGTTTGACGCACCTTGCCAATGAGCAAGATGCATCGGGGTGACAACAAAAGGTATAAGGAACAACATCAACTCTTCTTTCAATCATTTAGCCCAAGTTATTTAGGAATCAGGACAAATAGAGGACGCATAACTAAGGATGATGAGATTTTGGTGTAACATAATGCCCCCCAAGCATGAAGCTAGCGAAATAGGGTAGGTGATATGCTTTAAAATATGGAAGTTCGAGTCAAGGACCATCAGTTGGAGTGATGAACAAAGACTCCTGCAATACAACAGACTATGAGATATACGTCTCAAATGACTCATAACATGGTTGTCGACCAATACATTGCAGATCCATGGTAGTATTGACTGACTGGACACAATCATGGCTAGTAGTCACAAGCGTAGATCCATGACGAGATAATTACACAACCACGACCAATACAAGAGTGGATCCGTGTGATATGACTCAAAACATATCCATCACAGGCTAGGTAAGAAACATAAGTGAACCCAGGGTCTTCAAACTGAACCCACAATGATACAAATATAACCATGTGATTCCAATGTCTTGAAGTCGAACATGGTAGAAACCACTTGATTACCGGTTATTGATGTAAACCGTTAACAAGAGCGAGGGGAATCACCTTTGATGTTAATGATCCCCAAGGTATCATAGTACATACCACCAGATGTGAATCAAATGAGTTGAGGTCGAACATTCGGTAAAATATTTCAATCAGAAGTCAATGATGTGACCTTGTTGTTAAAAGCGAGGTAACCTGCCATTAAGGCATGCAGGGCTAAGGCATTTGACTATTTTCTAGGTTCAATCCTTGGATGATGTGTTGAAGTCGACAAGGATAAACTAGTTGAAGGAGGGGCCATGATTTTTTCCACATCATCAACACGAAACAAGATCGAAGATGTTTTGGAGTAGATCGGACGGTAGAGCAATGTTTGAGACTGACTCAAGGTTGACCGACACAATGGAAGGAATAATGACTGCAGACATTGACTCAATCAACAGACTTCTCTTCAACACGGAATGGCATGACTTGGCAGCATTGACATTATGAGATTAACATCGGGACCTAATGCAACTAATGATTAATGCATTCTTTGGATGACCCAAAGAAGTAAAATGACTCATGGAATTGGTGAGACTCAAGGACAAGTTGATTATCCAAGTGGTTCGAATGAAATGCAAATGAGTGTCATGTTCAAGAACGACTATGTACTGTCATTATTACAAGTAAATGCAAATTATTTCCTTATTCTCCATCATGATTGATGAGTACCTATGTGTTTATTAACGAGCTTGAGGAGGGTAACATATGCTCAGTATAGTTCATCCTTAGGACGAGTCCAATCTCACATATTTTACGAACCTGAGATAGGAGGGGTTCATCCCTAAAAGGACCCTTCAATGTCAGATTTTAACGAGTCCAAAGAAGTTAAACTCAACGTTGTTTCATATTTAGAGAGTCTGAAAGGACTAAAGAAGACTCCAATGAGTACTTGTTCATAAATTTTAGTCTCCTCACACAAAAAAGGATAAAACAATGTGAGAAAGAACTCTTCTAGTCATGATTAACTAGAGTGCTCCTTTCTCGTAAATAGTCTCACTGGTCCGAAAAAGGGGTAAACTATCACTAGAAAGATAACATTTCTAATACTTTTACAAGCGTGAAAGAATCAAGTTTGCTTGCCGATCTTTTCTTATTTAGGGAGTCTGAAAAGGGCTTAAAGAATAACTCCAAGGAGGTTCATTTTTCGTAGAAGTTTTACGAGCCCGGAAAAGAGATAAAAGTTAACTCGGTGACTTATTCTCATGTATTTACGAGTACGAAAAGGAACAAAGACTCAGCTCGATACCTTTAATACTTAGTTTTAATGAGCGTGACAATGGTATAAAAAATGCTCTAAGGATTTTCCACACCCAATATTGAGTATGAAAAGTCAACGATGGTTACCATCGTAGTCAAAACACCATTTTCCTCTACCTGTGAGCTCCGAGAAACAAGCTAGGATCCATCATAAGGTTTTAAAACATAAAAATGGGATCGATTATAGTAAAAAACCCATGAAATGACAAAAATTAAAAAGGGAATATTCCATTTTTATATAAAAAGGGTGAATAGTAAAAATTATTTACTATTCATTTTTACCAAGTTGAATAATGAGAAAAAACCTCTTTGGAGCTAGATATTGTGGGAGTCTCGGTCAGTCATTCAGCCTTATGTCAATTCCAGGTAACTCTAGACCTCATCTTCTTTGTTTTGATGGTTAAAATTTTGTTTTTAATGCAAGTTTTTGGGGTTTTTGGACTCATTCTAACTGGGGAAATGTGCACCCTGGGTGACGCGCTTTCCCCTTTCGGGAAGTGCATCACTCAGGAGTGATGTGCCTTCCCTACAGGAAAAGTGCGTCGTTGATACCCTGTCTGCAAAGACGGGGTGTGTTGGCGCAATTTGACCCACGAACTTGGGAATGGGCCCCAAAAAGGAAGTTTTAAGGCAATGAAAATGATCTAATGCCCATTATTTTGTTGTTTATGCAGGGTTTAGCCATCAAAATGGTGCATTGGAAAGAGAGTGAGCACGAATTAGAGGATATACAAGCCGCAAATGATCCTCACTCCATTAATGTTTTGAGGGAGTGTGGGTTACTTAAATTCTTTCATGTCCAAGGAATGAGAGCCCAAATACAGTTGCTAGACTAATTGATTCGGGTATGGGATCTGAATCAACAGTATTTTAGAGTACGGGCTCATAACCTCACTTTGGATGTTGAGGACATATACTTTTTGACAAGATTGTCCAGGCATGGGGCCCCGGTATCACTATTCAAACCTAGGGGCAGTGATCAGTCCACTGAGAACCTCATAACACAGTTCTGTACTCCATGCACGCAGATGTTGGGTGGGAAAATTCCCATAAAAAATGTGTGAGACCGTACTTCGAGGACTGTATTTTTTACGATCGAGCGAGTGGCGGGAAGTAGAGCCCTGCATCAGACCACCAAGTCCCATATGCTATATGTCATTGAATGTATGACACCCACTATGTTCAACTGGTGTGAGGGGATCCTCACAAACCTAAAGGATCAACTGACCAAGTGTCATAGAGGGGATTTGAAATAGTTCGGATATGGTTCCATCCTGGTCTCTTTCTTCCTAGAGAGAGTTCCACTTCTTCCTCCTCAAGTTGATATCGACGATCTCGATCTACGAGATCCACGCATGCAGAGGTGGGATGAGGTGATGGCCCGCCATGGTGGCGGTGGTCCATTGATCACATTTGGGCCAACGTTTTTCAGGTGGTTACGTGGCCAACCCCTCGTGAATGAGGATTATGCTTATGAGGGGGCGAATTTCAGAGGAGATCCCGATTTGGCTCTTCGAGATGGAGAGCAATGGGGAGAGGTTGCTAAGAAAGAGACTCTTTTTTTTATGCATTTTTTCATTTTTTCATTTTTTTTTGTATAGTATTGATATGTCATATCTTAATTATACATATATTGTCCCATCTAGATCGGCGAGTTACTCACCCATCGAGAGGTGAGGAGTAGTTCAGGAGATGGTGGCAATCCATAGAGGTCGTGGAGAAGCTTGATGAGTTGGAGGATAACCTCCATCAGTTGACCACTGACATTCAAGACATTTCCATCGATGATATTCCCTAACACTATCAGTGTAGGATAGTTGGAGTTTCGGGACCTTTTGGACAGTTGATTCGTTGGGTGGCTAGGGCCATCATATGTTACCATGAGTACCCTCAGCGATAGGTCGTATATGATATGATGTAATGAAATCTATAGGCTTCAAATTTTGTAGATGTGACCTACTGAAAGCTTATGAGCTTCAGATTTTGTATCAGTACCCTTTTGTACAACATTTTGCTAGACATGATATATATGAAACACTATCTAGCGGTTTATACACTGTGTTTTTATGATGGATTTGGATCTTATGCATGTTTTCCTATACATTATGAATAATTTCCATGTCATGTTGATTTACGTATCTTTGATAAAAATGTTTATGAATGTGTAATGTGTCAATCTAATATAAAATTAGACAATGAATCGGCAACTGTATTCATACTTCTCGGAATGTGTAGGTATTGAATGGACTCAAAATACATTTCCAAGAGACGTACCCGGGGAAACAAGTAGAGTACTATAGGGTCACAGATAGCGTAGACATGGTTCAAATGATAGACCACTAGTTGAGAATCGAGGTAGATAACAACATGTTCCACACCAAGGGAAAAAGCATCGGTCAATAATCTGATCACCGTGTGATATTTGGCAACGTTATTAGTTGCAGGATCTAGGCAAGTTCCTCTTGAGCTTATCAATTCACCAGCAGGGGAATAGAGTACCCATGCTACCAAGGCGAGTTTGCGGGTGTGCCAACTAGTGTCGTCCGTGAATCCATAATAGGCTTCCATCTCCACATCCAGGCAAAACATGGTATAAGCGAAAATCGAGATAAGATCCTAACACACTAAAAGAAAGTGTCACACAAAACACAAACACCAGTCATGTACAATATATACAAGGTACTAATCCAAGATAACTTAAGCATAATATTGCTTTAGGTAGATCCGATTACGAGGCTCCCCTAAGGATATTTCGTCATAGTCAACCAACTCATAAGCTCCCTTTTCCAAAACACGTTTTACGACATATGGGCCATTGCACATGGACTCAAGTTTACCTGCCCCAAGCTTATCATGTTTTTGGTCATAAGTAAGGACCAAATCACACTCGTTGAAGATACGAGGCTTTACGAATTTATCGTAGTGGGCCTTGATGTGTTTCTTATGCGCTTTGTTGGAAAGAGCTGCATCATGACAAGTTTCATCGAGTTTTTCGAAGTATAAGAATCGTTCTTCTTTAGCAGTTATGTTCGGTAAAATTTCAATGGCTAGTCTTAAAGATGGAATTTCACACTCAATAGGCAATACTGCCTCTAGTCCATACACCAACTGGAAAGGTGTGAAACTAGTGGCAGTTTTGACAGAAGTGTGGTATGCCCACAGGGCTAAAAAAGCATCACATGCCAATTTGACTTGTGTGTGCCTACCATGCATTGAATCATGGTTTTCAAGACCTTGTTTAGTACCTCTACTTGTCCATTTGATTTGGGATAGTAAGGGGTTGGATTTTCATGTCGAAAACCCAACTTGGCACTTAGTTCATCCACCATCTTATTTTGGAAATGCGATCTATGATTGGTGACGATGGCTTGAGGGACTCTGAATCTAGCGATGATGTGATTAAATATAAAGAGTGTGGTAGTTTCACCATCTTCCTTGTATGTAGTCATAGCCTCAGCCCATCTGGTAAAGTAGTCTATAGAGACAATGATATAACCATGCCCCTAGTCGAGGTAGGCTTACAATGCATGACGTCGATGCCCCATTTTACAAAGGGGCCAACAGCGATAACTGGATGGAGTGGGGTTGGGTGCGAGCGCTTTTTATGATGAAAAAGCTGGCAAGGAGGACACTTCTTGACCGCTTCGATACAATCTTTGAAAATGGAGGGCCAGTAGTATCGAGCATGCAAGATCTTATGGGTTGTATCCATCCCAGAAAGATGACTGCCACATGCCCCCAAGTGGCAATAATTTAAGACATGCTCAGCCTATTCGTGAGTTAAGTAGCATTGTAGGATGGAATCAATACCATGGTTGTATAGTGTATCACCAATGATTAGGTAATATTTAGCGTGGTGACGGAGACAACGAAGTTCATCGCGGGATAAGTGAGTACCAAAGCGTTGGGTTTGGAGATACAATTTGATATCTCTGTACCAAGGGTCATAAGCACTAATAAAAAATAGTGACTATTGGGTAGAGAGTCAATGGGCTCAAATTCTTGATCAGTACGGGTAAGATCACAAATGAGCTCCACGAATACCAATGACTTTTTTCTTTTAGCCATTTCAAACTAGATATCGAATTCTTGGAGAATCACGATCTAGAGCGAGTATTTTCCCCCTAGTACCTGACGTGTAAGGACATGGTAGATAGGGTTAGAATCGGCAATTATGGTATTAGTCTGGAGCAAGATATAGTGACGAAACTTCTAGACACCGATGACCGCTGCCAGAGCTAACTTCTCCACATGCGAATAATGGGTTTCAGAGTCGATGAGACCCTTACTAAGGTAGTGGATCACATGTTCATGCACGTTCCTATCTTCCTACACTAAAACCATGGCGAGATTTGAAATAGAGGCAGTAAGATAAAGGATGTAATCCTTGGTGTAATCTGATGGTTGTAACACGGATGCATGAGTAATAGCGTGCTTGATATTGCCAAAGGCCTTTTGGGCGTAGTAATCCCAAATAAACAGGACGTCCTTCTTTAACAATCGCATGTAACCCTGTGTTTTTTCTACAAAATTACACACGAAATGACGCATGTAGTTTTCCTTCCCCTGCAAACTTTGAAGTTCGGTAATATCCATGGGTGGGGGTAGGGAAACCATGGTCGCTACCTTGAGGGGATCAATCTGGATCCCATCTTTAGAAATGATGAAGCCAAGAAGGCGTCCGGACTCCACATAGAATATGCACTTATGGGATTTAAATGGATATTATATTGTCAACATCTGAGAAACACAACTGTCAGATCATCGATGTGGAAATGATGACTATGTGAATGAGCAGGTAGATCATCGAGGTAGGGTTCCACAATATCCTTTATATCATGAAAGACATACGACATGACCTGCTGGAATGTGGCACCAACATTTTTAAGGAAAAAAGGTAATTTTCAATATGAAAATGTACCCCATGGGCAGATGAAAGCAATTTTATGTTGATCGACTGGGTGGATCTCAATCTGATTATAGCCAGAAAAGCCATCCATAAATGGAGAGATGACACTTCTGGCGCAATTGTCAATAATTTGGTCGATAAACGAGGTGGGGTAATTGTCCTTAAGTCAAGCCTTATTAAGGTCCATGTAATCAACGCAAACTCTGATGGTTCCCTATTTATTTGTAACCAAGACGACATCGGAGACCAAATGTGTCAAGGGAGCGGGATAAATGAACCCAGCTTTTAACAGCTTTGATATCCGCAATCTTCCTAGGGCGCACTAGATGAAGTTTTTTCCGGACAAGTTTTGCGTTGGTATATGTTTGGATTTCATGCATAACAATAGCAGGGTCAATCTCAGGAATTTCCTCGTATCTCCATGCAAATACGTCGCGGAACTATTTAAACAAGGCCGTAAAAGTCTTGGTTTCATCGAGAGAACAAGTTTGGCCAATGTAGATATGTTCCACGATTCCTGTTTTTACCGAGATGTCTAAAGTGACGGTAGGCGTGATGTTTGTCAAATTCCCCTTTGTTACAGTTTCTTGTGTAAGAATAGGAGATTGAGGGTGAGGAAAGATATCTGGTGAAACAATAGTATGAATCGCGTTCTCTACTATGTCGAGAGGCGGGAGGAAAGATGATCAATGATGTAGGTATTCCCATGGAGGCTCAATCGAGCTCATAATATCCATGATCGATTCATCAGAGTGAAAAATCTGGAGTAGATGGTCTGGTGATGGTGGGGATGAGCTTCATTGGGGCGACAAAGAACCTGAGGTAGATGCTACCAAAGAATGGGAATCGAGTAAGTCAGGTGTTGATTGGATGGCCTCATAAGAGGCTTCATCGAGGCTGAGAGGAATCACGTCTCCAATTAAATCCATATGATTAAGATCGGGCACAATCCATTGGTCTGTCAAGTTGGATGAGGATGGGATCATAGATGAGATCATGTTCACCGTGGCAACATGTGCTGGGGGATCTGGTGTTGGAAAGAATCCCATCAGGGATGAATCTTTTAGGATTCCTACCCCCACACTCTCATAGACTTGCGAGGAGTGTCCCAAGAGAGAGACGTTATCCGTAGGATGAGTAGTGGTGTCTGGTGTACAAAAATCTAACTAGTCGACGTTGACAATTTTCCCTTGATGGGGAAATTGCACAATGCAGAAGACTGATGATACGACTGTGGTCACGGCATAAAACCAATTTTGACCAAGCAATAAGTTATAATCCAATGGGGCAACGACGACTTTCACATTGATGGAAATAGTCTTACCTCCCAACTCTACAGCTAAATATTGTAACAGCTTGTGGGGTTGAAATCCACATCCGTCAAATGCTTTCAAAGTAGTAGGGGAACGGTTCAACTCAGGAGAGGCAATGGCTCTCCAGCATGATATCGACATAACCAAAGTAGAGGCTCCTTTGTCTAAAACAATACAATGGATACTTTTCCTAGAAACATTGGTAATGATCTGAAACACTAATTGGTGGGAAATCCTCGGCTTAAAGTACTATAATTTGAACATAATAGTGTTGGAGGAATCGAGATATACTGCTCCTATAGCAGATAGCAGAGTCTTACGATGATTGGGACAATTCTGTAAGACTTCAAGCGTTGACATAGAACATGGATCCTGGGCTAAATCTTCTACAATGCTGTAGTTTTGAGTGGCCCTGGCGTTAGAGTTAAAAATGGATTTTCAAATTGTGCTCTTTGGTGGATGCAATACTACATCTAGTAAAGGTTTCTCTCTGGTTAAAGGACCTTGTAGTGGAGGAGTATTTGATGTAGACAAGGAGGATTTTTCAATATTACCTCTGTTAGATTCCTTATCGGGAATAGAGCCGTATGTATGTGACATGGTAGATAAGTTGACCATTTTGGTGCGCATCATGAGAACATGAGCAGTTGGGAAAGGTTCTCCTTGAGAAGGAGGTGGTGGTTGTGCAACCATTTGCTACTGTTGTGTGGGGAAGGGGCTTGTTAAAACTGCAGGTTTGGGGTTTCCCTTGAGAAACTTTTGGATTCATTCATGATGTGGACATTCTTTTGTGAAGTGATCATCGCCACACAGTAAACAAGGATATTTGACCTTCCGTCTCTGTTTTGTGTCGTTAGGATCGAGAATGTTTTTGTGCTCATGTTGGTTATAAGACTTCTTGGATTTTCCTTTGTTCTTCTTCTTACCATTGGATTTATGAGGTGAAGTAGATTGAATTGAGTTCACCTCCGAAGTGGAAGCAAGGTTGGGTGATCGATTGGTGGTGTTGCCAGCATGTGACAAGGATGGAGTTGAACTAAGGTAGTTCTATGATCCTCTCGATTGAGTAGGAGGCTGGGTGTGAACAGAACCAATGATGCCATCGGTGTGTGATCACGTAGGGGGGTTTGTTGGGTCGTTTGTAGTGCGTGGGGAATTAGGAATAATGTCATATAATGTGCCATATTGAGCATAGACTAGGTCTAGGTACTGACCACACTAGATGGATTGTTCTTCTGTAACGGCCCCTCCCATAGCAACGTATTTAGCTATGATGGGTAATAATGACTTCGTGAACCAATCCGTGAGTAGCTGATCCGGAATGGGAGCTTTAATGAGGCGACGTCGCCTTCTCCACTCATGAATATGATCAAAAATGTGAGTGGAGGTTGATTGTCAAAGGGATGTCAAAATATCCATACTAGTTTCATAGTGGATCAGTAGTTGAAAATGAGTAAAAAATGCCATAGTTGAATATCTAAAATTGGTGAAAGAGTGTGGTGGTAACTCAATGTACCACTTTGCAACAGTACCGGTGAGGGTGTGTTGAAAAATCCTTAGACGGATAGAATCATCCATTAAGGAATTGGAGGAGCACCACAAATGGTAAGTCATTAGTGGTTCTTAGGTTCCTCACCGGGTTTGCCGTCAAATTTAGGGATGTCCAATGGTAAATTCACAAGAATAGGGGATCAAATTATACCATGTTGAATGGGATCATTGGTCAAACATGATAGATCCGACATATATAATGTAGCCAGAAATGGTAACTGTCGGTTTGGCTGTGGATACTGGTAATATTGATAAGGCATCTGTGTACCAGTAGGACCATGGATCGAATGATCATAAGGTCCTCCCATAGAGTGTTGTCCATATGGAGGTGATCCTCCCGGATTAGGAGGTGGACCTAAAGGGGATCCTCCTCTAGAGTGTGGAGGTCCTCCTCTAGAGCACGGGGGTCCTCCAGGTGGTGGAGGTGGAGGTGGGACAGGTGGTGGAGGTGGGATAGGTGGTGGAGGAGGGGGTGGGACAAGTGGTGTGGGGGGGTGGGGGGGGGTCCGCTGCTGGAGGTCTAATCGGTGGAACATTATGATGTCCCCATATGGTGTTCATATTTTCAATATAGGGTAATCGAGGAAAAAGATTCCCTGGGTAGTTTTACCTATGGCAATATTGTGATTACCCGAGTATGTATGCCCCCATGGGGGTTGGGTCCAAGTAGACAGTCCCCCCACGTGATATACCTATGAAGGTTGTCCCATGGCTGGGAGTTAACTTCCAACCATATTGTAGTTCATGTATGAAGGAACTGCTCCACTTATACCTTGTCCTCTAACTAGAGGTTTCCCTTCAGTTAGATTTTGTCCACTTACTAGGGTTGCCCCCCAGTTGAAAGTTGTCCACAACCTTGAGTATTCCCAGTGAGCATATGTTGACCACTAATTGTAGGTTGAACTATGATTATACGTTTACCACTAACTAGAGGGTATCCTCCGCTTGAATTTTTAGGTGGAGATGGTGTTCCAATTACGAAGTTGATGGTAGCTGATGGTTTCCCTCCAATCGTTGGGGTCAAGTGGGGTGTAGAACTGACTGAATAATTTTTGGGCATACTAGATGGAAAAGAAGGTTGGTCTGGAGCATAGGTGGTCATAATGGGTGTAGATATTCCTAGTGAAGATAAAGAAAAAGAATGTATAGGGGAATGTTATTCAGGGGTTGGTACCTTCAGATTGGGTCGTGGAGGAAAAATCTGACGCCTAACCCGCTCAACAAGTGAGCATAAGCATTCGATGGTCTTGTAAAGTGGTGTGAGGATTACCTCGTTTGGATTCCATCGAGAAGGGAGAAGGCATGGTGGAATTTCCACCATTGGAAGTGAACCAAAATCAGAAATATTGTGACCTAAGGAGGTCCCCCAAATTGATGCAGTTGGACCAAAAGCGGTTGCTATCGGGTCATCCTGGGGTTGAGATAAAATCCAATCGATTACTCCAGGGTTACCCTCAAGCGAGTGATGAAAAGATGTGTCATGCGGAGGAGGTTGTTCCACCAACAAAGGTCTTGTAGGATCGGTGATGGGTGGATTTATAGGAGGAGAGTAGTTTACTCCTGATTCAAGGGTAGGAATTCATTCTTCGCATGATTCAGATGTTGTGGGTTTATCCATGCTTGCTCCCGATTACTCCTCCTGGCTAAGGGGATATTTAGGTGGAAAATTTAATATTCTGCGCGATCTTCTTAACGGTTGTTCAGCTAGGGCAGATGATGTAAAGCTTCTCCTAAAAGTCTTCTAAAAAATAAAAACACACTTCAAGACCTGCTCAAGCTAAAGCCGCAAGAAAACTTATGTGATAGGTGGGCTTCAAAAGTCTGGAACCTCACGGGATTATCAAGGCATCTAAACTCGCGATATACTACAAGGTCCAACAGTAATACTCGGCCCAATTTTTCAGAGCAATAACCAGGGAGGATTAGGACCGTACCCTTGACCGTATTACCCGACTACCTAGTATTACATGCATAGTATCTCCCCGAGTGTTGTTCTCGGTGTATTGAAACGCTAAGATAGTCAATGGTTAACTCGGATGGTTTTAGGAATCCTAGTGGGGTATCCCGATATACTCAAGGTATGTGGGAGCTCCAATCCGTAGTAGTGTTGTCTAATGCACAACCGTACAACAGGAGCCTTCCGATATACTCTCGAGTACGTGAAGTACCTTTCTATATACCCGAAGGTACGTGAAAGGACGTTAGATATACCGACTAGTATGTGGAAGAACTACAAGCCCCCAGGATGTAGTGCAGGCAGAGTTTCTATCAAAACACATCTCTACCCTATCACCCGAGTTTCTATACAATTTTAACCTAGGCTACCGCTTGATTTTATCTTGTATAGTTAGGTGAATGCACGAATTGTAGACTTGTAAAGTAAACAAGATGCACAACTAATCTAAATGAAGTGCAAGTCTTTCATTTTTCTTTTCGATGAAAACTAATTTAAGTAAGGAGAAATATTTTTATTTTCCAAAAGCAAATGAACAAAGTACCCCTTTTTACTTTCTTTTACAATTTAACCAAAAGACTAAAAATACTCTTTCGTTTAATCCAACAAAAAATAAAAACAACACACCAAATCAATAATATTTTTCTCTTTTTTCTTTTCAACTAAGAAAAATCTATGAGCAAAATGAAAATATGAACTTCACTTTTGATTGCAATAATTCTACTTCGAAACAAAGAACAAAAGAAGTGAGAAGAAAATAAAAAATATGAGAGCATTCACTAGCTTTTCCAATACTCCGAGAAGGCCTAAATTCACTTAATATTTTCAAGGAAATGAAGATTAACTTTCCAAACCCAAGAGAACATCAGCATTGACAACTTTTGAGCTTTTTCAAAGTTTCTTAAACAACTATGCAAAGCATGAAATACTCTTCACAACAATCTGAAGTAATCTACTCGAAATGAAGATAATAAATATTTTTTTGATTTTCCAAACTAATGCACTCAAAAATATGAGAATGATGTCACTTCTTTAATCTTGATTCAAAATACTAGAGACTACTTACTACTGCAATCTTCAAGCAACAGAAGTTCTCAAGAAATTAATCACCCAAAATCATAATACAACACAAAAATCACAACAACTTAACTTTTGGAGGGCTTAGAAATCAGAGTGAACAAATCAAAGATAGTGAAAGGGAGTCACAAGACTGGTTGTACTCGCGAAGGATTGAAATTTTCCACGACTAGAGAAACATATGCTTGACTAACTAGGACTCAAATCAAACTCTGAATTCCAAAAATAAACCAAGGATAAAGCACATTGGGTCTGAGGGATACTGTGGGTGTATAGGACAAAACAAAGACCTCAGCAAACCAAGCCAAAACCAATTTGTGGGATTTTTTACCTTATGCACTAATTTTTGTGGGGCGATGCGCCCTGCAAGTGTACACTAGAGCATTGGAATCCCAGCGACGTGATTTGCACACATGGGAAGTGAGTCAGTGATGTAGGTTGCTCATAGACAGATTGCATCAGCGACGCAGTCTGCTTAAAGGAAAGAAGCTTTAGAGTTATAGTGACGCGGGCACATAACTGCCCAAGTGCATCGGGCGACAACCAACTATGAAAAGGTAAAAACATCCCAAGAACAAAAAGGTAGATGGCTAAGCTAAATGTCCCAATCAGAGCCTGGGTCACCCAGTAACTCTCTGATAATCAGGTCCAATGACAAGAAGGCAATTAAGAGGCTATTGGAAGAAAACCAAGAAATAAAAAATTACAAACAAATCAAAGATTATGGGTTATTACTCCCTAGCAGGGTCGCCAATTTTGTTTACGGACAATACGTAAGTGCGGACACTAATCGATCTCCCTAGTCTGAATGGTTCAGATCTAGAACAAAAGTAGATCAAATTACAAAGGGTAACAGAAGATACCTCACCTTATGAATGCAATACTATCTCCTTGCTTGATTTATCTCTTGATCTCCAGATCTCAAGCTGCAAAACAATATACCACAAGTAGAAACAAGCAAGTACTGATAGCATATAAACATAGATCAGTCTAAACTAGCAGTCAAAGAAGCCAATTCTAAGGATCTTACAATAGCAAGATGTTTATGGAAATAATTTGCATTAATGTAACTATAAGAAATACATAGAGAGAATTTACAACCGAGCTCTGACGTCGTAACTCCTTCCAAATGATCCTATCCTCAAAGATCCAATCTTTTGCCTCCTAATTGATGAAAGGGAAACAATCCTAGCATAATTTCACCAGCATTTAAGTGCTCTATCTTTCTCCTTCTTAACTATGGAGAAGGGGTTTGTATATATAGGCCTAAAGAGATAGGATAGGTTGAGGATTTTTGGGAGAAGCTCAAGGGATCATCCCACTAGGTAAGGGGATCGAGTGCCACCTTTCCTAGCCCATAGGGATAAGCTTCCACGTAAACAAGGGTTCTAGAAGCCGCTCAAAGCTTCTCTTTCTCTTTTTAAACCAACAGTGTCACACCTTGCACAAAAGCAACTCGCGTCTTTGAGGGGTGACGCACCTTGTACAAAGGCAACCAATGTCACTGACACACTCTTTCAATGTGCAGAGCACATCACCAGGGGTCTGACGCACCTTGTCAATGAGGACGAGTTGGGGTGAAAACAAAAGGTAGAAGGAACAACAACAACTCTTCTTTCAATCATTTGGCCCAAGTGCTTTAGGAATCATGACAAATAGAGGACACATAACTCATGATGATGATATTTTGGTGTAACAGTTCCCAAGTCAGGGTATCTAGATATTAAATTAGCTGCATTACCCCTATAGATGTTGCACAGGATACAAGAGAGTTTTGTTAAGGAAATAAAATCAAGGGAAAGTTCTCTACTGGAATATATGAAAGCATATAAGAACCAGGCGGCGACATTGAATGATCTAAATGTTGATCTTCAACAGGACAAGGACCTGCTGCGACAGGAGAAAGACAAAGTTCAGCGAGTTGTTGAAGTTGTATGCCAACCAGTGCCGGAGGCAGAGGTTATTGAAGAAATGACAACATAAGAGAATGCATAGTGACTAAATACAATCATCTCTAGGTATCGTCTGAAGGTACAATAATTGGAAGCGAAGTTGGTTCCCAGCACCCCACCTGAGGTCATCGAGCAGCGGCGAGCCAAAATTCAGGAGGCTATTCAAAACCTTCAAGTGATGGAAACTCAATCCATGCAGATGTATGATGTTGTGTTGCAATCTTGGGATTCCCTATTTGAGGATGTTGAGCTACAGGAGATTCAAACGCGGCTTAAGACTGTTGAAGGGAAGATGAGTGCCTTACGAGAGTAGTTGAAGACTCTCCCTCTAGTACAGAGAATGAGCAGAGATACCAAAAGCAAATAGTTGCAGCAAGAAGTTAATCAGTTGAGATTGCAGCATAGGAAACACAGAGAGAGAGTCTAGACACTTCAATGTGAGGAACAACGCATATAAGAGGACATTGGAAGTCGACATACTTCCATCAATTCGGCAGTCACTCAGGTTGTCGAGGTAAGACAAACACATATTACTATGGAAGTAGTTGAGACTATTTTCTGAAAGAAGGAAGAAGTCCAGCAGTTGGTCAAAGCAAGAAAGAACCGCTATGAAGAGTTTTTGTCGAAGCTACAGGAACCTGTCTCACAGCCCTAAAGTGGCTTGGGATGAGACACATGTGAGTGTTGGGGGCATGTTGGGCCTAGTGTTTTGGTGGTACCATTTTTGAAGTAACAGTTTTCGTATGGACGAAGACATAAGGGAACCAGTTCAACAATGCGGTCAACTCCAACGAAGCGGCCAGGAAATGGGGAAAACAGTCATGTTAATCGTGTCAAAGGTCGAAGTTGAGTCAGTTAGTTAGAATTGGTCCTGACATTGTGATAATGAGTCGGTTAGGAATTTAGTGGGTTAGTGGGAGCGAGGCAAGCTTAGTGCGCCCTATAAATATGTATTAAGAAGGATTTTTTTATGGTTAGACGCAAGTAGTCGAGATGGTCGAGTCTTGGTGCTCTGTAATGAAGATATCCGATATCTATGTTGAAGACATTTTGGAGAAGCCGAGTCGTTGATCTGCAGGCTATGTGCACAGATACCTTGTAATACATGAAGAAATATGTAAGTCTTACCTGAAGTGCTTATTTGGTTGCAACTCTTACTAAAATACAAGTGCTTCGTGGTTTTTCCCAGATGGATTTCCATGTTAAAACACAGTGTCTTTATGTGTGTTAATGTTTTGTGATGTGATATTTGTTCCTTCTTCTATTGAATAAATAAGCAAATACATGATGGGTTTAGTTGTATGAAAACTGGATGGCGTTATATTAATCTGGCTAAGTAATGGAATATGTCGATGTTATGAACTTGTCGAAGCTATGGTCTGTCGTTGTTCTGTAACAAAACATAATGATGAATGTATTGGTTGTCGAGTGTTCCCTTATGTGCTACATGAAGTATGGTTCCCGCAGTCCCCATAGATACTTCCGGTGAGACTTCATCTGCTTTACAGGTGTTGTCGAAAGGGATTTACTCCCTTTCGGGCCGATGTCTGTGGATTGTGGGGTTTGTTGGTGGATGTTAAGTGTTGAACCCTAGTCGAAGTGATAGTGCACCAATAGATATCAGTCTAAAATCATCAAAAGGATTTAGGTTCATTTTTCTTCAGAATCAAGGAAATGAATGTAGAATTAATATCTACAAGAACACTTCTAGAGATATGAGTTTCCTCCACCACCCTCCAGAGATCCTTTTTCAACAAATCATATAAACCTAAATAGAATTCTATGATCCATCCATCTGGACCCGAGCTCTTCAATTTTTTGAAGGAAAGCATAACATTTTTAATTCTTCCTCGATCACTAGTGCTGCAAAACTGTCATTTGCCTCTTGATCAAACACCCTTGGAAAATTCCTACCTAATCTCATTTGTTTAACTATGTGAGAGGCATCATTTTTCAATGGAAAGAGAGCTAAAATGAACTTCTCCATAACTTGTCAGGTCTTTGAAATAGGAAGCTTTAAATCCATCTACCCTTTCTAATTCCCTAATAGTGTTGACATATTTGACGTATGCAACAAAATTATGGAAAATTTCTGAGTTACTGTCACCCTCTCTCAACCAAATCACTATACTTTTTAGTCTCCATGTCGATTCTTCTTTAGCTAAGTTATCCCTCTTTCAACTCTCCAAACCCTTCAGGGTTTCTAGCTCTAGGTCATAGAACATGCCAACTACATTATGTTCGAACATTATAGCAATCTCCTTTTCAATTGTCAATAAGTATTCCTTCCTTTTGACGTTTTGAGATCTATCCCACTTTGCACTTAATCTTTTGACATTATACAAAGTGTTGACAAATTTTTGAATAGTGAAATCACCATCACGGGTGTCGAAGACTTTCCAAGAAGAGCATACTATCTCCCAAAATTTCTTGTCAGACAACCAATCATGATTGAACTTAGATGGTCTTGAAGGCTTTTCATCCTTCTTTTCAATCTGTAGTAGAATCAGAAAGTGGTCAAAAGATCTATACTTCTCGATCTCCATAACTAAAGGTTCTGCCATTAAAAATATGTCCAGTCTCTAAGAAATGCCTATGATCCCTCCATGAGCATTTCTCCAAGTCGGAACAAGTTGGGAGGTTCAATGACGACCAGGTTGGCTTGTTAAAATAGATGACAAAAACATGAGACAATGGATGTTTCCTTACTGCAGCACCCCAATTCTCTTTGACAGTAGTGTTAAATTCATATCACCTCCAAGACTTAAGTTTTCTCCTTTTAAAACCTCCTGGTCCCTTAAATCTTCCCAAAAAGTACATCAATCACCATAGGACCATATAAATTGGTAATTTTCAAAACCATGCCAATATCCTCAACCTCTATGTCCACAACAATTGCCACATACAACATATTAGTGTTGTTAGTTGCAAATATGTGATTCTATGTAGTTAGCAACTTGCCCGGAAGTCGAACACCATCAATAGCACAAAAATTTTAGTTAGGAAGTAGAGGCAAAAGAGTTTTGATTGCTTTGTCCCCAAACACCATGGTTTCCTGGAACAATATAACGTGTGGCTTATAAAAATTTAGCATACTTAGGAGGGATTGTCACTTAGGACCCCCCTACCCCTCTCACATTTAGAGAAAGAATGAACATCTTGAACCCTCCTTAAGGGATTCTCTACTCTAATTTCCCTCATAACTATTTGTTTCTTTCCTTGAATAACTTTGCTTGATGCTTTGGACTTTTCTATGGAGACGTGGGATTTGTGACCAACTTGAGAAGCTTGCGGAGCCACTAGACTCAACCCCCCTTCTACCCCCTAATTTTTTAAGTCTATAATATTCTTTGATCTAAGTCGATAATGTGAAAAAACCAACTCCTTTGGGATGATTTTGTGTGAGAGGAGCTTATCTTCAAAAGGTGAACCTTCTAATGTTGACTCATAAGTCTTGCTTCTATCACATACATCTACCGGAACCTTCAAAAGTTGTTTTTGGAAGTAAAATTTGTCTATTCCCAGACACTAATAGAGGAATTTTCCACCAGGGAATAAGTAGTCAAGCGTCCAATGTGTTAGCACTCAAAATGTACCTCAAGTTGTGGGAAGGCCATTTAAAGATAACCACAAAACCGAGCTTTAGGAAAAAGAGTTGGATTCTTTCTTTCCATAGAGGGATCTCTCACTGATTGTTTAACAAGGCCAGATATATGAATAAGAATTAAAATCATATTGTTGTTTGGTTGAAACAAAGCAAGCATTCATTTGGAAATGGAGTCAGAGTATAACACATATGTCAATTAACAGTGTTGTGGCATGGAAATTTATATCAAAGACAAGGTAGCTACTCATTTACAGTCAAAATGTTGTTGTCTGGTGATAAAGAAGAAATAAAGAACAGACCATTAACATGGGCATCTAACAAGGATGAATCCAATGCTAACTTTAGTAGAAAAATAGACAGAGCATACATGTATGAATTATACACTATCAAACACTTATTTCAGACATGAATAAGATAAGAAAATGGAATAGATAACAAGGAACACATTCACATGAGGAAAGAAGATACGGATTGTAAAGCAAATAACACAGGAATCTCTGCAAAATGCCAGCTTCAGCTCTGTAATTTTATTAAGGATAGATCTCAAACACAAAACTCAAGTCACACGGGTTTCAACCATTTTTTCTCTCTATTACATGTGAATATATAGATATCTCCAGCCCTTAGGCTCGAGTCACCCTAACAAAAATTTGTTACAACATCGATGACACCTATACAGACAGGTCCATCATCCTTGAAAATCGGTTAAAAAAGAAACAACAAGGGCTGACAAGTAGGCTTAATTGCCTATTACATGTGTCAATGGACATTTACTAACTAGTAACAGCTCCTAGTAAATAAACAAAACCCTAAGTAACTAATACTTCATGATGCAAAATCTCCACGATATTCAAAATCTTTATGCATGCAGCGTTAGCTTGGATTTTCCATATTTATCCACAATCTTCCATTGGTCGGCAGCTGGAAAATTTGTAGTGGCCACCTCCTTTAGCAATACCCTCAACTCTAAATGGTCCGTGTATGAATAGTTTTGTAGGTGTGCACATGCTTCTTTGACCATCAAGACCAACTCAAACTCCTTTCCCAGCTTGTCCACCACTGTTTTACCTGATAGTGATTGGCTCATGTCAACAAAGTTTGCATGATCCAAACTGCATTCCATCAACCTGTCTCGATACTCTTTTTGAATCAGCATGGTCCCATCTTCTTCCCAAAAGAGTGGAAGCCCTTCTTGAACAAAGGATCAAACATATCTCTAAAGAGCTTCACTTGGTGTGCCAAAATATCTATCTTGGCCTGAATTGTATCTAACTGATGATGTTTATTCACCACTTTCCTTTCCCAAATAATGGTAGATAATTTGTCCTTTATGCCTGCTGCTTTCAATTCATCCTCAGTTAACCCATAAAAAAACTCTATGGCATTTTCAGCACACTCAATGGGATTCTTATTCAACTTTTCTTTCACTTTTGTTACACTTTGCTTGGCCAATTTAATTACAACTTCCTTGTCCAAAACAAAGTCAAGATAGGGTCTGAATTTGTCTGCCTCTGCAATGATACCATCCCAAATTACCTGCTTTGCTTCCTCCAAAGATGTTTGGCCTATATCCTGCTTCAACAATTCTTCATTCTTGACCTGTATCTCTTGGTATTTGGCTTCCCAAGCCTTTTTCTCTTGCTCTTCCTTTGAAACCATGCACTTCAGACTTGTATTCTGTTTCTGCAACTTTTCCAGCTCTAAGTCCTTCAGACTTGCCTGTGCCCTAGCTTGAACGATGGAGAAGTCAACAGATTCAATGGAAGAAGAGGTGGACATACTCTCCAATTCTTTGCTTTTCTCTTGCAATTTCTTCTCCAACTCCTCAGATTTGGCCTTTAGGTTTTTCTCGCCCTCTACTATAAGGGACATATCCCTTTGCCACTGCTTTTCTTTCTCTTCAAACATCAATAATTTGGCTTTACATTCTAGCTCTTATCTTTTCTTCTCAAGCTTTGTCAGCTCAGATGCTTCTACCAACTGAGTGGAAGGAATCTTTAGTTTCTTCTTTAGTGCTTGAATAGTATTATCCTTCTCATTCAATAGATTTTGTATGCTTTCCCTTTTGTCTGCTTGGCCTTCAATATCCAACAAGTCTGTCTGCAACTTCTTGATTTGTGCCTTGTGAGCTTTATTCTCCACCTTCTCTTGCCTGAGCTGATTCTCAATCTTGCTCTTCCTGGACTATAATTTGGACAGTTCTAATGCAGCTTTTAACAATTTAGCATAAATTACATCTCCAGTTTTCTTATGTATATGGATCATGTTAGGAATGGGAATGTCCTCCAAGTTCATTTTCACCTCAGTGGCCTTATCTTTGGTTGTTGTGGCCAAATTCAAAGTGTTCTGAGCATGGCTCCTGGCAGTAACTAAGGATACATTCTTGTTATAGATATGTCTAACCTCTGCATACAAATTTGATTCTTCTAAAGCTGCATCTTTATCCCCTTTATACTCATCCAATAGCACTGGTCTACTTTTGCCTTGTGCAGCAAGTTCAGTAGCTGCTTTACCAAATACATACTCCTTGATTTCGAAGGCAAGTACTTTGGATTTCACCTGCTTCTTCTTACCCTTATCACTTGTCACCAGTACCATTTGTTTCTCCTCTTATACCTTTTGCTTCTTTGGGGCTCTTTCTGTGTCTCCATCTTCTATATCCATAACCTCAGGAAAGACTCTTTTATTGCTCTTCTCAGAGCAGCTAGCTAAGGGTGCAACTTTTTCCAATGCTGGAATCAAGCCGTAAATATCAAACTATGTTGAAGTGACTCCTTCTACTGGAGCAGTGGAATCCTCCTGTATATTAGCATCTTCTTGAATCTTAGAGGGATATTCCATCCAGTTAGAAGTATCTGCTAGACCTGTAAGCTCAAAGTGTTCAAAGGCTTTTTTTTCTATCCCACCTTCTGTTAGAAATAATGTGATGGGGATCATAATTTATGGCAGCATATGTTTGAAATCCCATTTCTCTTATCACACACTCAATGGCTGAAAGGGAAGCTTTATTCTTAATGATGAATGGGCCTACATCCCATGGAAAAGTAATGTCAGAAGCCTTCTTATGATCTAGGAAATATTCAATTTCTGCCCTTAACTTTTTCCTGATCAATTCTAGAGAAAACACTCTAGGAGTCAAGAATGTCGGTAGTACATAAGGTGGATGAGAAAACCCATATACTATGATTATTGTGTTGTGTTCCAAGAGAAATCAATCACCTATTTTCTTCTCAGGAGAAGGTTGCAACATCTCCTTCATCTTAGTTGACACCCTGGGCAATCTTTCCTGATAAAAAACACTGTAAACCTCTGACATGAGGTTATTCATGAACTTGGTGTAATTTGTTTGCACTTCCTTTGTGAGCATCATCTCAGGAAGCTGCAAATTTTCTTCATTAAATGACAAGAACATCCTCAGCAAATATGCTTGAAACCTGAAACTTTTGTTATCATGGAAGTCCACTAGCTGAGAATGGATATTCTCAGCTAGGGACTCATCAAACTTAAGGCAAGCACACTGGACTGACTGGTCAGACTCTTCAGACTCTAACGGGTAGGTGCTTAGGACAAACAACAAACTTATCAAGGGCTCAGTGACATACATATTTGTGTCTAATCCTAAAAATTGGCTTAGCATGGTTATGACACACTTAGATTCTTCAATAAAGAGACTGACTTTGACTAGGAAAGGTTGGTCATGCAATGTGACACTAGGCTTTAGGCAAACCCTGAAGAAAATATGCTTTAACTCAACCGTGGACTGTCTAAAATACTGAATTAGGGATTCTTCCTTGTACTCTTTGGACTTCAGACTGAATTCATCATGAATTGACAGGGCTTTTCTTATGACGACGGGGCTTACAGGACACAAGATCTTTGAACTGGACGCATCCATAATTACCCTCTCAGAGGAGGAGTAATTACTAGCGCACCAATCGACGAATTCAGGGCAGTTTAGGGTTTGGTCGACTAAGAAAAAATGGAAAAAACGACTTGTATACCTTATGCACATCTATACCCTAGTTCCTAATAAGTTTCAGTCTATCTTTTACTACTTCAATAGGTCCATTTAGCAGTATTGTGTCATAAATCTCAGCATCCGTGTCTTCTAATAGTTTCTCTATCTTCTGGTGTTCGAAACCCGAGGGTTCTACTTCTCCAAGCTCATCCATTTAAATAGTTTTATATGAGGACAAGAGGCCTACCTGGTTTACTGAGAGCTAGTCCAAGGTTCGTGATTGAGGTGGCTTCTTTCTGCACAGTCGTCGGCTTTCGCTTTCTAGCTCATATATTATTTTTCTTTCCCTATCATTCCTGCATCTGTTGTAGCGAAGGAGTTGTTTGAGCCGTCCATGTGCACGACCAATCCTGAACCGTTGATCCTTTTCATGTTCAACTCCCCAGTCTTCCGCAATCCTCATCCTCTAGAAAGCTGGCTTCTCGCACCTTCAATCTGCGAAGCCAATGCTGACCGTAGAGCTGAGTCTTATCCTCATCCTGACCGTCCAAGGGTGCGATCCCTACCAAGCTTCACCAATTTGGAAAATGTTGTTTTTTCTTGCATGTTGTATTTGTGAAGCCAATGACCGTCATTGATGCTCATCTCCGCCAAATCTACGTCGTCACAACTTGTGGAGCCTACCGCTACTTCGTAGATTCGAAAAGTTCATTTCTCCGTGCATGTCTAATCGACGAACCCCTTGATGACCGTAGATCCTTTTTTCCATCCGTCGATCTTACCATCGATTTGCTTGTGGGTTAACAAAGCTCTGCCCCTACCCAAACCATGCAGCTTTCTTTTGTGAAGTCGCTTGTGGGCGTCATTCTCTACTACCACAGATCTGGTTCGTTCATTGGTGCCTCTATATAACTTTGGGCGGGTTTTCACACTTTAGCCCTCATTTGTAATGTTGAAACTTAAGATTTTCAATCATTTCCATTTCCCACTTACAAATAAACATTCAGAGCTCTTATTTGCATTCTTCTAGTTCATACAATTAAAACATATCAGGCCTTACATGTTATTTGCAGGGATCAATCCTTTCCACATATTTAACCCAAAACTAGTGCTAGCAACTGACTCCAATTGGGGATGCTATCCTCTCTGCGAGGTAGCAAAGAAACCCCGTAGACCAAGTGTCTGATCCATTGGGTTGTTCTCAAAAACTTCAAACCACTATTTTTGCTTTTTTTGTATATAAAAATAAAATAAAGGAAATGGTTATCCCTCCAGATCTTAGGGCCTTCTCCTCAGGCTTCCAATCTCTTGGTTCACCATCTGTACTTATTCAAATGCAAAGAAATATATACACCTATGGTACAAAAGTTACCTGTCATCTTCAGGACAAATAATGCTTCATAAATCTTCCATTTACTAGGCCACTTCCTAGCTGAGACCCATCCTAATGCTCCAAAATGAATGAATTTGCATCTCTATATGCTGCAATGATGTATGGACCTACCCACATATGATCAAACTTCCCATGTTTGTCTTCTCTAGGAGCATCCCACTTTAAGACCAAATCATCAATCTGGAATTGTTCTTCCTTAACCTTCCTATCGAAAATATTTTTCATTTTCTCCCAATGTACTTGTACTTTGTCATAGGCTTTATCTCTCATTTCATTCAGTTCTATTATCCGATTTATCCTTCTCTACATATGATTTGGTTCATCTTCGTGTCCCTGCAACAATTTCATGACCGACACTCCTAAAGATGTTGGAAAAACAACTTCAGCTCCATACACTAACTGGAATAGTGACATTCCAATTTCCTTTTTTGTGCTAATCCTGTCAGCCCACAGAGCATATTTCAGCTTTGTATGCCAAGCTCTTTTGTTCTCTTCTAATAATTTCTTAATTATTCTTACCAGGCTTTTGTTAGAAGATTCAACCAATCCATTCCCTTGTGGATAGTAGGTAGTAGAATGGTTCAAACTGATGTGATATTTATGGCAGAAACTTATCATCTTCTTAGATTTGAAAGCAGCTGCATTACCTGTCACAATCCTTCTGGGCCATCCAAACCTGGCCAAAATGTTATTCTCTAAAAAATCCATGATCACAGCATCAGTGGCTCTCCTTGTGGGTATAGCCTCAATCCATTTTGTGAAATAATCAGTTGCTGTCAGAATCCATATGTGTTGACCTAAATAATTTGAGTTGATTTCCCCAATGAAATCCAACCCCCACTGCTGGAAGGGTGCCTCTACTAAAACTGGGTTAAGAGGAAGTGAAACCAATTTCCTTTTACCATAAAAAATCTGACACTGATGAAATGTAGTAGTCTCTTTATAAACATCAGAAAACATAGTAGCCCAATAAAAACCAGCTCTCAGAAATTTATTTGTTGTTACCTTCCATGAGTGGTGTCCTCCACAATCTCCTTTATGGAATTCCTTCATTGTTTGTTGAGCTTCATTTTCCAATAGCAAATTTAACAATATACCACCAGTGTCCTTCTAATACAAGTATTGATTCATAATGCAAAACTTTGCAGCCTTCAGCTTCACAGATCTATCTCTTGTTTTACTCAATCCTGCAGGGGCTTGTAGGTTTTGCAAAACATATACAATATCAGTGTACCATGGTGATGAAGAAAAATCTGGCATTACCTGTGTCCTTGTGTAAAGCTGATTTGAATGACTCGTCAGGAAGTTGAGTTGTAAAGATTCACAATTAGCATATGTCATCATTTTGGAAAGTCCTTGTCCTTTAATCAACTTAGCAGGCTTGATTTCAAGATCATACTCCAATAATACAACAATCCACTTTGCTCTCTTCCCTTTTGGATCTGGTTGGGTAAGAATGCTCTTCACTGCATTAGTTGGAACATATGCAACAGTGTGTGAAGGAAGAATGTACACTCTGGAATCTTTCAAAGATTTTACCAAGGCATAGGATTGCTTTTCCATGATGTCATATTTCAATTCTCCATCTCTCAATACCTTACTGAAAAATGCTATAGGCTGCTCAGCATTTTGACTGTTTTTCTGCAATAGGACTCCAGCTACAGTACGTTTAGATGCATAAGAGAATACTAGGAAATATTTAGTGAAATCTGGGCTTGCCAAAACTGGAGCTTCAATGATGGCACTTTTTAACACCTTTGAAAGGTTCTCTAGCACCCTCTGTCCATTTTATTTGACTTTCCTTCTTCAACATGTTAGTAATATTTCTCAATATTTCAGCAAAGCTAGGAATGAATCTCCTCAGGAAACCTACCCGTCCAATAAATGACTGCACTTCCTTCTTGCTCCTAGGCTCCTCCACCTTTAAAATTGCACTGACCCTCTCCGGATCAATCTTAATACCATCCTTCGAAATAATATGCCAAGCAATTTCGCTTCTTCTAGTGCAAAATTAGATTTTCTAGGATTTAGTGAAATACCATATTTTCTACACTTCATAAAGACTTTCTCCAAGTGCTTGATATGCTCCCTGTCAGACCTGGAATAAACAGTGATATCATCCATGTAAACAACTACAAATTTATCATTTTCTTCTGCAAAAGCGATGTCCATAGCACGTTGAAATGTAGCTCCTGCATTCATCAGTCCAAAGGGAATTTTGGCATACATGAATGTACCCCATGGTTTAGTAAAAGCAGACTTCTTTTGGTCCTCTAGGCATACTTTAATATGGTTATAGCTTGAGAACCCATCCATAGTATAAATCCTTTCAAACCCTACCACCCTTTGTAGAATGTGCTCCATCTTTGGTAATGGGTAATTGTCCTTCAAAGAAACCCTGTTGAGATTTATGAAATCAATACAAAGTCTAATATCACCATTTTTCTTTCTAACAGGCACCAAGTTAGCTACCCACTTTGAAAACCTCAAAGTTACAATAATATTAGCATTGAATAATTTTTTGATCTCTTTTTCTATCACAGGCAACAACTTGGGTTTACTCTTCTCAACTTCTGCTTGAAAGGCTTTTCTCCAGGTTTTATTGGGATGGTATGTTGTATGATAGAGGTATCATACTCTTTCAGGTCTTCATAGCTCTAGGCAAATACATCTGCATATTTCTTCATCAAATTGACATATTCTTCTTTCTCTTTTGCAGGTAATTTCTTGGACAATTTCACAATTCGTGGTGCTTCTTCAGTACCTAAATTCTAATCTTCAACAACATCATCAACAGGTTTGAATTTAGGACCCTTAGCAACATCATTCTGATCAAATAAATTCTCTAGGGGAATTAGGCCTCTTGGAATAAAATTTCTCTTCAACTTAATTATGTCCTTTCCTCCTAACATATTCTGCCATTCTTTGTTTTCAGCTTTTTCATCTTCAGTCGATTCATCATCTTGGAAGCTCTCTAAATTTTCATTTTCTGTATCAATCTGAGCATTCATGAATTCATCAGACATTTCCAAAAATCTCTTTATTTGCAGATCATCATCGAAAACCTGCTAGTATTTGGAGTTATCTGGTATTGAGGGTCTATTTACAACCTCAACTTTATACTTTTTTTTTTCTGAGAATAGATAGGAGTTTTGAAACCATTGGCAGTTGTAGCCAAAGAGTCTGCTACTTGATATTCCATTATGGGGACCATCCTGATTGTATGCTCTGTAAAGTAATTGCCAAACATGTCCCAAACCTCATTTTTGTATGCTCTCATTCTGGGATGTTTGGTTTGGTAACTATCATTCACCTGATTTACCGCAAGTTCTGAGTCCCAAAATACTTCTATCCTTTTTGCCCCCATATCTTTCAAAGCCTGCAAACCCAGCAGCAGAGCCTCATATTCAACCACATAATTAGTACACTCAAAAGTCAATTTATAAGACAAAGCTTTAAATTGTCTGACTGGAGATATAATCCAAACACCTGCCCCAACCCCATTTTTACTTAGAGACCCATTAAAGTTCATGGTCCACAATCCTTCTTCATTTTGTTTCTTCTCCAAGGCTTCTTGTCTTTTTGCAAATTCCTTATCCTCCTTAAATTCAATCTGTACAGGAACTTCAGGATCAGTGTGTGGTCCATCATTGAAAAATATAGAAGATCCCAAATCAGTATCAATAGCATAAATAGGAGGATTTTCAGGTTCGTCCTTACTGCTGACTACATATGCTAACCTCTTCTCTCTATATAACCTTTTGTTACCTCCAAACAAAGGTATAGTGGCATATGACAAATCCATTTGCATAGTTCCTTTTAGTTTTGATGCCCAAGATCTCGATAATAACATACCAAACTTTGCAGGAATATCAGCTACTACAACATCCATCACAACGCTTTTGGCTGGAATTTGTGCAAGAGTTACCACCATATATTTTATCAATCCCAGACACCTGGCCTTTCTAGAATCAAAAGAATACAGGTCTTTATAAGGCCTAGTAACCTCCAATCCTAAACTTTCCACTACTTTCTTTGGCATTAGATTATGAGAGGCACCGGAATCTAGCATGTCATTGTGCAATATCATATCATGGATATTCAAACTTAGATAAAATGGGGGAACTTCTTCATCATCTGTATCTTGTTATACCTCTATATTTCACAGTGTCGCATCTTCACAATAAAAACATTTGACAACACTTCCCCTGCTGCTTAAAACACCCAGAAGAGAAAAGTAATGAATGACCCACAAAGACAAACCCTTCATGTCACCTGACAAACCCAACTGAGACCTATTTATCATCACTACCGCTCCTTGCTCAGTCTTAGGGGTGCGATAGTCCGTACTACCGCGTTATGCTTTGTTCCTGGAGCGCGATACTACCGCCCTATGCTCAGTTCTAGGGGCGCGGTAGTCTCTTTTTAGCCTTTTTGCCATGACTTGTGGGATCTTGATCTCTGAGAGATTTTTAAGGATTGACACCTCTGATTCGATCCTAACACACCTTCTCAGATTAGTGGGTCTAATCCACTAAACACTCCCAAGATCCATTCTTCTCTCTTGTTGGTTAATCCTTCTACAGACTATAAGAGAGAGGCCTTCCATGAGCAAAGGGGAGGACTCTTTGAGATATCAAACCTATGGTCTTAGATCTTTGTGGAGATAGGTAGAGGAGAAAGCACTTGGAGAAGGGAGTTAGCTTGGACATCAAGCAACCATTGAAAGTAACTTCAAGTTTGCAATAAAACATAACTTGTCTTGTTTCCCAAATTGTGTGTGTTGATATTGTTTCAATCATATGATTTGTTTCTGTTACAAATTTAGATTCTAACATATATTTCAAGTTGCTAGAAGATTGTAAGTGCTTGTACTTTGGTTCATTCTGACAGGTTCATTCGCGAGGACTTGAGGATTGGAGCAATAACTAGGATGAGTGATTAAATCAAAGGTCAATTAGATCTCTTCCATTTCTCTCAGCAATATAATCTTGAAACATTTGTTTGAATCTAGGAATTCAAGGTAGCATTTGTTATCTTTTTGTCTTAGTTTGAAGTTAGTCAAGTCTACTTGAACCTAAGAGAGTTTCTACCTATCCGTAGGGAGAAATATCTACAACAAGAACTGGCGACTCCGCTGGGGACATTTTCTTCACTAGTTTCACCTTTGCTTGCTTGTTTGGATCATCAAATCCTCTTCTAAGTGTTGTTTCTCATCACCTTAGATCCTCTTTGATCATCATTGAGGACCATTTTAAACTCAGGACTTTATCCTTGCTCGGATCTTGGCCAACTTTTCATTTTTTTTCAATCCTACAGGAAACTACCGCTCCCTTATAGTGTTATAGGGCATGGTACTGTCCAACTACCGCTCTGTATTGGTCTGTGCAAGGACGGCACTGTCCTGTTTTGGTCATTTTTGAGCTTATTTGGAGGGGTTCCCTTGGGTTTTTTGCTCCCAAACTTTTGGGGTGCCTCCATATGGTCAATTGGCTTCTTTTTGACACATTTTTGAAGATATTTGAGTCTCTTTTGAGTCCTTTTCATCCACATTTTGTCTCTAGTCCTTCATTGGCATCTTTGAGGCCATTTGGTCAATTTTGAGTCCTCTGAGCCACTTTTCAATTCTGGGAGTCAAGTGTACCTTCCCAGTCACTTTAGGATCTCTATAACATAACTTTGAACCTTTCCAAACCTCATTTTGGAGAATTTGTGACCTTTTTTCTTTGTTTGGAAGACTAGGTCCTACCTTGGAAAGTTGAAATCCCCTTGGGTTAACTTGATCCCTTGTGTACATTTTTTATTTATCTGAATTAGAGTCTCTTGATCGGTGATCTTGTGACCATTACATGACTGATTTGGACTGACACAATTCATTTTTGGCATCATTTGGATTGTTTAGATTGGCTTTGAAAAATCTTGGGTCATCCTTGTCTTTTGAAGTCATTTTCTTGGGTTTCCCGCTTTGTTTCCTCTGCATCTTCAGCTATTTATTGGTTATTGGAAAATATTGATTCCTTGTTTCCACTCTAGTTCAAAGAAAAGCTTGATTTTGTCACTCTTTTGCTATATTCATGAAACTGGAAAAAATATCTATTCTTCTTGCTTTAAGTTGATCATTTGAAACCTTTGGTCTCACATTTGTAAGAAGAAGAAAAGATTGCTTGATTTGTGTGCATTCAAGTTAGATAGAATTGTTGAGTGCTTTTCTTTGTTTTCCATCTAATTGGAAACGTTTGTGGAATCCTTCTTTCCATAGATTAGATGTGTCTTTTTCAAGTGTAAAGAGATAGGAAACATATTATAATTATTGTATTTGGTGTTCGTAAAAAGATCTCCTTTTTATTGCTTTGGGTTAGTTTTGGGTACATCTTTTACTTCTTTCTATCATTTTGAAATGAAATAAAATTGCATTTGCATTGGGTTGTACATATTGGGAACGAAAAGAATTATTCCTTACTTTAGCTAGTGTTCATCGAAGAGAAAGGCTCATTTCGATTCATCTTCATTTACATGGTTTGACTCGTCACAACACCATCAAGTTGCACTTCCATAACCCGATTGTGTAAGACAACCTCTAAAATTAATCTCCCTAACAAAACTAACATTAACCTCACTTGAGGAAATCAGAAGAATTTGTTAGTTAGGTAGGACACCGGGGATAGGCATCCAAATAATTCCCCCTTGTCATTATCATCTGAGACATAGTCGTTGTCCTATAGGGAACTAAAATCCTATAGTATTTGTTGACACGGTCATACACCAGTTTGTGGAGGGGCCTCCTGTTGTTTCAGGGGTTAAACCGCCGTGAGGTCGAGAACCGGACGGACTCTGTGGAATGCCGCACTCCACTTAGCCCTAAGGCAACATCGATCATTGTCTTCCTTGTGTTATACGGCCACCATACTGATAATACAAGGGTGATAAGGTAGAAGCACCGAAAACCTTTTCCAACGTGTCATGAACAAGGTAGCTTAGTGACTTTCCTTCTAGGGCTCTTTTACCCATGTTAAGTTTAAACCAAATAGACTAGAAATACCATTGAAAGAAACATAATCACAAGATAAACACAGAATTTACCCTGGGAAACCCTCATGGGGTAGAAAACCCAGCAAAGCTTTCCTCAATAAGATGATCAACCAAAATACAAGATGTGCTCCAAGACTTGACCTCCTTCTCTACCTCCTATGTAGACCTCCCGGACACAAGTGCGCTACTTTTCTAAGTTGTGTAAGTGTGTCAAATGAGGAGATCTCCTCCTCTATTTATACTAGTTCCCGACTGACCAAAATCCCTAATGGGGCCGACCTCTCCTAGAGAAGTCTAATAACCCCTAAAATATAAAATCGGGTCTGACTCCCACATGGTGGGTCTAATAACCCTAGTTACCACAAACCATCGGAGGAATAAACATATCTGGATACATAATAGAGTCACCTCGGAGGGATGAAACATCTCCGGAATAATAATGTACAAATATAATATTCTTAGAAGTTACAATATTCAACACTTCCCCTTAATGAGAAGGATATTATAACAACATCTGCAGGAGCAAGGAGTCATCAACTACATCATACATGATACATCTATAAATCATCGGAAGCTTTCTTCAATTCATCATCTTCAGTAACTCAGCCAGTTACTGGAACATCAGCATCATCAGTACGATCATCAGCATCGTCATCACACGATCATCAGCATCGTCATCACACTATCATCAGCATCGTCATCACACAATCATCAGCATCGTCATCACACAATCATCTGCATCGTCATCACACGATCATCAGTATCGTCATCACACGATCATCAGCATCGTCATCACACGATCATCAGCATCGTCATCACATGATCATCGGCATCTGGATCAATCTACAGCATACTCTGCAATACACACGATCATATTACAGGATGATCAATCCCTCTCTCTTTAGGACATAGGTCCATGGATGATACAATCCAGATCAATTTCCAGGATGATCAGTCCTTATCATTTTAAGACAAGTCTCATGTCTAGGGATGATGCAATCCCATCACGTACATTTTGAACCCAGTTCATGGACGATGCAGTCCTCACATGTACCTTTAAGACAAGTCTCATGTCTAGGGATGATGCAATCCTATCTTCAATTCTCTGAGACATCAGTCTACGGGTCAATTCTGGGACCAAGGTCCGAGGAAGATACAATCCCCTACCTGTTCATTCAGGACTTCATTATCGGAGACCCAGTCTACAACTCAATTCTGGGACCGAAGTCCGGGGAAGATACAATCCCCTACCTGTTCATTCAGGACTTCATTATTGGAGACCCAGTCTACGGCTCAATTCTAGGACCGAAGTCCGAGGAAGATACAATCCCCTACCTGTTCATTCAGGACTTCATTATCGGAGACCCAGTCTACGGCTCAATTCTGGGACCGAAGTTCGGGGAAGATACAATCCTCTACCTGTTCATTCAGAACTTCATTATCGGAGACCCAGTCTATGGCTCAATTCTGGGACCGAAGTCCGGGGAAGATACAATCCCCTACCTGTTCATTCAGGACTTCATTATGGGAGACCTACATCTACGGCTCTCTTTAGAACAAGTGTTCAAGGATGATACAATCCCTCTTCTTTATCGGATACATCTGTCTACGGCTCACTTTAGAACATGTGTTCAAGGATGATACAATCCTCACATGTATCCTCATCAATATAGGTACAAGTATCCTCAACCATACAAGTACATTAATTAATACATGTATCATCAAGAGTATGTATTCTCACCAATACATCTATCATCAAAAGCATGTATTCTCACTAATACATCCATCATCAAAAGCATGTACTCTCACTAATACATCCATCATCACAAGCATGTATTCTCACTAATACATCCATCATCACAAGCATGTATTCTCACTAATACATCTATCATCAAAGGCATGTATTCTCGCTAATACATCCATCATCACAAGCATGTATTCTCACTAATACATCTATCATCAAAAGCATGTATTCTCACTAATACATCTATCATCAAAGGCATGTATTCTCACTAATACATCTATCATCAAAAGCATGTATTCTCACTAATACATCTATCATCAAAAGTAAAACAAGTAAAAATAAGTATTCTAAGTATAAGAGTCCTATATCTAAATATTTCTAAGTATCCAGGTGTAGTAAACAAGTATCCTCATCATCGACCTTGCTTTTGATGAGACAATCTCATCATCAGTGACTATACTACTCCCCCTTTCGAGGAGGGTCCTTTTGAATTACACCAAGCTTGTCTCAGAAGTATTCAAATTTCGCTCGAGACAGAGGTTTGGTCAAGATATCAGCAATTTGATCCTCAGTGCTCACATACTCGAGCTTGATAGCTCCTATCTGCACCATATCTCGTATATAAAAGTATCGGATCTCTATGTGTTTTGACTTATCGTGGAATACAGGATTTTCTGTCATCTTAATGCAGCTTTGATTGTCACACATAATCACAGTAGGATCCATTTCTAAGTCAAACACTCCAAATAATAGCTTTCGAAGCCACACTGCTTCACAGCTGGCAGAGCAGGCAGCTATATATTATGCTTCAGCAGTACTGAGAGCCACACTAGATTGTTTCTTGCTGAACCATGAGATCATGGCAGATCCAAGACCATAACATCCACCTGATGTACTCTTTCTGTCTGAGACACTTCTTGCCCAATCAGAATCTGAGTAACCATGTAATATGAGTTCATGACCTCCAAGATAATATAAACCAAAATCTAATGTACCTTTTAGGTACCTCATTACGTGCTTTGTAGCTATTAAGTGAACCTTTCTAGGTTATACTAGATACTGACTTAGGGTATTTACAGCAAAGCATATATCTGGCCTGGTATTTGTTAAATACATCAAAGACCCAATGATTTGTCTATATAGAGTTAGGTCCACTAATTCCGATGAGTCATTAACTAATAATTTCAAGTTGGAGTCCATGGGAGTGGCCATGGCTTTACACTCCAACATATCAAATCTTTTTAGAATCTCCACAACATCCTTACCTTGATTTAGAAAGATTCCTTTTGGTTCTTGCCATACTTATAGACCTAAGAAGTAGTGCATTAATCTGAGATCTTTCATCTCAAATTCTGAAGAAAGCTTCTTCTTGCTTTCAATAATTTGTTTCTCATTTTCGGTTAGAAATAGATCATCTACATATAACAACAGTATAACTGGTTCATCATCCATCACTTTGAGATAAAGATTGGGGTCAGCTTTACTCTTGGTAAAGCCCATGCTTGTTAAGAAGTTGTCAATCCTTCCGTACCAAGCCCTGGGAGATTGCTTCAACCCATATAATGCCTTTTTCAGTTTGCATACATGAGTTCTCCCGTTTTTAACCTCAAACCCTTGTGGTTGCTCTATGTACACTTTTTCTTCAATTACACCATTCAGAAAAGTTGTCTTAACATCCATTTGGTGTAATTTCCACTTCATCATAGATGCAAGTGCCATGATAGTTCTAATTGAAGTATACCTAGCAACTGGTGCAAATGTTTCTTCATAGTCAATTCCCTCCTTCTGAGAGAATCCTCTGGCTACAAATCTTGCCTTGTATTTTTCAATGCTACCATCTGTCGCATGTTTTATCTTGAAAATCCATTTGGAAGGAACCACACTTTTATCTTTTGGTTTGGGAACTACATCCCAAACATAATTTTTCATTATTGAATGATATTCTTCTGTCATTGCTTCTACCCATTCTTTCTTCTGAGCTGCCTCTTCATAGCTAGTAGGTTGTTGATCCACAAGATCACACATCAAGGCCATATAGTTGGATACTAGTTTTGGTTTCTTTCTTTCTCTAGTCGAGCCTTCAGGAGCTCCATATCTTTCAGCTCCTTGAATAATATCTCTAGCCCATGCTGGCCTTCTTTTCTTAGATAAATATGTAATAGGAGGTTCTTGTGGTTCAAACATGTCATGATCCTCTGGTGAATCATCTTCAGGGATGTGCACAGCCTCTGTGATTCTAGGAGGTGTATCTTCTTCATAGATTTTTTCAAGTTGGCACTTCCTGGATTTCTTGAGAGCTGCATCTTCATCAAATGTTACATCTCTACTTATTTCTATATGATGAAAACCTGGTATGTAAATTCTGAAGGCTTTGGATGATTCACAATAACCAACAAATATTCCCTTCTTACCAGAAGGATCCAACTTGGTTCTCTTTTCTTTTGGAATGTGGATGTACACAGGACACCCAAATATTTTAAGATGACTTACCTCAGGCTTCTTTCCTGTAAACACTTCTTCTGGAGTTTTGAATTCAAGAGCACTATGGGATAGTCTATTTTGCACATAGACTGTTGTCCTATCTGCTTTAGCCCATAGATACATGGGTAGATCTTGGTCATGTATCATAGTCTTTACAGCTTCCATGACGGTTCTATTTTTCCTCTCAGCAACCCCATTTTGTTGGGGATTGTAGAGAGTGGTTAGTTCCCTCTTAATTCCGGCTTCTTTACAAAAGTCTTCAAAGTCCTTTGAAGTATATTCTCTGCCATTATCTGTTCTGAGAATCTTGATTTTCTTTTCTAAGAGATTTTCTATTAGGGCCTTGAATTATTTGAATTTTTCAAAGACTTCATTCTTACCTTTTAGAAAGTATATCCAAGTCTTCCTTGAATAGTCATCAATGAATGAGAGATAGTACTCAAACCCACTTAAGGAAGTGGTGGGCATTGGTCCACATACATCTGAGTGTATTAGCTCCAAAATGTTCTTAGTCTTTGATTCACTCTTTGGAAAGGGGTTCTTGACATTCTTCCCTTTCTTACAACCTTTACATGAGCCATTATGATCAACCTTCAAATCTGCTAATCCTATGACCACCTTGCTTACATAGGGTAAGGCTTTGTAGTTAATGTGAGCTAGTCTTCTATGCCATAGCTCACTGGGGCTAGAGGTTTCATGAGCAAGGGAAACTTCTGGATGTCCCTTGAGCTTATAGAGACCTCCTTCTTCTTCACCAATGACAATTGCATCTTCAATTGATTTTCCTTTGGACCACATGAGTACTTGTCCATCTATGAAAGTCACTCTAAAACCTTTCTTATCTAGTGCTGAGATAGAGAGTAGGTTCTTCTTTAAACCTGGTACATATAGAACTTCTTTCATTTTCAAGGGTGTTCTAGAATCAAGCTTGTAGCTTGCTTAACCAATTCCCTTGATGGGATATTGATAATCATCTCCTAGAGATACCTTTTGTGGTGAAGACTTTTCTTCAAGTCTTGAGAGAGTTTTCTTTTGACCTGTCATGTGCTTTGAAGCACCACTATCAATGAGCCATGTATCTTCACCAGGAGACACATATCCAGAGAGTGCGGAAAATAGGACATATTCTTTTGGATCTTCTTTCTTTACTTTAGATCTTTTCCTTCGAGGCCTTTCCTCTTCTTCTTCTTCTTCTTCTTCTCCTACTTCTTCTTCACTATCATCTTCTGCCATATGTGCATGATGTCTTTTGTGAACAAACTTCTTCTTCTTCTTTTCTGGTAAAGTACAGTCTCTAGCATAATGTCCTAGTTTAAGTAAATTAAAACATTGGATTGTGGAGAGGTCTCTTTCTGAGTTTGTTCCTCCTTTCCTTTTGAATCTATGAGAGGGTTGAGACTTTTTTAGTAACCCCTTTTTCCTCTTTTGGTGTGGGTGGCCAAGGCTTGGTCATCCTCTTTGAGAAGAGCTTCTCTGTTGGCTACCCTAGCCTCTTTTTGAACACAATCCTCCCATACTACATCAAACTTCATGCTTTCTTTTCTGGCACACATAGTTTGTATGAATGATTCCCAAGGTCTAGTGAGACCATTTAGAGCAGTCATCACAAGTTCATCTTCATCAAGAGTATCACCAATGGCATCTAGTTGCTCCTTGATTTGGGAGACCCTTGAGAAGTAGTCTTGAATGGATTCTCCTTTGTGCATCTTGGTACTCTTCAACTGAGTCCTTAGGTTCATCTTCCTATTGATGTTCTTTCCTTCATATATTCTTCCTAGGGCATCATACATTTCCTTTGGAGTCTTCTTGGAGGCCACTTGGGGAATCACGTGGTCTTTAATAGAATCAGCTATGATTCTCTTAGCCCTAATCAAATCCTTCCCATGCTTCGCTTTGGTTTCATCTTCTTCAGGTTCTGCAACTTCATCCTTAACATAATGAGCAAGATCATTCTCTTCAAGAATGAGACCAATTTTGTATTTCCATGCCCGAAAATTTTTTATACCTTCTAGCTTGTCTTCAAGCTTAGTGCTTGGAGTCATCTTCTCTTGGGGGAGTCCAAGAGATAAGAGATAGAGTAGTACTTGCCTGGAAATTTTAACTTTTCACTTTTCCGGAACTGTAACAGAATTTATGGTTTATCGCACTTTTGGTAAAACTAGGGTTTGACTTTCTCGGAGTTCTACCCAACCAAAAACTTCGATCCAAGGCTCAAAAGATAGATCTATAGAAGGGCTAATCAGCCATGCAACCATAATTCAAAAATACTAACTCTTTGCAGAAACCCTAATTTTTGGAGAGAGAGAGAAACATAATTTCACATTGTGAAAGATGTTCTATTCAGGCTAGCTCTGATACCATGTTAAGTTTAAACCAAATAGACTAGCAAGACCACTGAAAGAAACATAATCACAAGATAGACACAGAATTTACCCTAGGAAACCCTCATGGGGTAGAAAACCCAGCAAAGCTTTCCTCAATAAGATGATCAACCAAAATACAAGATGTGCTCCATGACTTGACCTCCTTCTCTACCTCCTGTGCAGACCTCCCAGACACAAGTCCGCTAATTTTTTGAGTTGTGTAAGTGTGTCAAATGAGGAGCTCTCCTCCTCTATTTATACTAGTTCCCGACTGACCAAAATCCCTAATGGGGTCGACCTCTCTTGGAGAAGTCTAATAACCCCTAAAATATAAAATCAAGGCCGACCCCCACATGGTGGGTCTAATAACCCTAGTTACCACAAACCATCGGAGGAATAAACATCTCCGGATACATAATAGAGTCACCTCGGAGGGATGAAACATCTCCGGAATAATAATGTACAAATATAATATTCCTAGAAGTTACAATATTCAACAACCCAGGATCCCTTTCGGTAGAGGGATATCCTTCCATTATTGGTCTCTCATTTTGCATTGTTCGACTTGGATTTCATCACCTTGCGAATGATACAATTTGTTGAGGTCTCCAGCTCTTAGTTAGGAGGTTTTGCTTGCTATCTTGTAGAGGGTCTTTTTCTTTGTAGGGCTGCTTGTTGGCATTCTGGCCGTTTGTTGTACAACTCGCTTATTGTGGCAGCGACCTTAGTATAGTTTTTTGAGCTTGCTCTTTTGGCCTGTGAGCCTTGTATTTTCCTAGCTCCCCTTTCGCACGCTCGGTTTCCTAAGGGTTTTGAGTTCTTTTTAACAAGACTTCGTCCACATCACTTAGTTTTGTTCCTTGGAGAATCCACCTCCTTGCACCCATGCTCCTTCTGGGACTACCAATCCGGAGACCCCTTTTCAAGGGGTACCTTTTACTTTTCCTCCAATTGGAGATATTGGTCCTCCCTTTATTGCCACGTTAAATCTTCCTGGATTAACCATAGGATTACTGATATGGTTATTCAATCCAGTGATTCCGGTTGTACCCAATGTTTCGAATGTTAACTCTCCACCATGAGAGAGTCAATCCTGAACTAATCCTTCCCCTTCTTCGTCGGATGAATCTTCTTCCGTTCCTTCTTCCTCGCCTGATCAAAGCAGTAATGTTAGTAATCGGTAGGATAAGAATAAGAAGAAAAGGAAGATTAAGAAGAAGAAGGATGAGAAAGAGACCAAGCGTAAACCAGTTGCCTCTAATGGCACTCATTCTACGAAAACACCTCGTAAGCCCAAGTTCCCTTGCAAACTCTGCAAGGGTGATCACCTTCTCAAGGATTGTCCTGGTCTTTCCCGTGTGTCAGAAGTGTGGTCTAAAAAACCCAAGCTACTTGTATCGTCAACCTCTGACCATCATGTTGATGACACTCCCTCAACCAGTGACCCCTTGGTGAAGGGTTGGAAGGGTAAAGTCCTATATCCCTGTTTGATATGCAAGGGTATGCACCATACTTTCCTTTGTCCAAGCATGGATGAAGCTTCATGGTGGTTGGAAGATATCACTAGTTCTCAACCAGTGCTTCCAACAAACGATAGTAAGTTGTCCCTCGTCCCCCCACTGGTTGGCCAAGTGATCAATTCAGTTTCATCTGCAATTGATCCCACTCTCCCTTCCGAGAGTGAAGTGATCGAGTCGTTGTCATCTCCACTCGATCCCGCTCTTTCATTAGAGAAAGTCCAGACTGAAGCAGTCACCTCGACACAATCTTCGTCTCATTCTTATCTTCCAAGCGAGAGTGGATTGATAACAACTGATGTTTTTCTAGTCATTTCCAATCATGATGGGCAAGAACCCATTTCCACGGGACCCCCTCCAAGTACTGAGGTCATTTCATTTTATTGGAATGGGTTAACAGAATCGCGTCTTCCTTCGAGTATTCCTTTTCAAATATCTGTAGGAGCTTCCGATAAAGAAATTTTCATACGATAGTTGAGGAGGGAGCTTTTCTTAGTATTCTATCCTCAACTGCTTGGAAAGCTTTAGGTTCCCCTCAGCTTGTGCCAGGAACTGACCATATATTGGCTTTTAACCGAAGGCCTACTCGACCTTTAGGGATCCTTCCTCAGTTACCTATCACTTTGGGAGGGAAAACTGTCTGTATTGATGTTATGGTAGTCCAAGGTCCCTTAGATTTTAATCTGCTCCTTGGACGTGATTATGTCTATGCTATGAAAGTTGTAGTGTCCACACTCTTTCGAGCGATGTATTTTCCCCATCATGGGAATATGGTGACCATTGATCGGCTTTCCTTTGTGACACCCACTCATCATATGACTCCTAGTCATCAAACTTCTCTAAATGTCCCACATTTTTTGGTGGTGTCTTCCCCTTAGAGAGGGGGGAAGGACTCCAGTCTGTGGAATTCGGGCTGGAGTCACCCCGCTAGCAATCATGCTGGGGGGATTTTCCTCCTACATGCAGATGTCATGTTGAGAGCTTTGGAGCATAGTTCTTTTTCCGGTGTCAAGCTCGTTAAAAAATGAAACCATCTTCTCAAGCATAGTTTACTTTTGGTTTTAAGCTTGTGTAAAAATGAAACCAACCATCATTTCAAGCATTGTTCATTCTGTTTCAAGCTCGTTAAAAAATAAAACAGGCCCCTACAAGCATAGTTTACTTTCAGTTTCAAGCTTGCGTAAAAATGAAACTACCTTCGAGCATAATTTCTTTCTGTTTTAAGCTCGTTAAAAAATAAAAAGGACCCTTTCAAGCATTGTTATTGTCTATTTCAAGCTTGTGTAAAAATGAAATAGGTCTCCCTTCCATTTGTTCGAGTCTCTCGCTAGAGTTAGGATTTGAACCTTCATTTCATCTGCCTAGGTCACTTGGTCCTAGTTCTCCCTACCCCCCTGGTGAACACATTCAGATTAGTAGCCAGGATTTTTGGGTAAGGAAGAAGAATAGTCAAACGAAACGAAGCTTGGGGGGCATGTTTAGTCGTTAGTAATCATGCTGAGGGCATTTACCAACCTCTGGTCATCATTTTGGGAAGCAACCCGTTAATGGGCCTTAACCCTGAGCAGAGTTTAACTCTGGCTTCAAGCTCATTAAAAAATGAAACCAGTAGTTTGAGCATAGTTCATTTTCTGTTACAAGCTCGTTAAAAAATGAAGCAGACATCATGAGCATTCTTCCAACCTATCTTCGAGCTCGTTAAAAACAGTAAGATGGTATTTGAGCTTACTTTTCACTTTTTTCGTGCTCTGGTTAAAAATATGAAAAGTGGTTTGAGCTTAGTTTTTTCTTTTTCGTGCTCTGGTTCAAATATGAAAAATATTCCGAGTGCTTTTGATACCATTGTCGTGTTCATTAAAATTTGAGCAAAAAGGTGTGTCTAACGAGTATAGGTTTATCACTTTATCCGGCCTCGCTAGACTATTTATGGAAAAGGAACTGTGCCGAGTTTACTTTTCCATTGTCGTACTCGGTTATCAACCATGACAAAGTTGTACATGGAGTCCTCTTTAAGCTCTTTTCAAACTCCCTAAATAGGAAAAGATGGCCAAGCGAAATTGATTTGTTCATGCTTGTAAAAGGATTTGAATGATCGTCTCCCTGGTGATAGTTAATCCCTTTTTCGGACCAGGGGGCACTACTTATGAAAAAGGAATACTCCATCCAATCATGACTAGAAGAGTCCTCTCCCACGTTGTTTTACCCTTTTTCGGGCGATGAGGCTAACTTTACGAAAAAGGACCGTTGGAGTCTTCTTTAGTTCTTTTCAGACTCTCTAAACATGAAATGACGACCGAGTTTTCCTTCCTTGGACTCGTTAAAATTCAACATCGAAGGGCCCACTTTGGGACGAACCCCTCCTTTCTCGGGTTTGAAAAACATGTGAGATTGGACTCATCTATGAGATGAGCTATACCGAGCATCTTTTATCCTCCTCAAGCTCGTAAAACAACAAAGAGGTACTCGTCCATCATGTCGGGGGAAAATGGGAAATGATTCAAGTTTGTTCTGTTGGCAGCTGATCGTCAGCCGTCACCTTTGAACATGGCATGCGTCTGTATCCTGTCTAATTTTGGGTATTTATCTTCTCCTGATGAGTTATGGTCATCATATCGAGTTGTCTCTTTTACCACGAGCCCACTCGTCATATGTCTGTCCTCTGCCATCTATAATCCCTGCTGCCAAGTTCTACTCCATGCCATTATATGTTCAAAGGTTTTGTGTTGCTCTAAGTCATCCACTATGTCAAGTCCTCTGTTGTGTCAGTACATGTTCGATCATTCCATTGTTCCATATTATCTCTCGTTCCGATTTCGTGTCGATGATATGGGAATCATTATGGCCCACCTTCGACGAGTCTATTCCTGTCGACACCAAATCATTATCCATGAATTAGGCTTAGGAGTCAACCACTAGTACCGTGGTACCTGCATGCCTCAATGGCAAGTTTCCTCGTATTCGACAGTAGGTTTTCATCATTGACCTCTGATTGAATGATCTCTTGGATGCTCGACATCAACTCATTTATTCGCATTTCGTTGAGATGTACTATAGATAACTTGGGGATCATTGTCATTATTGGTGATTTCCCTTGCATTTGTTAACGGTTCACATCATTGACCGGTAATCAAATGGTTTCTACCATGTTCGACTTCAACATCTTATAATCACATGGCTAGATTCGTATCACTTGCGATCGGGTAGAAGATCCTGGACATTATTTTGTATTCTGACTATGTCCAAGTTGCGATGGAAATCTCTCTTGTATTGTCACACAGATCCACTTTTGTATTGGTCGTGGCTGTGTCATTACTATTTCATGGATCTACGCTTGTTCATAGTAGCTATGATTTGTCTGCAGTCTATATCATCTCAGTACTCATGGATTTGCAATGTATTGGTCGGCAGCCATGCTTTGAGTCAATTGTTTCCGAGCATGGGGATGCCCACCTCGGTGGTATATCTGACATTTTGTTTCTGTTTCAGCTCCTCGTTGCTCTCCTTGATGCTATCTCTGCACAGTATTTGTAAAGTCTTTCGGCCATCAGTCTCTTCTGACCTCACACTTTAGGGGGCATCTGTTATACCTCTATATTTCACAGTGTCGCATCTTCACAATAAAAACATTTGACAACACTTCCCCTGCTGCTTAAAACACCTAGAAGAGAAAAGTAATGAATGACCCACAAAGAGAAACCCTTCATGTCACCTGACAAACCCAATTGAGACCTATTTATCATCACTACCGCTCCTTGCTCAGTCTTAGGGGTGCGGTAGTCTGTACTACCGCGTTATGCTTCATTCCTGGAGCGCGGTACTACCGCCCGATGCTCAGTTCTAAGGGCGTGGTAGTCTCTTTTTAGCCTTTTTGCCATGATTTGTGGGATCTTGATCTCCGAGAGATTTTTAAGGATTGACACCTCTGATTCGATCCTAACACACCTTCTCAGATTAGTGGGTCTAATCCACTAAACACTCCCAAGATCCATTCTTCTCTCTTGTTGGTTAATCCTTAAACACACTATAAGAGAGAGGCCTTCCATGAGCAAAGGGGAGGACTCTTTGAGATATCAAACCTATGGTCTTAGATCTTTGTGGAGATAGCTAGAGGAGAAAGCACTTGCAGCTGGGAGTTGGCTTGGACATCAAGCAACCATTGTAAGTAACTTCAAGTTTGCAATAAAACATAACTTGTCTTGTTTCCCAAATTGTGTGTGTTGATATTGTTTCAATCATATGATTTGTTTCTGTTACAGATTTAGATTCTAACATATATTTCAAGTTGCTAGAAGATTGTATGTGCTTGTACTTTGGTTCATTCTGACAGGTTCATTCGCGAGGACTTGAGGATTGGAGCAATAACTAGGACGAGTGATTAAATCAAAGGTCAATTAGATCTCTTCCATTTCTCTCAGCAATATAATCTTGAAACATTTGTTTGAATCTAGGAATTCAAGGTAGCATTTGTTATCTTTTTGTCTTAGTTTGAAGTCAGTCAAGTCTACTTTAACCTAAGAGAGTTTCTACCTATCCGTAGGGAGAAATATCTACAACAATCTTCAATTTTAGGTCCAAAGACAATAGTGGGAGAATCATCTATTACTTCTAAAATATATGGCTGATGATCACCCTGATTCTTAACCATTTTAGTAATTTCTTCTCTGTACTCATTGTTCCTCGACAATTCATTAAAGGGGATAGAAATTTTGACCTTTGATAATTCTGACTTCAAACTAAAGGATGAAATTGGTCTATCTACCTCAATTGGCACTAACTGTTTAGTTTCTTTTGACTGGTGCTCTTTGTTTTTTGGATTTTTTTCTGTATAATAGCATCCTTTTGCTTTTCTTTTTGTTTTTCTAAATTTTGTTGGGTGTTGGAAAGATGGTTTGGACTAGGCTTTCCTTTATTTGTTATTACATCACGGTTTTTCAATTTTAATTTTCTCTGAAAATCATCAATGGCATTCTGATATCCTCTCTGATATTGTTCTGAATCTAGCTCTAAAATAAGACAATGATCTTCTTGAGTAAATAAATAATGTTCCTCCTCAGTTAAATATACTTCAGCGTCAATGTCATCAAAGTGATGAATCTAGTTATCCATTGCGTCTTCTTGTCCTTCCTCATCAACCAAATTTTATGGGAATGGTGGTCTTATTTGTTGATCTTCGGGATTTCTTTGGTTTCTTTGAGGAAAAGGTCTCCTAAAATTTGGATTCCTTATTTGAGTTTCAGGTTGGTCTGTATTAGGTGGTCTATTATCTAGGGCTAACATGTCCATCAATTTCTCCATAGTCTTCATCATCATTTCAAATTTAACATCACTTGCATAGAAAGAAACAAAAGTGGATGGTTGGTTTTCTAGTCTTCTCTTGTCTATCTCTACTCTATTTTTCAATTTCCCTGAAGCCATTAAATTTGCTTCCACTTCTAGAGCATCATTCAACATAGCTGACAAGGTAGCTGACTTCCTCTCTCTCAACATACATGAAAAATCTCCATCAAATGCATATGCATAATGAAGTTTGGTAGCACCTACCAAAGGCTTAATATCAGCTAGGATAGAGTTGTATACCTTCATAAATCTGCTAGAAAACTCATGTACAAACTCAAAATTCTCTTTCTTTAAATGGTCATATTGAGATAATATTTGTAAGGGACTCTTATTTGCCTCCCACCTATCCAAAAACAGTGTTTGAAAAGCTTCAAAGGTAAGGATAGATGCTACCAGTAAATATTTAAACCATCTCTTTGCCTCTCCTGACAAACTCTGAGCAAACAACCTCATTTTCACATCATCATGATCTACTTCTTCCAGGTCAATGAAATCTTCAAATATATCCATATGGTGTATTGCTGTAAAATTCCCATCTCCATCAAATAAAGAAATTCTCTACGAGTAATTTTGAGGGACATCATGCAAAGCAGCTGGCAGGGCTAAGGGTGCAAACTTGGTGTTAGTGCCAGAATTTGTTCTCATACTACTAAAGAACAAGCCAACACCATCTCAATAGTAAAATGAAATAGATTAGGTTTTTTATAGGGTTTTGGTTTAAAATTTATCAACAAGAGAATAAAATCTTATCAGGCTAAAATCATCACTAAACATGTAGAAATAAAAGACTGAGATGTATCATATCTGAAATATAAACCAGTAGCAAAATAAACATAGACTGAGTTTCATCCACAGTTCACAAGCAATTCATGAATAATAACATCAAACAAGAAATTAAATTGTCAACTGAGTGACTACACCAATCATAATGAAAACTAGTAAACGAGATAATATGGGCTTATATTTGCATATAGATCATAATCAGTCATAAAAAATTACACATGAGATTAAGCACCTTAGCTTGATAAGTCTGAGCTTCAAGACTTCCTCTCGTACTCCAAAAAATCGAACCCTTTTAGATTCTAAATCCCTTCTTTTATATGTTTTTACATCTCAAAAATAGTTAGATAACTAATTAACTAATTTTAGGTCATGTTCTCGGAATTGTCACTAAAGTAGATGTTCTTTTAAAACAAAATATTAACTTTAGGAAAAACTACTTAAAAGACACCTGTCACCAAAAGCCTTTAAAGATCTTTGGCTACCTCAACCAAAAGAGTTATTCCTTCCCAAATTTGTGCTTTCTTTCTGGTCTTTTTTTGCTCTGCTTCTAAATCTTCAAGCTTCTCTAGCAGTTCTTGATTCTGCTCAGTCAAATTCTGTATCTTTTGGTTCAAGCCTTCAAATGTATCCTGAGTCTGCCTCTTCCTCTTAACAACTTCCTTTGAAACCCGAATCAATTCCTGATAATGAGAATTAACATCCTGAAGATCTTCCCTCAATCTCCTATTTGTCATAACCAAACCCTCATTACTTTAATTTAGAAAATCAATTTGATATTTATATTGCTTAACAGTTTTCTAAAGGTTCTGATTTTCTAAATCTAAGCATTTTCCTTCTTGAAATGAAGAGCCTTCTTCTAATGACCAGGGAATATTCAACTTATTATAGATTGCCTCATCATCTTCTTCATGCATCTCTGTCGCTACAGGAATATCTGGGGATTCAACATCTTAAATACTGCACTGGATTAATGGCTCTACAACTTGATCCTTCATTGATGATGACTTCATATTTGGAACATCTTCTTTCTCACTGTTTATTTTCTTAGAATCTAAACCTTCATCTGATGAAGAATCATCTATTAATGTGACTTTCTCTTGAGCCAACTTAGGATTCAAAAGCTTTTTCATATTTAACCTTAACTTGTTCTTAGATCTAGTTTTAGGTCTCCAGCCTGTTCCTGTTTCTCCCAACATCACATAAGATTTACCCTGGTGTTTGACAGCTTCAAGTTGCACAGCCTCATGTCTGAACCCTGTCTCAACTAACTTTCCTTTGGATCTTTCATTTGGAGTTTGTGGGCTGTCAATCTTCAATTCTTCTGATACTGGAACTTCATTTTTTCCTTCATGTATTCCTGTAGAATTTTGACTTTGTTCTAAAACACATTTACCTTCTTCCTGGTTCCGATCTTCTTCAAAAGTATTTTCCATGTACTTTTCAATGATCTCTGTCACATCTTGTAAAATCGGTACTTGAACTTCATTCGATGTTTCTTTAGGCTACTCCTTCATAGGCTTTTTATACTTAGGAACTGGAACTTCTTTCTAAGAATTATCTTTCTCCATATCATCAGCTACCTCTCTCTTCAATCTTTTCACCAGGCAGAGATGTTTATCCATTTGTCTTTTCTTAGGCTGACTTTCTTGCTGAACTTTAATCCCTGACCAAAAAACAAAATGTTCCCAGCTTCTACCCTTCTTTTGTAGAACAGTATTAACAGTTAGTTTAATTAATCCATAGTGGAAAATAGACTGTTGAGTATAGTCTGCATGGCTCTTCACCCTCTCTGACATCTTCTGCAAACTTTTCAGGAAGAAGAAAGGTAAACACATCACAGAAGTTTGATTTAAATGTTGCATAAACCTAATATGATACTTATAAACAAATGCAAATCTGCCTTCACAAGTTATATAACTTTGTAAAATTCGAATATGCTCCCTCCATTCTAGTTTGAAATTATGTACATGCACTCCTTTACCCCAATTTGGTTTAACTTCAGGCAATAAAAAGTCCTTCGGGTTAAAGGTGAAAGGTACTTTCTTAAACCAAAATTCTCCTTTATTAACTACGCCTATAGCCTCTTCAATCAATTCTCTGGTAAGTTCGAATTTCAAGGTTTCTATAGATATTATGTTTTTGTTTAAACCTTAAGCAAACCTGTTTGACAATTCTAAACTATAACCATCTAGCTTCTGGAAAAATTCGAACCAACCAGCTTGTCGAAACATCTCAGCACATTTAGGAAATTCCTTTTCCCAAATAGTGTCCATGGGCTCAAGCCTATTTGTCTTACCACTCCTCCTCATATTCACTGCGAAACCCTAACTGTAGATTTTTCTCTAAAACTAAAGAGTATTTTCAAGCTATTTCACTATCACCCTGCACTGATCACTGAGGAAAAAACGAGCTTCCCAAACTTGCAATTTTTAAAATAATACTATGACTAAATTTTTGTCAAGGCAAACCGACTTTGTGAATGATTTCAACAGCTGGCCACATGCCTGTCATAATAATGATTTAAAATGTTGAATATGCACTATCTTGTCCTTCTAGGTGTCTAATAGACCTTCGTAGCTATGTCCTCAACTGCCACGAGTTGCCACAAATATGCTAGTCACATACTCTGTAATCCCTAATTCTTTAACCGCCCGAATTTCTTTCAACCACAAACTGAAAAGTATTGGCACGATCTTTGTAACCCATCAGCTTCATAACTGGCTTCGAATATGCTCTAATCATGCGCTATCATAACTGTTTAAAGGTTTTCATTCTCCAAAATTTCAGACAGCTGCAACTCACTTGAATAATTCTTTACTCAGACTTATGCACCTGTTAAAATGATTAACAAGATCTTTACACGTACCACTTTCTTCTTACAAATGTGCAAACTCACATCATCTGCGATCCTCAAAACAGACGAGTTAATTTGCAAAATTTTAAAAGACCTCAACTTTCTTGTAGTGCGTTAATTCATGCTTTTCCTCGCTTACGCTACAAGAATCTTCTGCTAAATGTTTTTCAATAAAAGGTTTGAAAACCAAGGGTCAAGCAATATGTCCAAACTTTAATTAAACCTTATGATAAGATTTTTCAAACTTTTAAAAATATACACATCTAATATGCCCATAAAACTATAAAACCAACTTAATAAGGTAAAATTACTTCAATCAAAAATAGAAATAAAAAACAAGAAAGCTCTTAATAACTTTCGAAAAATCAAAATCAAAATCTAAAGGAAATCAGCAAAAAACAAATAAAATTTTGAGAATAAGACTAATAACCTCAGAACAAAATCTAACCATAACACCTGGCTTCCATTGGTCTAGGTGGAGTCTATGCTACAGGAGGGTTCTGAGGAGGGTTTTGTGGATTTCAAGGAGGATTATGAACAAGGCTTGTAGTATGAGGCTAAGAGGTTTGAAAATGAGGGTTACTTTCTTCAACTTTTATAATGTTTTGCAAGTTATACCACAAGGGATCTAGCAAGTATGACTCAAACCTATTTGGATTTATTTCTGTTTGCTTTAGGTCTAACTCTGATTTGGATCTTAATAAAGACTTTCCAATACTCACTTCTAAATCCAAATCTTGAAAATCATAAAACTCTTCTTGAGATAAAAACTTTTCAATGTTAGGAGTGTTAGCTTTTTCTTTTCCACTTCGATGTCTAAACAAACTTTTTGGGTTCTCTACACTTTGTAAAATTTCAGAATTAGGATTACCTCTTGTGTGGATCCTTCTAGAGGCCAGGATTCCTTCTAAAACCTTCTTTGGAAATCAACGTGGAGTCGCCAGGGAAAATGTACAACCTTCTGAATATGTTAGAATCTCTGTTCGCCCACATAAATCCTTCTCTCCTTGAAATTTGGAACTCTTTGTCATTTCTCCCAGGGACAATATAACTTTCACTCCCCGGCAACGACGCCAATTATGTTAGCACTCAAAATGTACCTCAGGTTGTGGGAAGGCCATTTCAAGGTAACCACAAAACCGAGCTTCAAGAAAGAGAGTTGGCTTCTTTCTTTCCAGAGAGGGATCTCTCATTGATGATTTAACAAGGCCAGATATATGAATAAGAATTAAAATTAGATTGTTGTTTGGTCAAAACAAAGCAAGCATTCATTGGGAAATGGAATCAGAGTATAGCACATATGTCAATTAACAGTGGTGTGGCATGAAAATTTATAACAAAGGCAAGGTAGCTACTCATTTACAGTCAAAATGTTGTTGTCTGGTGATAAAGAAGAAATGAAGAACAATCCATTGACATAGGCATCTAACAAGGATGAATCCAATGCTAACTTTAGTAGAAAAGATTTTGTGAATATATGAAACCAATAGACAGAGCATATATGTATGAATTCTGCACTATCAAACACTTATTTCGGACATGAAGAAGATAACAAAATGGAATAGATAACAACGAACACATTCACATGAGGAAAGAAGATACGGACTGTAAAGCAAATAACACAGGAATCTCTGCAAAATGCCAGCCTCGGCTCTGTAATTTTATTAATGATAGATTTCAAACACAAAACTCAAGTCTCATGGGTTTCAACCCTTTTTTCTCTCTATTACATGTGAATATACAGATATCTTCAACCCTTAGGCTCAAGTCACCCTAACAGAAATTTGTTACAACATTGATGACACCTATACAAACAGGTCCATAATCCCTGAAAATCGGTCACAACAGAAACAACAAGGGCTGACAAGTAGGCTTAACTGCCTTTTACATGTCTCAATGGACATTTACTAACTAGTATCAGCTCCTAGTAAATAAACAAAAGCCTAAGTAACTAATTCTTCAGGCTACAAAATCTCCACGATCTTCAAAATATTTATGCATGCAGCGTTAGCTTGGATTTTCCATATTTCTCCACAATCTTCCATTGGTCGACAACTGGAAAATCTATAGTGGCCACCTCCTTTAGCAATGCTCGCAGCTCTACATAGTCCCTGTATGAATAGTTCTGTAGGTGTGCACATGCTTCTTTGACCATCAAGACCAACTCAAACTCCTTTGTCAGCTTGTCCAACACTGTTTTACCTGACAGTGATTGGCTCATGTCAGCAAAGTTTGCATGATCCAACCTGCATTCCATCAACCTGTCTCGATACTCTTTTTGAGTCAGCATGGTCCCATCTTCTTCCCAAAAGAGTGGAAGCCCTTTCTTGGACAAAGGATCAAACATATCTCTAAAGAGCTTCACTTTGTGTGCCAAAATATCTATCCTGGCCTGAATTGTATCTAACTGATGATGTTTATTCACCACTTTCCTTGCCCAAATAATGGTAGATAATCTGTCCTTTATACCTGCTGCTTTCAATTCATCCTCAATTAACCCATTCAAAAACTCTATGGCATTTCTAGCACACTCAATGGGCTTCTTATTCAACTTTTATTTCACTGTTGTTACACTTTGCTTGGCCAATTTAATTATAGCTTCCTTGTCCAAAACAAAGTCAAGATAGGGTCTGAATTTGTCTACCTCTACAATGATATCATCCCAAATTACCTACTTTGCTTCCTGCAATGATGTTTGGCCTATAGCCCGCTTCAACAATTCTTCATTCTTGACTTGTATCTCTTGGTATTTGGCTTCCCAAGCCTTTTTCTCTTGCTCTTCCTTTGAAACCATGCTCTCCATACTTGTATTCTGTTTCTGCAACTTTTCCAGCTCTAAGTCCTTCAGACTTACCTGTGCCATAACTTGAACGATGGAGAAGTCACCAGATTCAATGGAAGAAGAGGTGTCCATACTCTCAAATTCTTTGCTTTTCTCTTGCAATTCCTTCTCCAACTCCTCAGATTTGGCCTTTAGGTTTTTCTCGCTCTCTACTACAAGGGACATATCCCTTTGCCACTGCTTTTCTTTCTCTTCAAACTTCAATAATTTGGCTTTACAGCCTATTAATTCACCTTTCAACTCTTCTCTTTTCTTCTCAAGCTCCATCAACTCAGATGCTTCTACCAACTGAGTGGAAGGAATCTTTAGTTTCTTCTTTAGTGCTTGAATAATATTATACTTCTCATTCAACATATTTTGTATGCTTGCCCTTTTGTTTGCTTGGCCTTCAGTAACCAACAAGTATGTCTGCAACTTCTTGATTTGTGCCTTGTGAGCTTTATTCTCCACCTTCTATTGCCTGAGTTGATCCTCAATCTTGCTTTTCCTGGACTGTAATTTGGACAGTTCTATTGCAGCTTTTATCAATTTAACATAAATTACATCTCCAATTTTCTTATGTAGATGGATGTTGTAGTCCCAAGGTTCATGTGGTTACCATAGATACATTACATGATTATAAGCAAGCATACACAATGATACAGATACAAGAGGCGAGACTGTTAGAGAGAACACAAGCCTTTATATTAACCAGCAAGAGCAGAATACAGTCATAGAACCAATCTAGCCTTTACATCGGCTCAACAACTTATATATATATATATTTGTCAATACAGTTACATAACCGTATGTCGGTCTAACCTACCGACCTAACCTATACTATTCGACGCGACCTGTCGACATATACTTTAGAGTGGTCATTTGGAGGGCCTAGTCGACAGGCCGACCTAGGCCCCTCTAACAATGGATCATGTCAGGAATGGGAATGTCCTCCAAGTTCATTTTCACCTCAGTGGCCTTATCTTTGGTCATTATGGCCAAATTCAGAGTGTTCTAAGCATGGCTCCTAGCAGTGACTAAGGATACATTCTTATTAGAGATCTGTCTAACCTCTGCATACAACTTTGATTCTTCTGAAGCTACATCTTTATCCCCTTTATACTCATCCAACATCTCTAATCTACTTTTTCCTTGTGCAGCAGGTTCAGTAGTTGCTTTACCAAATACATACTCCTTGATTTCAAAGGCAGGTACTTTGTCTTTCACCTGCTTCTTCTTACCTTTATCACTTGTCACCAGTACCAGCTGTTTCTCCTCTTCTACCTTCTGCTTCTTTGGGGCTCTTTCTGTGTCTTCATCTTCTATATCCATAACCTCAAGGAAGTCTCTTTTATTGATCTTCTCAAAGAAGCTAGCTAAGGGTGCAAGTTTTTCCAATGCTGGAATCAAGCTGTAAATATCAAACTGTGCTAAAGTGACTCGTTCTACTGGAGCAGTGGAATCCTCCTGTATACTAGCATCTTCTTAAATCTTAGAGGGATATTCCATCCAGTTAGCAGTCTCTGCTAGACCTGCAAGCTCAAAGTGTTCAAAGGCTTTTCTTTTGTCATCCTGCCTTCTGTTAGAAATAATGTGATGGGGATTATAATTGATGGCAGCATGTGTTTGAAATCCTATTTCTCTTATCACACACTCAATGGCTGAAAGGGAAGCTTTATTCTTAATGATGAATGGGCCTACAGCCCATGGAAAAGTAATGTCATAAGCCTTCTTGTGATCTAGGAAATGTTCAATTTTTGCCCTTAACTTTTGCCTGATTAATTCTAGAGCAAACACTCTAGGAATCAAGAATGTTGGTTCTACATAAGGTGGATGAGCAAACCCATATACTCTGATTATTGTGTTGTGTTCCAAGAGAAACCAATCACCTATTTTCTTCTCAGGAGAAGGTTGCAACATCTCCTTCATCTATGTTAACACCTTGGGAAATCTTTCTTAATAAAAAACATTGTAAACCTTTGACATGAGGTTGTTCATGAACTTGTTGTAATATGTTTGCATTTCCTTTGTGAGCATCATCTCAGGAAGCTGCAAATTTTCTTCATTAAATGACAAGAACATCCTCAACAAATGTGCTTGAAACCTTAAACTTCTGGTCTTGTGGAAGTCCACTAGCTGAGAATGGATATTCTCAGCTAGGGACTCATCAAACTTAAGGCAAGCACACTGAACTGACTAGTCAGACTCTTCAGACTCTAACGGGTAGGTGCTTAGGACGAACAACAGACTTATCAAGGGCTCAGTGACCTACATATTTGTGTCTAATCCTAAGAATTGGCTTAGCATGGTTATGACACACTTAGATTCTTTAGTAAAGAGACTGACTTTGACTAGGAAATGATAGTCCTACAATGCGACACTAGGCTTTAGGCAAACCCTGAAGAAACTCTGCTTTAACTCAACTGTGGATTGCCTAAAATACTGAATTAGGGATTCTTCCTTGTACTCTTTGGACTTTAGATTGAATTCATCGGGAATTGATAGGGCTTTTCTTATGACGATGGGGCTTACAGGACACAAGATCTTTGAACTGGACGCATCCATAATTACCCTCTCAGAGGAGGAGTAATTACTAGCGCACCAATCGACGAATTCAGGGCAGTTTAGGGTTTGGTCGACTGAGAAAAATTGAAATAATGACTTGTATACCTTTTGCACATCGATACCCTGGTTCCTAATCAGTTTCAGTCTATCTTTTACTACTTCAATAGGTCCATTTAGCAGTATTGTGTCATAAATCTCAGCATCCCTGTCTTCTAACAGTTCCTCTATCTTCTGGTGTTCGAAACCTGTGGGTTCTACTTCTCCAAGCTCACCATTTAAATAGTTTTATATGAGGACAAGAGGCCTACCTGGTTTACTGAGAGCTGGTCCAAGGTTTGTGATTGAGGTGGCTGCTTTCTGCACAGTCGTCGGCTTTCGCTTTCCAATGCACAGGACAAACAATACCCAGATCCCGTGCAGAAATATTTTTATATTATTTTTCTTTCCCTATCATTCCTGCATCTATCGTAGCGAAGGAGTTGCTTGATCCGTCCACATGCATGATCAATCCTGCACATTTGATCCTTTTCATGTTTAACTCCCCAGCCTTCCGCAGTCCTCATCCTCTAGAAAGCTGCCTTCTCGCACCTTCAATCTACGAAGCTAATGCTGACCGCAGATCTGAGTCTTATCCACATCTTGATCGTCCAAGGGCGCGATCCCTACCAAGCTTCGCCAATTTGGAAAATGTTGTTTGTTCATGCATGTTGTATTTGCGAAGCCAATGACCGCCGTTGATTCTCATCTCCGCCAAATCTACGTCGTCAAAACATGTGGAGCCTACCACTACTTCGCAGATCCAAAAAGTTCATTTCTCCGTGCATGTCTAATCGGCAAACCACTTGATGACCGTAGATCCTTTTTTCCATCCGTCGATCTGACCATCGATTTGCTTGTGGTTTAACAAAGCTCCGCCCCTACCCAAACTATGCAACTTTCTTTTGTGAAGTTGCTTGTGGCCGTCAATCTCTACTACCATAGATCTGGTTTGTTCATTGGTGCCTCCATATAACTTTGGGCAGGTTTTCACACTTTAGCCCTCATTTGTAATGCTGAAACTTAAGATTTTCAATCATTTCCATTTCCCACTTACAAATAAACATTCAGAGCTCTTATTTGCATTCTTTTGGGTCATACGAATCTTAGGCCTTACATATTATTTGCAGGGATCAACCCTTTCCACCTATTTAACCCAAAACTAGTACTAACATAATGGAAGATGGAATGCAATGGATTGGGATTGAGGCTTTGGTCCTCTCCTCTACCCTCCCTATTTCAGAAACCCAACCCGATCTTGACATCTTCAAGTAATACTAAATTATTTGCCACCTTGGGCACATCAACAGGTTGATGCAATGTAGTAGAATTAACAATGATATGATAATGAATGAGAGTAGAATATTTCTTACCATTTCTTCTCTACATAGTCCGTTGAAGCAAGAGGATCTGAGGGGACCATCACCTTTGAGCCAAGTCTAGTATAACTCCTAAAGAAAAGCAATCCATTGTTTGTTGCCTCGTCTATTCTTGTGACCTTGTTCATATCATCGTGAGGGAATGCTTCCTACTTAACATCCTCTTTTGATTTTTTAATTCATACCTTTTTGTAAGCAGCCCTTTGAGTTTGTACAAGACAATGCCACCATGTATGACCTACATCTTGACGAGATGAGTAACGAAAATGTATTTTCCAATATTCCATCTGCTGGATGAAGTTCCCCAACCTCCAATTAATGTCCAACTCCACCTGTAATCCCTTGTTGAGATCAACCTCAACTAATGCTTTTTCCATCCTTTTGTCTGCATAGGTCATAAACCCTTCCTCGAAAGTCACAAATTTTCCAATGGAATTCGCAATCTCAACCACATTCTCTTCCATCCACTACACCAAAGGGAATCCTGGCAGTAAAACCCAAATGATTTTTATGAAGAAAGGCTCAGTACAAGGGTCAAAACCAGACTTCCAACGATTAAATACCAAGATGGAAGCCCCCCAAATCCAAGCTTGGGAATATGTCATTTTCAAATCCTCCTCATAATTAAATTCAAAACAAATCCAACCTGTAAGTTGTTACTTTTTTTATTTTATCTTAATGCGTAATTATAGTAGTACTTGCAATCAAATGAATAATCAATAAACATAAGCATTCACATGAGACACAACATTTACCCTGGGGAAACCCTCTAGTACTCGAGGGAGAAAACCCCAACAAAATATTCCTTAGAATATTGATAGATAGCAGAGAATGTCATTATAATGAGCAAATTACATCAAGCACCCTTGGTGCATTATTAAAGAGAAATACCAAGCACCCCTGGTACAATCACAAAGCAAGAGAGAACATGGAAGAATATAACTCATAATAACATCCTGCACAAAGAAAATGATTTGCCTTCAAGAGAGAAGAGAATTCACTCTCACGTTGAATTCATCAATCTTGTATAACACACACACACATACATATTATATATTATATTATATTACACACACACAAACACATATATGCGTGTGTGTGTATAATATACCAGTATAGATCCATCTTAAACCCGTATCTATTAAGCACCGATAGGGATCCAATTTCTTGAGGTGTATTTCTTTTTTAAAATTTAAACTCAAAAAATTTGATCTCTTTTGATTGATAGATCCAGGTTTAAGTTTTAAGTTTTTATTTTATAAACGAACAACTATTTTTTAATTACTTTTCATAATATTTTATTTATGAACCCACATGGATTTTTTTTTAAATACTTTCCATAATTTTTTATTTTATGAGCCGATATGAATTTTTTAAATTATTTTGTTACAAACGTTACATCACATTACAACATCTCCCCCATACTTTTTTTTAAATACTTTCCATAATTTTTTATTTTATGAGCCGACATTGATTTTTTTAATTATTTGGTTACAAACGTACATCACGTTACAACATCTCCCTCATACCTGGCTGTAGAGCTATATATATATATATATAAGAGCTCAATTTCCTCAGTAATGATAAAGACTTTAGTTAAATAAGAGAGAACTCGAATTGCTAAACTTCAATGATGTTAACAAGAAAGACTTTATCTAATTAAAGGAGAATTTGAATTGTTCACTTCAATGATGTTAACAAGAACGACTTCAGTTAATTAAGAGAGAATTCGAATTGTTCACTTCAGTGATATTATCAAGAAGGACTTCAGTTAAAAGAGTTAACTAAGTGTTAATAAAGAAGATCTAGTTAACTAAAGTGTTTTGCATGTCAACACTCGAGTTAAACTAAAAGATGACACTTAAGTTGAACTAAAAGACAACACTTGAGTTACGACACTTAAGTTGTGACACCTGAGTTACAACACTTGCATGAAGACACTTTAGTTAGCCTCCTAACTAAGTGACCTTGTATCCAATAAAGGGCGAGTTCATCCTGAAGTCAAAAGATAAAAAGAGAAGCCGAAGCATGGGAAGAATGATATATATATATATATTTGTAAAATTGTGAAGGGTTTGCTATCTTTGTGGGAAGGGATAAAGCAACACAAAATCCAAACTATATGTGAAGTTTGGTCAACATATAAAAAGAGGATGTTATCACATTGAAAGAGATCCATGCAACATAAAGTATGTTAGGATTTAGACACTTGGGAGTTAGTTAAGATCAACTTGTGTAATATATTCGCCAGGGATAGTGTGTTTCTTTAGTATGCATTTGTAAATACTTAATCCGACGGTCACGATATGTTCCTGACATAGAGTGATTTGACGACTCAATTTCTCTTAGATCATACCTAACCTTGATCCGTGGCTTAACACCCGATTGGTCCATGATCTCTATTTAAAGAGCATGGAGGGTCATTGTTTAGTTGATCGATTATGAGAAGCTCATTTATAACTTTCTTTCTTTGCATAATAAATTGTCCCGTAAAAGCTATTTGGCCGGGGCCGTGGAGTGTTTCCCTCAAGAGGGTTTAAACCACGTCAAAACATCGGTGTGTTGATCTGTGATTTGTTTGTGTGAAGTGGTTTCTCTTGGTGTTCGGTCCTTTGGTAGTACCCTGTGTACCCGAACATGGTATCAGAGCTTTTATGAAGAGCCGCTTCCGGTTATGATCTAGATCTTGAACTGTTGTTACCGAAACTCGAAAGGGTTTCTGGTTTTGATATTTCTGTGCATTTCTGGGCTGTGTGAGGTGTTCCATTACGTCTGGAGCATCGTTTTCATTGGCAAATAGTTTTCGTTTGATCGAAAACGGTTCCCGGTTGCTCCAGAAACGCGTATTTCATCAGATCTGAAGGTATAATGTTACAGTGACGCATTTTTTTATTTTCTGTTTTTAAAAGGAAAAAATATCATATTTGATCATTTTTTACTATTAGATTTTTTTGGGTTCGGATTGTTGCTTTCCCGTTTGCGTATGCTCTTTGCCGTGCACCTTGAGCGATCTCGGCAAATCAGAAACAGAAAGGGAAAGAGTTTTTCTCGGCTACGTATGCTCTTTGTCGTGCACCTTGCGCGATCTCGGCAAATCAGAAACAGAGAAAAAACGTAGACTTTCCGGGCAAGCTAACGAGATCTAATTCCAGAAGTGTGGAGAAGTTTTTTTGTTTTGATTTGTGGTGTGTTTTGCAGTAAAAAGGGCAAGCACGCAAACTGAGCAAGAAGAGTAAAAAAAAAAAACCCTTCCTCATTCCCATATTTTATATACCTTTTAATCTAGCTCACTTGGTTCAAAGTTGCTTTATTCCTTATTAGGTCTTGAGTTCAAGTCTTAGGAAGTTACTTTTAAAAGAAAAAGTGCATGCAATTTCTATTTTCAAGTTACTTTATTGTAAAAATGCATCTCACTTAAATAATAAAAAATATAAATACAAGTGAGTCACTTAAGTTATTTTTTTGTTGCACTATTTAAAAGTAACATCATTGTAAAAGTGAAATCACTTATTTTACAAAAGTGGTTCACTTAAAGCAACTTTCTTGTAAAGTGATTGTCAAAAAATTCATCTTGGGAAGAGGGGGTTCTTTTTTTTTGCTGGACATTCTCTAGCTGCCACGTCACTATTGGGGACATCTTCAACAGTTCTTTGTTCAAGCATAACTTCATCATACAGAGTAAGTTTTCAGTGTTGTTTTTTTTTAAACCGCCTATTTTTTCGAGCTCTTCACATCCAAACTATTGGTTTCTGCTTTTACATCCATTAATTTATAAATATGGCCGCCCCTTGTGATATTCTACTTAACAGTTCCAACTATTTCTCATGGAAATCTCGTATGGAGGATGTTCTATGAAGTAGGGGACTTTTCTCAAAATTACCTCAGGGAAAAAAACAGAATCCACTGATGATGATAAGAAAATAAAATGGACAAATAGATGTGACGAAGCTCGTGGATTGATTGGGATGTCAATCTCTACTGATTTGCGATTCCACATATCTGGAATTGATGAACCTGATGCTGCTTGGGACAAGTTGGAATCTGTGTTTGGTAAACACAATGAAATTCGAGGTCACCAACTCGAAAATGAGTTGATTTCTTTAAATCCAAGTGACTTTTTATGCATTCAAGATTATTTATCTAAGTACAAAACTCTTAAACTCTTATGTGCAAAATGTAAGATTAAAAGGGAAGACAAACAATGCATTTATCATATTCTTTTCAAACTTGGATCTGCATATTCTGTTTTTTTATCTACATTTTACTCCATGAAAGAATCCTTGAATGCAACTAGCTATTAAGAGCCTAGTCTTGAATCATTTTGTGATTCCTTAACTAGAGAGCAAGATAAACTCATTCATCTTGGAATAATCAACAATGCAGATACATCTGGGAAAACCTTATTGTCCCAATATAAAGAAAAGTCCAAACCTCCCAAGAAACAAAATTTTCGCAATAATAAGTCAAACAAGGGTCCAAAACCCTCTCAGTCAGCTCCTTCTTTAAAAAATGACAAAGGATCCAAGCCAAAAGGCAAGAAGACTGAACGTCATTGCAACTATTGCGAGAAAAATAATTATGATGAATCTAAGTGTTTCAAGAAGATGGCAGCCTTAGGAGCAGCAATGAAGAAGCACCACATCAACTTAGATTCGCCTTCAGAATCTGCCTCTCATGGACATGCACTTTGTGCTTCTGGTTATTCTTATAATGCATCTTCTTCTTTTACTTCAAATGAATGGCTCATTGATTATGGAGCATCTTATCATATGGCTAGGGATCAAATCATCTTTTCTACTATGCATGAATGTAACACCAAACAAATATTTGTTGGTGATGATAGATCTCTAAGTGTTGTAGGAGCCGGAACAGTTCCAGTAGATAATGGTAATTTTAGTGATGTACTATGTGTTCCAAGAATTTCCTGCAATTTGTTATCAGTCTATCAGATCACTCATTCTGGTGAAGGTAAAACTGTGAGCTTTACACCTCACCAAGTTGTAATCAAGGATTTTAAAGATCCTCAATAGGTCATAGCTACCGAAATTGTTGATGATATTACCAGGTTGTACAAGTTTAACAACTTTGGGTCATCACCTTTCCCTTTAGTTTTTGTTGCTCACAATGATAACTTGAGCAAACTTTGGCATGAGCGATTTGGTCACTTAAATTATCGCTCATTGCAACAACTATGTAAAGACAATATGGTGACAGGTCTTCCGATGGTATCTTGCAGGGATGGTGTTTGTTCCGGTTGTGTACTCGGAAAACATCATCGAGATAGTTTTGACAAACGTGTCTCTTGGCACGCCTCGGTTCCCTTGGAGCTTGTGCATAGTGACTTGTGTGGTCCTCTTCCATATGCTTCATTTCTTGGTTTCAAATATTTCTTAACTTTCATTGATGATTACACCAGACACACTTGGGTTTATTTCCTAAAACTTAAGAGCGAAGTATTTAACATGTTCTTGGCCTACAAGGCCCTTGTTGAAAAACAATCTGGTCATCAAATTATTAAGTTAAAATCTGACAATGGAAGATAGTATGTTAACAAAAAGTTCACTACTTTCTGCACTGAACAAGGCATCCAACAACAGCACATTGTTCCATATACACCACAACAAAATGGTGTAGCTGAGCGGAAGAACCGCACTTTAAAAGAAATGGCTAATTGTATGATCCAATCTAAGGGATTAAGTCTTCAATTTTGGGCCGAAGCCATTAATTGTGCAAATTACATAATTAATCGCACCCCCACTAAAGCATTACAAGGTATAACACCGAAAGAAACATGGAGTAAAACTAAACCTGATGTAAGTCACTTCCGTGTGTTTGGTAGTGGAGCATGGGCTCACATTCCGGATGAAAAATGGAAAGCATTGCAGCCTAAAAGTGAAAAGTACATATTTGTTGGATATTCTGAAGATGTAAAAGGTTATAGACTTCTTCAACCACATTCTCATGATATAATCATTAGAAGAGATGTTAAATTTGATGAAAATCTCTTGGCCTACGAGCCTAACTCGACGATTGTGCCATCTTTGACCTGCGAGCCTGATTCGGTGTTTGTGCCTTCTTTTTCTTCTTCCAACTTCCTTGACAGGTTTCCAACTCCAGTTTCTAATGATGACAGTGAGGATGAAAATCCACCTCCGCCTGCTCATGTTCCTTCAGTTGCATCGGCACAAGTGCTTCCTCGATGGGTCCGTTCAACATGTGAAGCAGCTGGTGATCTTGCCGGTGATCCTAGAGATCAATGTCGAACACGTTCTCAGTTTCAGCGAGCCTCTTCTCTTTTGGCTCAAGTTTCCGAGAATCATGATCAAGAAACTTTTGCAGAAGCTTCAGGGAATCCAGATTGGGATGCAGCCATGGATGAAGAATATCGTTCCTTAATGGGGAACGATACTTGGGATCTTGTACCTTTTCTAAAAGGACGAAAACTTGTTAGCTGTAAATGGGTCTACAGAACTAAGTATGCATCAGATGGAAGTGTTGAAAGACTTAGGTTTTTCCCAAGTTGAAGGGATTGACTACAATGAAACCTTTGCTCCCGTCGCAAAAATGAACTCCATCCGCCTTGTTCTTTCCCTTGCAGCCTTACATAACTGGGAATTCCATCAAATGGATGTCAAGTCTGCCTTCTGACATGGTGATTTACAGGAGGAAATTTACATGGAACAACCTCTTAGATATATTCAAAATAACTCTAGCCTTGTCTGTCGCCTTAAGAAATCCTTATATGGCCTTAAGCAAGCTCCTAGAGCTTGGTATGCCAAAATGGATAACTTTCTCCTTGACATTGGTTTTTCTAGATGCCATTCCGACTCCAATGTCTATACCAAGAAAATAGGAAACCATCTCATCATACTTGTTCTATATGTTGATGACTTTATTCTTACTGGTAGTGACCCTGAGCTTATAACCCATATGAAATCTAGTCTTAAACAAAATTTTGAAATGTCAGAGTTATGACATTTGCATTATTTTCTTGGTCTCCAAGTCCTGCAAACCATAGAAGGAATCTTTCTTTCTCAGTCTAAGTATGCTTGTGAACTTCTTCGTCGCTTTCACATGGAAGATTGTACACCAGCCCCTTCTCCCTTTCAGTCTGGAGTCAAACTTTCTGCCACTTGTACTTCACCTGAAGTCGATGCCACCTTGTATCGTCAGCTTGTTGGTAGTCTCTTATACTTGACTCATTCCCGTCCTGACCTTTCCTTTGCCGTTGGTCGTGTTGCCCGTTATATGCAAACACCTCATGAAAGTCACTGGAAAGCAACTAAAAGAATACTTCGATATATTCGGGGTACAGTTCAGTCTGGGATTCATTACAGTACAGGGGGGAAACCTTTGTTGGTTGGTTTCATTGATTCAGATTGGGCCGACGATCCTGATGATCGAAAGTCTACTGCAGGTTATGTTTTCAGTCTGGGATCTGGACCTATCACTTGGGCTTGTAAGAATCAACAAACTCTTGCTCTTTCTTCAGCAGAAGCAGAATATCGAGCCACAGTTAATGCTAGTTAGGAAGCTTTATGGCATCGACAGATCCTTTCAGAGTTTGGATTCAAGCAGCAGCAGCATACTCCACTTTGGTGCGACAATCAAAGTGCCACAAAGCTTGCCAAAGATCCAGTTCTACATCAACGCAGCAAACACATTGAGCTACATATGCACTTCATCAGAAATCTTGTTCATGATCGTGTTCTTGAAGTGCTCTTTTGCCCTATAGATGATCAAGTTGTAGACATCTTCACCAAGTCTCTTACAGAAGCGAAGTTTTCTAGACTTCGATCTATGTTAGGAGTTCATGAACTTGTCATTAAGGGGGGATAGGCTCTAATGCCTCATTCATTCTCCTAATAGTGTCACCTTTGTAAATCCTTCAATTCTATCCCAAGTTGTTCTTAAGGAGGGATGTTAGGATATTTAGACACTTAGGAGTTGGTTAAGATCAACTTGTGTAATATATCTGTTAGGGATAGTGTGTTTCTTTAGTATGCATTAGTATGCATTTGTAAATACTTAATCCGATGGTCACGATATGTTTCCGACATAGAGTGATATGACGGCTCAACTTTTCTTAGATCATACTTAACCTTGATCCATGGCTTAACACCTGATTGGTCCATGATCTCTATTTAAATAGCATTGAGAGTCATTGTTTAGTTGATCGATTATGAAAAGCTCATTTGTAACTTTCTTTCTTTGCATAATAAATTGTTCCGTAGAAGCTATTTGGCTGAGGCCATGGAGTGTTTCCCTCTAAAGAGTTTAAACCACGTCAAAATATCGATGTGTTGATCTATGATCTATTTGTGTGAAGTGGTTGCTTTTGGTATTCAGTGCTTTGGTAATACCCTCTGTACCCAAACAAAGTAAACTTTCAAATTTGTTAATCACAATGCTTTATAAAATAAAACATCAACAATATGATAGTGAATGTATGAAAAAATATAGTAATGTTTAAAGATGTCATGTAACATGCATGGATGGAATGTCATTAATAAGTTGGCCGTGGAAATGTGTATCTAATAGGGCAGTTTAATAAAAAATGTAGCACGTGTTCTCTAAATATTGGTAGGACCCTACTGTCGTGGACGATTCCCCACCGTCCGATCGTCACCTTCTGCCGCTGCCAGAGCTTTCATCTCGTATCGAACGGCATGAAAAGAAACAGTGTTGATTCTGAATGCCAATTCATTCCTCCCGTGAACTAAATATAAATACAATCCTCCTCATTAGCGCCATAATTTTTCCTCCTTCCCCGCTTTTCTTTCTGTCGAATGATTTCTCAGCAATGGAAACCAGGAAAAACTAGTGCACTCTCAAATCTCTTTAGCAAATGGTTGTGTTTTTTTGCTTTAAACCTGAAGCAGAAGTTGGGAATCTACGTTTAATTTTGGGCGGAGCTACAGTCATTTATCCAAAGTTTGGAATTTGGGATACTGCAGTTGTTATACGCAGCTGGATCTGGATTTTTAGTTAAAACTTCCAGCATTTAGGGGATTTTTCGAGTTTTATGGCAAAGGCGCCCCGCATTGTTTTTCAACAAATCTCCAATTAAAAACCCACCGTGTAACTACTAATTGCATATGCTGTCATTGTAGCTTAGAACTTTCATTCGGATTGTCCGATGCTTCCCACAGTGGAGAAATAGTCTCGTTTCAGGTTTCTCAGGGGCGACGCAAAAGGGCATTTTTCCTCATTTTTGCGTTTTCAGTCTGCTCCATTGCCAACCAGAAAGGTTGTATTTCAATTTTTTAAACTTTCCAGAAAAAAGTTTTTTTTCTTTTCCCCCAATTTTCTCAAGGCCGAAAAACCAGAGGAAAAGTTATTTTTTGTTTGTTGTTGAGAAATTGCCTCGGGGGCCAAGCAGAAAGGTTTAATTCTTGCAAAGGAGGGTTTTATTATTTTCATAGAGGCCAATTAGACGGGGGAGCGAATAATAATATTGAAGAGGAACAAGCAAGAGGGATTGTTTTTTGGCCATGGAGAGCGCGAGTATGGCCGGGGCAGAAAGGGCAGTCGATAAATTGTTGGTGCAGGGATCTTCTGTTCCATGTTCAGTGTGTCTTGAGTTTGTCATCGATTGTGGTCAGCGCTCCATTGCAAAGCTCAAGTGCGGTCACATTTTTCACCTTGGTATGTAGCTTTGTCTATGGCAAACGTTGCTTTTGTTTTTAAGATTAACAGTTTCCAAAGATCGGCCAAGTTAAATTTGTTGACTTTATAAATGTAGATTTGTTATCAATTATTTTGTAATTTAGTGAGTAGAATATCTCAGTACAGGACAACAGTCTTTTATTTTCACATTGCAGTTAATTTTGTATCCATTTTAATAAATTCGACCATCTTCCGAGAACATCTTTTGCCTTCACTACACAGTTGGAATGGTTTTCTGAGACCCCTTTTAAGAAGATATTTTTCAGCAAATTGCTTTATGCACCTTCTTGTGTACGACAACAAGAATGTTGTCAGGGCTCGGGGGTTTAGGGTGCGGGTATGCTGTTATCAAATCTATGGTTTATCAGTATTCGAGGCTGCTTATATAATGAGGTTCTGATGCGCAACATAGATAACTGAGCAACGAACTCAAAGAGACTACTAACTCAACTTAAGGAGCATGACAGGGATATGTGCAGGGCAGAGAGAGAGAGAAGAAGAGAATTTAATTAAAACATCCACAAGGTCAACTGGCCTATGGGACTGAACAATTTGCATCTCACGCAACATTTCTTCTGCAAAGGAAAGAAAAAAGAAATGTGTGAAGGGGATAATATCCAATCTCTGAATATCATTTAGTGTTGCATTACTCATTTGGATTTGACCCCCAAAGTTGGTTTCACCTACTTTGGTTTGGTCGTCTCTCAGCAACTTCTCTGATGCACATCATCCTCACCGCTTTCTTTGCCTTGTCTTCCACATGTTTCCTCTCAAATGGTACTTCCTATTTGTTGTTATATAACTTTGTTCCTTTCTTGATGTGGTTATTGCACCGAGTGAAACGAGGTGCTCTACAGCCCAGTATGGGGGAGATCTTCTAACGTGTGTGATGTAGTGTTACATCTAATAAAACGTAAAAAGTGATTGCGCTTAAAAAGAAGTAAGTAAAGTAAAGTAAAGTAAAATAAAAAGAAGTAAAGTAAAGTAAGTATGGGGGAGATGTTGTAAGGTTTGTGATGTAATGCTTGTTACTAATGAAATAATTAAAAAAATTCATGTCCGCTCATAAAAAAAAATATGGAAAGTATTAAAAAAAATCCATGTTGGTTCATAAAATAAAATATTATGAAAAGTAATTAAAAAATAGATGTTCGTTTATAAAATAAAAACTTAAAACTTAAACTCGGATCTATCAATCAAGAGAGATCAAATTTCTTGAGTTTAAATTTAAAAAAAGAAATACACCTCAAGAAATTGGATCCCTATCGATGCTTGATAGATACAAGTTTAAGATGGATCTATGCTGGTATGCTTCACAATGGAGGTGGAAATGCTGCTTGCTGTGTCTCTCCTTTTCTACATGTCCTACTTTCCCATTACTCTCCCGTTTATCCATTGGTTCCTTCCATCTTCACGTCTCACATCTTAGTCTATGTGAGTTATGAAGTGTTCCAATACTCAAAATGGAACTATTACAACAATCAACACCAATAAAAGGAAAGAAACAACAATGAATGAGAACAAGGGTTGGGGGCACCTACATACCACATCCAAAGGGGTGGGGGCACTTACAATTCGGAGGAAGACATCTCCATGTACTTGTCATTCAAATGGGTAAACCAGATTTAATTGTATTGATAATAAATTGAATTGATTACAAGTGAGGGGGGAGACCCCTTTTAATGCAATTCTTATAATAACACCTTTCCACTAGAATAATGTTGATTCTTTAATGCATATAATTAGCATCTATCCCCTAACTTAGCGATGCCTCATTAATAAGAGCAATTTTAACTAACTTAGTGATTAATGAGTTTAGAAAAAAATAATTCATTTATAAGATATGCTATGTACAAGTACACAACATGCCCTCCCCCTTCTGTCCAACCCCCTTCTGCCCAAGGGGGTTAGCTCTACTAGTTGTTGCCAATGTTGTTGGGCATTTGGCTAATTTCATGCTTGTAAGTGCTTGGTTTAAATTCCCTTGAGTGAGGCTCACTAGTCTACGTCGACGGGCTTATGAGGGATCGTGATAATTTTTTTAGAGCTGAATTATGTATAAGTTTTTAGAAGTCTTGATGTTTTGAGTGGACACTCCACCAATCATCAAGGGAGCCATTTGAAGCTATGTAAGATCATCCACAAATGTGGGAAAGCATCCCTTGGGGATTTCCCTATGAGGTTTTCCTTGGAAAAAAACACGCTCTCCCCCTTATAAGATTTGTCCCCAAAGCTATCTTTAATTGCGCCGAGAGGCGCTTTCTACAGCCCAAAGTAGATGAGATGTGTCACGTCTTTCAGACGCACATGTCAGCTCCAAAAACTAAATATATAAATTTTTTATATAACCAAGCCAATGTCTACTCAAATTTAAATTGGTTAGAATGTAAAATACATTTATATAAATATACATCAAATTTCAATTCCAATTTCCATTCAGGTATTCTTGTGTTTTAAATAAATATTTAAGAATAACTATTTTACTTCATAATCAATGAATGTATGCAATTTTTCCTATTTATAGGATTTATGTGTATGTGGATGATTGTGATGGAAAATATATTGGATTATGTATTGTTAAGTTAATAATAGAGCAAATATTAGTTTTGTGATAATTGGGTAAATTGCAAGTATTTTACTTCATATTTAATTAATAATTGCAACTTTTGCCTATTTGTATGATTTATGTGTTATACTTTATAACATGAAATTGTTGGCACTTCGATGATTAAATTTGGGTAAATAACTATTTTACTTCATAGTCAATGAATGAAGACAATGTTTGCCTATTTGTAGGATTTATGTGTTATCTTTTACAATTCCAATTGGAATAGTTGGCACCTGAAAGATTGTGATAGAAAATATATTGGATTATGTATTATTAAGTTAATAATAGAACATTAAGTTAGATATTAGGTTTGTGATAATTGCAAATTAATAATAATTGCGTAAATTGCAAGTATTTTACTTCACAATTAGTTAATGCATGCAACTTTTGCGTATTTGTAGTATTTATGTGCTACACTTTACAATATGAAATAGTTGGCATCTCCACAATTAAATTTGGGTAAATAACTATTTTACTTCATTATTAATTAGTGAATGCATTTTTTGTCTATTTGTGGGATTAATGTGTTAGCGTTTACAACATGGTTCCAAATTGGAATTGATAACTATTTCATTATTACATTTTAACTATTTAATGAGCGGATTTGATCATTCTCGGCGCTTGATAGAGCCAGAGTTGATGGATCTAATGCTGGTCCTATTACTAATCACTTATTCAATGCTCGCATAATAAAAATATGGTCCATTATACAAAAATGGCGTTTATTAAGATATTGGGTCATTACTTGCCTATGGGACCCAACAACTAACAAATACAATAAATACATGCATTACATCCATGAGTCCTTTTGTCATTGGTTGTTTTAGGGACACAACATTCCTTTCCTTCCTAAATTCTTTGAGTTAAGCAGAAGGAAGAAGTAGATAAATTGCAACTACTAGCTGAAGTCCTCCTCTTGTAGAGACACCAATAAGATGTTCATATACAACACTGAACTAATTTGGTATCGTTGCGCTCACATGCTTCTAAGGTTCTATGTCCTCAGCCATGGTAGTGATTGACACTAGTAACGATTGACCATTGATCAATGGGATTGTGGGACTTGTGGATGCCATTATCATTGTGTTGATTATCATCATATTGTTTCCTTGACATGTTTCATGAGAAGAGGGCTCCTCTTGGACAATTTTTTCCTTGTCAACTTCAATGATTGTATCGTCTTGTAAGTTCCCTTCATAAGGAGATTCACCATTTTGCATCCTAGGAGATTCATTAGGGAGAAGAAGAGATCCTTGGAAGAGAAGTTGGGAGATCATGCTTTCCTCTTCTAAATCCTCTCGACATGGAGATTCATTATAAACATGAGTGTATTAAACAAAGAGAATATGAAAGTAGTCATCTTCACACAATTGTAATATCTCCATACCATTCTTCACAAGCATATTCCAGATCTAACCATGAATCTGTATTTTTACTTATTCAATATTTATAGCAAGTGCTGTACAAATTCTATCACATAAATCCAATTTTTTTGCAATGCTTCTTTTGAATAGGCCATGCTAGGGTTTCATACAAAATAAAAGATTACCTCGATTACAACTTTCCCATTTTCACTAAGGTTTTGGAGGTGAAAATGTACAAAGAATTGCAAAGTTTGTAACTCGTTTATTATTGCTTATTATTATTTTTACAGGAATGGATGTATTTTTATATTTGTAAAAAAATGTTGGAAATCCTTGCAACCATAGAAATACAAAAAGTTCAAGAGTCGCGCAAAGTTGCTCTGCAAATTTTGTCCAAAATATTACAGTCTTCCAAAAAAATGCCTATTGTATTTAGAGCCTAGAGCATTCCTGCTATACTGATAACTATATGGTTTGACATATTGTCCCAAAAGAAAAATACAAGTAAACAACATAAAATAAATTATTCATGACCAAATTTATTCCTGATGTGGGCCTCCTCCATTGACACATCATCCCTCTCTGGGCCTTGTTCTCCATGTATCTTTGCTGTCCACTCAAGGCGATCGTGTCTGCTGCATAGTGTCCTCCTCAATAGCCTGATGTTTCACTGAGCCTGCATAAACATTTGGAAAACCAACCATGGATTGGGAGCTCTGTGCATATTTCAAGATAATGTTGTAGTGCACTTCTGAATCACTTGCCAATTTGTGATATTTCAATGTTTGTTCCCTAAGGTTGGCTTCCATTTCTTCTTGTTTTGCCTCTTGCCTCTCCATATGCATGTTCAGATATTCTATTTCCAGTCCCATCCCCTCTAATTGGATTGACATCTGTCTCAATATCTTTTTAACCTTAGCATTCCCGTCACCATCATTCCATCTCGAGTCAAGAGAACTTGCCAAAACAAAGCACTATTTGACACCGGCTTGTGAGTCTTCTCTATGACCAGAATGATGTGACTAGGAGTTCTGGTCTTTACTTGAACTCTCACTATGTTAAGACTGAAATCCCCATCCAAATACAATACAAATCTCCTATAGAGTTCCAGAAACGACAACAAGACTACTAGAGATCCTATCTAAGATACAGAGCATGAAAGGTTGAGTCAAAAGGAGAGCAGGGTGGAAGAGGCAAGTCCACTTACCCCTGTCGAAGATGTTCTTGTTTCCAAAATCGCCAATAGATGAGGTTGAAAGCACTCGGCAACCAAAACTGTTCCCACGTAAAAGACCACAGACCTCACATCTTGTCGATCAAAGGCAAGCAGAGGAACCTAAGACCTAAACCTTGCCCTCTCACTAACTCTGCATAATGCAAACCTTCATAACCGTCCGTTATCAACATTATCCCATCATCAAGTCTCGTCTTCATAAAGGAAGCCATAAATTTACCCTTGCGTGAACCTGAATTCGAGTGTGTGAAGTTGCAGCAGGCACAGGGTATAGTTGACTCTCCCTCGTGCCGGTTACAATGGCTCTTAGAGTCTTATGGCATGCAAACTTTGTTTTATCCTTCTGACACTTGGATAGCGTTGTCCAAAGCCTACCTTGCATGTGATTAGGGTGGTTGAGATTCCTAAGTTTGAGATGAGAGGTAAGTGAAGCCATATAGATGAGGATTTAAAATTTGGAGTGGCCAAAGACCGGATCAGACAACAAAGCTCTGATACCTATGAAATGAACCAATCCGGTTCAAACAGCAGATATCCAAAATAGATATGATAGTATAAAAGAATCTATATGGATAAGAATAAAATATAATATGAGAAAATTTATGATATGATTACAAGATACAATGAGAGTGCCATATATATATAAATCCTAATGATACTTTGGTAACTATTCATCAGATGCTAGATTGACAGAGATCAGGAAGGGCTGGAGTGGTAGGATTGATATCCTCCAACAAGTAATTGAAAATTGTGATATTATTGAAGAAAGGTTTCGTGTCTTTAACAGAGTGAGGGAAACCATGTAGAGTCTGGAAGGTCCCAAATTTGTTCCAGAATGATAAAATATGTTCCAAGGAAGAGTTTGAGGCTCGATTGATGGCTAAGAAAAATGTTTTGGATTCCCCTCACCGTTGATTATTTTCTGGTGCTAAAAAAAACTATCAACATTTGGCGACCATACTGGGGAAGTTTGTTTGTGACTCCACCAAAAAAATTAAGGGCCCTTGAACAGCTTGTTCAACCAGACTTACCTGTTGGTTTTGAAGATCAACAGCGTTTTGAACCATTCGTTCAATCGTGCCCTAAAAATTGCAAGAAATAGGACTGACCTTGAATGCTCTTGGGAAGTTCTAGCATTAGAAGAATATCTTGCAGGGGTGTAGAATCTCCCTTGAATTGAAAGAAGAGATTCTCAGGAAGCACAGCATACTGTTTATCATTGAGGTTTTGAAGTTGTGGCCCAAGAGGAACAGCACGTAATTCTTAATTTAGCAGTCATTTCGAAACAAATATTCTGCAAGTTTCTTCAAGACAACTTCATACAGATGGCCTGGGAAGATTTGACCTGTAATCTTGGAAACCTTTAGAGCTAAGAGGAGTGAGTCTTCACAAGGAACCAAAGGCAGATTCTTGAGTAGAATTGAAAGTTATAACCTCACTCTTGGGGGTGAGGGCTCCCAGGTTCAGGACCATTGGGGTCACATCCTTTCTATATACGGCTGCTTCTTCCCCAGAGAATCTTTTGGGTGGACAAAGACCCGAGATGGCAGAAATGGAGCCAGCCCGAAGTTGAACAACTCAAAGGATTGGTGCACCTGACCAACTGGGTGATCAAAGTTGACCAGTTCAATCAAGGTTATGCACTAGTGATCAAATTGGATCTTGTGGGCACCAGCTCTAGCTGACCTGCGGCCAGTTTTTGAGGGATCAGTATTAGGGACTGTTTCATTTAATGCATTTGATCACCTGATTTTGTGTGTATGTGTGTCACTGTATCATTTCACTTGCAAATGGTTCCACAATTTTGATCAGTGAATCCTTGTTGTATTCTTTGCAAGGTCGAGCTCAATACAATGATTCTCACAAGTTGAGTCACGACAATTATTCACATTGCTTGATCCTTGCCTTAGTAGCTCATCTTCCTCCAGCAAGAAATGTACAGTTGAGCAATCTTGGTGTTCTAGCTCTATGGTTTGGATTGTTTGCTGTTAATGGTTTATTACTGTTATGGTCGTGTGTTGATGATTTCACTTAAAGTCCTTATATTTATCAGCAAATTTTGTTTGTGGTTTCTGCAACACTGATCGGAATCAAACAAACACTTAATTGCAGCTGCACTTCTATTGATTTAATCACCATAAGCTTCTGCTGGGTTCAGTTACTTTTCACAGTAGCTGTATGTCACGGTTATCTTATCACAACCAGTTTTGTTTTTGTGCGGAAGAGGCGCATTCTACAGCCCAGTAGGGGGAGGATGTGTAACTCCTTCCGTGCTCATCCTGGGTGTCTTTTAAAAAAAATATTATAAAAAATAATATAATATTATAAAAAATAATGTCAACTTTATAAAAAAATATTATAAAAAATAATATGTCGACTCAATGAGATTTAAAACATTTACAACCCCACATATATAAAACTACACAAATCATATAAATTAAAACCGTTCACTTGCACTCTAAAAAGAGGTTCGCACTTGGAGAGATTTGATCTCTCTCGGCGCTTGGTAATCCCCTTTTAAGATGGATCTATGCTGGTTTTTAGTTTCAGCCCACCTCAAGCCACACGTTTGATCAATCACCCCACAGATTGAAGAATAGTTAGGCTTTAGCGGCTAGGGTCCTGAGTCCCAAGTCCTATTCCTAACAGTAGCCCTGTTCAATGGAACCTTAGATGTGTCCGGAGGGGAGGGCAATATGGAATTCTCAATAGCCTGTCTTTTTCATTTCTTGAATCTTTCTTTGCTTTTTTGTCAACTTTATGGCCTACGTAGGAGAAGGTTCAATCATGCTTGTGATCTGCCTTCTAATGCAATTTAGCTCCATAGAGTTTTCATTGGGGAGAGGGGTATAGATAATTATTATTAGTGTGGGGCTGCCTTCATTTTTAATGTCTTAGTTATGATTTACGGTTTCTGAATTATCATAATCCTATTGGCCTGTTATTGGTTGAATACAATGGAACTTCTGTAGATGTGTAAATAATAAATATCATAATCATGATTACTGTAGGAATTTGCTTTATAAGCATCGAGAATATCTTGTAAATTTAATCAGTTTGCTTACAAGGAAATATCTTCAATGATATTCTTCTGCAGATTGCATTGGGTCAGCCTACAATGCAAAGGGAATAATGCAGTGCCCAAATTGCAGAGATATTGAAGATGGACAGTGGCTTTATGCAAATGGTTGTAGTTCACATGAAGATATTCCATTTGAAGACATAGTTTATGATGATGACTATGACTTTTATGGTGTATCTGAGTTAATATTTTCACATGAGGTGCTTTCTCTCCTCCAATGCACTTCCAATTTTTTTCCTTCTTTTGATTAGTTCATTATTGTGAATGAAAATAATTCAGATTTCACTGCTTGGAAGAGAGCTTTCCCTTTTTGTCTATGTTTAAACTGGTAGGGTATTTGTATTTGTATTGCCTAAAAAGTTCATTGAATGCTTGTGCCATAGAGGAGGTCCATGTCTTTGTTTGTGTGGAGTTTTATGCCTAAGCCTAGCTGAAATTTTGACATAAGTTGTATGTTGCAGAATGTGAATTTATCTAATATCCCAAACTGACAAATTCTGCTATTGTATAGGTTTGTTGAGATATTTGGGGTTCTGTTCTGTTGTTTGATGTTTAAACTTTGCCAAATGTGTATTACATGAGCAATAGCCAGTGAACAAGCCCCGGTATAACCAATAATTAAAGCAATAAAACAAACAAGCTCAAATTACTAAGATAACATACCCAATTGAAGTGTTGAGAGTCTTAATAAGGAATAGAGGCAATATGCAAGTCATGCACTGAATATTGATCAAGGTATGAAGCAGTTCCTTCAAGACAATTCGCCCATGCAACAGCTACGTCCTCCTTGATAATAGATGAATGGTAACTGCTCCAGAGAGATGATGTAGGATCCAATAATCTATTGATCAGCAGTAAGGTGTATAGTGGCCTTCTCAGTAGAATGGGAGAGACATGCAGAACATGCAGCAGCTTTAGGTGAAGGTGGGAGATCAGGTCTTGTGCACAATTTGCCCATGCAAATAGCTGCACCCTCCTCTGATGATAGATGAATAATACTCACTCCACAATAATGTTTATAGGATCAGAAACTCTGCAGTAGGGCTTATACTTAGCCCTCTCAGTATGATAGAAGAAACATGCAGACCATGCACTGAGTATAGATCATAATACTGGATCAGATCTGAATGACAAGTAGCTCATGCAAAAAGGATGTTCTCCTCTGATGGTAGATTCAGAATAATGGCTCCGGAAGGATGGTACTGAGATCAATATGCAGCAGTATGGTAGATGATATTCGTCCAGAATATATGTGTGATGATGTAGTACCAAAACTCAGATAGAAGCGCCTCCAAATAGATTTGATGAAGAGTTGTGCCCTCAGTCTTGTGATGGTGGAATATGCCTTGAGAATGCTGATATGATTGTGAAAAGCTCGAATCTCTGCAAGGCTGATGAATACCGGGTAATCTGTAAAACATATGATAGACCTGGATGATCTATTCCCGGAAGTGCTTAGGGCAGATAGATTTCGCTGCCGAAATGCACCTGTTGGCTAAGGAATGCGCCCTCAACCCCAACTTTGCTCTCAGAGCTCTCAATACGAACCTCAATGATGAATAATAACAATTGCCTGATCCTATTTTCCCTTTATCTGACTTTTGTAACCATTTTTGACCTAATTGTTGCATGCCCGTCTTTTAATTAATTAATTACGCATGCACATGCAATTTTGCATGCCACTTAATTACGCATGCATGCCTGCTATTCTGATGGCGCATGTCACTGAAGTGACCTCCCTTTTCATCAATGACTCGGTGTCACTGCTAAAAGTATGCAATTTATCCAGAGACATCATTTATTAATTAATTCCCTAGCTTGTCAGAAACAGGATATTACAATTTACATGTTTATATTTCCATATTTTACAAGCAATAGTATTAGGACATTCACATTTCTTCAAGGATTGAACTGACATTGTATTATAGTTATCTTTTTTACATTGAAAAGGGGCTTTGCTTTCTATTAACAAAAGAGGATAATTGACATTGTGCAGGGTGTCTAGCATAAGCTAGGCTCATAAATATGATATAAAAAAAATAGAGAAAACATCCTATCAGCAAAAGTCTGTTTGATGTGATTCATCTTTTTAAACTTCGCTCTTTTTTTGTTTTGTTTCTGGTGAACAATTATTATGAAGAATTAACTGTCTTTCTAATTCCATATCAGGAGAAAGCTTACCATTTTCTATTTAGCATTCATATGCTATCTGACCAGATCAACCTATGGAGAAATCCAGAATCCACAGATCCTGTTGATCCCTTTCCAGTTTGGAAACACAAGTATTTGCTTGGGATCCATTTCCAGCCTGCCAGAAACATCATGCTGACGGATCCTCAAAGAAAACCATATCAAAAAACACATAAAAAACCTAAAATACAAAAATAAAATATAGGTAGAGTGTGGGGCCCTAAAACCCTGGCTTTTGCCTATAAAGTAGTCCGCTCCCCTATTCTAGAACACAAATATGATTTTTTCATAGCAGTTTGCATTTCTGAGTTTGTGAGAGCAATTTGAGTGAAATATATTTGGAGATCTGAATATTGTCAATGAAATATATATATATTTAGATATGCCGTTTCCCTGTATCTCTATAAAAGGTTGTGTCTATAAAGTATAAACCCTTGTGTCCTTGGTATTGACAATGACAAGATTAGCACATTCTAGGTAACTTTTTGAAAAAGAAATCTTGTACAGACTCACAGAGTGATTGAAAATATTAAAATACATTTTTTAACATTAAAAGTTGATGTAAATAATCAATGTTCCACCAAGTTTCCAAGATGTGGGATCAGGGAAATGCACATGGGGGATGTGTGGAGACACCCCTAAATTTTAAGGAGCACATTTGGGTCCCTAGGATAGGGGAACCCATCTCCAAAATTATAAAAAATAAAAATTTGTATGGTATGAAAACTTAAAATGATAAATGATACATCTAAGGCCTCAGGAAAAGAGAGTTAGGCTATTAAAGCACTAGGTTTAGTTTTTTTTGTTTTAACTTTTTGAATAATTAGAGGAGAAAAACGTGGTTGGGGGGGGGGGGGTGCGGGCCTGGCACAGGGGGCCACTCGCCCTGCTTTTCATGGGGGGGTTTAGTGCCCATGTTTTTCCACCCATGCGAAATGTCCTGCAAACTTGCCAGAACAAACATTTTGCAAAATGGGGGATGCTGCAAAATATTCCATGGGGAAGGGGGGGTGTGCGGGCCTGGCACGGGGGGCCACTCGCCCTACTTTTCATGGGGGGGTTTAGTGCCCATGTTTTTCCACCCATGCGAAATGTCCTGCAAACTTGCCAAAACATTTTGCAAAATGGGGGATGCTGCAAAATGTTCCATGGGGCATCCCAGGTGCACGGGGGTGTGTCCCTATGTAAATAATCTCAAAACATGGCAGGATAGTTGTAATAGTGGCCAGAAACCGACAAATTAGGATAGTTGTAATAATAATCTCTGAAAAGATGCTTGAGAACCAGTTGAAATATCCTCAAACTTTCAAAATCTTGTGAACATTGCAGGACATGATTTCATACTTCTAAGGTTCACACATGCTGTTGTTTTGAGGATACTCAACATTCATGAAGCTTCTGTTTTTCTTTCTTTCTTTGGTAAATATTATTTTTCTTCTTTTTTCATGTTTTTTGGACTTAATCTTTATGAGAGGTCCATCGAACAAGATGATGAAAACTGTAAAACTTTTTGCTTTTCCTCCGACTTGTCTTGATTAGTGCCCATGTTTTTCCACCCATGCAAAATGTCCTGCAAACTTGCCAGAACAAACATTTTGCAAAATGGGGGATGCTGCAAAATATTCCATGGGGAAGGGGGGTGTGCAGGCCTGGCACGGGGGGGGGCACTTGCCCTACTTTTCATGGGGGGGTTTAGTGCCCATGTTTTTCCACCCATGCGAAATGTCCTGCAAACTTGCCAAAACATTTTGCAAAATGGGGGATGCTGCAAAATGTTCCATGGGGCATCCCAGGTGCACGGGGGTGTGTCCCTATGTAAATAATCTCAAAACATGACAGGATAGTTGTAATAGTGGCCAGAAACCGACAAATTAGGATAGTTGTAATAATAATCTCTGAAAAGATGCTTGAGGACCAGTTGAAATATCCTCAAACTTTCAAAATCTTGTGAACATTGCAGGACATGATTTCACACTTCTAAGGCTCACACATGCTGTTGTTTTGAGGATACTCAACATTCATGAAGCTTCTGTTTTTCTTTCTTTCTTTGGTAAATATTATTTTTCTTATTTTTTCATGTTTTTTGGACTTAATCTTTATGAGAGGTCCATCGAACAAGATGATGAAAACTGTAAAACTTTTTGCTTTTCCTCTAACTTGTCTTGATTTTGCAAATATCCAGAAATCCGAGATTTCCTACCATAATACGTCTGCAGGTAGATGGGATTTTACACCAATAATTTCATAAGATGCTCCCTGTTACCCCCCATTTTGCATAGGTATCCACTTGTGATTTTTATCACAATCTTCAGCTGGGGGTTGACATGTTTGTGGAGATTTGACGCCTTGGGTTCTTGATGGTAGAGATTTGCTTCATGGATGATGATGCCCTAAATTATTTGCTTGATGGATTTATGGTGCTAGTAGATATGACATGCATTTTCTCCTCGGGGATTGGATGCTTTTGTGTTCTCATATTGGATGTTGGCATGCATGTTCATCATCTATCTTAGCACTTGTGCATTCATGGAAAAGGGATTCCATCAACTTACAAAGCTGTTGGAAGTGTTAGATGAAGCATTGCCTATGTTTGGTTATGGATGTATGGGGCCTACTAACTTGAGCATAATGGTACACTTCACCCATTGATGGTTCACCTATGGATAAAGTGCCCTATAACTTTGGGGCTATTTTCTCTTCTACATGGCATAGATCTTGATATTTTGTAGAGTGCTCTTGCTTATTGGCTATTATTGCACATATGGATGACTCGTTGTGAAATTTCCTTGGAATGATTTGGCATGTATGGTTGTATTTGGCTTCTCCATGGTGTGGATGATCCTTATTGGTAGAGTGATTGGCATAACCTCACCTTAGGTGCTTTGCTTCCTTGTTGTTTTGATGGTCTGAATTGGGGGCTCTAGATCTAGCACCCTTGGTCTTCTGGAGGATTTTTATTTATGGATGGAGAGCTTGTCTCATGGGCTATCTCACGGTGGTGAACGCTCACCAATTTTCCCCAGGGTGTGAGAATTTTGGCACTCTTTTTGAGTGGTGGATTCGGGTTTATGAGCCATTTTTAGTAGTTTGCTAGCCTGTCTTGAAGAGGGTCGTTCTCCAACACCCTAGCTCAAAATGAGGAGTGTGATATATGGTTGAAAATTTTATCGCGAGGGCTTTTCGATGGTGTGAAACGCTCTCCCTAGTTCCCAAGGGCATTGGAGCTATGGCAACTTCATTCTGGGCATCCGATTTTGAGTTTTGAGCCATTTCAACACATGTTTGGCTTATTCTTATGATATTTGGAGGCCTATCTTAGTGGACTTCTCTAGCTCTTGACACATGGGTTGCACTTGAGGCCCCTTTATTGATGATTTTCCATAGAGCCCATTCCTTAATAACACTTATTTGATGATGTGGAGACCTTTCTCTTTTTTAGTGATCTTGCTCTTTATCACGTGGGTGGCATCATAACACTATTGGGTATCATCTTTGGTTGAGTCCCCTCTTGGTTTCTTCACCATTGGCATGCATGGAGGCATATTATTGTCTTGTAGAGGGTATTGTTCCCTTCTTCATGTTGATGGTTCTTTATGTTGAAAATAGTGCAACTTCGGAAGTTTTTCTTATTGTATTTCATCTTGTTATTGTACCCCCTACGGGAGAAGATATCAATGTATTTGATCATGTAAAACCAAAGAAAGAATCAATGTAAACCTTGGGATGAAATCACAAAGAAAAGATTCATTAAATGTAAATTTTTGTATTCCCCCAAGACAAGTCTGCCCAGTGGGTAAACTGCCCCAAAACAATGGGTAGTCTGCCCCAAACAATGGGCAGAATTGCCCGAGTCAAGTCGGCCCAGTTAGAGAAAGTTAGGTCGGCTGAGTAAGGGAAAAAGTCACATTTGAATTTGTATAAATAGAGAGTTCGACCTCTCATTTATTCATTCACTCAAAACAAGTTCGCACTAGTCAAGAGAAGTTCGCTACTGCAACTAGGAGACTGATTTTTTGGGGTTCTCCACTATTGGAGAATTTTCTCTCTTGTTTTCTTGGGTTTGCGCTACTACTATCTGGATGCACATCGTTGTCTATTGGAAGGTCTGAGCTCGGGGGAGACAAATAACTTTGTCTATGGTTGGGAGATGATTGTTCTTATCATCATGGTTAAATGAGCTCCACACACATTTTGTTTATGTGCTTTTCCATTCTTTTAGTGATTCTAGTTATGCTGCTATAAACATTAACATGGTTTCAGAGCGGTACCGAGAGAGACAAGTGCTAGAAACTAGGGCTTCTTGAATTTAGGGTTTCCAACCACATAATTGATCCAAAAATACCTCTACTCAATTCTCCCCGGGAAGGCGCAATTATCTGTGGAGGAAGATTTTCATTCAGAGAACTTTTAAATATGACCTAATTTCTATTGGGGACAAGAAACTAGGGTTTCACATTTCAGGGCCTTCCCCTCTCAGTTTGGCTTGAAAAGTGCATTGGAAATTTCGCCCTGGGGAAGGCGCATCTTTTGGTGAAGGAAAATTCTAGTTTTGAGAAGTTTCATTTTTGACCTAATTCTTCAGCTGCTGTAGTTACTATAGAAATTAGGGTTTCAAGTTTTGTGCTGTCTAGTCCACAGATTTGGCTCGATCATACCTTCTATCAACTCGTCTTGATATGGTGCATCTATCTGTGGAGATAGTTTTGCAAGATTCCAAACTTCATTTTTTGACCCTCTCCTTCTAGAATTTCTAAAACAGGTTTTAGTTTTTTCAATCTTCAGCCAAGATGGTTGTTGGACTCGGAGTAGAAGATAGATTAGATGGAGTTTCAAACTTCCGATCTTGGAAAAGTAGAATGCTCATGCTCCTAAATGAACATGATCTCAAGGATCATATACTCAAAAATATTCCAGAGCTAGAGGGAGCCAGAGAGAAATCAAGATTCAAGAAGAATGAAGCCACAACTATGAGGATATTGATGGACTCAGTAAAAGATCATCTTGTACCTCTCATTGCAAGCCAGGATTCAACCAAGAAGAATTCTTCCTTTGATGGAACACTTGAATCTATACATGAATACTTCAGAAAGTTTTTTTTAAGTTTAGAACTTGAAGGTCAAAGTGTTCTTGAGGACTTCAGTGATCACTGCAAGGAGTTAGAGATAATGTGGGAGTCCACAAAACAAACAAAAGATAAGTATTTAATGTTTTTTTAAAGTCTTTATCATATGGTTATGAAATTGTGCATTAGACTTATATAGTTTTCTATTATGCATCTATATATGATTGGCAAAGAGTAGTTATCTTTTGATAGAGTACCCAAAATTGTGCCATCTCAACGCCATTAGATGTAGAGTGGCTGCAGGATTTTCGAAAAGTGGATATAATAGAAAACCTGATAAATATTGAGGAAGTTAGGAATTCCATAACTGTTGTTTAAACTTTAAAGAGCTGCATTGTATTTTTGCTTTGCGTGCCTTTTGGAGCCTTTTCTTGGAGAGCATTCACCTTATTTGGGGAAGCGCTCCACCTTTTGAGGCCTTCTTGGAGTGCTACCTTTGGAGAGCCTTTGGAGGCTAGGTTGGACTTCTTCTTGTCATTATTCACACTCATTTGGTGGGTGCACCCCCTTCTTGGGCCTTTCTTCTCTTGGATATTGTACTTGTGGCTGTGACCATCACATTTCATGGGTGTTGTTAGCGTTTGTTGGAGTATTTTGATTTGTTTACTCCATCCTAGGCTAGATCTAGAGTTTTATGATTATTTTACTGTAGAAGGAAGAAGAGCTTAAAGCTATACAAGGCTTTGCTCTCTCCTTCATTTCTCATGTTTGGATTAGGGGAGAAATCCCACTGGACTTGATGAAATGTCTCTTGGATCTTATGGATGGTTAATGCTAGTGCTCCATTGAAGGTTTTTCGTATTGTTTATGCTTGGATGGTTGATGGATCTACAATTTGTCAATGGCTTTGACGTAATGAAGGAATAGGCTCTCTATCTTTTATGTGGTTGTTATCAGTTGGAAGTGTAGTTCAGGTGTACATTTTTTGCTCTAGGTTATGTGTTTTCCAATGCCTTCCATGCTAGTTTTCCTCCTTAACTCCTTTTGAAATTTTCTGCTTTAGAAGTTTCCCTTTGATTGATTTCTGAAATCGGCCCAGCCATTAGAGAGCAGCTAGGTTTGTGCACTACAACCCTAGCCCTTTCTCAAGAAACCCTCTTGCAATCTTGGGTTGATCCCATTTGATAAGACATTGGTCTCCAATCTCTTCATCATACTTTTCTTTTTTAATAACAAAAAGTCAAAAACACTTTGTTTTGGTAGAGTTACTCTTGAATTTCACCTTGTGCTCCATTGTTAAACTCTAATAATCCTATCCTAGGGACTCCTCCCTTGAGCTAGAGAAGAGATAGCCTAAAGAGCAGAACAGGGCTAGGTGTGGTGAAACTGGCCTCCCTCTTAGTTTTCCATGAGCTATCATTGATTCCAGGACTTCAATCTTGAGATGCTGATTTGTATGGTAACACTCCCAACTGATTTGCTTGCTTCTGTGAATACAAGTTTAAGTTCTTTCTATCTAATCTAACAATTGTGGTATAATACGCTTATGGAAGTCATCAAGATAGGGCTTGAGTAGCACTTTCTGTCTACTAAGGTATGCTTCTTGGTAAACCATTACAATGATGTATTTGAAATTTAATTCAACAATTTATCATAATTTTATCTTCTATTGAATCATTTCTGAACCAAATATTGGTAGTATCCAAATTTTGTTAGCTTTCAACTATGTCATAAGAAACAGAGGTCCAGTAAAGCCGGCCAATGTATTCTGTCTTTGAAATACACAGCCCTAAATGCTTTACAAGATGTAGGTTGATGAAGATATGGGTTTCAGGATAATATCATAGAGATGTTTGTTATGAATCTGATCCTAGAAGATTTTATTGTAAACAAATTGCAAGGACAAACTAAAAATGAGTGTAACTAATTGATGTGACATTTTATAGTTTTTCCCATCCTTATAGAAGAGTATTATCTTGTCTGGATTTCTTCGAAGTTGATATCATTTGCCAGCCTTGGTTATAGTTTTGTGAATTTGGTTTCATGATAAAGTGCCTTTGGCATGTTTGAGATTCGTGTATCTTCTATTCTATAAAATTCTATAGGAAGCATTGGCAATTTATTGCACTCGTTTAATGTTTTGACATCAATTCCTATGTAACAAGTTTGTCTTCTGTTTCTTTAGTACCTTAATGTATTTTCTAGTTTCTATTGGACAATGCCACTGATATTTTCTTGCATTTATTCAGCATATTGATCCGATCAATTGGTGCCCTTATCAAGGTTCATATCCGCAGTTTTCAGTTTCTTTAGAGTAAGTTTTGTCACTGCCATGTTCTGCCATTGATGTGACCAATATAGCTTATAGAAATTATTTGCCAGAATAAATTCCGAGTCATGTATAATCTAGATAACAACTTAGAAGATATTGGGCAACATTAAAATATATTAATTTGTGCTTTATTGATTCCATCCTAATTTCTTTATTCATTTGTTTTGACAGAGAAGTGGAATCTTCAGCAAGTGGTTGTAAGTATTCCATCCCAAGCAATGCATTTCTTATTTTGCTATGCATGATTTGGTTTAGATGTTCCTATGGAAATTGTAGAGGCTGCAAACGTTGAGTTTATTTTACTACTAGTGGAATTTGTCATCCCATTATGTTTTGGACTATGTTGAACGGATTTTTGGAATGCTGGAGAAGTGAGGATGTGGGAACAGATGTCCTCCTATGGAAATTGTAGAGGCTGCAGACGTTGAGTTTATTTTACTACTAGTGGAGTTTGTCATCCCATTATGTTTTGAACTATGTTGAATGGATTTCTGGAATGCTGGAGAAGTGGGTATGTGGGAACAGATGTCCAGAATGGCTGCCCCCAAATTTTAGGGAACAATAACATATATATTAAAAACATAAAAATATAAAGGAGTGGATGACACTATCTGTTCAAGGTTTAACCTGATGATAGCATATGTTTGATTATTTATGGTTATAATGCAGTGCATTTCAACACACACTATTGAACAATTAGAATGTATGATGCGCTGCATATATTTTAACTTAATGGATATAATTTAGTATAACATGCATTCCTTTTTTCTTTTACCCCAATAAATTATGTTACACCTCATGGCCATCCTTCAAAAGTGTTATAATATATGGTATCTTAATATTTGAAGACATATTAAGAATGCTCTTCCCATGAGATATGATATCATAGTAATTAAATAATATGTTTCATAATATAAAGTTTATAATATTCCAAATATTTAAAAAAAATGAGAACGAGCTAATAGCCTAAAAAATAGAAATGATGACAACTATAAAATGGGTAGATTAGAACGCTCAATTAGGTGTAGTGTTGACTAGCAAGGTGAATAAGAGATTAAAGGATTGCAACAAAACGGTACTCTAGTTGGGATAGCACACTTACATAAATTCATAATCTATATTTGTTCTTCATCTAGGGTTAGGTCATGAAGTTTGCAATCCATCCTTCTTGGCTTGTTTTATGCAAGTGACTATGAAAGAAGAGATGACCCTAGTAAGGATAAAAGCTAGTGATAAGTTTATAACCATAAAAAGGTTACAGGAGCAACATTCAAGGCAAAAGGCAGCCTTTTTATGCCACAATGACGGTTAATAAGGCATCCGTAAAGGGAAAGAAACTCACTAGTAGTCATTGATGTCACGGGAGGAAGAAACAACAATGATCAGCTTGAGGCAACAAAATGTGCAATGCAACCACGTGCCCTTAGGTGGGGAGCTACCAGCGTAGGAAACTCACTAGTGGGCAGGGATGTCATGGTAGTAGGACTAGGAAGCAACAACGAGTGGCTTGAGGAGGTAACAATATGTTTAGTGCAACAACCGTGTGCCCTCAGGTCGGGGGCCCCTGGACCCCAACAACTCTCATCCATTGGGAACTCCTCGAGAATGTTTCTGATGGCATGGGTTTGGGGCAGGAGGGTTGGGAATGTTCCTAATGTTCTAACTGACTATCTTGACCATTTGGGAATGTTTCGCACCCATTACCTGACATCCAGAAATGAGGGAACCTTAAGAATGGGTTCTCCATCAACTAAGAGCAGTTCTTGTGCTTCATGGGTTTCTGGTAATTTAGTGGTAGTAGCACAGTTACCGGATTTGGCCCTAGGCCTAACCGCACCCGAATCCGATTCTCAGATTCTTCATCGGATTCGTCCACCTCGTTTTGACTAATCTAAAGCTGTTTACGTAGGATAAATGTAGGATAATTAGGGTTAGGGTTCCGAATCTCTGATTCCTAATTTTGGGATGAGTGCCGCACCGGTATCGGATTCTTCAGCCGATTCTGATCGCACCCACGGTTCGTGTAACCTTGGGTAGTAGGTATAGGTTGTTGCTTTCAGTTTTTCTTTCTAGTAGTGGACTTAAAGCAAAATAATACACAGTCATTAGGTTTGCTCACCTAGTCTTTCGAACAATGGTGCATAGTGCTGCTCTGATATTTTTTTGTCAATCATACTTTCTAAGAGTGGAATAAATAAGGAATAGTCATTTGGTTCACACAACTAGTCTTTATAAAAATATCGAACTGCAGAAAACAAGAAAAAAATTGATCCAAATTGTTCTAGTAAACAATGAAATGGTTAAATACTTGGCACTATATGTTTCTCTAGGAGGGCAGATTTTTACTCCTAGGCTTGTGTTAAAATTTTAGACTTGAACTCTCTTTTTTCCATGTATTATTCCAGGAAGGCTGGGAGGTTTCTTTAAAAGGATTGAAGGTAAAGGTTGGGGTGATACCTTGTGGTGATTGGGAGCACTATTGGGGTAATTCCATCCAACACTTGAGGGGGTTCCATGGTGACTTCCGCATCCATCTACTGACGACAACGCCAATAATCTGACAGTGAAGAGTGTTAATTTCTAAATACCAGATCTGATTTATGTACTCAATAGTTTTTATACCCAGAAATGAATTACTGCTGTAGCTTTACTGCTGAAATTATAAACAGGAATTCACTGATACTTTTAACCAATAATGCAGCGGAAATAAAAATAGGAAATCAATCACATTTGACACAAGTGTTTACCTTTGAAAACCCCAATGGGGAAGAACCAGCATTCAATGTTTCTTTATTAATCTTGGCTCACAGAGAAATTCAGAATTTTACAAACATGGAACCTGTAACTCAGCTCCACAAGAAAATCAACCTCTCTGGCAAAATTGGATCCAGGAGAAAATCGGCCCACTGAAAGGGAAATTAGCCCCAGGCAAATCGGCCTTGAGTCACCCTGGATCACCCCTACGTCAGCTGTACGACTGTTGTAGGGATCCATACGGTCTCTCTGCTGCTGTACGGATCGACCCCTACTTGGTTCGGCTGGATTTCGGACTCTCTCTCTCTCTCTCTCTCTCTTTCCCTCCCAGCTGGATCGGCCCCTCCTCTCAAATCGGCTTCTATTCCCTTCTGCAAAATTTCTTCTCTCTTTTCTTTTCAGTCACCGAGTCTCTCACTCTTCTCTTCAGAAAATTTCTCTCTGAAAATGATCTTGTGTTATTGTTTCTTTCTCCTCTCCTTTGGCTTACTTTTATAACATCTCAATGACCAAAACCCTAACCCTCAATCTCCAATGTGATTGATGGTTGAAATTAGATCTCAAGCCTCACTTAAGATCAATGACCGTGACTTAATCTTGAGTTCACTTTTGGTCATTAGCCAACATTATGTTAATTAATGTACTTTACCTAAGTTAGACTTAGGAAAGAGATATAAAAGTCACTTAATAAATTGAGCAAGTACTTAGAGAGGTAATGGACAACTCTTGCATGCTTGACACCTGGCCTATGCAAAAGCACTTGTCCATAGCAAGGAAGGTGTTTTGCACCACTCCCAGCTTATCCCTGAAATAAGCAAACTTGCCCTTCATCAAAACCTTGGTTAACCGTTAGAATATCTGCAACTTGCTCATCTGTGGAAATATAATGAAGCTTCACAACTCCCCTTTGAACTCTGTCCCTGATGAAGTGATATCTAATCTCTATGTGTTTAGACCTATCATGAAACACTAGATTCTTCCAGAGTTTTATGCAACTGTGATTGTCACAGTGGATCACCGTAGGATCCAACTTTAGACCAAAGAAACCCGTGAGCATCTTGTGAAGCCAAATGGCCTCACAACTCGCTAAACTCGCTGCCATGTACTCGGCCTCTGCTGAGCTAAGTGCCACTGACATCTACTTCCTGCTAAACCATGAAATCACTATTGATCCCAAGTTGAAGCAACACTCTGAGGTGCTTTTCCTGTCCACTGCACTCCCAACCCAATCTGAGTCTATATAGCCCTGTAACTGCACTACACCACTCTTGACATACCTCGGCCCATACTTCACAGTACCTTGTAGATATCTGAGCACATGCTTCACTGCAACCCAATGTACCGCCCTTGGCTCTACTATAAATTGGCTCAAGGTATTCACAACAAAGCATATATCTAGCCAAGTGTTGACCAGATACATCAAGGACCCAATCAGTGGCCTATTCAATGTAGGATCGACCAACTCTAACTCAGAAGCATCCAAATTCCTTAGATTGGTGATCATAGGTGTAGACATAGGGCTACAATCCACCATCCCGAATCTCTTCAGAATATCAACCGCATATTTTCCTTGTCCAAGGAAAATCTCACCTGTTTGCTGCTACACCTCCATTCCTAAAAAGTATTGCATCATGTCGATGTCCTTCATCTCAAACTCCGAAGCTAGATCACGCTTACACATCTCAATGAGCTTCTTTGACCCTGTAAGGAACAAGTCATCTACATAAAGTACCAAGATGAGAGGATCATCTCCAACAAATTTATAATACAAGTTGGGATCCGCCTCACTCTTGATGAAGCCCATTGTTAACAGATACCTATCAATCCTCAAGTACCACGTCCTCTGTGCCTTCTTGAGTTTGTATAATGCCTTCTTCAACCTGCAGACATGAAAATCTCTCCCATGTACCTCAAAGCCTTGAGGTTGCTCAATCACTTTGTTGAGGAAGGTTGTCTTCACATCCATCTGATGTATCCTCCATCCCATTTCTGAAATGTATCCTCCATCCCATTTCTGAAGCAATAGATATAATAACCTTGATATAAGTATACTTGGCTACTGGAGCGAATGTCTCCTCATAATCTACTCCCTCCTTCCAGAAGAACCCTCTAGCCACAGACCTCGCCTTGTACTCTTCAACATTGCCATCCGCAACATGCATGATCTTATAGATCCATCTCCATCTCAAACTCACCACAGGTTTCCTTTCTGGCCTCAACACTATGTCCCACACATCATTCTTCATAATGGATGCATACTTCTCCACGATGGAATCTCTCCAAACCTGGTGGCTTGCTGCCTCCTCATGACTCGTAGGCTTGGAATCAATGATGTCACTCATGAGTGCCATGTAACTAGGAAACTGTCTCGTTGGTTTGCTTTGCCTCAAAGTACTCCTAGGAGCTTCTACATGCTCATGAGCATCTCTCAATGTTTGCTTCGGCTTAGTTTTGAAAATTGGTGAAATCAGTTTTGGAATTGGTCGATTCATCGATTTGATGGAAAACCGATCCAAATCGGTTTGTAGATCGTTCGGTCGACTGGTTCGGTGCGGTTGGATCGACTGATATATGTAAAAAATTGGTTGAGTAGAGATCAATTTGCGATCCATTAACAAAGATGCATAAAGGGTTATATATGAGGGTTTCTAAACTTATGAGAATGCTTTCATGACTATCACTGCCATAATCACACTAAATTTGGCCCCATCACATTGGTCATAAAATTGACTTAAAAGTTAAAGAGTATTAGTTAGTGTTGGATTTAGCTCTTTAAGTGGTTGTCTAAGTAACATATTAGGCCCTGCCATCATATGTCATCAAGATGATGAATGTTTCCTTCAAATCCGCAAGTCATCTTTCATGATTCTTTGTTGCAGGTTATCTAACCCTTGAAGGGAACATTTGGGTTATCATTCTACACTAATCAGCTCTTCTATTCTGCTGATTGGTAATGACATAATTGTATTGTTGTTGCACTGGAGAATCAAAGGTGAAAGGACCAAATCGGCCTTACAATGAAACTCTCATCCGCTAAATGAAAGGCATTTCTTCAAACTAAAAATAATTGAATTTTGTCAACAATTTATTTACATGTGTCATAATTTTTTTTGAGGGTTTGATCAAGGTTTTGGCCCACTGTTTTCTTCTCATGTGGATGATTGTCACTCTAGCCTATTCGGCTTCTTTTGGTATGCCACAGATACGATTGCTAGACTCAAATATTTGACAGAATACATAGTGACTCTTATATGGAATATACATGAGCAGACTTCATATATTTTCATTTTGTCTCTAATGCTTTGGAATCATGGATTTAGAATCTTGAAAATGTTGCTTTTCTTTAAACTTTAAATATTTTATTTATTTTTTACTAAGCTGAGTCATTAGATTCAAATCGACTCGATTCATGACCGATTCATTACTGATTCTGATTTCAATTCCGAGTTGACCCTCGATCGATTCCGAGTTTGATTCCGATTCTTAAAACTATTTGCTCTAGCCATCTCGGCCTCCTCCTGACAGAACTAGAAGGAGCCTCCAACTCGTCCTCCTGATCTGTGTTCGACTATCACATGATGAAGAAAAATGACATAAGTATGAAATTGCTCATTCACACATTTTGTCAAACACTTGAACATCTAGGGTTTTAATTAAAGATTAACTCAGAATACTTTGAAACTAAAACCACCAATTCAAGATCCCTTCAAATACTGAAAATTAACAAGCACATTGAACACATGTATTTTTGGTCAATCTAGACCGGGCAAAACCCCATTTTAGGGAAAACTCTAAGAAGAAGATTTTTCATTAAGAAGAGCAAACTCAGAAAATCCTTTACAATGAATTTTTCTTCTTTTAACCCTTATTGACAAAATTTCTAAAAAACAGAACAACAACAAAACTACCTTGGAATCTGTGCCAAAAAGTACTGTACGGTCTGCTGTACGACTGCCCACATGTGCTGTAAGATACTTACGGCCTGCACAGTTTTTGCCTCGATTTCTGTGCCCACATGTGCTTGCAATTAATGCTGTACGATCTGCATTTAATGCATAGACAATTCTTGGGATTCGATCCCACACGTGTAATTGTCATAAATACATTGTACGGCTTGCTACAAGTTGCCTAGGGATGCGTGCTGCTCTTTTCTCTTGGAAATCGTGCCCTTCTCTGCCTTGGGAACTCTTCTTGGTCTTCAATCCCCCTCTTCCTCTCTTTTGATGGTGAGTGTGTTATCAATGCCCCTTCTCTCATTGTTTTATACTTTAATTTTGTAACTACCTTGCTTAACTACCCAATCTAGGGTTGAGATCAAATTACAAAATCTAGGGTCTAAATTAAATGCTCTCACTTTTAATAATTAAATCACGTAATTATTAAATATTTCACTTAAGTGAGACCCAAACTCATAAATTACAAAACATCCCTCTTTATTTATATAAAAGTCACTTTTTACATAAATGTAGAAGGAAAAAAGCCTTCAAGTCCCCCTCATCACACCCACACCAAAAATATGAGCAAGGACCTTTAGAGTTATCTTTTCAACACATGATACTTCCAAAAGATTGAACACCTTGAGAAACTACTCACACAAACAGATCACAGATCAACAAACCGATGTTTTCACGTGGTTTAAACCCTCGAAAGGGAAACACTCCACGACCCTAGCCAAATAGCTACTTGAGGCAATATGATTATGCAAAAGAAAGAAAGTTACAAATGAGCTTCTTATAATCGATCAACTAGCAAATGACCCTCCATGCTCTTTAAATAGAGATCATGGACCAATCGGGTGCTAAGCCATAGATCAATGGTCGTTAAGATCGAGGAGAAGTTGAACCGTCGGATCACTATATGTAAAGATCATATTGTGACCGTTGGATTACATATATACAAATGCATTCTAAGAAACACATTTTACCTAACGGATATATTATGACAAGTTGATCTTAACCAACTCTTAAGTGTCTAAATATCCTAACATACCCCCTTGTGAACAACTTGGGATATGATTGAAGGATTTACAAAAGTGACACTTATAGGAGAAGAAAGGAGGCATTAAAGCCTATCTCCCCATAATGACAAATTCTTGAACTCCTAATATAGATCGAAGTTGAGAAAACTTCGATCCTGTAAGAGACGTTGTGATAATGTCTGCAACTTGATCATCTGTAGGGCAAAAGAGCACTTCGAGATGTTAATGTAATTGTAACTTCGGAAGATATTCACTTGTATTTTATATTGTATTTTATTTGTACCTCCGAAGGAGATGTTTATTCCTCGAATAAGGCATTATTGTATTTGGTCATGTAAAGTCGTTGAGGTTAACCCTCCATTGTAAGTCGTGGCAATAGACCCCAGATTCAAATTGTATTAGGGTTAATAGAGTCTTCTAGAGAAGTCGGCCCAGTCAAGTACAACTGGGGCCGACCTAGTAAGTGAAAAGGTCAAGTGAAAGATAAAGTATAAATAGAGAGTGGAGCTCTCTCATTTGGATATCACACTCACTCACACAAGTTCGCATAAGTGAGAGAGGACAAGTTCGCATAGGAGGAAAAGAAGAGGAGCTGCAGAAGACCATATTTGTTTTGGGGTTTTAATTTTGTGATATTGTATTGACGACGATTCTATCTCTGAGGAAGTTGCAAGGTTTTCTCCTTTATGGTTTCCCCGAGGAAAATCTTTGTGTCTATTGTGTTATGCTGTGCATGTTATTCTTTCAGTAAGATCCTAGATAAATATTGATTAAAAGTAGAAAATCTAACATGGTATCAGAGCTAATCTGAAAAGAAGACATTGTGCAACTACGGGAAGCTAGGGTTTCCATTTCCGGAAAATAGTCATCTTGGAATTTTCGCTATAAATCACTTTTGGTGAAGTTTCAGGATCTGAAACTTGGACAGTCCGAATATTAAATATTCATGTACCTTGTGTGCGAGTTTCAGCCTCAGATTCGCTGTACTTTAAGAGATATGATCCATGCAAATTAGGGTTTCAACCTCCTCCAGAATTCAGTTTTAAAAAGGTGACGTAGGCAACAATGCTATATCTCGGGCTACGAAGATCCAAATCGAATTTCGTAAGCTGTTCCAGAAAGTGCACGAACTTTAGTTTCTCGAGTGAGTTTCAGAACCCGAAGATGAAACAATGACACGTGGGAAACTTAGCATAAGTTCCACTTGGTGAATCCAATCCTGCTCTAACTGTGGGGTTGGATAAAGGACAAAGCACACTATCACAGGACCAAGTTTCAGACCTTGAGGAGCAAAAATTTCGGAGATACATCAGAATTAAGACTCGACAAGTCTACAATAAAAATTGAAGAAACTAGGGTATCAAGTTTTTGGGGCTTCTCTTCATCAATTTGGAAAAAGGAGTACATTGGACAACTCGCCTTGAGAAGGCACATCTTCCTGTCCAATCAGAAGTTCAAGATTCCAACTTTGAAAAATTAGGGTGTCTCCAACAAACTCTAGGTCAACCAACTCCAGAACCAGTTTCGGCAAATTAAAGCGGTAAGACCTAAAAGCTTAGCTATTTCCATTTGAAGTTCTCATTAAAGATGTCTCACCACACCAAGCTTGAGGATAAGCTTGAAGGAGCTGATAACTTCTGAGCATGGAAGTATAGGATTGCTCTCGTCCTGGAAGAAAATGATTTCGACAAGTATGTGAATGAAGAGGTGCCAACACCAGAGGGAGATGAGGCTAAAGCCATCCACAAGAAGAACTTGGTTAAGGCCAAGAGAATCATTGCAGATTCTATCAAGGATCATCTCATCCCACATGTGTCATCCTTGAAGACACCTAAAGAGATGCTTGATGCCTTGACCAAGCTATTTGAAGGGAAGAATATAAATCGAAAGATGACCTTGAGGAACCTGTTGAAGAATGTGAAGATTCAAAATGCAGAGACCATGCAATCATACTTTCAAGGGTCTCTCAAATCAAGGAGCAACTTGAAGCCGTGGGAGAAAATCTGAAAATGTAGAAGATGGAGAAATTGTGATGACCACCTTGAATGGTCTCCCAAGATCATGGGACTCATTCATTCAAGGGATTTGTGCTAGAAAGAAGATAATCACATTCAATTGGCTGTGGGAAGAATGCTCACAAGAAGAAGCTCGACTTGTGGCTCGAGAAGAGAAGATGTGAGCAAACGACGATCAAGCTCTCATAGCACACGCCAGAAGGAATCATAACAAGAAGGAGCACCTACATCACAGTAAGAGGGAGAAACACCATCAGAACTATGATAGAAACTATCCATCTTGCCGTATCACGTCCTGGGTGCCTGCTTCAATCCATACAAGGCCTTCTTCAATTTGCACACATAAGAGTTTGCCTGTCATGTTTCTCAAATCCGATTGGTTGCTCCACGTACACTTCCTCCTCTACTACACCATTCAAGAACGTTGTCTTGACATCCATCTGGTGTATGTTCCATTTCATCACTACAGCCAATGCAAGTACTGATCTGATGGAAGTGTATCTGGCTACAGGTGCAAATGTCTCCTCATAATCTATGCCTTCCTTTTGGGAGAAGCCACGTGCCACAAACTTTGCCTTGTGTTTCTCTATGCTGCCATCTGCAGCATGCTTGATCTTGTAGATCCATTTGGAAGTCACAACAGACTTCCCTTCTGGTCTCAGAACTACATCCCAGACATCATTCTTCATGATCGACTGGTACTCCTCGATCATGGCATCCTTCCATTCTTTCTTCTTTGCCGCTTCCTCATAGTTGGAAGGTTCTTTATCAGATCTGTTTAAGAGTTAAAAATTTCACAGAAGGTTGAAACTTATCAAGCCATTTTGGTATCTTTTCTCCTTGAATTGCTTAGAAGATTGTGTTGTTAAAGGATTGAAATATTGTTTACTTTTCGCTGCTGTTTTATTCTGTATTTCATAACAGCCCTATGGCTGAAAATTTACATGCTTAAGATTTGGGAAACGTCCAGCCAAAGAGGTGAAATTTTTGATTTGCATTAAAGTTTGAGATTATAGAAATATTTACATGGGAAAGTAAGAAGTAATCAAAGGAGGGTGCAAGGCAATAATCAATATCCTCTAGTGCTACATTCACTCACAAAAACTAGACCCTCTGCACCTTCAATGCTTGTACAATATATAGAAAAATGAGAGAATAAGAATAGGATATAGATAGAAATAGAAGAGAAGTAAGAATAATAGTCTTCAAGAATAGTGGCTCCTCTTTTGAGATAAAATGGCATGTGTTTGAAGAAACTACTCCAAAAGTTCACCCTTCTTCCATTATAGCCATCTGCAAGTGAAAATATATTTGTATATGGCTTATTTCTTCTTTTAAGGCACTTTTTCCATACCTAAAATAGGCCCTACGAATTTTTCAAGGAGAGAATCCCCTAATATTAAGGCTTAGTTATCGAATAAGTGGGGATAAAAAAGATTATGGTGGGCTAGGCTAATTTTAGGAAGGAAACACTTAGAAATAGCAATTAAGGTGAATCATGTCACAATTAGTAACCTCCTCACACGCTAGTTATATCAATTTGAAAAATTAGTAAGTGGCTTCCCAAGTGGGTGTGTAGGTTTTAGGCTTAAAATAGTAGTGAACAAGGCTCAAGGAAGATGCAGTGAAGCTTATTAAGTAGGCCGTACCGTCTAAGGTCATATGAGAACCTCTCAATGCTTATAATATCCCAATGGGCCCACCAAGTACCCTCTTGCCCATGCCAAAATGTCACTGATCCCTGAAATTTTGAAGTGCTCATAATGGCTTGAAATTTGACAATAGTGCTATATGCTATACCGGGTATCCAAAGTTCCAGTCACACTGCTAAAAATAGCATTGTTGAAAATTGCACGACCTTAGAATCAACTGAACTCGAACCATAGACAAATATGTTAATTTTTCAGTGCAGCTGCGAGACCCATTCTCAGAGAGAATGGTACCCTAGTCAGTTAACTAGGGTTCCTGGTCAAGTTAACCAGGCAGAGTAATGTGTAAGACCCTAGAAGGTACCCTAGGGCCCCCAGCTGTCTCCTGGGGTTCTTGGTCGAGGACCAAGCAGATGGATGCCATGGCAAAGTCCCTAGCATGTAGCTAGGGCCCCTATTTGTCTCTAGGGTATTCTGGTCTGGGACTAGACAGTTTCTTGGTCGAGGACCAAGTAGATCCTGCAGGTTGAGACAGAGACATCCTAGGTCCTGCAGATGGTTGATCAACATTCAGTCTAGGACTGAATGCTCAGCTTAAGGTTGAGGACCATTCTCTGGGAGAATGGAGAACCTGGTCATGGACCAGATGGCTGATCAACATGTCCCAGTCTAGGACTGAGGCTCAGCCTTGGGCTGAGAAGCCATTCCTTGAAAATGGAGGCACTTGGTCAGTTACCAAGATTATGATGTGTGATGTCCTCTTCTCCTAGGTCTTCGAGATGGATGAGTTGGTTGGTCTTCTCAAGGGACTGGCCACCCCTTGTGGAAGCTACTAACATTTGACCTAAGGAGCAGTTGAGAGGACCACATGATCACATCATCTGTGTGAACCCTTCCTTATACAATGATGATGAACTTTCAGGTTATATGGAACATTTGTACATTTGAGAGAGAGATGACTGGTTGTACCTTTCCACCTTGGGTGATTTACTTTTGGTTTATTAGTCTTGTGGTACTTTGTCTTTGATTTGTGGTAAATAGGGTCATTGACCCACCTTTTATTTATACCACCCTTGTTGTTTTGATCTTATGGGTACTTTAGATGTTTGTCCACTTTATGAGGTTCTTTTTATTTTTATTATTTATTTTTATTTTTATATATTTTATATTTTATATTTTTATCTTTTATTTTATATTTATTTTATATATACTTTTTTTATATCTTTTATTATTTTTTTATATCTTTTATTATTTTTATTTATTTTTATTTTAAGGTGGCCTTTCCCTAATTTAATGAGTTCCTAATTTTTTATTATTTTAACTTTTAATTGGTAACTTCCCCAATTCTAAGGAATCCTAATTTAAAGGATTATTTTAATAATCCAAATCCTATTTATTGAAGTCTAATTTCCTCATTAGATATCATCCTCATCAACCTACCTCAGCTCTGCTTGACGTGAAGGGTTTATGCTGCTCATCTACATTGTCTACTTGTTGGAGATTACTTTCCTCTCAGATCTGTTTTGGCTTGTTTGACTGCTGAAGGTTGACGTCCAGCTTTTCCTCTTCTAGGGCTTGATCAAACACTTCACTGCTGCCTTCTCTGTCCAAGCCGTGAGCCAGTTTTCTAACCTGTGGTCTCTATTGAAGTTTTAAGGAAGGCCTCAGCCTGGCCGTGACCTGATGAAGTCCGATCTGCTTATTTTTTGAAGCCCGATTTGCTTGGTGTAAGATCTAATCTATTGTCTGAGAGGTCTGATATGTTTATTAAAGTCTTTGATCTGTTTTATTGTGTTTGCATGACTCAGCAGTGAGCTCTAGAGTTCAGTCCAGCTAAGCTGTGAAGCCCTAGGGTCTGATTAACCCTGCTGTGTGCTCACTTGAGAGACCGTTAGTCTCTTTGATCTTAATCTGATTGTTAGTTGTTCATTGGTGAGGGCTTTAGCTTGTATGGACAGCTTGAACTGAACTCTAAAGTTATTTGTTAAATGCCGAGTCTTACATTTGCCCAGATCTATTTGTTTGTGATTGTGACCAGATCTGATTTACTGAGAGTTACCTGTACTGAGATTTATTTTAAGTGTTGAATCAAAACCCTTTGCTGAGACTTAATTGATTTCTTAGATCTATGGTGTTGAGACTTATTGAGATCTGATCTATATGTTGAATCTTGGTTGAGTTTGTTTTTGACTGTCATTGACTTTCACTACACCTGTCATCTCTCTCTCTGGCATGTACTACCCTCTTGTAGGGTCTGTTAGTTTCCAGATTTGACTGACCTCTCTGAGGCACAGTGTTTACTGAAAGTAAGTAACTCTTCTGAGTATTCTTTTAGGAAGGGTCCCACACACAAGTAAGTATCTTCTCTGTTATTATTATGTGGTTAAATTATTTATTGCTGAAGATTAATTTAGCACAGTGACCTAACTGGTAGTGTTAAAAGTACTTTAACACAGTGACCAACTTGAGAGTGCTAAAGGTGTGAAGTTGAAAGAGATGAAAATTATGTTAGAAATTACTGTTGTACTATTTCATATTTAATCTCAGTATTTGTTTATCTACTTTGTACATTAAAGTATGATGAATTGTTTTTTTTTGTACATAACCCTAACTTGATGAAAATTCAACATGGTATCAGAGCTTAGGGCTTGTAGCTAACTTTGTTTTGCAAGCTAACAGAGTCTACATAGATCCTAAGATAGGATGTTTTGAATTCTAAACAACTTTTCACGTTGACAAGAAGGGTTTGAATATTAAAAATCAGAAAAGCAGAATTAAATAGAAGTACGAATGACTGGAAATGAAGATGTGGTAGTAAAGCTGCTAATCCATATGACAGCAGAAAATATATGATGAATTTAGCAGGCTGCGAACTTCCTTCGCTAAAAAGAAGTATGTCAAGTATTACTAGCATTACTAGAAGGTTTATCTCAGGTATGTATCTCTGAGGTGAGTAAGGAGCCAGCCTAAATCTTTATATGACCTGATCCCTAGTAATCAAGGGCTTACATGATCATAGTACTTTCTAGGAATCTTATGATTCATTGTGATCTGAATATGTAAGTGTAAAGAATTTCAGTATCCATCCATGCATGCATTTATCATGATCTGATTTCTTATATCTAGGACTGTGATCTAACCTAGATTGTGCTAATGAATGATATTATGATGCCATTACACACTTGAGAAGTACATGTTCAATATGATAACAAGATCAAGATGCACACTGTGAGTTCTGCATAAGAGCAGATATAAAGAGGGTAGAATTTTCTATCCCAACTAGTTTTGATTCTTTAAATTGTCATGATGAAACATATGACATGTTATATGATCTTGATTGATTCTAGATAAGTTATCCAATATATGTATGGATGCTAATTTAATATTGATTATTGCTGACTATGAAGTTGAATATTGATGTGACTTGCTCTAATAATAAAGTTTACAGATCTTGCTTATGCACAAGTGAAGTGCACAGCTACAGAGGGAGCTAAGTGCTCAGGTACAGAGGGAGTAAGAGACTCCACAAAATGCAGGATCAAATATTTATTCTCCCATGTGTCAGCAAAAGAGAATCTAACATGTAGTTGTTTGTGAAACAACTGGGAAGATCAGAGATCAAGAGGGAGCCATCTGTGCTCTTCAATCCCCATCAGATTGGGATTGCAGAAAAGAGGTAAGAAATGTGACCTCTCAGTGGTATAGATATGAAAGTGCAAGAAGCACCAGTCCATGAGACATCTCGTTCAGAGAAACAGAGGGAGAAGGCCAAGAAGCCTTCAGTTGATCTTATTAAGAAGCCTATTGAGAGGCTTCAAGGGTGCTCTAGTAAGAGCCATGTCACTGATTCAGGATCTTCCACTTATGTGAAGGCAGCCAAACATCAAGTTTGGAAAGATGCTATGATAATGGACATCCTGTTGATATTGAATAATGATGTGTGGAAAGTGATTCTCAGACAGCAAGGGAAGTCAGTTGTAACTTCCAAATGGATCAAAGCTAATTTTAAGCCTCAAATAAATTGATACACATGGAAAATATGCCTGTATTACATGAAACTAAGAAATATACTGCCTGACAGAACCTGCAAGATGCCATTTAGAGAGGTTTTTTCCATATGATAACCAAACATAGAGGCATTTATATCGAATATATATGGTCTTTAAGATCAGCAACAGTAGCAACTGATTTCTCACTATAGTGGAGTCTTATTGTGCCAAAGAGGCAAAATTCGTCATAAATAATCTCAAATGCGGCATTCCTCTTTGAATCATCTTGGCTTCCTCTCATGTAACCATCCCTTCATAACTGCAGATCAGTCTTCATTAATATCTATTGTAAATTGCAACAGATATAAAGCAAAAAATCATGGCACAAGGAGAGAAGAAAGATGCTATTAATGATGAATGGATCCATTTGAGGTGTATTTATAATTTTTTTGGCTTCATTTATCCTGAAAGCCTATGTAACGGCTCTATCAGTAGTTCTAACTTCATGTGGCTAAGCAAATGTTTAATTGTGGTTATGGAAGCCAAGCGAGGTTTAGCTATTCTTGCTCATCTTAAACATGATTTAAGTGTGTTTCCAATGGCCTGTGGTTGTTAGAGGGTTCCTTTCCGAGGCTAATTTTTCCACTGTGCTTAACATTAAAAGTTCAAGCTATAGTTAACAAGGTCAAACTCCACATAGAATAAATTCAAATTGGCTTTTGTTACTAGCTTTGTGTGGACAAATACCTGGTTTGTGGCAGGATCAAGCATTGAGCTACAGCCTATTTGTACAAATACTTTTTCAAGAAATTGCATCGAATGCTTAACAAGAAACTGCATTAAATGTATGTGCAGTGGAGTTGCAGGTTCAAAAGGTTTGTTATTTCATTACACCATTAGCATTTTATGTTTGTCCCTTCTTATGACCTGCACTCTTTGTTTCTCCCAGGGATGGGTGAGTAGGGTCAAGATGGGAAATCGAACCTGGATTCAGTGATGTGCGTTTTGAGTATTAGAATGTATGAGTCCTTTGTGATCACAATAGGCAGTGACAAATTTTGTTTCACAGTCAAAATTCTTTTGCTCTTGTGATTAAAGTTATCCATATTCTTTTCTCCTTTCTATTCTCATTCCATCATTTTATATTATAAAATCTCATCTCAGTCCTGAAGTCATCATATCTAAAAACTAAATTCTTAGTATCTCCTGTATTTTATTGCTGCAAATGTTGAAATGGCCCATTTTTTTATTATAAGTGGCTCTTTCCACATTCTCAAGAAGAGTTGTGTTTACAAGGTTAATATTGAAATGGAAACATGTATTAGAGAAGCATCTTTTAAAACCTTTGACACTACCTGGCTTTGGTTCTAATAGAAGATTACTTGAGTCATGAACGTGGCAGGAAATATAGAATGTTTTTGGCAATAATCTCTAATTTAAGGTCAGAGCCTAGCCAGACACCAAATTGACATATGAGACCCCTTGTTTCTGGGACAAGGGATCCCATCTGCACAGGTATTTGACTGTTTAGTCTATGGAGGTGTATAATCTATCATTCGTGACTGGAAATATCTAGCAAACATTTAATGGCTGTGTGGGATGATATGTTCCGACTTTCATGGAATTTTTTAAATTGGAGATGTAATCTTGGGAAGAGTTTTATTAGCAACACAAGTTTTAACTTTTAACCAATTGAAATATGCTGTGAGTGAAGAAAATGTGTTTAACTATGCATTTGATGATCAATGGTACGAGATCTATCTGGTTAGTGATGATTTATATAGTTTTTGAACTGTACAGAAATTTCCGTATATATAAATATATTCTACGAAGTTTTTCATTTTGTCTGTTTTATGTTGCAGTTTGTAAAATTATTTCAGAGCTCATTTGATGTTATCAACTTATCACATGCACTCACCAAGCTCATCATATGTTCTCATTGTTTACAGATCCAGATGTTGTCGTGAATGTTGTCTATGAAGATGTTTCGGCCACCTGCCCCTTTGGTCCTGCTAGTGAGTCTAGGCCATCAAGGCATCAGCTTGGTTATGATTCCGTGATTGGAGCTTTGCGGTACCTAGAGAATGAGCCTGTAGGAGCAGAAGCTGCTGGACCTGTAAGTTTCACATCTCCGGATGCTCGAAACTGGTCTCATTCTGTACTGCCAATGTCAAATTCAAACCCCATAGATGATGTTGGTTCTACCAGATTAATGCCAGCTCAGGAGAGGGCATTTCCATATCGAGTACTTACAGACATTCGGTATGGTGTTTTGCTCCCTTGTCTTCTTACCAGTCGGAAACTATAAAGCAAAGTTGAAACTTGAAAGGAAGGATTTCACAAGGATGGTGAATAAAGTGGCTAGCTTTATTATTTACATGGCTAAGTAATTGTTCTTATTGGATTTTCCTTGAGATGCTTATATCATTTTCTCTCTATTTATGTTTTTTGAATATATAAAATACATTGCTCTTGCCTAAGTGGGTGCACTTCAGGACCTTGATTTGATATAGAATTAGATTCATTTAGATGATTATCATCCTCAAATATAGTCAGTGTGATGTTGTCAAATTCATGGTTGATTAAAACAGTTTGGAATATCTTTCTCTATGCCATTCTTTGATAGACATTTTTTTTTTTTAACAGAAACAGGGTATAAGTATATATATTCGAAAAAGGCTGTGCACAGCCATTCATTACAAAAAGAGAAGTATTTTTTTCAGAAAGAGAAAGCTGAAAGTAGCAAACAGTAGTGCCTATCATGGCTATGAAGTTCCGATTTTGGTGCTTCCTATACTTTTCCATAGTAGAAGTGGGATAAACCCTTACAAATTGAGAATTTAGCAGTGTGCAGAAAAACATTCAAAACTGCAGCAAAAGAAGGAACCTACAGAGAAGAGAAGAAATTATCCATAATTCTGTTGCTGCACAGAGGCAGCATCAGTCATTTCTTGATTCACAGTGGGAGCTTCCTGAAAATGGCTGCATTGGGTCTTCCTGGTTATTCTTCCTTGATGATATCAACCTTGCCCATTAACTCGAAAAGATTTCTCTCTAAGTCGTCGATTCTGGAATCTTGACAGGGGAGTTGCTGGGAGTTATACCTGACTTTGGAGGCGATTTCGCTATTTTGCTTGATGCTGGTGTAAATTACTTCATAAGCTCTGCGGAGATGAACCTTGACGCCTTCGGTGGTAAGATTCAGGGCTGCAAGAGCAGCCTTCACGCCGTCCATGGAATTGTAGAGGGGAGCGGGATGGGGGGAGAGTTCAGAGGAATTAACGTCGGAGATGAATTGGACAATTGCTTCTTCTTTGGGATCATTTGCAAGTAAGCTTTTTACTTAGTAAGGTTAAGTTGTTTGGTCGGGGATGAATTGGAGGTATACTCTCAACACTTGATTGTATGCCCCAGGATTTCATTATTGAAGAATATTATGCCCAAAGGAGTATTGAAGAAAGCACTTAGGTGATTCCCTTGTAGATCCATGGGTGACTTCTAGCTCTGTTTGGATTTGATAGGGTTTGGGAATTAAACCCTAGCTATTCTTGGATGTTAGCTTGCTCCCATTTACTAGCTTTGATTGACCCCATCACCCAACCAAGAATCCTATTATAATTCAATTCATCTGAAGTGCTGAAGGCTACCAAGGCCTCCTCTAGAGGCTCTTCTTCTTGCTCTGTAAGTGCCCGTTCTAATACCAAAGACGCCTTGTCCTCCAAACTACCCCCATTCATAAATGATTTCGCTCGGGTAGCTACCCTGCATTTGAATTCTGACCCTCATTAATTGATTGGTGCAACCTACAGGTGTTTCACACAGGGAGTAGAAGTTCATTCTCAATGGGTCTCTGGGTAGCTGCGAGACCCATTCTCAGAGAGGATGGTACCCTAGTAAGTTAACTAGGGTTCTTGGTCAATTTAACCAGACAGAGCAAAGAGTAAGACCCTAGAAGGTACCCTAGGGCCCCCAACTGTCTCCTGGGGTTCTTGGTCAGGGACCAAGCAGGTTGATGCCATGGAAAAAGTCCCTAGCATGTGGCTAGGGCCCATATTTGTCTCTAGGGTATTCTGGTCCGGGACCAGACAGTTGCTTGGTCACAAGGACCAAGTAGATCCTGCAGGTTGAGACAAAAACATCTTGGTCTAGGACCAGGAAGATTCTTGGTCACAAGGACCAAGTAGGTCCTGTAGGTGATTTCAGTCTAGGACTAAAAACACAGCCTGGTGCTGAGAGCCATTCCTTGAGAATGGAGGTTCTTGGTTAGTTACCAAGATGATGATGTGTGATGTCCTCTTCTCCTAGGTCTTCGAGATGGTTGAGTTAGATGGCCTTCTCAAGGGACTAACCACCCCTTGATGAAGCCACTAGCATTTGACCTTAGGAGCAGTCTAGAGGACCACATGATCACATCATCCAGTGTGGGTTATGTACAGTGATGATGAACTTTCAGGTTATTTGGAACACTTGTACATTTGAGAGAGAGAGATGATTGGTTGTGCCCCACCTTGATTTATGGACACTTGGTCCTTACACCTTGTTGATTATTTGTCTTGTGGTACCTTGTCTTTGACTTATGTTTAATAGGGTCTTTACCTACCTTGAGTTATTTTTTGGTTTGTACTACCTTTGATGTTTTTGGTCTTATGGGTACTATGGTTGTTTGACCACGTTTTGTGGTTTACCCTTGGTCCTAGGTTTCATGGGTTATGTACCCATTCATATCTTATGTTGGACCACATGTTGGTCCTAGTACCCACCTTATGTTATTCTAAATATAATTGGTACCCACTTTTTTTTTATGGTACCATTCTGATGGGTCATTGTACCCTCACTTACTTATATGACCCTTGTTTATATTTTATTATTTATTTATTTTATGTTTTTTTTAAAGGTGGTACCTTCCTATTTTTTGATGGAACCCTAACTTAATTAATGTTTGACCTTTCTAGAAGATCTTGTTCCTATATATTAAAGACTTCTATTTACCATTTACCATCCTATCTTCATTTTATATCAGCTCTGATTTCTCTTGAAGATGACGTCTAGTTTGTATGTTGCTGTTCGCTCACTTGTCTAGGGCTTCTACCTGCTCTCTCTCACTCAACAATGATCTGATTTATTTGTTGCTTCTATTTGAGACAAGGCCGTGAACCTTACTAAGCCATGAAGAGTCTGATTGGAATCCGATTCACTTGCTGAGGGTTGGTTAAAGTTCGATCTGCTTCTGTTTGAGATCCGATTTGTTTATTTAAGGCTTGCTGAAGTTCGGTCTACTGCTGAGAGGTTTGCTTGGCTTGAGAAAAGGTCTGATCTGCTATTGTGAAGACTGATTGGTCTGAGAAAGGGTCCGATCTGCTAGCAGAAATTATTAGGACCTTTTTCTATCTACTGTGACCTAGCTGTGAGCCTTGGAAATCTCAGATCTGACAGCCGTGACCTATTTGGGGTTTGTCCTAAGTGGGCTGCACCTTGCTGACACCTTGTTGATTGAGCCTTGATCCTATTAAGGGTTCTCTCTGCATATTGTACACACATGTGGAGGTTATATAATTTGATCTTGTTCTTTATGTAAAGACTGTGACCTCTGTGAATCAGATCTTCTTGTTTTTTTTATTTGGGTCTGTTGTATGTTTGCTGAGCCTTTCCATTGATCAAATCTGAACACTGAAACTTTCCTATGATCTTTACCCTGTGCTGAAAACTTGCTTGTGATTAAACCTAAGTTCTGAGACTTTTGGTTTGAGGTCTGATTTATTATCCTAAGTCTGCCACTGTGTTTTGATTGTCTTTGACTGTCCTTATTTGACTGTAACCCAACCTTCTCATCTCTCTCTCTCTGGTCTGTACTTACCCTCCTCGTTAGTGTCAGCTGGTTCCTAATGTTTAACTGGCCTCTGAGAGGCTCAGCTTATTCTGAAAGTAGAATTTTCTGAGTATAAAACAGGAAGGGTCTCACACTCCAGGTAAGTACCCTAACCTGCTCTTCTTATTAATTAGATTTGTTATTGTTAGTCTTATACTGCTGGTTACATGTTACTGAAGATTACTTTAACACGGTGACCCAAATTGGTAGTGTTAAAGTTGAAAAGTTGAAAGAGATGAAAATTATGTTTTGAATTACCTTGTTTAAATTACTATTGTACTATTCTGCTTTGGAATAAATTTGTTATATTGTATTTTTGCATTAAAGTATATTTGATTTGATTTTTTTGCATCATATTAGTTCTAGGCAGTGTTCTAAAGCTCTTCCGACTCGGACTCAAACTTGACTAAGTTGACCCTTGAGGGTATTGACTCGACCTTCAAACTGGATTGACTTGGTTCAACGTATGAATTAACTGGTTTGGTACCAAACCGGTCCAACTCGGTCGAGTTTGTACCTACTCGACCTATTAGATACCGATTCAGTTCGCTACAAGCCACAACCAAAGTTTTAAAAATCGGAATCGGACTCGGAATCGGTCGAGGGTCAACTCGGAATCGGAATCGGAATCGGTAATGAATCGGTAATAAATCGGTCAATTTGAATTTAATGAATCGGTTTGCTCAAAAATACATAAAATATTTAATTTTTTAAGAAAAACAATATTTTCAAGATTCTAATTCATGATTCTATAGCATTAGAAACAAAATATGCAATCTCTGCTCATGTATATACCATATAAGAGTCAATATATCAAAATGGCACAAAGTGTATTGTGCAATACATATCTAGGTGACTGGAACTGGAACAAAATAGTGAAAATACATAATCCATGAGGCCTATAGGCTATATGGCCAGTAGAGTCCAAAAAATAGCATGATATATAGTCAACTACATCAATCAAACTGATCAAACTCATCACCACTGGCACTGCTACGGCAAGGTGTAGAAGTAGAACTAGAACCAAAAGAACCCGAAGTTGAAGGACTAGCAAAGGCATCAACATTTGGCTCAATCTCAAGCTCCTCAGGCTCAGGAACACGGTCATCTACTACTGCAGTAGTAGTACTGGCTGAATGCCTACTCCTATGTCATCGTCGGCTATAAGTAAGAGGTACTGGTCCACTAGTGCCTGCTGTGGCTGGAATATGGGGATCCACACCTGTATGAACTGATGGCATCGGCAATAGAGGATCTGAATCTATATGAGGCTGCAGCAAGTCCTCCAACTCAATATCCAGATCATCACCAAACTCTGCATCTGCGGTCTCCACTACCCAATCTGAGGTAGGATCTATATCATCTAACAGAATGGGATCCGTATCAGGTCTTTTGTTCATCAACTGGTTGCGTCTGAGTCGCAGGTTGTACTGCACGAAGACTAGATCATTTAACCGTTTCTGCTCTAAACGGTTTCTCTTCTTCGTGTGAATCCACTCAAACAAAGACCAATTGCGCTCACACCCAGAAGCGCTGCAGGTTTGACTCGGGACCCGAATTGCAAACTTTTGCAATTGTTTTGTATGATTACCAAATGCCCTCCACCATTGTGCTGCAATTGCAAACGCGAATGGTCAAGGCAGTGAATTCAACAAATTAGATTGTAAATTTGGCTAAGAAATTAAGAATCCAGGTATTTACATTTTACAATTTAAACTTTAAATTTTAAAGTTAAACAACATAATTTAAAATTTTAATAAAACAATGGAATTGTTTACCTGGTTGGCCCTTCTCTATTGCATTTTTAGCCACACTTTTGCCGAAGAGACCTGTGGCCTCTCTAAAAGAGGTGATCTGCATATGTATCTCCAATTGGGTCGCCTCATTTGGGACCATGCGCTCAAGGCAAGTATACAATCCATCCGCTATCTCCCCACTCGGATAAGCATCAATGTCATCTCTATATTGATACATCGGGTTCAGGAAATACCCAGCTGCATGTATAGGGCGATGGAGTTGATTGTTCCATCTCCTATCAATGATCTCCCAAATAGGCCCATACTTGGATACTCTATCTTTGTATGCTGCCCTTATTTGCTCCTTTGCCTGATCCATAGCTTCATAAATGTATCCCATGGCCAATTTTTCTCCATCCACCAACCGCAACACCTTAACAAGTGGCTCAGTAATTGCCACAACCTCTGCTGCTTTTTTCCAAAATGATGAGCTTTTAATTCTCCTCTTTGTGTCTCTTCCATCTTGGGTGCGAGCCCAACTAGATGAATTCCATTCATCACTTGAAAACATCTTCTCCAAAGTTATGTTTTTGGGAAAGGAGAGATTGCAACGTGAGGAAGTGAGTTGCAAATCTAGTAACTGCGGGCCTAACAAGCTCCTTGCCCTGTGTGTGTCTCCTCATCAAGCTCAATACCCAACCATGGTTGTAGATGTACCTGGTGATGTTTTTGGCCCAATCCACAGTGTACTTGATCCAATCCTGTTTGCATACATCCTCAAGCATGAGGTCTATGCAATGTGCTGCACATGGGGTCCAGAATATGGTTTTATGTTTTTCCTCTAACATCCTACCAGCAAGAACATAGTTAGAGGCATTATCGGTGATGACCTGCACAACATTATTTGCCCCCACCTCCTGAACAATCTCATCCAAAAGATGAAATAACATATTTGCATCTTTCACTTGATCGGATGCATCACATGATTTCAAAAACATGGTTCCCCGTGGGCAAGATACAAGAAAGTTTATAAGGTGTCGCCCCCTCCTATCTTTCCATCCATCCGACATGATAGTGCATCCTGAATTTACCCATGAAGCTTTGAAATCCTTCAGGTATTCTTCTATGGAAACAATCTCTTTTTGCAAAAGAGATCCCCTCAAGTCATGCATACTAGGGCCTTTGAAGCCCTTACCAGCTGCTACAACTGAATTCCACATAGGTTGGTAATAAGAAGAGCGTGCATCATTGAATGGGAGATCAGCATCATACCACCATCTTGCAATGTACTCATGGGCAACTTCTGTGTACTGCTTCTTCCAATGCTCATCTAAGGTGGGTTGAATTTCTGTTGGATGTTGCATATGAGAAGCATTCACACTGGCAGAAGTGGTGGGAGTTGTGAAATAGTCGTCAATGCTAACCCTCTTTTTGGCTTTGCCCTTATCTTCTGTAGTCTTGGATGGCGGAACAAACTGGAAAGAATCCCTAAGAGTGGTTGAAGGGATAGATGAAGAGCCTTCATTTGAACCAGGGGCATAGGTCCCACCCATCATTTCAACAAGCCTCCTCTTCCTCCCTACTTCTTCCTCTATCTCTCTTTGCTTAGCCTTTCCCTCTTCAAACTTCTTGAACTGATCTTGCATCTCAATTCTAATATGCCCAATAACATCCAGTGGGGCTTCACATGCCTTAACTTGGCCTTTGATGGCAGCCAAGTGTTGTTTAAGCCTGTAAATTCCCCCACCCTTAATCAACTTCTTGCAATACTTACAATAAATGTCGCCCTGAACAATATCTGCATGGATCCATGCAGGATCTTTTGCTTTTGGGGGCATGATTCTATTTTTGAGAATCTGATCTGCAATCCAAACAAAACAAGAAAAGATTAAATTAATTCTATCCAGGATTAATTAAAATTAAATTAAAAAAAAATGTGTTAACCAACTACAGTAGACAGTAGACATTGAAGTTCAAGTGAATTTCAGTTGAGTTTCAAGCTGTGAATTTAGCCCCAAGTACAGTAGAGTCGTAGACATTGAACTTTAAATTTTAAAATTAAAATTAAATTAAAAAAAATGTGCAGAACCACACAGTTAAGGTAGGGCTCACCATTAAGCTGGCAGGGCAGTGAGAGATCGAAGAAAAAGGGCCTACCTGAAATCTGGTGAATCAGCAATGAAGTGATTAGTTGATTAAATCATAATTTCATTATCTGGGTTGATTCAGAGATGGCAAAATACCCTTCTGTTACAGTTTACAGTTGTTGGGATGGCAGATTTCGAGCATTAAGATTTTCACAGCTGGATTAGCAAATTATACTACAAAAAATTAGGAAGTTAAAACTTAAAACTTAAGATAGGAGTTTATAATATATATTCATAGATTCCCCACTTCTTGTTATCACTTATCGCTATATTTCAAATCTAAATTTACCTTTTTATCTACATACTTCTTTTTCTATCTCAACACTGCCACGTTTTGACTTTTGAGATCAATCTTCTTTGTGTTTTGACTCTTGAGTTACATTTTGCATTTATTAAAAATGATCTTATGTCTAAATAATTTTTATGGTACTTGGGCTGCTGGGCACAGCATGGTGTATTCATCTGTGATTTAAAAATTACAATGTTGTAGTGTTTGTGTCAAGACTCTCCAAAAGAACAGTTTGGGATGGTTCTAAGTTCTAAGTTTCAAATGCATTATTTGAAAGGGTGTATATTATAATTGTTAGATAAAATTTTAAGCTCCCTTATGAAATGAGAAACACATTGGGTAAACTTGCCAAGTTGCCATGTTTATCAGCATTGTAAACTAAGACTTCACAAATGAGAAAGATTTGAAGTTATCCACTTAGCTGGTTGTTGCGAAGCATCAGTATATTGAGTGGATATTTTTCCTTAGTCAGTTTCTTACGTCTTTGTTCTTTCTCTAGGCATTGGCTGCAACAGGTAAATTTTTACATGATCAAGATGCATACTGTAGATAGTATAGAATTTGAACAGCATACCAAGCTTGTCAAAGAAATGAGAAATGGCAAGACTGAAACAATGGTGGAAGGCTGGAAAAGGGGGAAAATTTGACATGGGTATGAAAACTATCATATTCCAAATATTGAAATGCCTTAAGAAGCCAGTTGAAGAAGTTTAGCTTGGTGGTGGAGCAGCAATTTTATCTGAAATCTGGACAGTAGGAAATGGCCAGGTTGAGTGGATAGGTTGATTACATTAACTGTAGATAGATTTTAAGTTGAAATTGAACTTAGCCTGATTATAAGTCTGCAGGCTTTCGATGAAAGCAATATCTACTTAATTTTGTATGAATTGTGGGTATGCTGATCAAAGGCTTGAACGTCACCCACAGTAACTTAATTAGCCACCCCGGTTGGATTTTTTGTTTGGTTTCTGCACATGGACTTTCTAGAAATGGATCTTTTAAATTTTTAATGTTGATGACACGGTTTATTATTAAGCACAAAATCTAGTAACAGTTATCAATCTACATGACTTTCTACATGACTTGAAATGCCTACCTCACCCGCAGGTCCCGCACTATCAATCTCCCACGGCGCACTTCACTCTCCCACGGCCACAGTGCACACCTCACCCGCACTTCACTCCCCCACGGCCACAGTGCACACTCCAACTTCTAACTGTTCCAAGTCTGATGGTGCCCGCACTTCACCCTCACAGTTCACTCTCCCACGGCCACACCTCACCTGCACTTCACACTCACAGTTCACTCTCCCACCACACCTCACCCGCACTTCACTCTCCCACGGCCACACTCTGCTGGTGCCAGTTCACTCTCCCACGGCCAACTTCCAAGTCTGCTGGTGCCACTGCCGCCCACAGTCTCACTCACGTGCTTCTTGAAGTGCAATAGGAGCAATAGGGGTCGGGTTTAGCATTTTAGGTTTAAAAATTTCACTTATAAACATTAAAAAATGAATAAAAACCCACAGGGGGCCCACACGCAATGAACCGGTCCGATTTTTTACGTGAATTGGTCAAACTGGTTTTTCTAGCTGAATCGGCCGATTTTTCTTATGAATCGGTTAAATCGGTTGACCAAACCGGTTTTGAGGCCGATTTGAACCGGGCAAGTGATGAATCGGTGAATCGGCCGATTTACAAACCGATTTCACCGATTTTTAAATCACAGGCCACAACATAGATACCAATATTGTTCCTATAGATGGCAACCTTGAAAGATGCCAGAGAGATGCAACCAATTTCACTGATAAATCTTGTTAGACTACAATCGGCCCAATAGGAAAACCCCTAATCCATTGCTTCTCATAGGTGGCTTGAGTTTTGACAACAACAACAACTAAGTGGATTAAAGAGAGTTCCGCAACCTTTAATGATGACTGATGCACCATTGTTTATACCCTTATTTGTTTATTCACATATAATTTATGTTACATTTCAATGTAACAACTTGGTGATTATAGAAGGGCATCACAATTTCTATTTAATATTTACTCCATTGCATTGATTTTATTTATTGTTCCATCGGTTTATGCCCTAAACTAGTTTTGAAACACTACAAGATGTTTATCATTCATTTTTCTTTTCTTATTGGCACTTGTTTTTGGATGCATAATTTTAATATTTGATGCATTTTTAGAGTAAATTGAGTCATAAAATTCAAATTGCTCCGATTCTAAGTCAAGTTCGAGTCTAGTCCAAGCGATCCTCTGTCAATTTTGAGGTTGAGTTCAAGTTTTAAAACATTGGTTCTAGAATGCCTACACAACAATATTTTAGAGTGTGGCATAGAGGATTGTAATAAACTATGTTTGAACATCTTGATACATCATACAAGTCTATAAGACTTCACCTTTTGTTTGAAACTCATATTTTGGTTGCAACTACTACATAATCTAACATGATTGATGATTTATGATTTCAAATTCAAATGTATGTTATATATGAAAATGTGGTTTTGATTCTTGATTCTTCAGGCCATGTTAGTTTTTGGGGTTCCTCCAAAATGTTTCACATAGCACTAGCCCCTTGGTGATGCTTCATGGACATATGGATGGCTCAGTTTAGGTGAATGCTTGACCTTGGTTAGTGTGCTAGCATGGCACCCTTACGTAGGAGGTCGTGATCCTTATTGGTGTGATGACTAACCCATAGGGTGCGTACACTGTGGGGATTCTATTACTTGATTAGGTGTGGAACTTGTTGCCTAAGTCACCTAGTTCGAGTTCGTGTTCGAATTTAGAGGCCTTGAAATTCGACAATGAAAAATTTGGTGATAAAATTCAACATAAAATTCGGCATTAAGTTCGAGTGACTATAAAACTTGGAAATTAAAAAATATATGAAAATTTTCAATTAAATTTATTATGCTCATTAAAACCTGAACACTAAACACATCAACATGATAGTCAACTGGGTTGTGGTTGTAGGCTATAGCTTGCTACTGTTGCAGCGCCTGCCTGTTCGTGCCCACACGCACTTACTTCTACAGAGTGTTGACTCTGCAACTATGGGGAACTATTCATATAGAATGAAATCCCATTATTGGGATATGAACATATGCCCATGTAAGATGGATTGAATATATTTGAGTACCAAATATATACACCACAATAATTACCTTTTGCAATTTGTATATTCAGGAATTACTCTATTCTTATAAGAACTAATACCCAAACCATGGACTTATCAATATGTATCAGGTAGATGGCTAAGTAAACATGTTTCAATTTGACGTCCTTGAAGTTTGACAAAAATTCAAGAGTGAAAATTTAGTTCAAATAAAGTTAAACATAAACTTCAGCATCAAGTTTGAGAGACTATAATTTCAAAATTAAAAAAATATGTGTTAATGTAATAAAATTCACTATGGTTTGATGACATTGACAACTCTTACGCCGTGGTCTAAGTAGTGGATTAAAACTCTGGGCATTGTGAAAGAGTAACCTCAAGCAACAACCGTCGAAGTTCAAACTCTGTAGGGGACAAGGGTATGTGAACCTATAAATTGCCGAGTCTAAAATTCAGCGTGAGCCCTCACATCACCAATACACTCAAGTCTCACGCCGGTGGTTGTCCAAAACTTTAACCCATGAAATACTTGCTTCGAAATAGAGGGTCGGCTAAACCTATGATTGCACACTTCACTCTGCTCACAACTTCACACTTCAACAGTCATGGAATCACGGACCACGGCGACGACCTCATAGTGTATACGACCTTTCTGAGTACTAGCTCAACCGTTTCCGGTTGGCAGAGCATACGGGTGTTGGACGATCAACCAAAAGTAAATTTATTAGGGAGAAAATGTGGGTTAAAATATTTTATTATTTAGAGCACTTGTTCAACTCTCCGACAGAGAGCGCTCTTGACTTGATCTTATGACCACAGTTCAAGAGACTTCCTAATTTAAAAATGCCTAATGCAGGGGGAACATGCAAGTCTATATGCTCTCCGACAGAGAGTGCTCTTGACTTGGATTTGGCCAAGTTCAAGAGACTTTGTTCGTTTTAAGAAACAAGTAGCAGTTGTGATAACAATCAACTTTGTAATACATAAATCATGTGAAAGCTCAAATAGATGTGAAATATTGCTAACATGCTACTTGCAAAACAAAATGAAACTTTACTTAGTGTTCTACCAAACAAATTTATTCTAAAGGTAGGATCAACCTCCGAACAAGGTCAACCACTAGAACCGTCAGTCTTGGAAACCTTCCAGTTAGCTGGATGTTCACAAGAAGCTGATGGGGGGAACAATAAGCTACCACAAAGTTATGTGGCTTTTGGGATACAATCCCAAAGTTAGCTTACTCTAGTCAAGACTTGGAAGTGAAATTAATCTAAGTACGAAAATGAAGACTAATCTATGAATTTGAAAAAGATGAGATCTAAACTAAGCATGCACAACACTCTTCCCCAAATGGGGAAGAAAACCAAAAAAGTGGAGGCTTCCTCCACTTGAATTTTTATTAACTTGATTACAAATGCCTTGGGTTTGAAACCCTTGAAGGACTTTTGAGAGATAGATAATACTTGGAAAAAATAAAGAAGAAACAAGTCTTTGCTTGCTTTTACAAATGATAAGTACGTCAAGTTTTGATCATTCTCATGGTTTCTTCACTTTGTTTCTTTTGCTTAGATCTTACTTCTTCAAAGCTCCTTCAAGTTTCCTCCTTTCAAAACATCTACACAAGTCTTAGAAATTCTCAACCAAGGCACCCATTAATCATTAGAACAAGACAAAATCTTGAAGCTCTTTAAATTAGAGTCTACAAAAGACTTCAAAAAATTAGTTTATGAGATTTTTTATTTCAAAAATGCATAAAAGAAAAAACGGACCAGCGAACAACATATGCTTAAAAAATGATGAGAAAGAGATCTAGAATGTGAAATTTTTGAAATATTTTTGTATGGAAAAATCTATCTTTTAAATGGAAACAAAAATCTAACGAGTATGAGCTATACTAATGCCAAACAATGAGATATAATTATCAAAAGAAAGACTAAACCTTAACAACTACTACACTTAAGCAATTCGTTTTTTTGTGTCTTATGTGTTTTTAGGGCTTTTTGGGAAGGTGGACGAGAGGAGTCTTGGAGGAAAAACGAATGGAGGGATGATTGAACAAAGATGAGGATGGAAAAAACGAATGGGTGAAGAGTAGGGTAAAATGAATGGAGGAAGGAAGGGTAAAACGAATGGATGAGGAAATAAGGAATGAGTGGGAAGATGAAAAGATCAAGTGGAACACTTGATGGCTTAAGAACACTATCCAAGAAACCCTTCCAGCTAGCTGGATGATACGCCTGCAATAGTGTTGAAGAGAGCACAAGGGAACAAATCCCAAGTTATTCCCCAAGGTTGAAGGAGCTTCAACCTTATGGCAAATCCTAAGCTAGGCTTAACAAAAGAAATAAAAAGAGAAGGGGATAAGAGATAAATGGGTGGAAAAAGGTAAGGGGAATGGACTAGAAGAGGGAAGTTTTAGAACCAAGTAACCAATTGAAAATATGCTTTTGAAGATGGATTTCAAACTCAACACTTCTTTACCAAAATGCTTAAGATCGACTTTGGGAGATCCTGAAATGCACACAAATGTTAGGAAAAAGGTCTTTGAAGAGATGAAAGATGCACCCAAGCTCAAACCTCTCTTCAACCTATTAGATCTGCACAAGAAATTACTCACAAACACACCTTGATCAAATATTGTATGTAAAGCAAAATGAGATTAGAAGAGTATAAATATTTCCAACTACAGTCTACTCCTTTCAAATCACATAGAACCCCAACATCAATGGACAAGTTGAACCCAAATGCCCACCCTATGGGCTTAAGAAAGCCTTCTAAGCTAAATAATTGATCAAAGTGATGAAATATGAGCAATAAACAAATACAATATCACCTTAGAATAGATGAAGCATTTCCATAACAAGCATCAACACCATGTGGACCTCCAAAGTCGCTTTTATTTCCCAATAGCAATAGCTAGAACACGATTACAAATTGGTAGAGTAAGTTTGCCCAAAAGATCCATGAAGAGAAAGCCCAAATGGCCTCTCTTATATAACAAAACTCAATGCTAAAACCCTAATTCGAATTGGTAATGAAGAGAGCCAAAAACTCCATCAAAAACCAATCAAATCCATGTCAACACCAACCAAATCGAGCTTGGAGTCTTAACTCATCTTTAAACTTGAGTTTGGAGCCCCACATGCATTGATTTCAAAATCCAACAACCCATTAATCAATTGCCAAATCACAAAAACGAATTTGCATGAAGGTGGGCGAATTTCTCAACTGTAGATCACTCCCAGTGCTTCGAAATTGATCTGAATCAGGTGGGTGAAGATTCCAATCATCATAAATGCTTTTTGCCATGTCATTTTGATTTTTACTTTATTCAATTTGGCCTTTTTTGGAGAGATTTAAATTATCTCCAATTTATTATTTTTTGAATATTCTAATTAATATTTCTCATTTTTTGATTTTTTGAGAAAATATTAATTATGAGGCGCCAAATAATTGTCTGAAACTTAGGGTTAGCTGGTCCGGGGATCATGAATGATTTTTGGCTTAAGTCTGGAGCCTTCAATCACTGAAATCGGATCCCGGATGACTGACATATTACAAATTGAAATTTATCTATTTAAACTATAGAGAAATTTATTAAAATTTAAAAAATAATTAAAAACCCAAATTCGACGGACCCGATAAAATTTTTTCGAAATTTTTTTTGAGGGTCCTAGAGACTTGGGACATGACCAAAACCTATTCTAATAGTGTCTAGTAGGCTTATATACATTAGTTGGACTCTAATAACCCCCCATGGCCAAAATTTTCAAAATCGGGCATTCTAGCTTTGGAGGAAGCAGGAGAAAACCTCATCGATTATAGCTCGACTGTAGGCAAAGTATAATTGACAAGGGAAAAAACTCCCTGGAATACCTTAGTTGCTTAATCAGGTCATGGGGAACCGAGACACTCAGATCCTACTAGCACACTTTATTACAAACCCCCATGGGGCCATGGTCATGTCGACTCAAAAATAAAACTGGCTAACTGCTGCATTCTGAAACCCAGATACTCTGGAAGTGAACACTGATGTGTTCCAACACTGGCGGCTCAATAAGGTTTCAACTATTTGTACAAAATAGGTGATAACACTGCCCAAACCCAAAAAATAAATTAAATTTACTGAATTTAGGTTGAATCTGGAAAATTCGAGCCTATTTTTTAGCGATTTAATTTGCCTTGAAATTCGTGCATGATTTGAATTTGAGTTTGTCTTTAAAATTGGCAACTTTCAACAAATAAGTTTGTCTGCCACAAAAAATCAGAGAATTTTGAATTTTAAGGTGAAAAATTGCCGAATTTGGTGACTTAGCTTGTTATCACTTAGATTGCACGATGCTTATTAAAGGGGTAAACATGTTGATGATCCAAAAGAATTCCAATTTATGGATTGTCTAAGCCAAATTTCTAATGTTCCATCATTGCATCAGTTGTCCATGTTTATGTGGTAAAAGATATGTCTCTTGTATGTAAAGGGCCAACTATAATCTACACTTAGCTCGACTATGACTATTGTATTGAGGCAAGTGACTCTTGAGTGTTTTTTTAACCGAGGAAAATTTAAATCTTCGAGATCGTAAAATTTGCAATGTTTTTTCACTTGTAACACCTTCAAAGCGGGAGCATGTCTTGAGTATCTCCACCATATGTCATTGAGCACCTGAGCCCTAGAGTCGATGTCATGTATTGCATATCATGTATTTGGTCACCATGGTCACTTATGTAATATCAATCAAGAGTAAAGAGTCTTAAGAGTCCCTCGTACACATGGTTAAATGATAATTAAAGTGGATTTGTGGTTAGAACTAAGTTAAAAGGTTAGGCATTCCTTTTCCTAGCTCTAACTTTGGGTTTAATAATCTAATTTCTCATTAACTTTATAATTCAAAGTTTCTTCGTTCTCATGTGAGACCCTCACCATATTTTTACGCAGTCGCACATATCCCCATGTAGTCCACCTAAGCACCCCTTTTAGCCTAGCGTCCTCATGTTTGACCATCCAAGATGATGTGTTGGACATCCCTAGAGGCTTCTAGAGCCTTGAAACCCTTAACGCTCCTCTCCTAAGGCAAATCATCCCCCTTTTAGTCCACATGTGTGAGTCATCCCATCATTCTCCTCACACGTGGACGTTTCTCTCCTTTTCCTCAATTGTTTGACCTTTATTCATCTTACTTGGACCCTTCCTTACCATTTCGTGAGTGGTTACAAGAAGTTATGATCTCGTTTGACCCACACGTGCCAATTTTCTCTAGATCTATCCTCTTTGGACCAAATTGATCCCTTCTTGGACCAAATCATTCCCTCTTTAGGTGAGGCGCTCCTTTTTGACTTGTTTAAGGCTTGTTTTAACTAGTTACTATATTGTTTTAAACATTTACTATATTTGTCATTGTTTTACCACGTCAATAGGGGTTTTAGTTGAGTTCGAGTCTTTCTAGAATAGATCTAGGGTTTGAGTCAAGAAAATAAATGTTTAATGAGAAGAGGTTGAGTCTTCAATCCTATATAAAGAAAACTCTTCTCTAATTTCTCTTGTTGGTTGATGTTGCATAAGAGCTATCTTTGTACACTAGAAGAGCATTCTTAATATAAATCATCTTTGGCTTTTGATCCGTAAACTGTCGTTGATATTCCACTGGAATAGTTCGTCACAACGGATCCTACAACTTAGTTCTTATTTTATTAGCTTATTTTTATTGAATGCCATATACCTAGAACTGAAAGAAGAATAACTAGAGCAAATAAGTACACAATCTACACAATAACACAAGATATACCTTGGTAAAACCCACTATGGGGAAAAACCCATTCACAAATGAGGACTATGCATTGCTCTTTATGTCTAATTGCAAATACAAAGGAAATGGTACTCCCTGTGGAGTTACCTATGACTTTGCGGCCAAAATGGCTACGACAAGATCTCCTATCTCCTCTCTTCTGCTCTAACATCCACTCCCGTGCTGTTGCTCAACTATGGAACAATACAATACATCAAAAGAGTGGAACACCCCTTCTTCTTCTAGCGGCTCGGTATTTGACATAGCTCGATTGCCATGTAGGGTTAATTTTAGGGTTTTTGCATGCCTCAACTCTTGTTTAGGGTTAGGGTTTCAGTCCTTTTAGAATGTTCTTGAAGGTTCACACGTGACTAGCCCCACATGTGTGAAAAATGAGAGCTGACGTGGAATCCACTTGGTACCATGGTGGTCAACTTGCGCGAGGCATAACTTTTGCATACAGACTTCTTTTGAGGCAATTTTTGGACTATTGAAAAGGTCTCGGAGTGTAGAATCATGTTAAGGGGCATGGCACAAGTGATAAACTTCTGACCCCAAAAACATTGTTTAGATCCTCAAACAGGCCCTAGAAGGTTCCTAACCCCAAATCTATAAAATGAGACTTGCCCATAAAATGGGCCCTACAAGCCAATTTACCCAATCTTTTCACCCCAAAAGCTCCAAGTAGGTAATGCATTATATATTGATCCATTTAGGATCACATCTCCCGATTGTGGGAGGATTTCGGTCCCTAAAATATTTTATGGAATGAGGTGAGGAAATTCTTCCTCTACCTTCTCCTAGGAGTACCATTTAGCCTTGCCTGGAAGTTGTCCTTTCAATCCCAGCTGCTAAAGTTCATAGTGTCCCTACTTGGTAGTTCTGGACTTCTTCTGCAACATGAGTCTTCTGATAACTCTGCTTGAGCCTCTGGTGCTAAGTTCTCTACAGAAGGTAAGACCGACTCAGGTTTCTGATCCAACATGGAAGGTTCATAGAGTTTTAGATTTTCCACATTCACTACAGAGTAAATGTGTATCTATGGGGTTAGATGAGTCTGTAGGCATTATCTCCCACCCAATGTTGCATATATCGTTTCGGGGAAAGTATCGGCGAGGGTCCGGAATATAACTTCTCGATGGTATCGACAAACAAATCGGAAAATGTTGGAAGACCTAAAAAAAATACAAAATACTCATTTTTTTCAATTTTTAAAACATATAAAGCAACAACAACATCAAATAGACACATTGCTACATAAATATGATGATACAACAAATAAATAAGATGCAGAAGATGTCAAGTGGTCATATATTGTTACTAAATTGAAAATTCTGAAATATGTTTCTGATAGGATGATACAAAAACTTAGCATTGGAAGAAAGCACAAATGACTTGATACAATCCCCTCCTGATTGGTTGTTTGCGAAGATGATAGTGTACTTAGAGATAACAACATGAATGAGGCATACAGGTTTCCCTGCTGCCAACTGAAAGTACCGACTGTATGCTATAAGAAATACACAAGGAAGATGAAATTCAGAAGACTTTAATGAAACCCTTGCCATGATTGCAACTTTATTTTAGTGGAGATGACATGATGTAGACAAAGAGGGTGGAGAGGACTTAATAGAATCTTTCAATTCAATTTCAAATAATTTATATCATTGTAGAAGTTTTCCTTCAAATCTGGACTCACCTTTATAACTGGTCCATTTGGTGTTGGATGGCATAGCGTACATTGATCATGGTCATGGCTAGATAGGACAAGGATCTAGGACATATATTGTAAATTTTGTCGATAATAAGTTCAAATATCCAGACATTAATGCATTGAAAATTTGAAATCCATGACCTCATTTACTTTGGAAATCATCTACTCTAACTTCATAAAAAGCCATCCTGCAGACTTAACACAATTTTGGGCGATTTTTTGGCAATTTTAGTCAGCAATCCAATATTTTCCAATTTATCACGATATATTCCCAATTTATCTCGATATATTCAATATATCGCGATACATTGAAATATCGGAAATCTCTCAATATTTAAGATTCGATATATCAGACGAGGGTTTAACTCGGCGATATATCCGATATATTCAATATATCGCCGATATGTGCAACACTGCTCCCACCTTCTCCAATACCACAAAAGGGCCATACCTTAGCGCCTTGATCTTCTTACCAGGAGCCTGTAGTATTTCCTTGTTCAAGTGTAACCATACTATATCTCCCACTTTGAATGTTGTCTCAACCTTGTGTTGGTCATGTCTTGCCTTGTACTTTTCCTATGGCTTCTTCAGTGCCTCTTGTACTTGTAAATGGATCTGCCTAATCTTATCAATGAATTTTCAACTCTTACTGCTTCATCTGTAGTCTTCCCTCACTCCTCGTTACGGTCCATAAACACCATCTATAGGTGAAGGTGACAAGTATCCAAACCAAGTTTCAAAAGGGGACTTCCAATGGAAGTGTGGACTACTTTGTTAGAAGAGTGCTGGATGTAAATCACATTTTCATTCCAAGTCTTCAGATACTTCTGATTGTAACCCCTCAAAAGCTGTACCAAAGTCTTGTTGACTACTTTTGTTTGTCCATTTGTATGTGGATGGAATGCTGTAGATCTCTTCAACTTAGCATCCATCTTTTCCCAAAGTGTAGTCCAAAATGTATCGAGAAATCTGGTATCCCTGTCTGAGATGATGCTCCTTGGTATCCCAAAGTGCACCTAGACCTGTTCAAAGAACATGTTTGCTGCTTCTCGTCCTTTGGTGGTCTTTTTACAAGGCATAAGAATGCACATCTTGTTGAATCTGTCAACTACCACAAATAAATAGTCATGTCCCTTCCTAGTGGTTAGAAGACTATCCATAAAATCCATGGAGATGCTTTCCCATGGTCTTGTAGGAACATGTAAGGGATGGTATAGACCTTGCTTCCTATTATTGGGCTTGCTTGTACAACAAAGTATGCATCCTTTGATAAACCGAGCTACATCTTCTTGCATTTTAGGCCAGTAAACATACCTATGTAAGTTTGCAACTATCTTCCCTACACCAAAGTACCCTGCAACTTTGGAGGTGTTTGCCTCTCTGATAAGTTGCGATCTCTTGCCTTTAGGGACACAAAGCTTGTCCAACTTTTAGGTTAACTCATTCTGGAGATGATAGTCAACCTTGTTGTCACCTTCTTCTACATGGAATTGGTTTTGCAGTTGCTGAAATACCTCCTTGAAGTCCTCATCTTCTATGTACTCCTCCTTGTATGCATCATGGGTAAAAGGTTCCATGTGCATAAGAGTTCCCAAAGTTGCAATCTTGGTTGTGGGTGGCCTTGAGGGCATGTTTGCCAGCTTGTTTGTAATGCCCTTCTTATACTTGATGATTAGATGGAATTGTTTTAAGAATCCCATCTACTTATAAGGTCTGATCTACCATAGCTTACTCTGGGCTTGCAAATACTGCAGCGGCTGATGATCAATGTGAATGATGGTCTCCTTGCCCATCAGATAGTGCTTCCATTTCTTAATAGCTTGAAGTAGGACATAGAGTTCCTTATTGTAGATATGATAGTTTAGACCCCGCCCATGAAACATTTCAGAATGATAGCATACTAGCCTCCCTCCTTCCATCAAAACCCGCTCCCATAACATACCCACTTGCATTTGTCTCCAATTCAAAAGGCTTCTGCAAATTAGGCAACGCGAGAATTGGTGCCTGGCGGATCTTTCGCTTGAGCTCTTCAAAGGCTTTTTGCTAATTCTTCCCCCACTGGAAACCTTTGTTGCTGGCTGTTACGACATGGAGAGGCGCAACCATAGCCGAAAAGGAAGTTATGATCTTTCGAAGGTATTGTGCTACCCCCATAAAGCTCTTAACTTCAGTGACATTTGTAGTAGGCCACTTAGCGATGATCTCCATATTTGCAGGATTGGTCTTGAGTTCTCCTCCACTAATCACATACCCCAAATACACCAAGGATTGCTGGGCGAACTCACATTTCTTCAAATTAGCCAACAACTGGTGTTTTTTTCAGAGTCCCTAACACCTGCTTGAGATGTAAGATGTGCTCTTCCCAGGTAGCACTATAAACCAATATGCCATCTAGACATACTATAGCAAACGAATCTAAGAAAGGGCATAATACATCATTCATCAAATGCATAAATGTAGCTGGTGCATTGCATAAGCCAAATGGCATTACTAACTATTCATATAAACCTTCTCTAGTCTTGAAAGCGGTCTTCTAGGTGTCTTCTTCCATCACTCGCACTTGGTGGTATCTTGATTTGAGATCCAACCTAGTGAAGTACTTAGCATGTTGCAACTGGTCCAACAAATCATCGATTCTGAGCAAAGGGTACCAATCCTTGAGTGTGATTTTGTTCAATGTTCTGTAGTCGATGCACATCCTCGAAGTCCCATATTTATTGGGTACTATGATGATAGGTGACCCACAAGGTGAGGTGATTGGTCGAATCATGCTCTGCTCTAACAACTACCCCAACTGCTTTTTTCACTTCATCTGCTTCTATGACAGATTGTCTGTACAGTCCAATGTTTGGCAGCAGAGATTCCGATAATAACTGTATCTTGTGCTCCACCTCCCTCTTAGGAGGTATCCCTTTAGGCTCCTGGAACACTTCTCTATATGCCTGCAAAAGGCTCCCCAATTGATGTTTCTGCTCTTTGGTACATCCCTCTAGGGATGCTTTCACTTTTACTGATTCACCTTCTTGTTGATTTTGTCTTAAGCAAAGCAATACAAACTTCCTTCTTGAATTGATAAGCTTTTTTGCTTGGTTGGAACTTACTAGAGAGATCTTCAATTTACATTTGTTTGCGTTTATGATGAAGGATTTCCCGTCCTTGATCAAGTGGTATTAGTTGACTCTCCTCATGAAGATCGCATCCCTCATATACATGTGGGGGCTTTTGAACACTACACCACAGACATCCAAGGGTACTACGTCTACCTCCACTTCATCGATATACTTTGCACTTATGGCAAACTTCATCTTGCATTCTTTCGTGACTCTAAGTTATGCATCCTTATTTATCCATCCCAATGGGTACAGATTAGGATGATCATGTACTTCCAATCCAAGCTTGTGTACTAGATCCTCTACTATGAGGTTTTCATGCGAACCATAATCAAACAGTGCGTTGATCTTGGTGTTTTTGACTTGGATCTTGATGTGGAAGAGTTTCGTATCTCCTTCTCTTCTTTAGGGTGTGTTATCCACTAAAATTGCACTTAGTGGATTCCAAGTGAACCGTCGAAGACTTGAACAATCAAATTGTTCATTATCAGTGTTCCGAGGTCCATCAGGCCAAGTTTTGGCCTTTTTTTTAATAATTGCATGTTCATACCCCTTGGGGATGTTGTAAAAATGTGCTAGCACGACGGTCTTTTGTAAAGAGCTTGGCTTCCTAGGACGTAAAAATCAAACCGATCATTCCATGGTGTTTTTTCCCTTGTCAATTATGCAATGCTGAATAAGCAATGCATAATTGACGAGTTTTTCACCTGCTCCTCCAAAGGTGGAATGGTCGTCTTGGTGGTTAGGCCTTAGGAGGTTATTAAAGTTCATGTGTCAATGTTTATGAGCATGCTAGACATAAAATTGAGTCAATATGAACATGCACTAGGTCCCCTAGGAGTTTTATTTAATTATGAGAAAATAATTTTTTCCCATAAAATAGGCTTTTTTAATGTTTTAATTAAAAAATTAAAAAATATTATAAAAGTGTGGTTAGGAGGTGAAATTTGCCATGGGGGTGCTCGTTTTCTAATTTGGAGCACTCGTTAAATCCCTAAACCCACTTTTCCTAAGTTTTAAGTGAATATTTTTCACTTAAATAAAAATTCTCTCGAAAATATTAAAAGAGAATGTTTTAATTCAAAAAATAAAGATATGAGAAAAATCCAAGGTTACATGAACCGTGGGTGCGATCGGATTCGGCTGAAGAATCGGATATGGGATTCGACAGTCGTCCAAAATTAGGATTCGGGGATTCAGAACCCTAACTCTAATTTTTTATAATATATATAATAAAATAATAATAATAATTTAATATATATTTAAAAATTAAAATTATAAATCTACAATTTTATAAAAAATCACAAATATAAAATCATATCAACTTACTTGTGTATGGTCAAATGATAAATTGCAGTTGTGTCAAAAATAGATACGAAAAAAGAGCAACATCAATAATCATCCACTAGTGCACACTATTCCTTTGATCTCCCTATTCAATTTTGGGACATACCAAGAACACAACCAAAATATAATTTCACTTTTATTAAGTTTCTCAATCTTTCTTCTTTCAAACTTTTCAATGTTTGAAAAAATCTAATCTCCAAGCTCCTTTAAACCACTTCCAATCTCCTTCACTCTTATAACTCCCTTTTTCTTATTCATATAACTCCCACTTTCTTGTCCATGTCATAAAGCAATGATCCCACTTTATGCATTACTTGATATACCACCCCAACAGTTATTTCCTTAAAACCTGTGCATATATCACCTCAAAAGTGATTTCTTTAAAACTTGTGCATATATTGTTTTTATATGTAAAACCTTTGACTATGCTTTATGCATTCCTTTGTAAGGCACCTAAAATATGACTTCTTCAAAACATTTGCATAAAATTTAATCAAATGTCAAGGACAACGTATGAACTTAACATTGAATATACTTTATGCATTACTTGATATACCACCCCAATAGTGATTTCCTTAAAACCTGTGCATATATCACCTCAAAAGTGATTTCTTTATAACTTGTGCATATATTGTTTTTATATGTAAAACCTTTGACTATGCTTTATGCATTCCTTTGTAAGCCACCTAAAATATGACTTCTTCAAAACATTTGCATAAAATTTAATCAAATGTCAAAGACAGCGTATGAACTTAACCTAGACAGAGTAAAATAATGTGATGTAATTTGCCAGTTTTTGGGAAGATGAGATCGCGATGGTCCACACGTTGCTTGGAATGCATTGGATCGACATTGGCCGACTCTTTCATACGTTTACAATGCACTCTTGAATGGAGCTTCACATACCAATTCACAGGTTCTAATGCAACTTTGCATGATGCCATTGCTCCTCTTATTTTCGCTAGGCAAATGCACGTGGCCTACTCTGCAATGAAGGCATGTGCTGTCTCTTCAGGAATCTATTCCTCCATTAGGAACCGATTCATTAAATCATGGAAACGAATCATTAAAACAGAACTGAATCCCTGGTGATAGGAACCGAATCCGAAAGTAGGATTCGTATCCCCTGAAAAATCCCGAGAATCCTCCCAAAATCGGAATCGAATCTTTGGATCCTCGATTCTTGTGCGATGCAGATACTGATTCAGAGGCTTGGAGGTCGAATCCAGTAACTTAGGAAAAATCCAATTCCTAAATTAGAGGAATTTGGTCCCACTGAAGAGGCAGTTGAGTTGGCAATCACATTGGAGGCAAATATCAATCAAATATCTGTGATTTCAATCAAGGATTGAGAGAGGGCGAGTGTATCTCTTGTTGGGGATGTGCCCCTCCTTATTTGGGCGACTTCTCCATATGTGGCAACAAGTAAGTGGAGGATGGAGTTTACAATGGAGATGGAGGCGCCCCTCTTGTGAGGTTGTTTCCATCTCATCGCCGTCACTTCAATCAAGCATGTAATCAAGGCACAAATCTCTTCATGACTCTAGAGTTGCGCCCCCCTAGCTCTCTCTTCTCAAATGTGCCCCCTCTCTTCTCCTTTATCTATTTAAGCAAGGGCTTTGGCTCTCTTTTCCTCATGGTTAGAGAGGACCGAAAGGCTATTGGAGCATATAATCTTTCTATTGTAATATTTTATGGAATAAGAAGGCTTTGGAGGCAAATCTCTGGTGTCGGGCATCATTGTGTGTGGATGAATATTGCATGTTTTTATGAGGTAATCTGTATTGTTGTAGTTTCTTGTATCATGTTGGTTGAATGTTGGCCTTTGGAGGGGAGGTATCTCCCAGTAGGTAGGAGAATTTCTAGTTTGATTATTCTCTTTGGTTTGTTTACTTTAGAACTCTTAGACGTGCATGTGTATTCTAGTTTGATTTCCATGCTTTTTAAGTTTCCATTGTAGGTGGCACCAATATTCGCTTTAACCACTTGTATGCAAGAGTTTATGAATTGATGCATGTACCTAGCTCGAACGGTTGGTTGATCTAGTTTGACTCTTCCAATTTTTGAGCATTTTCGAAGGGCATAGTCCCTCCACTTTCCACCAGCAGGCTCCATAGCTCAAACATTCCCAGGCTTCTAGCATTCCTTCTATCTCTCTCTCCCCCTCACTTTATTTAAATTTCTCTTTGGTTACGGTTACCTACATGCTTAGTTAAATTAGTTTCCTTTTGAAAAGAATATTTTAAGAGCTGATTTATTTAAGTATGCTTCTAGATCTTAGGGTTAAAGTTTAATTTTGAGTAGATCTAGTCTTATTGAGTACTTAGGCTTAATTTTCCTTTAGTACTTAATATTTTATGCTTCTAATGCTTTATTTGGCACATTTGGTGCATTTCAGGTGGCTGTTTTTTTTTTTTAACTTTTTACAAATAGGTAAGAGGAGGTGTTGCCGGAAATTCAAAGATCTAGGTCATCCAGGACCCCCCGGTGCAACATACCTCTTTCTTGTTTCATTTTCATCAAGCCTTGTAAACCTTTGGATCCAGATTCATAAGGACCAAAGAAATCCACCTCGAGATTGTAATTTTAATTAATAAAGCAGGTGGGCTACCCAACGCCCTCACCCCATCCCCCTTGGGGGATCTCGCAGGCTCACTTTTTGTGGTTTTCTCTTTTCTAACTTTTTCTTGCTTTATTTTATCAACACTTGCACACATTCCGTCCTAACGGGCTATATAGTTAGTGTTAATTTTTTTCCTTTGCAAAATAATCAATCTTGTACTTTATTTCACAATTAACAAACTCAAAAACTAAATCCGACTGTGCATTTCCGAAGTACCGAAAGGGAAAAGAGATTCTCAGCGCTCAATAAATTTACTTGTTACAATTTTTGTACTTTGTTAACGAGTAATTTAGGCTATGTATTCTCGAAGTAAACTAAAAGGGTTTATCCTTGGTAGGTGAAAAGAGATTCTCAGCCTCTTAATAAAAACTTCAAACTAATTGTTAAAACGAACCAAGGCTTAGCCTCCCCGTATGCTCTGGATCTCTAAGGTTCGTTCGACCAGTTGATCACATCAGAAAGGGAGTTAAGTGACTAGATTAATAGGGAAATATGAGAGTAGTTTGTTTTAAAGAACTGAGGAGGTCGCATTGAACAGATCATAGAGTCGGGGGGCTACTTTAAGGAGGTTATGCCTCGCCCCATTGGACACTTGATACTGTTGCAATAAGCGCTCAGTTCAGAGAACTTAACTGCTTTCGGGCCAAACCAAGAACTAACCCACTCCCTAATCCACTCATCTAATAAATCAATTAAAATTGACCAACGAGATAATTGCAACACTTTCACGACACAACACTCCAAATTGATGTGACTCCATTTGGCATTGGTACAATTTGCAACAATCAAACATTTTAAATTAAGTGAATCAATGTCTTAGATGGATAAATCTATTTCATGTTGTTGATTTAAATCCTATTTGCAATCTCTGGTTCAGTATTAACGTTCCTTCAAACTCCTAGAATCAATTTCCATTCTCTAACTTAGCTTAAAATCCATAGTTTTATTTTCATAGGGACCACCCCCCTTGGCTTCACTAGGAGTTGGCCTAGACAGAGGAGTTGAGTGTTGAGTGACAATATCTCAACTCTTTGCTTGCCCCCAAGGAACACACTTAGTGGCTTGAATATTTCTGCCACGCTAACCCCTTTTTCTCGAGGTGCATATCCAACTGCAACAGGGTGAAGGCTACTCAGATTCACCTCCTTTTGCACTGTGGTACAAACAATCTTCTCGTTCACATACGAGCTCCTTTCTAACTCCTTGCTTGACTCCGTGACTAGAAGGTTCTTCTTCTTAGCATCCTTCTTGTGGTTCTTGGGGTTTAGCTTTGGATGTAGCTTCCAACACTTTTATTTAGTGTAACCATCGATATCACAATGCTTACAATGGATTTTTGAATCCTTGCATTGATGTGCCGTGGCTGTAGTCTTCTTCTCCTATCCTTTCCATTTCTTCTTCCCCTCCTTGGTAGCATTTTGGCTCTCTTTCTATCTTGAACCACTTGGTTGTCCTTTCTTTTGGCCCATGTTTTCTATGTACCGTGCTTGTATACAGGCTTCATCAACTGACTCGGGCTTGAAGAGCATCACTTGTGTCAGTATGTGACTATGTAAGCCTTCTAGATACTTGAGGAGTACATTTGGGTTCTTGGGTTTGATAACCAACATGATAGCCATCTTCTTGAACTCAGTGGTGTATTCGTGCACACTCTGCCCTTGCCTTTGCTTGAAGTAATGCCAACGGATCCTCTGGTCCTCTACATATCCGATAGCGTGGAATTGGGACTTTATGAGGGTTTTAAAGTCCTCCCGCTTAGTTATTGATGGATCACCCTCCAACCTAAGTGCTTTCATGTGGCTTTCCCACCAGGTTAATGCACGACCCTCTAACTTAAGTCGGGCAAATGAGATCTTTTGATCCTCGACTATTTGGTGGATTCTAAAATAAACCTCCAACTGTTGCAACCAATGATTTAGTTTTAGAGCATTCATCTCACCTTGATACGCTTGATGTCAACTTTGGCTTCCATCTTGAAGAGACTGTGAAGGAATATTGGTACTGGAACTCGACTTCTCTCTCTTGGGCTCTTTTGTGGGTTGCTTTTCTGGGCCACTTTTATCTTCCCTTTTCCCCTCAGATCCGAAATCTGAGTTAGAGCCTCCAAAAGTCTCGAAAGGTTCGAACTTGCTCTCTAGAGCCGCCACAAGGATTGACATGTTGCGTGAGATATTGTCGACTTACATTTCCATTTTTGAAAATTGCTACTCATAATCATCCGTTGCTCCTTGAACAAACTCGTCCGTCATAGCTAGGGTTTGGAGACTTTTTTTCAGCAACTACTGGATCCTATGATTACCCACAAAATCCAAAGAAAAACTGCTCTGATACCAATATGATCCGTAAATTGCTGTGGATATTCTAGTGGAACAATTCGTCACAATGGAGATTACAACTTAGTTCTTATTTTATTAGCTTATTTTTATTGAATGCCAAATAATTGGAACTGAAACAAGAATAATTAGAGCAAATAAGTACACAATCCACACAATAACACAAGATATACCCTGGGAAAACCCACTATGGGGAAAAACTTAACCACAAATGTGGACTATGCCTTGCTCTTTATGTCAAATTGCAAATACAAAGGAAATGGTAGTCTCTATGGAGTTACTTGACTCTGCGACCATAATGGCAACTACCGGATCCTATGATTACCCACAAAATCCAAAGAAAAACTGCTCTGATACCAATGTGATCCTTAAATTGCCGTGGATATTCTATTGAAACAATTTGTCACAATGGATCTTACAACTTAGTTCTTATTTTATTAGCTTATTTTTATTGAATGCCAAATAATTGGAACTGAAACAAGAATAACTAGATCAAATAAGTACACAATCCACACAATAACACAAGATATATCCTGTGAAAACCCACTATGGGGAAAAACCCAGCCACAATTGAGGACTATGCCTTGCTCTTTATGTCAAATTGTAAATACAAAAAAAATGGTACTCTCTATGGAGTTACCCGACTCTGCGACCATAATGGCTACTACAAGATCTCCTATCTCCTCTATTTTGCTCTAACATCCACTCCTGTGTTGTTGCTTAACTATTGAACGATACAATACATCAAAAGAATGGAACATCCCCTCTTCTTCTAGCAACTTGGTATTTAACATAGCCCAATTGTCGTATAGGGTTAATTTTAGGGTTTTTGCATGCCTTAACTTTCGATTAGGGTTAGGGTTTTGGTCCTACTAGAATGTTCTTGAACGTTCAAATGTGATTAGCTCCACATATATGAAAAATAAGTGTTGGCATGGAATCTGCTCGATACCATGGTGTTCAACTAGATAGGTCAACTTGCGAGAGGCATAACTTTTGCATATGGACCCTGTTTGAGGCGATTTTTGGACCGTTGGAAAGGTCTCAGAGTGTAGAATCACATAAAGGGGCATGATGCCAGCGATGAACTTTTGACCCCAAAAAACATCGTTTAAACCCTCAAACAGGCCCTAGAAGGTTTCAGATCCCAAATCTGCAAAATGAGACTTGCCCACAAAATTTTTCCTGTAAGGCAATTCAGCCAATCTTCTGACCCCGAAAGCTTTAAGTAGGTGACGAATTATATATTGATCCATTTTGGATAAGCTTTGGAGGTAAAGACTTGGAGTCTTTTGTTGATGTGTGGCTTTCTTCTTGCTATTGTGCTTTTCTGTTGGAGGTAATATTGCTAGCATTGTCTATTTTATCTCTAATCTTGGGCTATTGAAGTTATATTATTATCTAGTTGGATTGAATCTATGGTAAGTTAATTTCTATTAGGGATTCAATTTCTATTTTTCATTACAGGGATGCTATTGTTTGCATTGTTACTTAATTTGAATGTGCAATACTAACCCCCTTTGTGTAGGGTACACCCAAGAAAATAGGTAAATGAGGGAGTTTCTCTTTCCCTATGTGATTGCATAAAATCCTTTAGTACATCAAGAGAGTTGAGTGTAAGCATTTTCAAAGCCTTGGTGACATTTTCAAATAAGGCCCTCTAAGTGATTTTATGGTGACACCATTGCTCTTGGTATTTGACACTAATCTCTTCTTGCAACCATCCATTTAAAAATAAAAGAGATATTGTTCTTTCTTTTTGGTGAAATCTATTAACCCTAATGTAAAATCTGTATTAGATTTCACATAGTATAGATCTATTTGATTTTATTAATATAGATCTATTTGATTTTATTGCATATTTTAAGCCTAGATCTGGTTCAAATATGAAATATATATCATAGATACATCATAGGTTTGGATTTCTTAGTTACTTTTTGATTTTCATTGCAAAGTATAGCTTTTATTTGAGTTAGCTTAAGTTTCAAATCCAGAATTTGCATCCAGGGGTTTAATATTTGATTTTCAGATTTGTTTTTTAAAGTCTTCATAGGAAGATTTACAAATCTGAATCGTTTTACTTGCATATTTGTTAAATTCAGATTTTATAGTTACTTCTTACATTTCACCTACGTTACCGGATCCTTGGGCCCTAGGTCATGGATCCGTGGATCCCCGGTTCAGATACGGATTCGAATCCGGATCCGCCCAAGATCCGCTTTTGAAGGTATCCCTCGTCAAAATTACAATGGACATCAAACGCTTAGACAATGTAGCACTTGCTATTGACGATTGGCGGAAGGGTGGAGTTGCTTGGTGAATCGTGGTGGTTGGTTCCAAGCTTTCCAGCAATTGTATATACGTATAATAGTTGCGGTTTAAGTATTGGCGGCTAATGTTGGGTTTAAAACTTGTTGCGGCTAGCATGAGCAGCCCGCATGATGGCGGGAGCTCGAGGGCACTCCTTCCACCATGTCATGAGCAGTCACGGTCGCACGAAATCGTTGCTTCGTGGTCTTAGCCTCAAGCAATTCCATACTCTATCTTCTATGTAAAAGACTGTAATTGTTTCGGTCTACCCTTGACCCCTTGACTATGTTTATTTAGTTAAGTTATATACTATACAGTTAAATATTGCACTGATTGTTTTTATAAAACTCGCGTTTTAACTTTCATTAAAATAATTAATGTCCTATATTAATTATTAACTATAAGTATTATATAATAATACTATATTAATTATTAACTATAAATATTATATAATAATTACTTTATGTTAGTGTAATTGGCATGGCTGTGTAATTCTATGTTATTGTAATTTTAAAAACAAATTATATAAGTTATATATTATATATATGTAAATTTATATATTTTAAAGTTTATATAAATTTTATTTTTAGAATTATAAAAATATATTTATATTCTTTGTACTTGCTGTTTCCTGGCCGTATCCGGATCCTGGCTTTTAAAAAATTGGGCGGATCCGGATCTGGATCCGAATCCTGGTAACTTAGCATTTCACCAGTCATTTATCTTTAGTTGAGGTAATCGATAAATTATGCTATCTAGAATTTACACATAAGTGTAAACAAAAATCAGATTTAGTAACTCTTAGTACATAATTATTCATCATTTCTCTTTTGAGTTACATTGTCATGTTTCTGCACTAAATTCAAGCAGATTATATGACTCTTTATTGTGGAATTTAGTTAAGTAAAAGACATTTTTCAAGTAGTGCTTTGGTTATTTATTTAACACTTTACTTCTGGAAATTGTTTTTAAACTTCTGCATTTTATTTATTTCTAGAATTGTCTCTCTTGTAAAATTCTAACATAATTACTCAAGTACAAGAGGAAATAATAGTGGTTTTGACCACTTTTTTAAATATAATCACTAAGTTTCATTAGAATTTAATTGCACATATAATTCATCTTTGGTTTATTATTTATCTTGCAATTATATTTATTTAAGTGGTGATTACCTTTAACAATCTAAAGCCAATTTATTCTTTCTTCGGGCTAATTTTTCATATCTTGTTGGTTTAGTCTTATAAATCTGAAGTGTCTCTTATATGTTCTATTTTCCATATTTAGATTTATCGGATGATTAACGCATATATCTCATATAGCTTAAGTTAATCATTCTTGTGCCTATTACACGATTTAGGGGCTTTGCTTTAAACTTTGTCATAAGCCTTGGAATCACTGTTAATTCATGCACTTAATAGATACACTCTTTATGAATTAATAATTATTCTTTTACATTTCACGTATATTGGAACCATTTCCTTTGAATTTAATCTATTGTATACTGTGTATCCTTTTTAATAGATGTTAATTTCTTAAAGCTCAGATCTGATTTCTAATTCCAATAAAATAATTTATTCCCAGATTTATGCATGGAAGACAAGTAATTCCAAATCTGATTTTTACGAACAGAAATACATTGAGTTTATTAACAAATACACAGCAGACATAGAAAACCAATCACACATTGACACAATTTTTGGGTAAACACCCCTGGAAAAATCCCCAAGGGAAAACCAGCAAAATGAAAGTTTTCTTGATTTTTGTGCCCACAGAGAAATCTGGAAATTACAGCAGAATTTTTACAGCATTAAATGCACCTGTATGCTGCCTTGGAAATTGTGCCAAAACTCTCAACTGTTGTATGGCCTGTATGATCTGCAATAAATGCTGTATGGCCTCTGCAAACAGCCCTGCAATCTCTGCAAATTGTACTGCCTGCTCACATGTGCTGTTCGGCCTGCTTTACTACTGTTGTATGGCCTGCAATTCTCCCTTCTCGATCTATGTGTTGCCGACAGGAGGAATCGCCCCTTCTTCCAGCTGAAAATCTCTTGCTCGCTGCTCTTCAACTGCCCAAGAATTCTCTCTCTCAATGTGTCTAATCTTCTCCTTAGATCTCCTTTTATAACTTTACAATGACTAAATACCTAAACCTAGATCTTCAAAGTGATTAATGGTCAATATTAGATCTTGATCACTTGAGATCTACGGTTGTGACTTAATCTGTCGTTGACACAACTTAAGTTGCTTTTTAGTCATTACAATATAAAAGTAACTTTAACTTTATAAAAATAAAGTTAATATCTAGAGAAGACCTGTTTGGACCACTTCTTGCAGGCTAGACACATATCCCGCAGAAGTACCTGTCCGAGCTGCATAACTCCACAATAGATTCATTGGTTAGACTTGAGCACATAATGTTATTGTTATATCTTATATGGTGTTTAAGCTTCTTTCACTAAGTGCAAGTTACTTCACTAATTACAATATTGAATTGTACTTTGTTAGTTTAGACAACTCTAATTTTCCAATCCAGACTTTAATATAAACAATTCATCAATTCATTTGGGTCACCCCCCGAGCTTTGGATTAAATAATTAGGCCTGAAGTGAGGTTACGTGTGTTGAGGTGACAGTGACACCCGATCTTTGTTTCCATCTAGGTTGTGCTAGTGGGTTGAGACTTTTCCCATTCACGTACAGGTTGGGCCCTTCGAGGAGAACAATTGAATTGAGGACACATACTTCATGGAGGTTGGTTGTGGACTTGGACACATGTTGAGGAGGAGCATTGGGCACATGAGAGGACATCTGGCACATAGTTAAAAGAGGAATCCCTTGCATGAAGACACTTGGATACCACCATGGAAGATGATTGTTGGTTTAACAACATGTTGGAGAGTGCACCATCTTGGAGGAGGGCGTTGAGCTCTAGGAGATTCATGCCTGGAGGGTGTTTCATCTTGAGGGTGGGATAAAGCCTAGTATGGCACTTGTACATCCTTATCTTATGGGGCACTCCATGTGGGGTTTCCTTGTTGGTTTCTTGTATGGACATAGGTCCATGGTTTATGTTAGCCTCCCTCACCTACTCTATATATAAAGGGAGGAGATCTCTTGTATTTTATGATCATTGTTGTACTCTATTCTTTGTAATAGTTTTGGAGACGTCTTGTAGGGAGCAAGATGCTAGGGTTCATGAGGAAACCCTAGGAGAAGACAAGAAGGGATTTCTCTTGTGTGATGTAAGAATAACATCTTAGCTATTCTTGAGATATTCCTCTTGTGTGATGCTAGGGTTTGTGCTATCCAAGTAAATCCTAGAAAAGAACATGACACTGGAGGTGATTATGGATTGTCTTGTGGCTCTTTTTTGTATCTCTGGGGTTTCTACCCTAGTAGAAGCCATGGAGAGTGGAGCTAATGCCTTCCATGACTTTGTAGCCTTATTCTTGTGAGATGCATGCAGGCTAGGGCAAGATCATGGAGAGCCTAGTTGGATGAGTCTTGAGCTTGGTGTGATGCCTTGCTTGGAAGAAAATTCAGTTAGTATTCTTGATGTTCCATGGAGGTCTTGGTGTTTGTTTGATGTAAGAGTTGAAGATAGGGTTTGAGGACTCAAACCTAGGATGGACATGTAGACTTGGATGCTAGTGCTAGAGTTGTTTCGCCATGTACTTGTGTCATGTAACATGGATAGGGTTTGTAAACCCTTAGGAAAACAAGAGCACTAGTGTGGAGAGCTTGTGTGATATAATCTTGGTGTATGTGTCGAGGATTTGCCAGTGTTGATGCTAGCTTGTTGAGGATCTTTGGTGGAGTGACTAGCTTTGGTTGGGAGTAGTTCTTAACTAGGAGTTGGTGGCTAGAGTGTTCTCATGGTTTCCTTAGCTAGGGTGTGGAGAGCTTCACTTGTACCAGCTTTGTGACAAAGTTGTGGTATAAGTCACCAGTCTCGGAATTGGCAATAAATCAGCGAGGCAAAATGAAAGAGTGAAAGCTTTGAATCGGATTAGGAAAAAATAGGCAAATACAAAAAAAATATATTCACATATTTTGAATTAAAAAGAATTTTTAAATGATATTCAAATTAGAAAACACTAGTAGTCACTGTTCCTTCACTCCAGCAAGTAGAAAACACCTCCAGCGAGCAAGAGAATTGAAAAAACAGGAAAAAATCAGGCATTTAAAGTTTTCCTGGGTGCAGGCTTCATAAAATTGCGAGTTAAACTCTCCTGGACTGTTTAAATCTCGAGTTTGACTTGCGTTGAATGAGTCAAACTCAGTCAACTGGAGTTTAACTTGGGACAGTTTAAATCAGATTTGAATCGGGGAATCACGATTTAAATTGTGATTCCTGTGACACTGATGTGGTATGTACTTGTACTTAAATTGTGATTCCTGTGACACTGATGTGGTATGTACTTGTACTTCATTTGTGATTATATATATATGAAGTTTCCAGCTGTCTAAATTTTGTGTACTTGCAGATTTAATTTTCAGCTTATATTCATGAGCTCTGCTGTGTGCTTGCAGATTTTTGTATTGGATGAACAGAGTATGTCAAAGATGGGAAAAATAAATAGCCGGAATATGTAAGAAAAATAAAATATGTTTGAAACTTAAAAATTGTGATTTTCCCCAAACTTGAGGAGTAAAGTTAGTAGATGAAAAATGCCAGTAGTTCCGAGTTCATTTAGAGCTGTAAGTTTACCTGAAAATGCAGTCCAAGTTTGATTTCATTCGTTCTGGTGTTTTTCAGACGAGTGAAATCTTGAATACAGTTTCTTTTGCCATGATTTGTTCTTTCCGATTCTCTGATGTCTCTTCCATCATTAAACCATTTACAGGTTTGCCACTGATTGACCTTATGACTTGAGAGCCAGGCATTATTATTGCTGCTGTGGTGCTGGTCTGCCACCAGACCTTCAACAATTTTAAACTATAGAACTGAACCTATCTTTTGCCGAGTTTTGGGGAAGGGGGACAAGGAAATGGGTTTCAGGGATGACTAGAGGTGTCACCCAAATTTCAGTGAATGACAGCGTGAGGAGCCTCCCCAGCTATACTAAATATTTTATAACGAAGTACTCAGTAATACGAATCTCAAACAAAAAATACTAATCTCAAATATATACTGCAATATCCAATTAAACAATTTGCAATAGGTTGTTGCTTTTCTCATTCATAAGAACAATAATAACACTGTTACATTGATACACATCACCATGTAAATGCAATCATACTTGTACTATATAGAATCATAGATACATGATACATGATGCAATCATACTTGTACTATATAGATACATGATACTATATAGTCCAATTTATTATGTTGGTGTTTAATGGTAGCAGATATATATATATATATATATATATATATATTGGTAGAAGTTATTTTCGAGGGATTAAAATTTAATACTTGTGTGGCATAGCTTGCCATACTTTTCTGTACCAAAAATTGTTGGCAATCGTATCTTTTTTGTTTGCATAGCTCTCATACTTGGTCACGATGACTGGAATCTGAGACTGTTTACATCGTACATGAACTCATTGCCTTTACTCTTCAAAATTATCATCTAATTTTGTCTTCCTTTTCATTTGCAACAAAGGTTCATCCTTGATAACATTGAACATAAGCTACACATTGTATATTATTCCTTGATTTTAAAGAATGATGTCAAGTATGTGATATAAAAGTTTGAAAACCTATTTATATCCTATTGGAAAGTCTATTTTAATGTTAATTTTCTAATTCTTTCAGAGTGCAGCAGAGGTCTGTAGATGTTTCAACTGCTTCTACAATCTGGGCTGAACCATATGCCCAAGGACAGGTTCAGAGTGGGACAGGCCTTTTACCTTCTTCAGGTACTCTTCGCACTGGATCGGGTACCAACAGCAGGAGGTCGAGAAATAGAGTATCTGGTGTGCCCGGAAGAACAGGGCAAACAAGCAACTCTCATGCACAGTTGAACTGGGGTTCAGTGACTTCAACCGGGGGCCAGGATGTGGGAGTTACAAGCATGCCAGATATAAATTGGCAGGGTGATCAAGGTATTCCATGGAGAAGAGATGGATTTTCTGTTTATCCTTGGGTTGTATCAGAACCAGAATCTCGCAGATGGACTTCTGCTGCTTCTAGCAGTTCTCACAATAGCAATTACTATGGAGCAAATGGACTAGGAAATGGTGCAATCAGGGGCACCTCTGTTTTCCAAGGATATTCTAATTTTCAACATGATGAAGCAGGTGATATTGGTTCCATGCACCCTCCCTCATCAATGCGGCCCATGAGATAGCTAACTTAATGTTTAGTTTTCATTTCTAGAACTTGTCAAAACACGAGTATTTCTCTCAGCATATTGTCTGAATGTTGGAAGTCTATGCTAAAAATTGAAAATGTACTTTTGAAGCATATCAGCAAAAAGAAAATCAGTGGTTCTCCAAACATTTGATATCAGAGTTTGTAGCAATTTCTGCTGTTGTTATCTGAGAAGTACATCCAAAGCATTAATATCACATGAAGGTATTATCACACCTAACAACTTGTCTGCAGAGCTTATTTATTATGCTTATGGCGAAGACATACTTATTAAACTTATGGTGAAGACATACAAGAAGGGACCGATTTGCAGATTTTCCATAGGCTGATTGTGTTATTTTCAGAGAGGCTCTCATTTGTGTTTTCCAAATCTCTTCTTGCAGACCTCTAAACTTCTCCTGAAGGGACAAACAAAAAACAGCGAGGGTACTTGAGATAAAGAATTCTATGGAAATACTTATCCCTGAATTTTGTTTACATAGCATTTTCCAATTTTACATATATGCATGCTGTCTGGAGGTGATTGGTTTATTTTCACTACTGCTTTTCTATTTCTTCGGTTCTATGAAAATTAAACTTTGTGAATGTAGTTCAGTTACTACCACCTCCTTGCCCAATTAATTTTGTAATTCTGCTATCATGGCATGACGGAATTCTTTATGTTTTGCTATGTCAATATTCCCATCTTCGAAAGGATTTATAAGTATAACATAATAACTTATTGGCACATACTAAAAGATTACCGAGTTAAAGATGATCCAACGTGTGATTGAGAAGTGGTTTTTGGTTCAATTTTTTGTTGATAATATCATAGACTGCCTCACTTTTTCGACGCATTAGCAGCATGCTAATTTTAATTTTCGACAGTTCCTATACATGAAAATCTCTTTATAATATTATATGCTGTTGTGGAGAATTCCCCAAGTTTTTTGCCAATTTCTGAATCTAATGTGGATATGTGTGTGTAAACAATTCCTCGTGTTACATAAGCACAGCACGAAATCCATCACTAGATGTTTCTAGTGCGGATATGGTGTGTAAACAATTCCTCGTGTTGCAAGAGCACCACGGATATCATCACTAGATTTTGGTGACAAAAGTACGAGTCTTTGTTTTGTCATCAGTTTTGGTCACTGCCATCTAGTAGCATTTTAACATTAGTTGGTGCAACCGCCATATGATAACAAGAGGTTTCCTTCTGCTACCGATGCTTAGTTTTCAGATATATTATGTTCTTAATTTTTCTTTTCCAATATAATTATTATACGCTATTGTGGAGAATTCCCCAAGTTTTTTTGGTAATTTCTGAATCTAGTGTGGATATGTTGTGTAAACAATTCCTCGTGCTGCATGAGCACAAGAAGATGTCATCATTAGATTTTGGTGACAAAAGTATGTGTCTTTTTGTCACTATTTTGGTCACTGCCATCTAGTAGAATTTTAATATTAGTTGGTGCAACCGCCATATAATAAGAAAGACGTATCATTCAGCTACCGATGCTTAGTTTGCAGATATATTATGTTATTAATATTTATTTTCCAATATAATTATTCAGAATGGATAGATGTAATAGATATTATAGGATTGCAACTAGTCCAGGTTATTTATTGTCAATTTTCGCCGTCCATTGGCTTGGGTATATAACCTCATTTCGTCTAAGGATTTTTTCAAATAATTTTGGCAGAAATAGATTAATGATGAAATACTCTTGTCCACGTTCCTTATTAAATATAAAAGTGGGCCCCAGGTCGGCATCGCCTTCCATTGGCCTGGGTACATAATCTTATTTCAGTCTTAAGCAAAATTTTCAAACAATTTTGGCAGAAGTAGATGGATAATGAAATATTTTTGCCCACGTTCCTTGTTAAATTTAAACGTGGACCTCAGATCAGCATCAACTATATTCTTCAAAGATGCAGTGTCGTTGCTGTTTAACAATTTTGGAAAACTTGTAGTTGCAGCGGCTAAAAAAGCTCATTTGTAAACTGGTTGACTTGCTCACAAGCTCTTGAATTTGTATTACTAGGGACGCTAGTTCATTGATACAAACCTGGTTATATAATACATTATTATTATTGTTCCTATTATTATTATAATTATCACCCATATTTTGAACATCATATAAAGATATCGCATTGTTTAATTGTATCATCTTTCACTTCATATTGATTTATATCTATTATTTTTATTGGTTAATTACATGTTTTTTCTCTCTTTTTGTTGGCTCAGGCGAATGAATCATAACAATTGGTATCGGAAAGAGTTCAGACCTTGATCACATTGTTCAATTGTATTATCAATCATCAATATATTTTTATTGGTGACGAGTTACATGGTTTTGCCTTTTTTGTTTTTGTTTACACTGATGGCTCAGTTAATGAACGAAACCGTTAGTTCATAACAATTGGCATCAGTCTTCTTTGATGGCTTTAACACTGATGGCCCAGTTAATGAACCAAACCATTAGTTCATAACAATTGGCATCACAGTTTTCTTTGATGGCTTAGTTAATGGACCATTCGGTTCATGATAATTGGGATCGTAGAGTTCAAACCTTGCTAGCATGTGGTTAAAGTCCTTGGCAAAAAAAGTCTCGGGTTGGTTAACCATTCTTATTGAACTGTAAAAATACAGGAACAGTCAGATTTTGTTAGTACAACACATCACTACTAAATCGTTTTGATAAAGACAGACCTTGCTCAACAACTACAATGAAAAAGTCTATTTTCGAAAAAATATATTACACATTACCCTGTGCCCAATAATAAGAAGTCATCGCTAAAATACTTGGTTTGCCACCGGTGTACACATGGACATTGCTTCATTACCCCAACATAATATCAAACCAGTGATGATTGTACCCTTGAGAGAAACCAAGAAAAATTCAAAGTCCGTTTAGCTGCTAACCATTTAACTGTGTTGAGCATTTTTGTTTGTCGGGTACTTCTGATGAAGATCTTTTTGTTAAAAGAAATTCTAACTTAGCTTCAGGATTGGTCTAATGCCTATGAACAGATAATTAAGTGAAATTTCATCCCAAAATCGACAAATTAGGTAAGAAGGCAAGTAAATGTCTGCAAAAACCAACCTTTATAGGCCACACATATGTGATTCTCGTCACCAGGGTGTTCTACGACAGATATTTTAAATCGCAGAAGAAGCTGCTGGAGCCACTTTTGGAAAATGAAAAAGTTGGTCAGAATTAATTACCAGTGCCACCAATTGGACCTGTTTCCAAATTCACCACAACAGCACCATCGAAATGCATATCATAGCCATCTTTTCATACATCCATAGTCGCAGTGAACAATCCACCACAGCCCCTTGAAACCACGACTAAAAGCATGTCCCGCTCCAAATGAATCAAGAATGTTTTCAGAAGTCTGCAATTACAGATATAGAGACCTTTACGAAATCAATTGAAATTAGAAATCAAAGTGTCACTACTAATGGAGTATTATCGATTACCGAAACGACAGGAATAGAAGATGAGGGTTTGAAGTGAATAAGGGGTATATTAGATTCGAGATTCAGATTGCAAGTTATACTGATACCTTATTATCATCCTAGTCACAAGAGTTGTCTCATTGACCAATGAACTTACTAGTGTCAACATAACTATGAACAAAGGCGACGCTCTCTTAGCCTTCCGATGAACCGAAATTTCATTAGAACTTCGAACCTTAATCCAAGATATACTTGGAGCCCTAATCCAAGAAGTTCCATTTGAGTCTTATCAAAGAAACAAACCTTAGAATAATCCAAGAAACAAACCTTAGAATAATCCAAGAAGTTCCATTTGAGTCTTATCAAAGAAACAAACCTTAGAATAATCCAAGAAACAAACCTTAGAATAATCCAAGAAGTTCCATTAGAGTCTTATCAAAGAAACAAACCTTAGAATAATCCAAGAAGTTCCATCAGAGTCTTATCAAAGAAACAAGCCTTATAAAAAACAATAAAGGATGGCTTGATTGATCTTTCTACGATGTGATTATTGTTTAAAGCTCAAAAACGTATTTTCAATCTTATTTCTTCAACTCCTTCAAGGACAAATCATCTCAAGGAAAGGTGGTGATGTGTGGTGAACTTATTTATATAATATGAAATTATATTAAGTCTAAATCTATTAAGTTGTAAATTTTCATAGTTAGTTCATCTTTTCAATATAACATAAAAATATCAAATTATTCAATTGTAACACCATTCATACCATGTGTGTACATAGATATATTCATTATAAATTACTTTGATTTTCCTTTCTTTGTCACGACTTATTTAATAAACTATTTGGTTCACAACATTAAGAGATAATGTAAGTATAATGCAACTTTCATAGTTGTAAAATTGATTAAAGTTGGAATTCTCTAAGTTTTAAATTGTAATCTCAGATGGCACTTAGATGGTATTGTTTATAAAATTTAATGAAATTAAAACTCTTTCAAAAATTTATAATTGTAAGCTTAGGATGGCATATTGATTTAGCTATAATGTGCCATTCACTATTTTTGAAGACAACTTGTAGATGTTTAGTTTTCAACCCTAACTTCCAAAATAATCACAGAATTGGTAATAGTCTAGTCACTCAATTAATGAGAAACCAAGACAACCGCTCTTGCAAATCTCTGAATTGAGTCAATTTAGTCCATATCTAGCACATCTCAATGTGCACATGTAAAACAAAATCTCTAGGAGAAGCAAAAGGCTAGAGAGTATCTAGAGGAGCCACAAAGAAGTTTTGGGAGATTCGATGAGATGTTGGACAAATATATATTGTTGACTAGCCATTGTGCTCTCAATTATTTGAACATTATTAAAGAAGCAATTGGGAAAATAAATAGATACTGTGCCTTATGCCTTTATCTTCCACACCCTTCTTTTATCCTTTGTTTGTAGGATGTTTTTGTAAGCAATCGAATGGCAAGGTATTGATGCCTTGGCACTAATTCTTCAACCTAGACACTGCTAAGGTCGCTTTTATGTGACCAAATGGCTAACCCATGGTATGTTTGATGAGTGGCATAGCTACTAAGTTCTTGCCATTCCTTTTCACAGATATGATCTAATGCTCCTTTTCACAAATTTGATCTAATGCTAATTTGGATATATTACTCTAGAAGTTGGGTTATAATAAAATAATAATTGTCCATTTAAAAAAAAAATCAAGTAAACTCAAGGTTTGAAACATGCGTACGTACTTTCCATCACTTCCAAAATAAGGCATTTCTTTGATTTTCTCAAAATAGAAATTGCAAGACAAGAGTTAAAGATTGGACAAGATGCATGAATAATATTGGAATTAAAATGAATAAATCAAACTATTTAGGTGAAAACCATGCCTACAAACAACCAAATTGAGATCAACGTCTGAGAAGAGAGAATTTGGCCATAAATATAGATACATAGAGGTCTATTATGTTGGTGGTTAAACCCCGATAGGATTAACCCTAGAATGTGTAGAGATATTATTATGTGCCCTTAAGTGAGAATGAGATTTGATGGTACTTTGCTAGTGCCACATAATATCCATTAACAACACTATGCTCACATGTACATACCATACCCATATCCAGAATTGAACATTTGACCTCCAAGGAGAAAACACATGTTCTTAACCATTAGGTCTATTCATGTTGTACTATGTGAGGGAAAACATGAGTAAAATGCACTTGAAATGGTTATTGAATTCGAAAAAAGAGGTATCCAAAGTGAATATTAACATTGTTTGAGAGGCTCCTCAAGCTTTATTATCTCTAGAGAGATGGGGAATGAAAACATGGAATTCGAACCCATCACCATAACTCTAAAACAAAATATACTCAAAGGTTCAATATTAAGCACAAAGAGCCTTAAAGAGAGTTAAGCATGACTATTGTTACACTCAAAGTGGGCTCATTGAAAGTGATATACTATTTTTATTCCATAAAATGAGCTCATGTTTAGATGAATTGAAATAGTATATAATAAATGGAGTCCAAAGCAAGAATGGTCATGGATCTAACATTGGATTTGTAATATCCTTGATATGATCTCAAGGGATATTATATGAAATTCAAAATTTAAAACATAAACAAACACAGATAAAAAACTAGTTATCAAAACTAGTCAAGAGTAAACTAGGACTGATCACTGTAAACCCCACCCGGAACTGGTAATTTGCACTTTGTTGGATCTTCCAAATAGGTTTGGGAGTGTGTGACAACAAAAATATCAGAAACAGGGCCAACTTCAAAGTCCTATGCACAAGGTACTGGGGCCATTTACGTTTCAACAACCGTTCCACGGAAGTCTACTGCGAGGCTTCCTGGGCACCCAACATATGCATACTAGACTTATTCACTTGGAATTCAGACCCATCACCATAACCCTAAAACAAAATATACTCAAAGGTTCAATATTAAGCATACATTTTTTTTTTTGTAACTAGGGGAATCAGCAACTGGAGATTGGGCTGGTACCGCGTGACACGGGGTCTAGGGATTCAATCCCGCTACCACTAGACCCCTAGGTACCCCACACACCCCGCAAGCATGGGACACGGCTAAAGCCGGGTGTGATTTGAACTCGTGACCTCCATTTACAACTGTGACTTCATAACAACTGAACCGCCAATGAGCCACACCTGTATGTGCAAGCACAAAGAGCCTTAAAGAGAGTTAAGCGTGACTATTGTTACACTCAAAGTGGTCTCATTGAAAGTGATTTACTATTTTTATTCCATAAAATGAGCTCATGTTTGGATGAACTGAAATAGTATATAATAAATGGAGTCCAAAGCAAGAATGGTCATGGATCTAACATTGGATTTGGAATATCCTTGATATGATCTAAAGGGATATTATATCAAATTCAAAATTTAAAACGTAAACAAACACAGATAAAAAACTAGTTATCAAAACTAGTCAAGAGTAAACTAGGACTGATCACTGTAAATCCCACCTGGAACTGGTAATTTGCACTCTCTTGGATCTTCCAAATAGGTTTGGGAGTGTGCAACAACCAAAATATCAGAAACAGGGCCAACTTGAAAGTCCTATGCACAAGGTAGTGGGGCCATTTACGTTTCAACAACCGTTCCACGGAAGTCTACTGCGAGGCTTCCTAGGCACCCAACATATGCATACTAGACTTATTCACTTGGAATTCGAACCCATCACCATAACCCTAAAACAAAATATACTCAAAGGTTCAATATTAAGCACAAAGAGCCTTAAAGAGAGTTAAGCGCGACTATTGTTACACTCAAAGTGGGCTCATTGAAAGTGATATTCTATTTTTATTCCATAAAATGAGCTCATGTTTGGATGAATTGAAATAGTATATAATAAATAGAGTCCAAAGCAAGAATGGTCATGGATCTAACATTGGATTTGTAATATCGTTGATATGATCTCAAGGGATATTATATCAAATTCAAAATTTAAAACATAAACAAACACAGATAAAAAACTAGTTATCAAAACTAGTCAAGAGTAAACTAGGATTGATCACTGTAAACCCCACCCGAAACTGGTAATTTGCACCTTGTTGGATCTTCCAAATAGGTTTGGGAGTGTGCAACAACAAAAATATCAGAAATAGGGCCAGCTTCAAAGTCCTATGCACAAGGTACTGGGGCCATTTACGTTTCAACAACCATTCCACGGAAGTCTACTGCGAGGCTTCCTAGGAACCCAACATATGCATACTAGATTTATTCACTTACACCTGAAGGTAACAAAATGGTGAATATCCATCATTAACCCCTTTTTAGATGATGTACATGAGTTTCTGAGAATTAGAGAGAATTTGGCTGAGTTTGGAAGCAAAAGGAAGAAGTGTGCTAGGATGGACCGCTTAGCTAGTCAACTTCCAGGATCTCCCAAACATGATGGGAGACCTACGAATTCTCAGGAAAAGGATTGGAGGGTCTTCAACAAGGTCTCAAGAATCACATATGACCAACATAGAATAAATTTAACTGTTAGGAAACTTTTAATAGCAAATACTGTAAAATTAGCTAGAAAACAATGTCTAAAGAACTAGCCTTGACAAAATGCAATTCAAATAGCCTTTGGAACTTTCGAATTCCTCTTCTGAAATATAAAATGACTCAGAACTGAACATATGAACAACATCAAACCAAAATTAAGAATTTTTGAGCAGCAATTGAATGGATTTTACTCTCAGACTTCTCAGGGAGTCTCAAATACATGAATTTCTTACAATATGGAGTGTAGAAGACTTTGAGAAGAGAAGAAGAGAAGAGTTCTTCACTGGATCTGAAACAAATATGAACACAGATTAATTGGTTGCTCATGGAAGGCTCAAGAACATATGATACAACTCACAGGGCTCTTACACAACTCGAAAATCAATAAATTTGCACAAGTGCGCTCCTCAACATTGAAACCTTCGCTATGGTGAAAATGGTTGTATCTTGGTCATCCATACACCTTTTTCAACAAGAAAAAAGGTGTTTCTTACTGGAAACGACCATCCAAACATAATGGAGCAGGTCTCACAACCCATAAATGCTCGGAAATACCGAAACCAAAACCTCCATTTCGGCCCTTCAACACTGTTCCCACTAAATGAAGGGAATGAATAGAGAATTCAAATTGGATGCTTGATATTTCTTCTTCTGACTCTCGAATCATATTGAATGGACTTTAGGACCTTCACATCAGAATTCCATGGTTGCAATAGAACATAAGACTGGATCAATGTTAACCTTGGGGCACATCACCAAAGCTTGGCTGAGGCACAACACTCAACCTGAGAAGCAGAGCTTTCTAGACAAAATAAAAAATAGAAAAAATATGTGAATGTAGTGTGCCCTCTTTCTTTTATAATCTTCTTAGCTTCTTGTACAAGCTACATTATCCCATACACCCTCCTTAGCGAAATTAGGAGTTGCTGCTTTGAAGTGCTTTCTTGCTTTGTTATCTTTCCTTGCTTTAGTATGCTTTTCCATGATTTATGCTTCCTTTGCTTTAGGAAACTGCTTCCTCTCTTGATTTCCTATTGTTTCCTCTTTTTCATAACTGCTTAATTTTATGCACTTGCCTGCTTTATACACTGGCCTACTTTATGCATTTTCCTGCTTTTGCTAGTTTCTTTAGTTTTTGGCTGACACCTTGCTTTTGGCATGCTTTCTTCCAATTTCTATTATTTTAAAAGACAAGTGAGAGTGGTCCACCTTCCTAATGTACCACCTTGGACCATTTAACCAAATTCCAACTCATTACAAATATTAGAAGTATTAAATAACTCAAAATTATGTTCCTTACTAATTTAATCCCAAATAAATATTATTCTCATAAATAAGGCCCATGTTAATAATATTAACTTATGCAAAAATGTCATTGGTCCATTTATTCCCAAATTATTAATAATTCTCCCAAGCAATTCAAATTGGGAATTTAATATCTTCAGGTGGCCCACCTTAGTCCAATTAATCTTCAATTACACCCTTGGACATCTTACTTAGGAAAATTTCCACCCTTAGCCACCAACTTAATAATTTTAATCCTAGGTGACTTAGGCCAAAATTATGTCTTGGACCATTGAAAAATTTGGGAACATGACAATATTAGCTTGAATGTAAAGTTAGATTAAATTAAAATTTATGAAATTTAACTATTTCTTGACACAACTAAACTAATAAAGGCAATCTAAGTTATAAAAAAGGGTAAAATTGTTTAAATGCCCAAAATTGCTAGTATTGGTTTCCAACCTCTGGTTTAAGGCTTTTGATGTAGAGTCTCTTACACCTTCCCCCCCCCCTTGAAATGCAAATCTTGGGGAAATTAGTCAGGTACTTCCCCTCAATTTGAGGATGATACTCGGGGTAAACGAGATTCTGCACAAGCTTGGTATAGTTATAATATGCCACCAATTAGTGTTATAGAGGGCCATAGAGTCCAAAGCAAGAATGGTCATGGATCTAACATTGGATAAGCTTGGAAATAAATCTGGATTAAATAAGCATTTATGAAAATTTATTATTGATTGACACAACTAAATTAATAAAGGCAATCTAAGTTATAAAAAAAGGTAAAAATTTTGGAATGTCCAAAATTGCTATTAGTGGTTGCCAACCTATGGTCCAAGGCTTTTGATGTAGAGCCTCTTATGCCTTTACCCCCCATGAAATGCAAATCTAGGGGAAATTTGTTGGGAACTTCCCCTCATTTTCAAGATGGTACTCATGGTAAGGGATATTCTACACAAGCTTGAGGCTTATTCAATAATATACTCATTAAGAGCTCAACATGTCATTTGTGAGAGTTGAACCTAGACAGGTAGGATAATTTTTCTTTCTCACAACCACTTGGGTTAAACCCAATTTGTCACAACCACCTAGGTTATTCTCAATTGACTAATCCTTTTATGCTATTGAAGTCCTTCAACAATTGGTTTAGTCCATTCTTAACAATTATTTTTCTTGGGTGCCAAGCAAAAGGTGTCCTCCGATGAGGATCTCGATGGACATAGGATAATCCTCATGCTTGCATGATAGTGATATTCCATTTTATTTCTATAATTGTTCTTGTGCAAATAATAAAATAAAAATCAATGCAACAATCCATTCAAGTGTCCACACATTGTACATTCTAGATGCATGCCATATTGACAACTATTCATATTTGAAACCTAAAGAACATGTAAGAATCCATGGAGAGAAATGGGGAGTCGAAACATGGAATGAGAATGGATCACCATGACCCTAAAAAAAGTGTACTCAAAAGGTTCAATACTAAGCACAATGAACCTTAAAGAGAATAAAGCTTGATAATTTTTACACTTAGTGGGCTAATTGAAAGTGATATTATTTCTATTCCATAATATGAATTCATGTTGGGATGAGTTGAAATATTGTATAATAAATGGGCTCCCAAATGTGGTGGATGAAGAAGTGGAAATTAAAGATAAAAAAACCTAACTTATAACCTCGGAATTGTGATTCCCACCAATTTGAACAACCTTAAAACCAAAACACTAGCTATAGTTATAATAGGCCATCAAAGAATGTTATAGAGAGCTATATATATAATCCAAAGCATGGATTGTGATGGGTCTAACATGGTTAAACTTGAAAAATAAAGTTAGATACTGTATGTGTAGAGTAATTAATTTTACCCCTTATTATTTGATGCAGATATCAGTTTGGACCATTTGGATGCGAATCTAAAAGCTTGGTTGGAAGGAGAAAATAAATCAAAGGTTTTTACCAAAGGTTAGAATTTATGTAGTATTTATATTATGCCTTTATAAATACTCTATTTTTTCACTCTCGCTTTCCAATTAAGAGATCATGTGTAACCTGTGTAGGCCATTTTGGCTTCCTATCGTGATTGCAGAATTTTACTTCTTATAAATTTGATCATGTTCAATACAGACCCTGATCCGTTGCCACATAAAGGACATAAGTCATTGCCTCCAGAGGTTGTGGAAGAACCTTTTCGAATACTTGCTGAAGAGGATACTGAACGAGAAAAGAGACGAAAAATGAAGCAACAATTGTCTATACATCGACAAAATTCACAGAAATTATATAGACTTGCAAAAACTGATTGTTGGAGTGACGATGATGTATCCAACGGTAATGATGTTGAGAACCAACCTAATGATAGGGATATACCTTATAAAATTCGATGTGGTTCAACTCTGCAGTTTGTTAAGGGAAAGGCTCCAAACTTTGATATAGTTGTTGATCTTAAAGGAGAAAATGGTTCAGAAGAAATCATTATCTACAAAGTTATAGATGAGTCACATACAAGAAATGTAGAGTTGACAATATTGGATCCTTGTGGTGATGATCCAATTCTTTACATTGTTAGTACCAATGACACATGGACACATACTATGGATAATGTTCTGCTTGTTCAAATGGTGTATGCAGATGAAAGTGACAAGCTTATGTTGCAACATCCTTCACTTTCTAAAATAAAATCACAATTATCTTCAAGTGGGATAGATGAAAATCATAAAAAACATTCCACTGCAGTCATCAAGCGAAGGTTTTATATGAGATCTTGCTCAAATGTGACTCCCCTACTGACTCAAAATGGTCGTTTTGTGAAGATTGGTAGAAATAAATTCATTCAAATGGATGGGCTATTGGTGCGCAACACAAAGCAATTTGATTTTACCATAAAGGCAGGCATGTATGTTCGTATTTATTATGAAAAATTGCTTGGAATGTCTGAAGATGAGTCATTGAAAATCCCATATCCTATAGAAGTGTTGGATTGTTTAGTAGATGTTTCAACTGGTGGAACATTTTGTTGGGTAAGAATATTTGAAAATCATGTAGATGGTTTTGGTAGAGGCCACTATATTCTCGAAGGTGTGAATTTGCATCCACATGAGGTGTTTTACACAAAACAAGCTTTGTTGATACCAACTAAAATAATTGATGGTGAGTATACATTTGTATCTTTTAATATATATTCTTCAACTCATATATGGAAAATTTATTTATAGTATCTAATGTTATATTATGTTGTATTGTAGGCATTGTTGATGTTTTCTTTACTGTGACCTCTATTAAAAGGTGGGGCACTAGCAATCGAAAATGAGAATTTTTTCTTTTGTCGATTTATTGCTACGAATGATGATAATCACACCACTTTTCAACTTCTTGCAACAAAAGGTAACAATGAAGTTGTGACTGCTAGATTAGCTAACTCTACAAAATATGGAACACACAATGCATTTCCATCATATATCGGAGTATTGCAACCCAATCGAGTACATCGTCACAATAGTCATCTTCTTTCCTACAAAGTTTTCAATCACATAAGGTCTCAAAACATTATATGCAGTGAATCTTATGTGGAAATTCCTTGTTCAGATGAAAGTTTCATGGTTACTTTTGAACTAATTGCAATGCATTATGTACCTCCTGGGATTGTAAAGAAGAATAATTCACTAGATTTCAGCATAGAAGGCTATGATAATCTAAGGAGGCAGTTTTCTATACATGGCCAACCTTTCCTGATAGATATCAACCAACTTTAGGCTCAAGTGATCAGACTCAACCTCTTGGTAAATGGAGAGTGGGACCAAAATTTAGATTTCGCTATTTGTATAATAGCTTACAACCTCGTGTACAAGTACACTTTTCATGGGATTCACACCAATGTGATCCTATCCATCAGTGTTATGGATTAGGGATGAGGACTGGTGTACCCCATTTGGAATTGTAAACATTTTTCCTTTCATTAATACATTTTTATACTGTTTGGTGTAACATGTATGGTGAATTATATTATTTAGTATATATGAATTATTTACTTCTTGCATTCAATTATTTCTGGTATTTTACTGTTATGCTATAAATGGTTTTTCTTTTCCATGAAATTTTTCTTTATATATGAAATTTAAATGTTTGAAATGATAATATACATTTTGTAGCCTATGGGCTATTGCAAAGATGGTTCTGTACTGTATTTTTTTTCATCCTAAAAACTACTTATTTCAGTCTTCTATAATAATCAAAACATGCCCTGTTAGGATCTGCACTTACATAAAACATAGAGTAGAAATTTCAAAAAACAAAAACCTTACAAAAGTGGCATTTTCTTAATCTTTGTGGGGCAAACCATTTAAAATTAACTTTGGACTGGTCTAACTAGTTTTTATCCCTTCTTATTATTTAGTTATGTAGATAACATTTATTTATGATAGTTACATGAAGTGCAATTTATATGTATATGCACTCTGGTTCTATAGTAGTTGCTCTAGGATTAAATGTGTTGATCATTTTGGACTTTCAGTTTGCAGAAGAAGCTTGGGGTATTTTGATAGACCAATTTACAGATTGTTGAAGAATGTATTACATTTTTGCTTGAAATATAATATGATTTTTTCTGAGGAAAAAATGAGTGGTTTTTTGCCTTTTTTTATCCAAGGACTAGATTCAAATGATTTAATCTAACACATAAATAAACAAATTCTTCATGTGCTAGTAAGAACGTTTCATAGTCAAATTGAATGATTCAATTTGAACATGATGTGTCTTAACAGTCACCACTACTCCATTATTCAATATTTTCAATTTTATCCTAAAAGTTGCTATTGTGTAAAAATACTAAAAATCTGCCATAGTTCACCAAAATTCACACATAGGGTTCAATTTTTGGCCTGTTTGAGTGATTCAGATTGGAAAATCTGAGTTTTATTATTCTCTGTTTTTTTATATTTTCATATTTTCAAATACCAGGAAATTTGGTTGAGTTATTGTCATTGACAAAAATGGCTAAGCACTGAAAAACTGGCTCAAGTGGCTATGGGAAAATGACCGCCATTTCCTCAATGAGAGAGAGAAAATTATTCTAAGGGAATCGTCCTGTAGGTGGATGACTAATGTACCTAAATATAGTATCAGTTTTGGAAAAGCGTTTCTGGTCAAGAATATAATGTCCTACCAAAAAAACCACTCAACACTTTTTGCACCTAAAACTGGCCTAAATGGCCTTAGGCAAATACCCACCATTTCTCACATGTGAGGAAGGAATAAAAACATTCTGAGAGCATCATCTTTCAGGTGGAGGATTTACGCACTTGACCATTGACTCATTCTTGATAAAATGTCAATGGCTAAGAAGATAATGGCTTGCCAAAAAAACCAGTCAACCTATTTTGCACCATTCCAGAAAATGATCACCATTGGAAAAAATGGCTAAGTATTGAAAAACTTGCTCAAGTGGCTATGGTAAAATGACCGGCATTTTCACACAGAGAGAGAAAATTATTCTGAAGGCACCATCCTGTAGGTGGATGACTAATGCACCTGAATATATTCTCAGTCTTGGAAAAAAAGTCTTTGGTCAAGAATATGTTGGCCTGCCAAAACAACCACTCAGCCTGTTTTGCATCTAAAAATGGCCTAAATGGCTTTAGAAAAATGCCTGCCATTTCCCACTAGCGAGGGATAAAATTATTTTGAAAACATAAGTTTTCAGGTGGATGAATTTTTCTCTTGACCATTCAATCATTATTGATAAAAAGTCTATGGAAAAGAAGATAATGGCTTGCAAAAACAACTAATCAACCTCTTTTGCACCATGCCAGAAAATGCTCTCCTTTGGAAAAAATGGCCAAGTACTGAAAAATTGGCTCAAGTGGCTATGGGAAAATGACCGCCATTTCCTCACTGAGAGAGAAATAATTATTCTGAAAGCACCATCTTGTAGGTGGATGACTAATGCAGCTGAATATAATCTTAGTCTTGGAAAAAAGGCTATGGTCAAGAATATATTGGCTCGCCAAAACAACCACTAAGCCAGTTTTCCACCTAAGACTGGCCTAAATGGCTTTAGGAAAATGCCCACCATTTCTCACCAGTGAGGGATTAAATTATTTTGACAACATAAGCTTTCAGGTGGATGATTGATGCACTTGACCATTGACTCATTATTAATAAAAAGCCTATGTAAAAGAAGATAATGATCTGCCAAACAACCAATCAACCTATTTTGCACCCTGCCAGAAAATGCTCGCCATTGGAAAAAATGGCTCAAGTGGCTTTAGGAAAATGACCGCCATTTCCTCAATGAGAGAGAGAAAATTATTCTGAAGGCACCATCCTATAGGTGGATGACCAATGGACCTGAATATAGTCTCATTATTGGAAAAAATTATCTAGTCAAGAATATATTGGCCTGCCAAAACAACCACTCAACCAATTTTTCACCTAAAACTGGCCTAAATGGCTTTAGGAAAATGCCCACCATTTCTCACCAATGAGGGATTAAATAATTCTGACGACATAATATTTCAGGTGGATGATTTATGCACTTGAACATTGACTCATTATTGATAAAATGTCTATGGAAATGAATATAATGGCATGCCAAAACAACCAATCATCTGTTTTGCACCCTGCCAGAAAATGCTCGCCCTTGGAAAAAATGGCTCAAGTGGCTTTGAGAAAATGACCGCCATTTACTCAATGAGAGAGAGAAAATTATTCTGAAGGCACCATCCTGTAGGTGGATGACCAATGCACCTGAATATAGTCTCAGCATTGGAAAAAAATATATTTTCAAGAATATATTGTCCTGCCAAAACAACCACTCAGTGGGGTTTGCACCTAAAACTGGCCTAAATGGCCTAAGGAAAATGCCTTCCATTTGTCACCTTTGAGGGATTAAATTATTCTGACAACATAAGCTTTTAGTTGGATGATTTATGTAATTGACCATTGACTCATTATTGATAAAATGTATATATAAAAGAAGATAACGACCTGCCAAAACAACTAATCAACCTATTTTGCACCCTGCCAGAAAATGCTCGCCATTCACAAAAATGGCTAAGGACTGAAAAACGGGCTCAAGTGGCTTTGGGAAAATGACCTCCATTTCCTCAACGAGAGAGAGAAAATTATTCTAAAGGCACCATCCTAAAGGTGGATGAGCAATGCACCTGAATAAGTCTCAGTATTGGAAAAAAAACTATTGTCAAGAATATAGTGGCCTGCCAAAACAACCACTCGACCAATTTTGCACCTAAAAATGGCCTAAGGGAATTGCCTGCCATTTGTCACCTTTGAGGGATTATATTATTATGACAACATAATATTTCAGATGGATGATTTATGCACTTGACCATTGACTCATTATTTATACAAAGTCTACGAAAAAGAAGATAATGGCTTGCCAAAACAACTAATCAACCTGTTTTGCACCCTGCCAGAAAATGCTCGCCATTGGAAAAAATGGCTAAGTATTGAAAATCTGGCTCAAGTGCCTTTGAGAAAATGACCGCCATTTACTCAATGAGAGAGAGAACATTATTCTGAAGGCACCATCCTGTAGGTAGATGACTAATGCACCTGAATATAGTCTTAAGATTGGAAAAGAGGCTCTGGTAAAGAGTATATTGGCCTCCCTAAACAACAACTCAGCCTGTTTTGCACCTAAAATTGGCCTTAGGAAAATGCCCGCCATTTCTCACCTTTGAGGGATGAAAAATTTCTGAGCGCATAAGCTTTTAGGTGGATGATATATGCACTTGACCATTGACTCATTCTTGATAAAGTCTATGGATAAGAATATAACGGCCTTCCAAAATAGCCAATCAACCTCTTTTTCACCATGCCATAAAATGCTCCCTGTTGGAAAAAATGGCTAAGTACTGAAAATATGTCTCAAGTGGCTATGGGAAAATGACCGCCATTTCCTCACTGAGAGAGAAAATTATTCTGAAGGCACCATCTTGTAGGTGGATGAATAATGCACCTAAACATAGTCTCAGTCTTGGAAAAAAATCTATGGTCATAAAATAAAAATGACAAACATGATTAAAAATATCAATCTTTGTAATATCCCTCCAAAGGAAAATGCTTGGGTTCACCTTGTTTTGACTCTAGGGTTGTAGTTTACAACTGGTTCCAAACACCTCCAAATGATTTCGAATTTGTGGAGGAAGGTCTTGATGGGGCATATGACACATTAACACATCTATCAAAAACCCAAACAACTTATAGAACCATCCATGTTCTACACTTTGCAAGGAAATAAGTTTAGGGACAAGACTAGTTAATTTGAGAAGTGGAAATCCCCCCTAGGTCTTCCATTAAATGCTTTTCCAAAAACTGTACGACCTTCACTAATTATTGGTTTGGTATTTGGCTCTATTATAGGACAATATGTGTGCATCATTATATTTGGTTTTAGGATCGAATAGGTACCCCCATGAACAACAACTTCTATAGTCTAGGATTTGTGGTAAAAATGGTGGACAAGGAGTCTCAAATTTAATCATAAACCATAGTGACACTCCAGGGGTCTAAAAAAATCCTTTGGTGTTAGAAAAACAGGATTGCAGAGAAATAACAACAAACAAGATGCAAATACAAACACACAAACACATTACAAGAGAGACACCAATATATCGTGGTTCACCCAAGATGGGCTACGTCCACATTGAAATTGCCAGTCCTTATTATTATACCATCCAACAAAGTGAAGAGATACAACTTGCAACACAACCGCTACACTTCCTCTTTACACTCTCTCACAGTCTCTCTTTTCGATCTTAGAGATCTTTACAATGCATAAAACCTAATACATTTCTTACCCTAGCCATATTACAATGTCTTTCTTTTATAGGGGAAATACAATGGGAAAATAACACGGGATACCCAAAACCATGGGCCCGAAATCTGTTGGCGAAACAACCCAAAAGTGGGGGAATGAGTGTACAATCCTTTTTCACATCATATAAAGCTGGGGTACATGGTTGAGACAATATCATCTATGAGACTAAAAGATCTGGCTCCACAACTGTTAACGGACAATCCACTTGAGCGGACGCGAGCAGGATCTCCCTAGCTCAATGTGAGTCTAGAACAAATAAAACAGACTACAAGTGCATTTCCTAGATCTACTTAAGGACCAAGTACTAGATGTCTTACCTTTCTATTACGCAGTCCTTTCTCCTGAATGTTGCTCCATGTCCCACGATCATCAGATCCAAGCTACAAGACCTGTCAAGACACAAAAACAAGAGAAACGAGTAAAGAGCATCTATACAATAAGCGATCTAAGTAAACAATTAAGCAAGTAAACTACACAATATCATTACACACGAGAACAATATTGGTGGAAATAATTTGCATTACTTTAAATAGAGGAGTACATGATAGAGATATAGAACTACAACCAAAGACTTAATGTAGTAGCCCTTCTCTGACCAAGCCGATTTCCATGTTCTCCCAAGGAAGTATGAATTCTCCAATAGGTGAATGGAGGTGTTCTAAGAGAGATTTCACCAGCATGTAGATACCATAGCCTTCCTCCCTTTGGGATGGGAGTGAGCCTCACTTATATAGGACTAAGTGGATAGGATATGGATACGATAGGTTGAGAGATGGTAGGAGAGAGATAAGGGATCTTCCCAAAGAGTTAGGGGTCGAGTACCAGCTCTCCTAGAGGTCAGGGATAAGCCCCTAAATGAGCAAGTTTTGAGAATGATCTCGAATAGGCTATTTTTTTCCATTAACAGACCTCGTCGCACCCTGCAGTGGAGCAAGCTGCGACGTCGCATGTTGCTAGTGTGAAACCTGCGATGACCTCTAAAAAGTTTGCAGGATTGAGTGCAAATCCTCCCAAATGAAAGCACTTAGTCCAGGTGACTTCAGGGATGTATACACTGAATCTAATGATGAGTTGATTTTGGGTGTAACAGAATGCCCCCCAAAGCATGAAGCTGTTAAGGATGTATAGGTGAAGTGCTTTGAAAGAAATAATGGCAATAGGATCGACGGATGAAGGACACTGATGCAGTACAATTGACTTTGAATGGATAATCTCACATGAAGTACAACATGGCTGCCGACCAATACATTACAGATCCATGGTAGTAATGACCGACTGAGCACAATCATGGCTACTAGACACAAGCGTAGATACATAATGAGATGATAACACAGCCACGACCAATACAAAAGTGGATCCGTGTAATATGACTCAATACAAACTCCGTCGCAACCTGGGTAAAACATGACTCCCCAGGGTCTTCAAGATGAACCCGCAATGATACGAATCTATCCATGTGATTACAAATGTCTTGATGTCGAACATGGTAGAAACTTGATTACCAGCCATTGATGTAAACCGTTAACAAGTGCGAGGGAGATCACCATTGATGTTGATGATTCTCAAGGTATCACAGTACATATAATCAAGCGTGAATAAATGATTTGAAGTCGAACATAAGATGAAATCTTTAAATCAAGAGTCGATGATGTAAAATCATGATGAAATCAAGGTAACCTGCCATTGAGGCATGCAGGGCCAAGGTACTTGGTTGGTTTCTAGATTCAATCCTCGGATGATGAGTTGAAGTCGACAAGGATGAATCCGTCGAAGGAGGGCCATGATGAATCCCCCATCAATCGACACGAAACACGACAAAATATTTGTAGAGTGGATCGGATGGTACAGTAACATGTAAGACTGAGTCAAAGTAACAACGACATGATGACGTGTGTACTGACTGTAGATGAAAGATAGTGGACGTGTTCTTGAACATGGGCATGGCATGACTTGGCAGTATTGACATATTGAGAATGATGCAAAATTCTAATGTAACCGATGATGGAAGTTTTCTCTGAATGAATCAGAGGAGTAATGAGACTCAGAAAGTAAGTGGGGACTCATAGACAAATAGATGACCCAAGTACTGTATGCAAATGCAGATGAGTGCCATGTTCAAGAACGACTATATACTGCCACTAAGGTATGTAACACAAACACTTTCCTTTTTCCCCATCATGAATGATGAGTGCCTCATGTGTTTTTTACGAGCTTGATGAGGGTAACCAGATGCTCAGTATAGCTCATCTCATAGATGAGTCCAATCCCAAATGTTTTCCGAACCTGGGATAGGAGAGGTTCGTCCCATGATGGGCCCTTCAATGTGAAAATTTAACGAGTCCATAGAAGGTAAAATCGGTCGTCATTTCATATTTAGAGAGTCTGAAAAGAACTAAAGGAGACTCCAACGGTCCTTTTTCGTAAAGTTAGCCTCATCATCCGAAAAAGGGTAAAACAACGCGGGAGAGGACTCTTCCAGTCATGATTGGTTGGAGTATTCCTTTTTCGTAATTAGTGCCCCCTGGTCTGAAAAAGGGGTAAACTATCACCAGGAAGACGACCATTCAAATACTTTAACAAGCATGAACGCGACAAGTTCGCTTGGTAATATTTTCATTTTTCGAGAGCCTGAAAAGAGCTTAACGGTAGACTCTAGGGGGTGTCCTTTTCCATGGAAGTTTAACGAGCCCGGAAAAGTGATAAATCATAACTCGGTACTTGCTCTCATGGTTTTGTGAGTACGAGAACAAACAGAGAGTAAACTCGTCCTCATGCAATAATTATGACTAACCAAAAATAAAAATGACAAAACATTGAAAAGGGGTGTTCATACTTGTAGCTACCATTGGTAATGTGAGAAACGACACAAAAGACCACTTTACGACTCCTGTACATTAGAGAAAGTGTCAAATAGCCCCAAATATAATGACAAATAGTCGAAACTATAGTAAATGGCCTAAAAAGGATCAAAATATTTGAAAAAGAATATTCCATTCTATTTATAAATAGAAATATGGGCCAAAAATAGAAACATTGTTCAAATTGCCAATTTGGGTGGAGAAGTACCAATTTGGAGCCAAAACTTCCTTTGTCGATTTCGGGAGCTACGATCCGCCATTTCACCAGCCGTCCGGACCAGGTAGGCCTAAATCTCATCCTGCAACTTTCCAGTGGTTTAGTTTTTGCTTTTATGTTCATTTTTTTGTTTTTGATGGTGCTATGGAGGGCTTTATGCGCCCTCGGCTCGTTGCAGGTTACCCTTCCAGGACTTGCGATGAGGCCGAGTTGTCGCAAGTCTAAAAAACGAGACATGCAACGACATCGCCCTGTACTTGAATGTACGGTGTGACGGCGGAAACCCAAAACTCAAACATAAAAAATAATCCAAAAAAGGAGTTTGTGAAAGTTGAGGAAGGGCCTAACAGGGTTTAAATGTCCCTTTTGGTAGGTTACTAGAAAGCAAAAATGGTATTGGAGTGGTGAGAGAGAGAACACGAACTCGAGGATGAACAAGCCGCAAACGATCCACAATGCGTGGATGCTTTGAGAAACTGCGGGTTACTCAAGTTTTTTGAGATATAGGGGATGAGAGCCCAAATCCCACTACTGACACACATGCTCCAGAGTTGGGATGCGGCCCAACAATACTTTGTGATAGGTGAGCATATCCTCACGATAGACATTGAGGATATCTACTTTCTGACCGGTTTGTCCCGAAGAGGGGACGTTGTACATCTTACTGGCACACGGGGCAGTGACCGTACAATTGAGGACATGGTGTCGCAGCACTGTGTTGCTACTTCTCGTCCTTCCAGTGGAAAGATACTCATCAGGGATGTGGTGAGCCATCCATTGTGGGCCATATTGCTTACCATTACTAGGGTGGCGGGTAGCCAAGCCCCACACACGGCTACTCGGACCCAGATGTTGTATGCAGAAGATTGTATGTCTCCCAAGGTTTTCAACTGGTGCGAGGGTCTCCTCGCCAACATCCGAGCTCAGCTGACCAAGTGTCGGCGTGGGGAGCTCAAGTAGTTTGGATATGGATCGATCATAGTATCATTCCTCTTGGAGAAGATTGCTCTTCTACGTCCGTAGTTGGTACTTGATGACAGGGAGCCCAGGGATCCCCATATGCTCAGATAGGGTGAGGTCATGACCCATCATGGTGGCAGGCCCATCATTAGCTTTGGTCCTGAGTTTTTCAATTGGATAGAGGGCCAGTTACTTATGGTCGAGGACTTTCCATACAGCGGCACAGACTTTCGAGAGGATCCCGAATTGGCGCTGCCAGAGGGTGCAGCATGGGGTGATATAGGTGAGAACAAAACCCTTGTATTTTTTAGTTTTGTATATTATATCATTTTTTTGATGTTGTGCTGACAAGTATGTAATATGTGTGTGCAAATGTGGGCCCCGTGCGACCAGTGGGTCTCTCCCTTCTGGCGAGGAGAGATAGAGGCGAGGAGGAAGTCGTTCCTGCAGGTGCTCATGCTGCCATCGAGGAGATGGAAGAGGTGTATAGGAACCTATCTGAGCTACCTATGGAGGTACCAGTGCCAGCTATTGATAACTTACCGAGGCCCATGCAGAGATTTGGGGTTTGAGCGTCTATGCACTTCAACGCTTTCCTCCGCAAGGTAGCTTGAACCGTGGACTGCTTTCTCACCCAGCAACAGCGGGCTATTCGAGCTAGGGGTGTATGGGTCAGGCGTCAGGCCTGATGACACTACTATACTTGTACTGAGAGCTTAGAGGTCTCAGATTTTGTACTATTGAAGGCTACGATGCTTCAGATTTTTGTAGAGACTCACTGAAAGCCATCGTGCTTTAGATTTTGTACTGGAAATACTTTTTGAGCGATATATATATACAGACATTACCAGGGATTTATACATTATGTGTTTTTAAAATGATTAGTGATGTGATCTCGTTTATATGTTTGCTTCTATAATATTTACATCTCGTGAATGCTTTTACATATTATGAGTATTATGTGTGTGTGATGTACCAATCCAAAATGAAGTTGGCCATCGAGTCATCAACTGTGTTTAACTCCCATGGAATGTGCAGGTATTGAACGGATTCAAATGACCTTTCCAGGAGACGTACTCATCTGAAGAGACGGAGTAAGGTGGGATCACGGATGGCATAAACCCGGTTAAGATGGGAAACCACTAATTAAGAATCCATGTGGATGACAATGTGGTTCATACCCAAGGAAATGGCGTTAGCTAGGGTTCCGATTATTGCTTGATACTCTGTGACATTGTTGGTTGCAAACCCTAGGAAACTTCCTCCTGAGCTAATGAGCTCACTTGTTGGGGAGTACAGTACCCAGGCTACCGAAGCACGGTTATGGGTATGCTGGCTGGCGCCGTCAGCGAATCCATAACACGTTGCCATCTACACACGCAGACAGAACATGGTATAAGAAGCAGAAACAAGATCAAAAGACACTCGAAAAGAAATGCATCACACGACACAAAAAACACAAAAACACGCCATGTACAGTGTATACAAGCAAGTCTATGCATGAGAGATCAAGCGTAGTATCTCTTCAGGTAAATCCCATTGCGGGGTTCACCCAAAGAGATTCCGTCATAATCTTCAAGCTCGTAAGCACATTTTTCCAACACACGTTTTATAACGTAAGGTCCATGCCACATGGACTCGAACTTCCCTGCTCCTAGTTTGTCGTGCTTCTGATCATAAGTGAGGACCAGGTCACCCTCGTTAAAGATACGAGGTTCAAATGACTTATCGTATTCGGCCTTGATGCGTTTCTTGTGCGCTTCATTAGCGAGAGCGAAATCTTGGCAAGACTCGTCAATTTTTTCTAAGTGCAAGAGATGTTCTTCCTCAGCAGTAGTGTTAGGAAGAAGTTCGACAATGAGTTGTAGAGACAGAATTTCGCACTCTATTGGTAGGATAGCCTCCAATCCATATACCAATTGGAAAGGAGTGAAGCCTGTGGTGGTTTTGACAGAAGTTCGGTAGGCCCATAATGCTGAAAAGAGCATGTTATGCCAGTTGGACTTATGTGTCCCTACCATCCTTTGGACCATAGTTTTCAAGACCTTGTTAATGGCCTCGACCTATCCATTGGATTGCGGGTAGTAGGGTGTTGAATTTTCATGGCAAAAACCCAATCTGTTGCTCAATTCATCAATCATATGGTTCTGAAAGTGAGAACCATGATCGGTAACAATTTCCTGAGGAACTCTGAACCGCGCAATTACGTGATTGAACATGAAGAGTGCGGCGGTTTTGCCGTCGTTCTAGTATGTAGGCATAGCTTCGGCCCACTTTGTGAAGTAATCCATAGCTACGATGATGTAACTATGCCCCCCGACTGAGGTAGGCTTACAATGCATCAAATCAATGCCCCATTTTGCAAATGGGCCAACGGAAATAGCCGGATGTAACGAGGTAGGATGGGTGCGCTTCTTCATATGGAAGTGTTGGCAAGGAGGACATTTTTTTACGGCCTCAATACAATCTTTGAAGATAGTAGGCCAAAAAAACCCTGCGCGCAAAATATTATGGGCTGTAGCCATCCCAGAGAGGTGACCATCACATGCCCCAGCGTGACAGTCATTCAGAACGCGTTCAGCCTCATCGTGAGTGAGACAACGTCGAAGAATTGAATCAATGCCATGGCGATACAAAGTATCATTGATGATTAAATAATACTTTGCATGGTGACGAATCTTACGACGGTCGTCGCGAGAAAATTGAGGATTGAAGCGTTGGATTTGAAGATATAACAAGATATATCCATACCATGGATCAGTCGTACCGATGAGAAACAATGATTCATCCGGAAAGGAGTCATTATGCTCAACTTCTGCATTGGGACGGGGAAGGTTGCAAATGAGCTCGACAAACACCAAAGAATTCTTAGACTTGGATTTCTCGAAAAGAAGATCAAATTATTGCAGTATCACGATCCAGCATGAATACTTGCCCCCAAGCACCTGACGTGTCAGTACATGGTACATGGGGTTCAAGTCGGCAATGATAGTGGTGGTGCGGAGCAAGATGTAGTGACAAAAGTTTTGGACGGAAATGACTGCCACAAAAGCAAGTTTTTCGACATGTGAATATCTAGTTTCAGCGCTAGCCAGACCCTTACTTGCATAGTTTATTACATGTTCCTGGGCGTTTTGGTCCTCTTGTACCAAAACCATGGCGATAGTGGTAGCAGAAGCGGCGAGATATAGGATGTAATCTCGATAATAATTAGGCGGTTGGAGCACAGGGGCATGCGTGATGGCATGTTTGATACTGTTGAAGGATTTTTGAGCTTGGTCGTCCCAAATGAACGGGACGTCCTTCTTGAGCAGTCTCATATACCCCTTAGTCTTTTCCGCGAAATTGAAAACAAAACGTCATAAATAAGTTTCCTTCCCTTGGAGACTTTGAAGTTCTGTCACATCAGTCGGGGGTGGTAGGTTGATGATGGCCTCCACCTTTAAGGGATCAATGTGGATCCCATCCTTGGAAACGATAAATCCTAAGAGGCATCCAGACTCAACGAAAAAGATACACTTATGAGGATTCAGAAGGATATTGTACCGTCTGCATATGAGGAAAATGGCCGTCAGATGATCAATGTGGAACTCGCGATGCTTTGAATGAGCAGGGAGATCGTCCAAGTAAGGTTCCACAAAGACCTTAATATCGTGGAAGGCATATGACATAGCCCGCTGAAACGTGGCGCCAACATTTTTAAGGCCAAACGGGAGTTTGCGGCATGAAAATGTACCCCATGGGCAGATGAAAGCCGTCTTATGTTGGTCGGCTGGGTTGATCTCAATTTGGTTGTAACCAGAAAATCCATCCATGAAGGAGAAGATGACGCTTCCGGCACAGTTGTCAATGATCTGGTCGATGAAGGGGGTCAGGTAGTTGTCTTTTGGACAAGCCCGATTAAGGTCCTGATAATCAACACAGACGCGAATGGTGCCTTGCGTTTTGTTCATAGGAATGACGTTTGAGACCAAATCCGTTAATAGGATAGGATAAATAAAACCATCCTTTAAGAGATTTTCAATTTCTGCTTTTATTGCCGCAGTCTTCCGGGGGTGTACTGGTCGCAACTTTTGGCGTACAGGTTCAATGTCGGGATAGGTTTTTATTTCGTGAGAAACAATCGTGGGGTCTATCCCAGGCATCTCTTCATAGGACCAAGCAAATACGTCTCGAAATTGCTTGAACAAGGCCGTGCTAATAGCGATTTCTTCAGGGGAACACTTCTGGCCTATATGAATGTGTTCCACTATACCTGGTTTCACCGAGATGTCTACGGGGGTGGTTGGCTCAATGTTGGCCAATTTTCCCTCCGTGTCCGTAAGACATGTAAGAATGGGGGAACGAGGGGATGGGTAGATATCTGGAAAAAAGAGGGTATGGATGTTGTTCTCTATGTACTCCAAAGGAGGAAGAAAAGATGACCTATGGTGGAGATCATCCCATGGACTATCATCAATATTCATTACTTCCATGATGGACTCGTCTGAATGAAAAGTACGAAGTAAGAGATCAGGTAGAGATGATGTCCGTCGTAGAGAACAAGATGGGGAGGCCACGGTTAAATGGTCCTCCGGGGCTGATTGGATAGCCTCGTAAATTTGTTCAGCGAGTGAAAGAGGCATTATGTCTCCAAACAGGTGTGTTGTGGCTTCGTTCGGTACAAGCCAAGCATCATTTGAGTGAGATAAAATCTCTGTGGAGATCATGTTCACCGTAGCAACATGATTAGGGGGGTCCGCGGCTGGAAAAACGCCCATGAGAGATGAATCTTTCAAAAGGCCAACCCCTAAACTCTCATACTATTTTGACATCTGTCCAATGGAAGGAATATGGTCACCAGGATGAGTAGTGGCGTCTGGTGTACAAAAATCTAATTGGTCGATAGTAACAATTCGTCCTTGGTGGGGGAATTGTACTATGCGGAAGACTGAAGAGGCTACCGCTTGCATGGTGTAAAACCAATTGTGACCAAGCAAGAGATTATAATCTAACGGGGCCGAGACCACTTCCACGTTAATGGTTATGGTCTTTCCGCCTAACTCAACTGCAAGAGCTTGTAAGAGCCCATGAGGTTGAAAGCCACGCCCGTTGAATGCTTTCAACGTGGTAGGAGAACGATTCAATTCGAGGGAGCCAATGGCTCTCCAACAGGCGATCGACATGACAGAAGTGGAGGTTCCTTCGTCTAGAAGGGTACAATGAACAATCTTCCCAACAATGTTCGCAGAAACTTGGAATGCGAGCTGGTGTGAGAGCCTCGACTTGAAGTTGTCAAGCCGGAACATGATGGTATTCGAGGAATCCGGGTCGACTGCACCAATGGCTGCAAGGAGAGTTTTGCGTTGATTAGGACAATTCTGCAAAACTTCCAGGGTGGACATGGTGCAAGGATCTTGGGCCAAGTCCTCTACGATATTGTAATTTTGTGCCGCTCGAGCATTAGGATTGAAAACAACTTTTCGAATAGTACTCTTGGGCGGACGCAATATCGAATCCAAAGATGGCATCTCTATGGTGAGAGAAGTTGATGGTACAGTGACATCAGTTAAGGATTCGGAAGATTTTTCAGTATTACTTCTGGCGGGTTCCTTCGAAGGGACTGGTTCATAAGATCACGAGCGAGTATTCAAATTGATTGTCTCGTTACGCAACATGAGAACATGTGCGGTATTGGATGGTTCCCCCTGGGCTGGGGGGGTTGAGCAATCATCTGCTGGTTCTGAGTAGGAAATAAATCGTTGAGGTATGCGGGAGTCGGTTTAACCCTAAGAAACTTTTGCACTTCGTCTCTATGGGGACACTCTTTGGAGAAATGGTCTTCTCCACACAGTAAGCAAGGATACTTCAGTTTCCTTTTCTGCTTGGTATTGTCAGGAGTGCTCTTTAGTTCCTGCTGGGCAGAAGGATTTTCGGGTTTCCCTTTGTTCTTCTTTTTTCTGTTAAACTTATGAGATGAAGCTGATTGAATAGAATTCACCTCTTCAGTTACAGCAGGAGTAGTTGACGTGGTGGTGCTGTGTCCAGCCTGAGTTGGGTTGGATGATCCAATGGTGCTAGCAGCAGGCTTGGTGTTAAAGGATCCGATGATTCCATCAGCTTGGAGTCCCTTATGTGGTTTCGTAGGATCGTTAACGTCACGGGGTGTGTTAGGCAGAATATTAAACAAAGTTCCAGATTGAGTGTAGACCAGGTCTAGCAGATGGGCACTCGCGATGGCTTGTTCTTCGATGACAACACCTCTCATGGAAACATCTTTTGCTATGGTGGGAATGAGCAATTTTGTAAACCAGTCTACTAGGAGCTGATCTGGAATAGGAGCTTTAATAATACGTCGTCTCCTTCACCACTCATGGATATGATCCGAAATGTGAATGGCAGTATTCTGACGAAGCGAGGTTAAAAGCTCAGTACCAGTCTCATACCGTATAGACAGCTGGAAATGCGTCAAAAAGTTCATAGCAAGAGAGCTGAAATCAAGAAAAGAGTGTGGTGGCAACTCAATGTACCACTTGGTAGCCGAACTGGTGAGAGTCCTTCGAAACAATATAAGACGAATTGAATCGTCCATTAAGGAATTATATGAACACCATAAGTGGTATGTCATCATGTGGTTCTTGGGGTCTTCACCCGGCTTGCCGTCAAACTTGGGGATATCAGACGGAAGTTTCACCGGAATTGGCGGCTAGTTAGATCCGTGATAAATAGGATCGTTGGTTAACCGGGATAGGTCAGGTAAGTCCAAATTATCCAGAAAGGGTAGTTGTGGATTAGGCTGCGCGTATTGAAAATACAGATAAGGCGTGTAAGGACTAAACTGACTGTAAGGTGTACCAGGATGAAACTAACCGTAGGGGGGTGTGCCGCTCGGACCATAAGGAGGTCCGCCACCATAAGGTGGTCCATTCCAATAAGGCGGGGGTCCACCTCCACCACCGGGAGGGGGTGGAGGTCCGCCGCCACCACCGGGAGGAGGTGGGGGTCTAAAACCGTAAAAAGGTGGCCCACCACCACCTCCACCTGGAGGAGGTGGTGGACCACTTCCACCGCTAGAAGGATGGGGGCCTCCACCGTCTCCGCTGCCGGAAGGATGGGGGTCTCCACCACCATCGCCACCACCATAGTAATGAGGTCCGCCACCGCCTCCGCTTGGAGGGGGTGGTGGACCACTTTTGCCGCCTGAAGGGAAATGTCCTCCTCCACCATGATAAGGTGGTCCCCCACAACCTCCGCTGGGAGGGGGAGGTGGACCATTCCCGCCACCGCCTGAGGGGTGAGGGATGTTTTAGGTAAAATGAGGTGGTCCTCCACCGATGTTAGGTGGGGGCCCGCCGCCTCCAGCAGGAGGTGGGGGAGGCCCGATCGAGGGTGGTGGTACTTGAGGGGTGATCGGTTGGGGTCCGTGTTTCAACGCAGGTTGTTTCCCCCATAGAGTGTATGGATTCCCGGGATAAGGTGCCCCGTATGGCACGTTTCTGGGATTAGGTTGGCCCGACACAAGGTTAATAGAACCTGGATACGCTTGACTCCATGAGGGTTGAGTTACATTTGACGGGCCTCCAACATGAGATAATCCTGTGGTGGACGGTCTAGCGGGTTGGGACGGTCCAACGGAAGGCCCGTTGGGTTTTCTGCCACCTATGTTCTAGTTAGGAAATGGGGGTTTCCCCCCAGCCACAACAGGCTAACCACTGTTCAAAGGGTGAACCAACGTAGGTTGTTGACTAGCTACCGTAGTAATAACATTACCAATAAGGTAACCCGGGGGAACGAAATACCCTCCCCTAGAATTTTGAGGTGGGGGAGGAATTGTTAAAGTAATTGTGGTAGTGACGAGTGTGTGGGACTGTTGTCCTTCCACCGGTTGGTTCACTTGAGGTGCAAGACTGGAATCTTGTGAGGGTTGACCAGTCTCATTAGTGGTCACGTGGTGGGGTGCTTCAGGTGATCCGAAAGATATCTTAAAAACTGGGATGGGTTGGTTTTCAAATCTTATTTGGAAATGGCGATTATGGAACTCTTCAGAGTGTCGTTCGAGACTTTGTCTTCGAAGCTCATCACCTTTAACACGTAACTGTTCCAAACGTTCATGGATGGGGCCGAAAATATCGGCAGGGTCAGGCCTATAGTAAGGCCTAGAGAACTCTGGAGTAGTCTAGTTAGGTGGGGATGAGATGGAAAAATGAGCCACTGGGTGGTCTGTAGAAGATGTCCAATAACATGCTGAAGGACCAATAGCTGCTATAGGGTCGTCTTGGGGTCGGTTTATCCATTCCAACGATACAGGTTCTCCCGCGATAACAGGAGGAAGGTCTTGTGAAGTGGGGGTTTGTTCTCCTTCATCCTGCGGGGGGTGAGAGGCAGGTGAATCTGGTGGAAACAAAAGTCCACCAACATTCAAAGTGGGGTTCTCCACTTCAGTAACTACGACCACGTTATGTTGATCCATTCTTACCATCGAAATAAACTCCGGATTAAGGGGATATTCGGGTGATAAGTTCAAGATCCTATGGGATATTCTCCAGGGAAAATCTGCCAGTGTATCAGGAAAATCAGCTAGGGAGGCCGAACTAGTGTTTCTCCTAAAGGTATGCTAAAAGAAAAGCAGTCCATAAAAACCTACTCAAACTAAGGCAACAAGCAAACTTATGTGACAGAGTGGATTCAAAAGTATGGAACCTCACAGGATTATCAAGGCATTGCAAACCGCGATATACTGCAGGGTCCAACAATATGACGCGACAAGGAGGATTGGGACCGTACCCTTGCCTGCATACCCGATTACCTGGACATTACGTGCGTGCTAGTCTCCCCGAGTGCTGTTATCGATGTATTTCTTTGCCAAGACGGCCAAATGGTTAACTTGGTTGGTTTCAGGAATCCTAATGGTGTCTCCCGATATACACAAGGTACGTGGGAGATCGAATCCATAGTGGTGCTGTCTAATGCACAACTGTTGGCATGAGACCTTCCGATGTACGTGTCGAGTACGTGATACACCCTTCGATATACGCCAAGTACGAATTATGGTACTTGGTGGGTACGTGAAGGAGCTCGATATACCGATGTAAGTGGAAGACTACAATACTCCCAGACTACAATGCTGGAAAATAACGATAGCTGCCACGCTTAACGACACTGGAACACGTCTCTAACTTACACACAAGTTGCTAAAAATTTTACCTAGTTCTACCGTTAATTTTATCTTGGACGGTTAGGTGAATGCATGAGGTGAGTACATAATCGGAAGCATAATGCAAGCCCTGACTACATGCATGAAATATTCTTTTCTTTCAATGAATTCTAGCTATGGGAAGGAGAAAGCTTTTTTTCCAATGGTATTGCCAAAACAAACTCAGTGCAACACAATTTCCAATGCAAACAAATTTGACAATGAAAGTATTCTTTTCCTTTTCAATGAAACACAAAAGTACACAACACTACTAAACCAAATCAAAACAACTTTTTTCTTTTCTTCTTCTTTTCAAAGTAAAATGACACTAAATGATGAAAAGAGAGGATCCTGAAATGAGAAATGCAAGCTTTTCAATTTCACTTTCAATGATCTAAGAGCAACAAGAATTAAAAATGCATCTATCTTTCCTTAGCATGGAATCAATTTTTTTTTGTAAAAAATCGAAATGTACTTTGAGTTTTTTCAAGAAAATGAGCAATTCATAATTCGAGAAAAACACAACAGATCATACATTCATTCAATTTTTTCAAAACATAAGCATGAATTTTCCAATGCACAACAATATTTCTCCAATAATTTTTGAGAAACAATGGGAAAGAAGCACTTTAAATCTTTTTGATGGATGCATCAAAGAATAAACTTGATAACAACTTTGCTCTCAGATCTAAATGAATGAAAAGAAAACACTACTTGTAGCACTCATACATTCAGAAAACTCAAGAAAAGACAAGCACTCAACCAAGCTGAAAATACACACTTAACTCAAAATCAAGCAGCTGCAAGCAAACCAAGCAAGCAAAGCTCAGGACAAAAGTGAATGAGGTCTGGAAGCTGACCCAATATACTGATCAGATTAGGTATGGAAGGAAGGGAATGCAAGAGTGAACGGATGAAGGTGAAGGAGACTAGAGTATCCACCACTACCTGTCTCAAATGTGTCCAAAACGGAACCCAAAGTCAATCGAAATGAGACTAAACTCTTAACACACAAATCACAAATGGGGGTCTCTAGCTGGATTTGGTAGCACATAGGGAGTTCATACATCAGACCAAGGTTCAAACTATCAGATGAGGGAAGGTATGCCAGTATGCCAACTTTTGACAGATCGACGCACTTTGTCTACACACACAGTGTGACGTCGCAGTCTGCCTTCATGGGAGGTGCGACGATGTCGCAGTATACCAATGTAAAGGATGCGATGGGTGACTAACAGGTGAAGAACAAAAGCTCAAAATGACACAGTGTCGCTCTGTTTCCAATGCCCAGGTGCGACAGGCGAGGTCTAGATTAAAAAATGAACCAGATCTCTCAATAATGAACCAAAAACAGGCTTGAAAATGAGTTGTATAAACTCAGAGGAAGCAAATCAGAGTCTTCAACATGAAGATCTGATAGTGAAATCAATCCTAATAAGTAAATGGCAAAAAATGATAAAAGAGGCTTGTGTCAAGTAATCAAATGAAAATGACTCTCAGATTCATGACCACTAAACAAGACAAACACTACTCCCCAGTATGGTCGCCAGATTTGTTAACGGACAATCCACTCGAGTGGACGCGAGCAGGATCTCCCTAGCTCAATGTGAGTCTAGAACAAATAAAATAGACTACAAGTGCATTTCCTAGATCTACTTAAGGACCAAGTACTAGATGTCTTACATTTCTATTACGCAGTCCTTTCTCCTGAATGTTGCTCCACGTCCCACGATCGTCAGATCCAAGCTGCAAGACCCGTCAAGACACATAAACAAGAGAAACGAGTAAAGAGCATCTATACGATAAGCGATCTAAGTAAACAATTAAGCAGGTAAACTACACAATATCATTACGCACGAGAACAATATTGGTGGAAAGCATTTGCATTACTGTAAATAGAGGAGTACTTGATAGAGATATAGAACTACAACCAAAGACTTAACGTAGTAGCCCTTCTCCGACCAAACCGATTTCCATGTTCTTCCAAGGAAGTATGAATTCTCCAATAGGTGAATGGAGGTGTTCTAAGAGAGATTTCAACAGCATGTAGATACCATAGCCTTCCTCCCTTTAGGATGGGAGTGAGCCTCACTTATATAGGATTAAGTGGATAGGATATGGATATGATAGGTTGAGAGATGGTAGGAGAGAGATAGGGGATCTTCCCAAAGAGTTAGGGTTCGAGTATCATCTCTCCTAGAGGTCAGGGATAAGCCCCTAAATGATCAAGTTTCGAGAAGGATCTCGAATAGGCTATTTTTGCCCATTAACAAACCTCGTCGCACCTTTCAGTGGAGCAAGTTGCGACGTTGCATGTTGCTAGTGTGCAACCTGCGATGACCTCTAAAAAGTTTGCAGGATTGAGTGCAAATCCTCCCAAATGAAAGTACTTAGGCCAGGTGACTTCAGGGATGTATACACTGAATCTAATGATGAGTAGATTTTGGGTGTAACAACAACCAACAATCTCTCACTTGGAGACTGATCACAACAACTCCACCGCTGCTGTACTTGCTGGATCTTGGACTTGGAAAATTTATCATCTTCACCTTCATGCTAGAAGGCCAACTAAGACCGGGTAGGAACTCAGTTTCTCTCTGGTCACTACCTTTGTGAACATGTCTGCAGGATTCTGGCTAGTATGTATCTTTTCCAGCTTTAGCAGTTCATCTTCCAGAATAGAGCGTATGAAATGGTACTTGAGCTATATATGTTTAGTCCTGGAATGGAATGCTGAGTTCTTTTCAAGATGAATGGCACTCTGGCTGTCACTATACAACCTGCTATCCTTCTTCTTCTTACCCAATTCCTCCATAAACCTCTGCAACCAAATCATCTCTTTAGTAGCCTCTGTAACAACAACATACTCTGCTTCCGTTGTTGAAAGTGCAACAACCTTTTGAAGTTTCGAAATCCAACTTATTACTATTCCACCTACAATAAACACATACCATGTGGTGCTCCTCCTTCTATCCTTATCACCTTCCATATCTGCATCAACATATCCCTGTAGATCAGTGTCTGAACCTCCAAAACATAATGCATGAGTGGTAGTACCTCTCATATACCTGAGAATCCACTGTACTTCCTTCCAATGTTCTTTACCTGGATTGTTCATGTATCTGCTCACAAATCCCACTGCTTGTGCAATATCTAGTCTTGTGCACACCATGGCATATATCAAGATCCCAACTGCTGATTTATAGGGAATCTTGGACATGTAATCTGTCTCTTTCTGTGTCTTGGGACACATTTCCTTACTTAGATTGAAATGGCTGGCCAAAGGTGTACTTACTGGTTTTGCATTCTGCATTCTAAACCTTTCCAACACCTTTTGTATGTACTCACCCTGAGACAATGTCAATTTGTGATTTTTTCTGTCTCTTGTTATTCTCATACCAAGTATTTGCTTTGCAACACCCAAATCCTTCATCGCAAATGAATTTGCTAACTTCCTTTTGAGCACATTTGTATCTTGCATGTTAGACCCTGTAACAAACATGTCATCCACATACAATAACAAGATAATATAACTTCCATTATCTAGCCTCTTGGAATAAACACAGTGGTCAGAATGACATCTACTATAACCTTGTCCTTTCATAAACCTGCCAAATTTTAGATACCACTGCCTTGGAGCTTGCTTCAAGCCATACAAGTTCTTTTTCAACCTGCGCACCAAATTCTCCTTCCCTTTGACCTCATACCCTTGTGGCTGCTACATATATATCTCTTCCTCCAAATCGCCATGGATAAAGGCTGTTTTTACATCTAACTGTTTAAGATGCAAATCTTCTACCGCCACTAGACTTAAAATAGTCCTAATTGAAGTCATCCTAACAACAGGAGAAAATATTTCATCAAAATCTATACCTTTCTTCTGTGCAAACCCCTTTACAACAAGTTTGGCCTTGTATCGCTTCTTACCTCCTTCTTCTTCCTTCAACCTGTAAATCCATTTGTTCTGCAATGCTCTTTTACCAGCAGGCAACTGAACCAAATCCCAAGTCTGGTTTCCTACCAATGAGTCCATCTCCTCATTCATGCCTTGCTCCCACTTCTTTCTAGTTTCCACCTGCATTGCTTCTTCATAACATTCCGGTTCACCAACATTAGTCATCAATAAATAATATATTGAAGGAGAGCATCGTTCAGGGAGTCTACTTAACCTGGTAGATATTCTTACACTTGCAGGAGTTTCAGGTACTTGCTATTGTTCTTGATTTTCTGGCACATTTTGAACTTCATTTTCTTCAATTTCCCTGCAACTGATCTTTATACATGACATTTTCATTAAATATCACATCTCTACCCCTAATGAATTTGTTATTTTCATAATCCCATAAACGATAACCAAAATCATCAACCCCATATCCAATAAAGGTACATTTCTTGGATTTAGCTTCAAGCTTTGTTCTATTTTCTTTCTCAATATGGACAAATGATTCACAACCAAACGTTCTCCGAAATGAGTAGTTTACCTTTTTACCTGTCCATGCCTCCTCTAGAATACCACCATCCAAAGCACTAGAAGGCCCTTTGTTTATTAAATAAACAACAGTATTTACATCATCTGCCCAAAATTGTAAGGGCAACCCTGCATGCAATCTCATACACCTTGCATGCTCCATGATCATTCTATTCATCCTTTTTGACACACCATTTTCTTGTGGTATTCCTGGGATTGTCTTCTCTCTACGAATCCCATGGTATGAACAATAACTATGAAACTCTTTGCCGCAGTACTCACCTCCATTATCAGATCCGAGACACTTCAACCTTTTTCCTGTCTCATTCTCAACCAAATCTTTCCACTTCTTAAAAGTAGAAAACACATCAAATTTATGTCTAATGCAATAAACCCAAGTTTTTCTAGTTGCATCATCAATAAATGTAACATAATAATGAGAGCCACCAAGAGATTGTACCTGATCCGATCCCCATACATGTGTATGCACAAGCTCTAACTTTTCATTCTTCATCTGTTTCCCAAACCTGAGAAATCTGTCTCTCTTCTGTTTTCCATAAACAAAGTTCTCACATAATTCCAAATAATCACTAGTATTATCTAATGCAAGAATCAAAGCATCTTGTAACACATCACCTGCTGCATTTGCTTCCTAGGTAGTTTCCTATTGTCCATCTCCTTTCTTCTTTAGAGATCTGCAGTCTTTCTTCAGATGTTCTTTCTTTCCACAGTTCCACCACTCTATTTTTCCCAGTCTGGACTTGGATCTTCCCATTTTAGACTTGCCACAATTACCTTGGCCTTTTCCTTTCTCCCTTTGTATTCCCTTGCTCTCCATGGTCAACGCATTACTTGATGTCTCACATGTGCTTTTTCTTTGCATTTCCTCACTAAGAATGAAATATGCTTTGGAGGAAACCCATTATAGTTCTCAGAATGTGAAATATTTTTATATCAGATCTTTTTAGCTATATGAGTATAGCTTGTAGTTTTCCATGTTGTATAAAGAAAATTTGAGATGGAAAGAGTTGCAAGAAAATACAAAGGAATAGATCAATTTCATCAAGCAAGCTCAGAGTCACAAGAAAATGAAGCTCATAATATAAGGAGTCTGAATGAAGACAAAATTCATGAACTTGAATAGGATGTTAGCTACTAAAAAGAATGATACAACGAGATCAGAGTGTAATATAAGATGAATGACTCAATTGTATCAAAATAAATAACTTTATTGATGATGCAACCAATCAATGTCAATTTCCAGCTTTTTGGCCACCAAAACACTCTTTTGAAGTTGCATGGATTGCCAAGTCATTGGAGGACTCATAAGAAAAGCACAACATGGAACTTAACAAATTTCTCATGTTAACAAAGAGCATCTTAAGAAATTTATTTCTAATGAAGTTAAAAAAATAGCTAGAATTTAATGTGCTTTATCAAATATAGATAAATAATTTAATGTGCTTTACCAAATATAGATAAATATATCAAAAGATATATGATGCTATTACCAGATTTGAGTTCCCCACTTACGAAACACACTTTTCCTCATTTTAATTTATGCAATAAAATAAATTATTTGAAATGTTCAGAAAGTAAGAAGAATAATTAGATAAACAATTCAACCATAGTTCACCTAGCAGTGGAGTTAAGTATTTAATTATTGTAACTATTTTTTGAACTTTATTTATAAAGTAAATTAGGAGTGAAAAGGGATTTTGAAGGCTCGCCGGGGTAAGACTTATTCTATCAAAGAGTTAATAGTGAGTAGCCAGTTTTGGCCAAGAGCTTGTCACTAAACATATTTGTTGTTTCTTTACCGAAGTTTCGATTAGTGTACTTCAAATAAACTAGCAAGATTGTGTAGTATGGAATTATGACTCATAACTAGATTATATTTATTTCTTTTAAGTAATTATTTTAAATGATTGGAAGTTTAAAGAGAAGATTTGAATTTGGGATTATTGTAAAAGTTTTTTTTCTATTTTATATTTGTGCCATTTCATTTCTAGATTTTTTTTGTGTTAAATTATTTTGTAGAATTCACTATTTAATGAATGATATTTATTTCTATATATTGGATATCTATCTTCTTTTAGTTTAGTTTTCTATTCAATATTTAGAATATATTATTTTTTTCTTTGTTTTTTATTTTCCAAAGAAAATAGAAAAAATAAAGATTCACTTTTTAAAGTTCTAAAGCTCATTGGAAAGTAACCAAACCATTAATCCAGTGGGTTTTTCCATTCCAAATAGGAAAGAGTCTAATTGAAGCCCTTTCTTGGGTTAAAACCCTATTGTTGTTATGGAAAATTTGGCTCTATTAAGAAAATTGGTGCTAGAAAGAGGACATGAATTTGCATGGTTGATTCAACCCATCAAATTGGTTCTTTTGTTCTAAATATTGACTCTGAAATAAATTTGCCAAAACTAGTAGAATCCATTCCATTCGAATAAATTTCTCCGTAAATAAATGTAGAAATTGATCCATATATGTATTTTAATTTACCAGTTATCTCAATAAATAACTGGAATGAGTTTCATAAAGTCTTTATGGATAACTTCGGGGAATAAGTTACCACAACTTACCTTATGGATAAAATATTTTCTCTAGTAATGAGTCCTAAAGAAAGGGTTAAATATTTCAACCAAAGATTCACCACCATCATTAATAAATTCCGTACTCGATGCAATCTCTGCCCAAGAATTGCAAGTCCAATTTTATGCAAATGCTCTTCCTACACCAATTTCCATGTTTGTAAAATGAGTAGGAAAACAAACTCTTGCACATAATTTCGAAGAAGAAAAAAAAAGTTGAATTCAAAATGATTAGTTGTAAAGAGTCATAATGCGTTAATGAAGAAATAAAACACTCAACCTAAAAACGTGTATTTTTATCTAAACCAACACAAAAAATACTGTTGACAACAAAGAAAAAGATTATTGTAAATTAGATAATTTGCAGTAGATTGTGAAGCGATTGGCCATTGAAATCATTTATATTAAAAGAGGAGCATGAGAGGATACCTCCAATAAAAAACCATACATACCATTATTTCGAAGGATGAATAATCCTTCCAAGGTGTTGGTGCCTCCTTTTGCAAACCTTAATATTGATTTAGAATGGGTAGCTATGGAAAATATCTGTAATTATGATCAAGCTAACCATTTGGAAAATACTTGCCTCCAATGGATAAATGCCATGAACTTAGTTGAAAATAATTTTCTAGAAGAATGTTCTCAAACAGATGAACCGATTGAAGATGCAGTAGAAAACCAAGAAGAAGTGGAAGAACAAACTAAAGAAATAGCCATGTTTTTGTGGGACATGATACCTAGTTTTAATTTGGTATAAGAAGAGTAAAATATGTGATTATTGCATGTCCAAAATGATTACAATCTTAGGAGTAAGGGGGTGGTTTCCCAAAAACAAACCCCAAATTCTCAAACTCCCAATGGAAAGAAAAAATAGATTTCTCCTCCTGTTATCAAAACAACTTCTAATAATCAAATGTGATCAAACCTTCTACCAATAATCAAATTCACTTTCTATGGAATATAATATTGTTGAATATTTGAATAAAATCAAAGAAAACATTTTTATTCTTTGAATAAACTCATTAGCAGGCTTGCTACTAGGGAAATCAGGGTTTCTGACAAAGAACACATTGATTAGGATTTGCAACATCCTTCTATAATTTTTCAAGGACAATGGCTAATAGGATCATCAAATAAGAAGAGATTTCTGCAAGGTCCGACAGAATGCTCAAACAAACATTGATTCTCCCTAAGAAAGATGTTGGACACTGCGAAAGACGAGGTGGATCCCAAAAATAAAAAGGGGGTCTACACCATCCCATGTTCATGCGACAAAATATATGTTGGTGAAACAGGTTGTCCATTTCAAGCTAGGTTGAAGGAACACTGTGCATATATCACCCATAATCATATTAATAGATTAACTCTCGCGAAACATTCATAAAAAAAAACACACCATATTTGGTTAGAGGATGCAAAAATCATAGCAAGTATTGATCATCTCACTAAAAGACACATAAGAGAAGCAATCGATATTGAAAAACAAAAAAAACACCATAAATGGGGATGACGATTGGAAGCTCAGTGATACATGGAAACCTGTCATTAATAAACATAAGAGGCATAATAATTCCCTTACCTATCAAGGTTAATGTTTGATATCAATGAATTATCAAGCCGACCTTTACAAAATTTAGGCCTGATTGAGTTATTAGATTGTTTATATTTAGATCCATTTATCCCTTATTTCAATGTGTCCTCCTCCATAGTTCTCTTTTGGTGGTTGGCCCTTGATGATGGGCTTTTCATGAGAATCCCGAAACGACAAACACAAATCTACATCGCAGGTTCCATTTTGTTCTATATCCACTTCCCGCGAAAGGAATGAATACATATGTAAGATTGATCGCCAATGGAAACTATTGTTGAATGCTTTGAAGGAAAACAATATATTGCAACTAATCACTAATACGAAAATTGGTACAAAATCAACCATGAATAACACACAACATGCTTCAATAAATGCAACTTTCGTAGGGAGGAAATTAAAGTAATGAATTATCCATTTCTTAAATGTCATTATAAATATTCAATAAGAATGTACATAATTGCATGGTTGATTCTGGTGCTTCTCAAATGTGACACGCTACTCTACATGTAAAATTTAAATGCGACCCCAAAAAATGCTTATCTCATATTATTTAGCTATATAGATATGAGCTTAAGGTCATGGTAGAACTTAAGGATGTTTTGATTCATATCGCTTCTAATCCAAAAGTGCACCAAATTATTGACATTATTGTAGTTGACATCCATAAAGATTTTGGTTTGCTTATGAGTAGGGATTGGTAACAAAAACCTCAAGGTTATTTTGCATTTGATTGGTCTCATCTATGGATTCCATGGAATGGATAATCAAATAATATCAAGATTGATAGAGAGAAGTACATGAAGCTTAAAATAACTGATTTGGAAGCCACAAATGAATTTTCTTCTTTAGAATTTCCTATTTTAGGAAATTATAGTACTGACTCTTACCATGGGAATTTTGTTGCAAAGTATTGTACTATTTCATAGAATTGACAATATGAAATTTTGTAGAAAAATTCATCTCGGGAAACATCTTGTAATATAACTAATGTAAATAGGGGTGGAAGGAGCAAGGACATGGGTGTTGTTCAACCCCAGAGGAAATGGCAAGATCAATTATGCATGGGGGATAGGAATAACCACTAACAATCATGCTGAGGCCTTGGCACTCTGGAAAGGAATGGAAATAGCAAAAAATAAAGGCTACTCCCAAATGTATGTTGTTGGGGACTAAAAAATGACGATTTAGCAAATTGTTTGCAAATCTATTCCTTGTGATGCAATTATTGGGCACTTCATTTCCTCGGGATTATTGAAGGTTTCGAAGAATTCCATTCCTACCACATTTTGCAAAATCAACTCAAAGGTAGACACTCAGGCCAACCTTGCTTAATGACGATTTAGAAAATTGTTTTCAAATCCATTCCTTGCGATGCAATTATTGGGCACTTCATTTCCTTAGGATTATTGAAGGTTTCGAAGAATTCCATTCATACCACATTTCGCAAAGTCAACTCAAAGGCAAACACTCAGGCCAACCTTACTTGTTCCTTAAGTCTCAGGAAATTACAAACCTTGCTTGTTCCTTGAGGGGGTGGATCATCATAAGCCCATCCCCTAAAGTTTTATATATACCCTTGTTAAGTCATGGAAAGATGCCACCTCATTGTTAAGTCATGGAAAGATGCCACCTCATCATTCACATAACTCAAGACAAACACCAAATGAATTGGACAAATGCTTGGACGATCTCTCTCCTTGCGACCTGGAGTACATTAACATCATGGAATAATAACAAACCTATCCTTTGCATCTGCTATATTGTGTATGGGATAATGCCTCTTGAAACCCCTATTTTATTAGCTCACATCCACCCTTTGCTTGACATTTTCACTATGGGTATGGTTAATATTGAAGATGGTTTAATATTTCAAAGGAAACCCTCACTCACCACGACTTCCCAGTTTCATCAGCACACAAAATTGATTTTATTTTGGGGCTTCGGGAGAAGGGTCAACTACAGAATGGATGGCTCCAGGGAAAAAAATTTCCCTTCCACTCACTAGTGTGAGAGGCATCTTGATGAAATGTAGGTGGTTGTTTGGAATTTAATTACGAGCGTGGAGGTGTCGAAGGAAAACCTTGAACGCACGGTTGAAGGCAAGATACAAGAATTGACCCTGTAGCAGCATAAGACACAGGTCTCGTTAGGCAGATACAAATCAAAGAAAATGCTGTTGGAATGCGAAATCAGGTGTCTCGGAGGCACGGTTAAAGAGAAGGAAGACCAAGTTAGAAGATTGCAGAAGGATATCAGGCAAATTGTAAAGGATCAGGGCCCCCACCTGTGCAAATTTAGGTGTGCTCTGAAATTTTTAGTTGGATCCCTCCCTTCCAATCTGTTGACAAACAAAGAAGAGTAGACCGTGGAAAAAACTGACCTCAAGTGACCGCATTGGATGGCAGCAACAAATTTTCATCCATAGGAATCAACAATCATGGAGGCCCAAAAGTTCCAAGTACTTTTGTAAATTTTAAGCATTGCAAAGTCAAGTATTTAGGAGATAGTTTCATTAGGCTCTATACAAGTCATACAGTTAGGAGTGGCAAAATAAGTCATAGCAACAGTACTAGAAGACTAGATGGATTAATATTTTTTGAAATTTTGATAACATCATTACAGTTTTTTGAAAAAATATTTTTTGTAAAATTGGTTGGACGGTAAGGGTGTGACCCCTTCTTTTAATAGAAATATAAACAATATCCATTTTAGTTAAATGAATATAATTATTGTAACTATTACAAAATATGAATCTCTTATTCAAAGTCTTAAAAAACAATAGATCTAAAAAAAATTAAAAAACATTAAAAAGTTTCAGTGACTCCAAAACAATCGTTAGGCAAATAAAAGATTACATTCATTGCAATTCTCCTCATTTTAAGAACTATCAATGGGAAGTTTGGAAATTGATAGATAACTTTGAGTCTTTCAATGCTTATACTATTCTACAGTAAGATAATAGCATATCTGATAATATAACCTTCCCTCCCATCAATATCGCCAATTGGAGAGATTTTTATGACGATAAACAAATCCTATCTTTCCTAACTGATAAAGAAACTTTCAAAGATATTTCTATTGATGATGAAGAACACCAAAAGGAGTTGGAGAAGTGTGATATAGATTATGAAAATATCAAAATGAACATTTCTCTAAAAGGGGTGGTAATACTCGAGAAACTATTTGATCTGCAAGACAAATTTAAAAGACCTTTCAATGTTAACACTTGTAATTCAACCTTAGGACATGAAGTCATCAACCTTGGGACAATTGACAATCCAAAAATCATAAATTTAGGATTATCTTGCACCCAAGAGGAAAATGTTAGTTACATCAAATTCTTTCAGAAATACCAGGATATATTTGCATGGGCATATGATCTGAAAACTTATAACACCTGCATTGTTCAACATACCATCTCCATGACAAAGGATGCCAATCCATTCCAATAAAAACTTGGGAAGATTCATCCTTCTTTAGATCCATAAGTGCAAAAGGAACTAAAGAAACTACCTGATGCTAAGATCATTTTCATGTTCATCATTTCTTTTGGTAGCAAACTTAGTTATGGCCAAAAAGAAAAATAGTGAGATTCTTTTGTGTGTTGATTTTTTCAATTTGAATAGAGCCACTAAAAAAGGATAACTATCAGTTCCACTTACGGATTAGAGCTTGCAACATATTTCAGAATTTGAAATGTTTTCTTTGTTGGATGCTTTTTTAGGATATAATCAGGTTCTTGCAGTTTTAGGGAAACATATTTGGTTGAAGGGGGCAGATTTGCTTTCGTTTAACAACTTTATTTCTACTTTACTTACCTTCCAAAGAAAAAATACAGTGAATTTAACAACCCAACAGACAGCGATATTATTTTGACAAACTGAGACACATACATAAATAATAGTATCCCGCCATTTTATTATTCGTCGTATTAGGTTCCTTCTCCATATCTCCGTATCTTGCTATAAACAATATGGCGGTTTTTTAGCTTTAACCCGTATGAGCATGGAATCATTAGGCCAAGCACTTATCCATGTGGCTCTCCAGTAGTACTTGTTCCCAAGAAGGATGGTACATAGCTTATGTGTGTGGACCTCTAGTTCTGTGATTCTCTCTAGAACTTATATAATAAACTAGCCTCTTTAGTGCATCCAATAGACCTTCTACCTTAATACCAGAAGACAAACCTAGATTATAAATGGATCCTCAAATTGAAATTATCTTGAAGAACGTTAAAAGATATGTATATGGATCGACTGGGGGATGTCTGGTACATTAAAGTTAATTTGAAGGGACGGAGTGCTCGACCTAAAGGGAGGGCTTAGATATGATTAATTTCAAATCTGTGGTTTGTCCACTTAAAAAAGAATGACAAACTCAAGTCTACCTTCAGAACTAAATAGGGTCCCTTTGTATGTTGGACTCATTTTGATGCTGAGAGGGGAGGGTGGTTAATTAATATCAAACACAAAATTTGTCACCTTATCAAATTATATCACTAACAATTAGACCAGTATACAAAACACAAGTTTTAATGTGGAAACCTTTATTGGGAAAAACCACAAAGATCCGTTTCTTATAAATTCAATGTAAACACCAATTTACAAATTACAGTAGTATGGAAGCTTTAACTCATGGAAGACACCAATCTTCAATATAAACAAATTTACATACACCAATTTATAGGATACATCAATCCCCAAAGTTTTACAGGAACCCACTTATAGGAGACATCAATCCCCTGTAGTTTACAAAAACTAATTACAAGAACCAACTTGTAAGAGACACCAATCCCCTGTAATTTACAATTTATAAGTGTATGCTTTGCTTATGTATATTTTGACTTCTCATTTCTTCGTTTAAATGTGCTTATAATTTGCATGTGCTCATTCTCTGTCTGTGCATGTGTGACCTAAATCTCAGTCCATAGTCTGTCTTGATCTCCGTTGTCCTCTTTCATGCTCCCTTATGTTCTGTCTATGTTTATTAAGTTGTCAATATACTCATTATACCTGCAATACCTTCATCAACCTTCACCTACAGGAAATATGGCAATTGGTTTCCTGTAGTTCCTGTAACAACCTGTCCTCTATAATTCAGGTAACAACACGTCCTGCAATGTTCATGCTTAGAGCTTCCTGAATAATCCATTACCAGCAATATCCTTAGTTCCTCTGTGATTCGTATGTCTGTGGTGTTCTAGAACTTCCTTAGTTCCAAGATCAATATTCATGTAATTAAAACCAGAAACCCTGAAATTCGTAATGCAAAAATTCACAGTTCTTGCTTTATCTTTCAACGCACTACACCAACGTGTTTTGGCATGATTCACGTATCCATACTGTTCATCAAATTTTGTGCTATATTTAGAGTTATTTCTTGCCTCATTGTGACTACACTCTTACAATTTCTTACAAATTGCTGCTTGCTCAAACTTAGAGTATTCTTGCTAATTTGCGTGCTTGTAATATTCAACAAGTCGCTACCTACTCATACTTAGTTTTTTTTCAACCATTCGCTGCTTGTAATCCACTTAAATTTTGTTGCATGTAACCTCTAAGCATTGCGTCCTCCTCACTTACTAATTTGTTGCCTATTTTTACCTAGAAACAAATTGGTCTGTAATAGATTTCATGCTTCAAATTCTGCACACCTCAGAGTTCTCTCTTGTCTTAGCGTTTTTCACTCAACCTATAAAATGTGTCAAGTCAACTTTTATCTATATGGCCCATCATTTTCTTTTGGAGCCAACCTGTTCACTTATAACATGGGGCTTTAGTTGGGCTGACCAATTCATTTTTATTATGGGGCTTTAGCCGAGCCGACCAGTTCATTTCTAAAATAAAGATCTCATTTAGATATCACGTGATTTAATGATTGCAAGCATGAAATCATGGCTGGAGTTTCAGATATTCAACGCAGAATCAAGTGGTTGAATGCTGGGATGATTATCTCGAATTCAAATAGACAGGAAGGCATCCATCCCGAACTAGCACTTGGCACGATCCATGCTTTCATTTTTATTCAGAGGAGGCAAAAATACTCAAACTGACGAATCCACTACCTACAAAAAAATCTGTAACTTATGTTTTGTTGTTCCAGTAATCGAATGCGTTCCTCTACAGTTCAGGTAATTACAATATCCCTGTAATTCTGATAGTCGTCGAATTATGGGAATCCGTGGTTCCGACAGTCATCGAATTATGAGAATTTGTGGTTCCGGTAGTCATTGTTTGCACATCCGGTAATCACTCTCTACCCATATGATAGTTGATGTTTACAACCAAATTCTTATGGAAGGCATCTCTTCCATACTCATTTCACTGTATATCTCCCACATTCAAGGTCTCATTACACGGGGTAATCAACAATTTTCAGCTATTGACATCATTTCACTTTATATCTCCCACATTCAAGGTCTCATTACACTGGCTAATCGACAATTTTCGGTTATTGACATCAATGACAACTGATCTATCCAACATTGCCTAAAAGAGAATGCCTTTTGGTTTAATTAATGAAAGAGCCACTTTTTAAAGAGCTATGGATATTTTTTTTAGGGGTTTGATTAATCAAAATGTGGTGGTCTATCTTGATGATGTTACTGTATATTTTAAAAATCAATCATATCAAATTTAATATCTCAGTCATATTTTTGAGAGATGTAAGAAATATGGCATATTATTAAACCTAAAGGAAATTGTTCCCATGGTTACTCAAGGTCATTTATCATAGTTAATTTTATGTGCATCGAGTTCATTTACCAACTTTCTCTTCTTCATAATAAGAAAGCAATGCAATCATTTTTTGGGAAGATTAATTTTGTTGGGAAATTTATTCCTGATTTTGTTTAGACCATAAAACCATTACATAAAATGATAAAAAATGTAGAATTTAAATGGGCCAACATTGAAAAAGGGTCTTTTGAAAATATTATAACTGCAATCGCGAATGCTCCTACTTTGTGTACTCCAACTTTTAATTGGGATTTTTGTTTATATACTTTTGCATCTGACCAGTCTCTTTCAATAGTCCTTTTCCGAAGAGACTTAGAAGGGAATGGATTCCTTATAACCATTATGAGTACAAATTTATAGGGGATTGAGTTGAATTATCCAACTACTGATAAACAAGCTTTTGTTGTTTATAAAGTGATAAAACATTTTAGACCTTACATTTTGAAAAACCACACAAAGTTTATTATACGTCACCCTTTTGTTAGATCATTGTTTATTCAACAAGAGTTAGGAGAAAGAAGAGGGAATTGGATGTCTACTCTCCAAGAGTACGATTTCGAGCTTGAACTTGCAAACATTGTACATGGGCATGGCCTATGTGAATAAGTTGTTGAATCACACGATTCAATTAAAAAGGAGTTAGAAGGATGGGAATATGATTTTTTTGTTTTTTTCTCATGAAGTGTTTTACATCCCCGATCATCTAGGTTCATGGTATTCAAATCTGAAATATTTCTTACACCATCATTTTAGTCCTAGTCATTTGAATGAAAAAGAAAGAAGAGCTCTTAGGCTTGAGTATGCTCAATATAAACTTGTCAATGGAATACATTTTCGACAAAATTATGATGAGGCTATATTGAGATGTTTGGAAGAAGATGACATGGGAAATGTTTTTAAAGGATCTCCATGACAAGCTAGCAAGAGTTCACTTTGCTGGTGAAACTATAACTAATAAAATCCTAAGAGATAGGTACTATTGCCCTAGAAGTTTTAAATATTCTCATGCTTATGTTTGAAAATGTAAAATTTGTTAACTTAGCACCATAAAAGAGAAAAAACAATTCGTTTACAACCCGTTTCTATTGAGAAGCTTTTCAAATAGTGGGGGATCCATATAATTGGAGAGATAAACCCACATTCATCTAAGCAACAAAAATACATCATGACCACTATTCATTATTTCTCTCATTAGGCAAAATCCATTCCTTTAACTCACATCAATGAATATGTAGGCATACAATTTATTGAATATCATTTGATTACCAGATTTGGTACTCCTGAAGTTATTGTCTTTGATAATGCTTCATCTTATTCTTCTTCTGCACTTTTGAATTTTATCTTGACAAAGGAGTCATTTTTCACTATTCTAATAATTATCATCCTTAGGGAAATGGTGTAGTTGAATCAACAAATAAGAAGTTGATCCAATTTCTTAAAAATATAATAGTTGAATATAATAGGAACTAGTACAATGCTTTACCGAATGCTTTACAACTAATAGAGTAGTACCCAAAATTGCTCCAAGAACATAGCCGTATTTCTTATTCTATGGTTAATAAGCAATTCTCCCACCAAACTTTTTCTTACCTTCTCTTCAATTGTCCTTGTCTTCATGAGGACATTCTTCATCATCTCTCCAAAATCAAATTGATACTATGATATTATTAAAAAGAATATGATATGGTTTGATAAACGTAATGCTAGTGACAATTTTTTTGAAGTGGGAGACTTAGTCCTTAAATTGGATAAGGATAATGAACCAAAGGGAAAACAAACAAAAATTCTACAACTTTGGATTGGTTCTTATCAAACTATTGAGAAAATAGTAATTGACACTTACAGATTAAGAAATCTTAAAGGGGATTTGGATCTTCTTCATGTGAATGGTCAAATTGTTAAGAGATACTTCGATTGATTGTTGTCTTATCAATGCCACTATATATATTTTTTGCTTGTTTGTTTTTCAGGCACTTTTTGAGCTATGTTTGATTCAGTTCTTTTTGGTTTAATTTCTAAGATTTCTCATAATTTTTAGATTTATGTTTGTATATCACTTTTAAATTTTGAATCATTATGTATTTTTTACATTAGAATGTTTTATTCTCAATAATTAAGATATGCTTCATTTCATATTTTTTTTAATAGATTATTCACTAAGCCTTAATTCTTTACATAAGAATGACAAATTACAAATTGTGATCAAATGTTTCCCACTCAATAAAGGAATAAACCAAAACCTCTTTGTCCTATCACGCTTTCAAAAACATATATAAATGAACACCTCTTAGTTCTATTTTTGATAGCGAAGCAGGGTTTGTGATAGTGGAGCAGGGCCCCACCTCTCATTTCAATTTTTTTTGTCGACACAGGATGAAGCTATCTGTGATTTTGATGATTGTGATAATAACCTCTTTTGGGATTTTTCCGAATCATTTGATAAGGCTTCACATATAAACAAATCACCGGGATTGATTTTCAATAAAATGAATTAGGATTTGCTTAAAGCTTTTATTTCAAAATTTCAAACATTACTTCAATGTTTCTAAAAGAGTTCCCTAAACAAAATCAATTTTTTTTCACCAATATAATTGTTCATGTTTTGCCGACAGAACTGTTGAACCAAATATTGGAATATTTCTCTGCACGTATGAGTGTCCTAAGCACTTTGCCGATAACTCAATCATTCTTGAGTCTGAATTTAACGTGTGATGAATCGTCTTTCTAATTAACGAGTTCCCTAGTTTAAGATTTGATTTGAACGATCACCTCAAAACATAAAATCAAAGAATAGTCATATGCACATATTTGGTATCTCATTTTTCCATTCTATATATCATATGTTTTCACTATCTTGATGGCAATGCTTTGAGTCTTGAAAATCTGGTGAAAGTTCTACAATTTTAGTAATCAATTCAATGATGGTAACATGTATCTTTTATTAGAGCTTAAATTTTGAGTTGGCATTATGGTATTCTTCCATCACTGCAAGGATGCATTGAGTTGAATGTAAATTATGACACATATGTTGGATTGCATTGTGTGAATGCTTGTTGGGCTGATAATGCATATATAATGAGTGATATTTCATTGCATTTAATATGTTAATAGATGAAAATGATTGAATTATTGGCATATTATAATTATGAAATAATTTCATGGGATATTGTGAATGTTACAATGAAAGGATTGTATGCATGAATACTCACAATTTGTTTCATCGATTGAAAGTTATGTCAAAGAGGAGAAATTGCAGGTAGAATTGTCTTGGATATAGTAATGAGTATGATTCCATAAGGAAGACTAGTTGTTATCATATGCAAGGGATAAACATTATGAGCAGGATCTCATAATTGTGAAATATGTTTTTTTATATGAAACATGTTTAATATTTCTAATTGCGATTTTTATGATGACATCGCATGGAAATTCTCTGTGTATGATACATTTGAGATGATGGATATGTATAGTAAGGACATGACGATTGATGAAGCTAGAAATAATAGGGAGGATGCTATTTTGATGACACTAGAACCATATGATATGCCTTGATCTCCTTAAGCTATTGTTATTTAGAGGTTGCTAGTGGGATGCCTTGGCAATAACACTCTTTAAATATGCATTCTTCTTGTGCATGGAATCCTTGGCAAGATGGATCACCCGAGGGACTATTTAGCAAAGAAATGTATGCCTAAGCCTAGAAGGGTGAGTGTAGTAAGAAAGAGGTGACTTAGATGAATATGTTGTCAAATATTCATGTTATGTTCTAGATGCTATCAATAAGGTAATATATATTTTGGATGTGTTAGAGAAGACAGTGAGATGAATCTCACCCATGGTAGTCATGTAGACTAAAGATATATTATTCATACAAATAAGTATTGGTCTGACTTGCATACCTTATCTTGTGTCATGGATGTAGATGGTCCAATTATGAATTGAATTTCATTATATGAATGCAATAGTTGTTGCATAGAAATGGCTATGCCATGAATGTTTACATTAATGATTGTTGTAGATATATGTTGAAATGTTGATTCCTTAGAAGCATATCAAGACAATGAAAGATATTGCGTGATGGTACTATCTAGATGAATCTCACCCATGGTAGTCATGTGGAGTAGAGATATATTATTCATACAAATAAGTATTGGTCCGACTTGCATAACTTCTCTTGTGTCATGGATGTAGATGGTCCAATTATGTATTGAATTTCATTATATGAATGCAATAATTGTTTCATAGAAATGGCTATGCCATGAATGTTTACATTGATGATTTTTGTAGATATATGTTGAAATGTTGATTCCCTAGAATCATCTCAAGACAATGAAAGATATTGTGCGACACTACTATCTAGATAGCCATCAAATACACGTTTCAATGAAGAGGATAACAGTGCAAATGCACTTGAAGAGGAGAGAAATGCAGATGTGGTCTTATTGCTAAAAGAAAAATAAAACCAAGGATGATATTATTCTTTGGGGGATGTAATATCCCAATTTTGATCCCTGAATTACAATGTAATAAAGCATATACTATTTATATGAATTGGTTTATGTGATGGGAATCAAGCAACAAGAATTGAGATATAATGATTCCATGTTGTAAATATGTGAAATGCATTGTAATTATTCATAGCGTGGAGATCAAGGCCAAGGCCCAACTAGTGAATGCATAGGATTCCAAGTGGCATGATAGGTATACAATGTGGTGGGTATATTTTCCATTATACACTCATGCATATGTAAAATCATGTAAAAAGAGGAAAATACATGATAATATAATGCCCACCAAAATGATTACTTGAGGGAGCAACAATGGGACTATGATACCAGAAGAGGAGAAGAGGAAATGGGAGTTGTTGGGTGATTTGACCTTGTCATTATCCTTTAAAGGTATTAAACTTTATTACCATGCCTTCTTACAATTTGTCCCATCAATATTTGACTTGTGGGCATGAATGCAGTACAAGTGAAATATATGTCATATCCTTGGGAAGAGAGATCCATCTCATGCAAAAAACGTGTCTTCCATTATCTTTTCCATGCATATTATACCATCATTCAGTTATTTTCCATTCTCGACCATAGAGAGGAGGCAAGATTAAATGACATGGGGATCTTTATCCCTAGTTTTCCTATTTGTTATGAATATTATGGTGGAGATTTCCCATGTGTTTGTGGCTGGTAAGATCCCAAAGAAGCTATTTAAGCTTGTTTTTTAAAGTGTGGAAGAAAATGGATGGTTGGAGAGAAATACCATGTATGGAATGTCCACAGTAGCTAAGGAAAAACCTTCATACTCGAAACCCGTTTACTGTTTGTCATTGATTATATTGAGGACAAGTGTTTTCTGTCACGACAAAGTGTTTTCTGTCCCTACCAAGTTGACAAAAGGTACTCATCAAATTGGGATCTTTCAACAGGAAATAATGAGCACTAGATGGGGAGAGAAATATAGAGGACTATTTAGTAGAGAAGGAGTGGGTATTCCTTATGTGGTGTGGGGTAGTGGAAGAGAGTTCCATGGCTTGTCTAAGTGTCAAAAAAGGGATTGGAGGGATTTGTATTGAGAAAATTGGCTTTTCATGAGAGTAATGGGTTGTGTTGAGTGATTTTAGAACCTCATAGGAGGTTATTTCACCCTAGTGGTATCATGGTCTAGTTTGGGGTATTCCTATGAATATGTGGAACATCACTCCTTGACAACTAGTTTGGTGGTCACGGCTTTATTGCAAATAAGTAGTCATGGTTGTTTCTTTGTTGAATGCTTTTATGTTTTCCTAATACATTTAGTTTAATGGGTAACAACATAATTCATAATATGCATTATCAATTATATTGCTATTTTATAATTCCATATGAATTATGTAATTTGTTATTGTTATAGTTTAGTTTCAACATCACAAATGGTTTATGAGGTAAATTAATCTTGTGGTTAGTGTCAAATGGCCAAACAAGGCATCATAGGTGTGCTGCAAAATGATAATAGAGCAATTTTGAGTTGCTCTATAGTACCCCATCACCTTGAAAGGAGTAAAGATGGGGTTTGGTATGTGATGTTGGTAGTTGACATAAGAAATGAACCTTTGATTGCATGACCTACCAAACACATTGAGAAGGAGTTAAGCTATGTAACAGTCTAATAAATTCCATAAATGTAGTTTCAATGCAGATGTTGTACCCCTTGGATATTGATGTATCAACTAAATACTTAGGTCTTGTATCCCTTTTTACACATCATGTACTAGGGTTAGGGTTTTGGATATTTAATGTATTTTCATCCTTTAACATCATACTTTATGTTAAAAGGAATTTTTGGCATCTTGTAATGTCTTATTGCAAATGAGCATAAATGACATTCTCTTTTCGGAAATAAGCTACCACCATTCTAGCTAGTTTGTATCACATCTCATTTTACAGTCGTTATACATTTAATTCATTAATAGAATTTGGGTGTCACTCTCTTATTGTGTTCTCTGTAATATATTTGCGTGTTTCCATTTGCATTTTTTCCTTCATTTCATTCTCTAGATAATATAGATCATATGATGCCTCACTCTATCCACCATGCCACATCTACAATATTATTTCACTGAAGTGGCATATCCTTATGTTGGAATTTAACTCCACATTAAGAATTTCCTTCTAATTTTATATGTGTGAGATTAGTGTGTGTTTTGTGAATAATCCCATGCATAGGAAGTGTGCATGGAGGTGGTTTAAAGGTGCCCATTTCCTACACCAAAATCTTTGCTAATCCGAATGTTTGGCTTTGGGAAGCAATCCCTCAAGTTGATGTGATACCATATTATCTCACTCTGATGATAACATCGTTGGTGATTCGATGTCATGCCTTGTGGGCCCTCTTTGACTTGTGCCTATTATCTATGTGACAATACTATCTCACTATAATGACACACACACACACACATGTAGGAATTTTGTTCCAAATTAGCACTTTGCTTCTAATTATGTGTGTTTGATGAATAATCCCAAATGCAAAGTAACTGAGAAAATATGACTTATAATGCATTCCTTGCAACAAAAGATTTGTTAATCTAGACATTGTTTTTTAGGTGCAGGTTTTTGGGTTGACATGATATCATCTTTTATTATAATACTAACTTCCTTGTTAGTTTTAGTGTCAATCCTTGTGGGCCATATTGAATTGTAGTTGTTATGTATGTGATATCTACAATACTATCTTAATATGTAACTGCAGTTTTGTTACACACTAATACTTTCCTAATTGTGTGTATGTGTGTGTGTGTGTTGTGAATAGTCTCCACATGCATAGCCATTGTGAATAAAAGTGCTTAAGGAATTATTTACAACAAAATATTTGCCAATTTGGAAGCTATATTTGCGGTGCAAGTCCCCCAGTTGATGTGACATCACCATCCCTTACTTTGGTACTAACATTGCTGGATATTTTCCATGTCATGTCTTATGGGCCATCATTGGCTTGTGGTTGTTATTTGGGTGATGTATACAATACTATGTTTTTTAAGTGGCATATATGTATATTGGTATTTCATTCCATATTAATACTCTCTTTATAATTTTAGTTGTGTGTCCTATTTGGATTTCCTTCCAGATTAACACTCTCTTAATTATGTGTGCCTTGGGTGTGTTTTGTGAATAAACCCACAAGCATAGAAATTGTGAGTAGAGGTGGTTTTAAGGTTCTACCCACACCAAAATATTTTTTAGTCTAAAATTTGGCCTTGGGATACAATTTCCCAAGTTGATGTGATAGTGTCTATTACACCTAAATCTCGTCATCATGAGTCCTATGTGATCAACTCAGTGCCTTGATCAAGTTCTGGCTGATCTAGAGCAAGTTGCTTATCCTTTATCCACATTTTCTAGTTAGGCCGACGCAACTTGTCTTCCAACAAGAAGTTCCTGACTAGGCTTGGTGTAGAGTGCCATCTGGCAGCCTGCGCCAGTGGCTTAGGTTTCCTTCATTCAAACTGCGCTTGCCCCTTCCTGGCGCAAATTTTCCTCATGCAGCATGCGCCGAGCTTGGTTTAAATGGATAAATGAGACCTTCGAGCGACTTCTCGAAGCATGATGAGGTGGATGGTTATCCCTAATTCATAGGTGAACTGTCCTTCGGTTCCCTAACCTCAAGGGATGATCCCTTAGCCTTCTCCCCATAATATTCAACCTACTCTATCCACTTGGTCCTATAAATATGAAGCTCCTCTCCATTCCAAAGGGGGGAAAGTCTATAGTAATCTCATGCTGGTGAAATTATCTTAGGTGACTCTCACTCATCCTTGAGAGGTTTACTTCATCTTTGGAGGCTTGGCTTGGTTTGGCTTGTTGGAAGGAAGGTTGCGATGTTAAGGAATATGTAGTAACGTCTCTTTTTTTTTACTCTCCTTTATACAATTAATACAATCTATTCCCATATACATTATCGTGTTGCTGATGTGTAGAGCTTACTTCCTTAACTATTAGCTTAGATAAATCATATGTGATATATGCTTTTACTGTTTGATTGTTTCCACTTGTTCAGCAGGACTTTGCAGCTGCAGATCTTAAGGCAATGTAGCATTGGATCAAGCAAAGAGCAAGAGGACTTGCGAATCCCAGGTAAGAGACCCATTTATCTATTTGCATTTCTGTTGATATAGTGAAGCTGATTCTATTCTGTGTTTATTTGTTCTAGATCCACTTGGAATAGGGAGATCTGGCCTTTAAGTCCGCTTAGGTAGATTGTCCGAAAACAAATCTGGCGACCATACAGCGAAGTCTTTAGTTTTGATTTCAGTTTGAATGTGTTGTTCATTGATTTCTTAGTGAGCCATTTCTTTGCCTCCTGAGCCCCTCCCATCATCATATTTTCTTGTTGAAGAGTCTGTTAACTTTCCCTGATTCTATTTGGATCAGTATCGGGCCATTTTTTGTTTCATTGTTTGGAGATCTCTGTTTTTTGCCATTGGTCATTCGCCCAATGCACCTGGGTAGTACATCCAGTGCGCTGTATCCCCTTAAGCGCTTACTTCTTTTGAGAATACTGTGCCACTGACGCATTTGAATTTCATACAAACTACGCCGCCGACGCTGTAGCCTTGTACATAGTGTGCACCAGGCTCTCTGAGCATAACAGTAGAGTGCGCCAGCCTTTCAAGCCTAGCGCTTGGTACATTTCCTCTCCAAATTTTGATTTTGACCTGACCAACATGCCTCTGTGTTGTATCTTCCAGTTAGAGACTTGTTTACTCACCATTGATTGTGTTGAATTTTGGGTTCCATTTGGTCAAATAAGAGTTTCAGTGGTGGCGGGAAATTTCAATCCCCCATGGTTATCCGCTCGATCTTGCATTCCCTTATCACCTTGCCAGATCTATTCAGCATGCTAGATCTGATTATAAACACTTCCTGCACTTAGCCATTTAGTTTGGGTTGCATTTGCTCGATGTTAAGTGACTTGAGTGTCTTTGAATACATTTGGGTTCTTGTCTTTTTTCTTTGAGAATTTCCGATTCATTGGAGTGCTGCAACCAGTCTCTTGTTTTCTGCTGTTATATCTGAAAAGCATTATTATTATCAGATCTTGTTTTGATATATGCAAAATCAAAAGTGCTTCATTCTATCTATTTTCAAGATCATTTGGAAATTGTTGTGGAATTGTTTCATGCTTTGGAATTCATTATTTATATCTTTGAGAAGTTTGAAAAGGTAATTAGTTGATTATATTTTTCTTAGTTATGAGTCTTTCATATCTTTGAAAAAATCAAGTGAATTCAAGCTCTTGCAAAGTATTTCAAATTTGAAACATTCTATGCAGGTTTGGTCTTTTTGTGCTTTTTAGTTCATCATTTACAGGAATTGAGAGTTGGTGCATTCTAAGCAGAAATCCTCCTTTTCATCATTACTTAGGTTCATGCTAGCTTGAAAATATAAAAAGAAAAAGTTTTGATTTGGTTCGTTATTTTTTGTGTTTTGTTGGAAAAAACGAAAAGAGTGCTTTCAAACATCTTTGGTAGATTTTTGAACTTTTTTGGTTTCTTATCTTTTAAGACCATTGGAAAAAGAGATTTATCCTTACCTTAGATAGACTTCATCGAAAGAAAAAGGAAAATATGCACCTTCATGTAGCTAGGGTTGCATTATTTTGAAATTCCTGTCTACACCTCATGCATTCACATAACCGCATAAGATAAAATTAATCAGTAGCGTTAGGTTAAAATATACTAGTAACTTGTGTGATAAGTTAGTGACGTGTTCCAGTGTCGTAAAACGTGGCAGTTGTCATTATCTGCCTACACTGCATCCCGAGGGCCTGTAGTTCTTCCATGTACCAACTGGTATATCAAAGGCTCTTTCACGTACCCTTGGGTATATCGAAAGGCACTTCATGTACTCGATAGTATATCAGAAGGTTCTTTTCGTACGGTTGTGCATTAGACAACACCACTACGGATTTGCACTCCCACGTACCTTGAGTATATCGGAAGACTCTCCTAGGATTTTTGAAACCAACTGAGCTAACCATTTGGCTGTCTTGGCAGAGAAATACACCGAGAACAACACTCGGGGATCTACTACGCACGTGCTTCTAGGTAGTCGGGTTATACGGTTAGGGGTACGATCCTAATCCTCCCTGGTTATGCTATGAAAAATTGGGCCAAGTATAACTGTTGGACCTTGGGGTATATTGTGAGTTTCGATGCCTTGAAAATCCTGTGAGGTTCCATACTTTTGAATCCACACCTATCACATAAGTTTGCTTTTGGCCCTTAGTTTGTGTAGATTTTGGATTACTTTTCTTTTTGTATAGAAGACACTTAGGAGAAATTTTGCTTCAGTCATTCTGGTTGAAAAACCTTTGAGAAGGTCCCGTAGACTTTTAAACTTGCCACCCGAATACCCCCTTAATCAGGAGGTGCTTTCGAGGGCAAACATGGATCCACCAGCTGTTGTCATGTCACTTGAAGAAGAAAACTCCACCATGGAGTCAGGAGTAAATTTTTCACTTCCTTTGAGTCCACTAATCACTGATCCTCCAAGGTCTGTGACCATGGAACCGTCTACTTCACAAGACACGTCTTTCCACCATTCGTCAGTAGGAGAACATGGGGCTGTAGAATGGTTCAATCAATCCCAGGATGACCATGTATCCACAGCTTTTGGTCCATCTGCATCCTTTTGGGAAACTACGCTAGGGAAACAATGGGCCCACTTTTCTTTACATCCGGGGTTAGAATCTTCTCCCCCTTACTGGATTCCCAGTAGCGAGCTCTTGGCTCCAGTGCACGAGCAGATCACCCAATTACGCCAACGTGGTGATTCACTTCGGCGCCAGAGTCTCTCATGGAGAAGAGACACCTCGGAAGTGCCCATGTCTCAACATACCCCAATTCGTTCTCTATCTTTCACTTCACCGGAAACAACTATACATAACGTGACCACTTATGAAACTGTTCAACCCTCATTTCCTGCGAGTACACCTCTTAATTAAGAGACCGGTTCCATACCCCAGATGACTCAAAACATTGAAGGACAATTTCCCAACACCTCACATGCTACTACTAGAACGCTACCCCCTCCTCCCCCACCCCAAAACTCAAGGGGAGGATACTCTTTACCTCTTAATTTCATCATAAGTAGTGTTCCTCCACTAGTAAGTAACCACCAACCTATTGTGAGTCAATCATCAACCAGTGGTCAAAACATCATTACTGGGGGGAAACCCCTGTTCGCTAGCCATAATATGAGTGGAGGGATTCCAACTGGTCATTCCGTTGGTAGCTCCTTACCAGTTGCAGGACCTACCACGGGATTACCTCATGGTGGGGGATCATCCAACCTACCTCAATCATTATGGATTCATATGTATTCGGGTAATTTTAACTCCGCGTCGGGACAATACCGCCAGGGAAACATGGTTACCGGGGTACCTTATCCCGGAAACTCAAACACTTGATGGGGATATCACAATGTTATGCCAATTGGACCCCCACCAACGTTTCCTCAACTCCCACCACCCCCACCACCGTTTGTTCAACCTCCACCTCCTTCCGGAGGCGGTGGGCCCCCACCTCATTCCGGAGGGGGCGGAAATCCACCTTCTGGCGGAGGCCCACCTCATTTTGGTGGCGGCGGCCCACCCTACTCTGACGGAGGAGGCGGAGGCCAACCTCATTCCGGCTGCGGTGGCCCGCCCTACTCCGACGGAGGAGGCGGAGGACCGCCTCATTCTGGAAGCGGTGGAGGACCGCCACCTTCTGGTGGAGGGCCACCCTATTCTTATGGCGGAGGCGGAGGGCCATCCTATTCCAGAGACGGAGGCAGAGGACCCCCTTATTCCAGCGGCAATGGTGGTCTCCCCCCTTTCTACGGGGGCCCACCTTATTTCGGTGGTGGAGGATTCCAACCTTTTGGCAGTGGAGCACCCTATTATGGCGGCGGAGCACCATCAGGTCCACCACCCAACCCAGGCGACACACCCCCTTATGGCCAATTCCCTATGGGGGCACCTTACAATCAGTCGATTCAAGGTCCTACTGGTTCGCAAATGCCATACCAATACTACCAGTATCCGCAGCCCAATCAATAGCTTCCGTTTATGGCTACTTTAGACCTACCAGACCTGTCTTGTTTGACCAATGATCCATCCTTCACGGTTATAATTGGCCACCCATTCCGGTTAAGTTACCTTCTGATATTCCAAATTTTGATGGCAAACCTGGTGAAGACCCGAAGAACCATGTGATGACATACCATATATGGTGTTCATCCAATTCTTTGATGGATGATTCGATCCATCTGAGGTTATTTCAAAGGACCCTCATCAGTACAGCTGCCAAGTGGTACATTGAACTACCACTGCACTCGTTCCCTGATTTTCGTTCTTTAGCTATGTCATTCCTCACTCATTTCCAGTTACCCATCCACTATGAAACTCGTACGGACTTACTGAATTCTCTCCGATAGACCACCACAACTCATATATCCGATCATATCCATGAGTGGCGGAGGAGACGACATCTCGTTAAGGCTCCCATTCCAGACCAATTATTAGCTGACTGGTTTACGAAATCTCTTATACCTACCGTATCTAGAGATGTAGCTATGGGTGGGGCCGTCACCGAAGAACAGGCTATCTCTCGTGCCCACTACTTAGACCTTGTCTATGCGCAATCCGACACTTTGTATAATATCGTTCCTGACGCCCCCCGTCCTACCTACGATCCTGCAAAATCGCCCCAGGGACCTCATGCCGGCGACATTATTGGTTCCGTCCACTCCTAGCCTTCTACTAAAACCGGTGGATCCTTGAACCACCATGGTTCTTCCCCACCCTCGCCACAGGATGGAAGTAGCACCACCAAGTCACCCACTCCTGCTCCCACCGAGGAGGTGAATTTTGTTCAGTCAGATTCTCCTCATAAATCCGATGGCAAGAAGAAAACCAAAGGTAAACCCAAGAAGTCTTCCAACCAGCAGGAACATAAGAACCCTCCCGAAGGCATGAAATAGAAACGGAAGGTCAAGTGACATGTTATCAAAGGGGGCTTGTTGGGTTTATTTTAGCCATGTGACATGTTTGGCCCCCATGCACTGGCACGCCCCTATAAAGGGGTTATTACCCAAGTAGAATCCATCATAGTCATGACTAAAAGGACGTTCCATAACATGATGTTCCACCTCTTAATAGATGGTAAATGCTTAGTTAAAATATTAGGGAACATATTACAATACACAGTATGTTGTATGCCTTCAAGCTCCTATTCACCAATCAAAGGTGGTGAATAATACAATAAGTTATATTATTTAGTTAAAGCTAACAATGTTATAAATCCAACACTATCGCACTATATCAAGTGGAAGACCCCAACTTGAGATTATTATAATTCACTTAGTAGATTGAGTATCGTATTTATAACATACCAGCAATGTAAAATCAAACTGGGTCAAAAATGTCACCTATAAAAGTTAGCCTTGAGCAAAATAATCTCTTGAAAGATGTTGTGAAACATAAATGCTAGTGTCTTTACCTAATGGTGTAAATCTTCAACAAAGATAAATTGTTTGGTGCAAAGAGCATCATGGATACTAAAATAAGGGCATAGCCACTGGCCCGACATGATAATTTTGAATTCCTCATAGTAATATCCTACAATCACTAAGAAATGAATCTTCAAATTGAAGTTCCTTTAAAGTGTTTCCATATACTAAACATATGAACACGATTTGGATAGCTAGTTCTATTAGGAACCCATGTCAACCCTTCTATTTACTTTGTTAGTATATTGTTGTTGGACGCATATGCTTTGTAAGTCGTCCTGTAGTATTTGTTGATCCACACTTTGTATTATTGTTGTTGGACGCATATGCTTTGTAAGTCGTCCCGTAGTAATTGTTGATCCATATTTTGTATTGGCCCATGGTTTGTATTGACACATGGTATTGGCGCCTAGACTTAGTATATAAGTTTATGTTGAGACCAATGAAGGTACCGTGAAGTTATTTGTATTGAGCTTGCTCAAAGGAGGTTGCCCCCTCGAAGTGGCCTGCGATCAATATAAAAGTGATTTTGAGTTCCGTTATTTCTGTTATCCGATGTATTTTCATTAATTAATTGTTGCAGGTTCTTCACAAGTTCACTTAGAAAATCAACCAATATTGGATGAAAGGTGCCTTAAACTTGCATGAGACAAGCTTGGCCATTCATAAACTTTGCATACATAACTAAGTAAAGTGAGAACTATAGAAAGCATGGATATCTTATGGAAATGGAAATATCCCCCCACTATATTGTGAACGTTTACAAACAATCCCAGAAAGATTCAACTATTAATTTTTTACTTGTTCCATGATAAAGTGCCCAACCTTAGATATTTTTCCTAAAATGGCAGATGCTTCAGTGATCGTGACTTTGTTGATGCACTGTGAGAAAGAGAAAGGTTGTCCCTAAATACCTATCATAACTTCATTGGTAAGATCTGCAGCTGATATAGAGCTTCTTGATACACAGAACTTGTATCTAAAAAAGGTAAAGTCCATAAGAAATAGTTCAAGACTTTCTCACGGCAGTAGAGCACAAAGAAACTAACAAAAAGTACTAACAAACTCTTTATACTTCCCTAGTTTTAAGTGAACAACATAATTAGCACACAAGGCCCAAAGGAAACATTTCAAGAATTTTCAAGGATAATGTATTTAAGAGAGTATTAACGTGGAATCAAATCCCTTCATAAAGACATGCCACTATAGTAAGATAACTTTCAATTATGGACTTCACGTCCAAGAATGTGGACACTACGTACTAGAAGTACTATAAAAAGATGTATTTAAAAAGACGTCAGAGATAGAAGACACTAAGTATAAAGAAATGAATTCAGCGAGATGTCAAAAACAAAAACATACACTTATTTTTTCAACTGCTTCCTTATGAAATCCATTGAGTGGGTTGTGACTTTGTCCACCTTGTTGCAGACTATAAGTACTGGGACTTTCTTCTTCACTACAGGTATCCTAGTCATTACATCATAGAGATACCTTCAATCACCACATCAAAAGCATTACCTCATGAGAATCATCTAATGCAGGGGTTATAGCTCCAGTATAATTGGAACACACACATTAAAGGCCATCAAAAAGCTAATAGACAGAAAGCTAACCCTCCTTAAACCAAGACAAGGAGATTCTGAAATCAAAAGAGATCAAGGACATTACTCAATTGTTGCTTGACCGTTCGGAAAAAAATCCAAAGCATCGACCATGAATACAATCCAAACAACCTGAGATAATAACTCGTCCAGCTTAGTTCTCAATCTTGATGACCCGACACATCCACTACATGAACTCGCTTTATATTTCCTTTCTACATTTAACAATGTATAATAGTATCTTAGATGAAGTGAAATAAAGGTACATATAAGTTTCACTAATAAATAAATCAACTGACTCTAGCAGAGAAAGTTACATTGCCCTATTATTGTTGAACCACTCAAGGACACAGGAAAAAAACGTTTTTTGAGTTTTGTGGAAGCCCCTCTGCTAGTTTAATGGACAACGTTTCTTTTGTTCTTTTTCCGAGCTTTGTGGACAACCCCTCCAGCCATTGTTGTTCTACACGATGTTGCTTGATTCTTGTAAGATCCTTAATACATAAAGAGCAGGTTTAACACCCAGAATATGCCTGCATCCATATCCTCTACAAAGAATGTAGAATATAGGTTGGATGCTTTCAATCCATAAATTCTTTCATGAGGAGAACGGGTTACTATGAGGAGAATGGGTCACTATGAGAAGGATGCATTAAGAATAATAATTAAAGAATACTGTCCCAGACAGGAAAATGCGACCGTGCTAGACAATAAACAAATGGTTGTAAATTTCCTATTAGCCAGGGCTCACCGAACGGAAATGAGCATACTTAATAAAGGGGGAGGGCTCACTGGACATAGAGGAATGGGTATAGAATAACTCTCTCATTTTTGTTTTAAGGTTGAGATTTGTCAATAGTTTATAGGTAAAATATAATAAACTTGGCTGAATAAGCTGGAACGAGTACTCTAAAATAGAAACCTTCTTTTGCTTGCTACCAAGCGAGGTTATGAGGGAAGAGGCTCTGGAAGCAAGAAGCAGACTTACATACTTTACATACTTGGCTTTCAATACGTATTTGTGGGAAAAGTGAGGGTTTAATAAAACTCTTTAAAAATTTTGGAATATCATTAAACCCATGGAAAAGGGAGGGAGCCTTTTTATTATCTCATTTATTTTGAAGGCACCCGAAAAGGAGTTTCCTTATTTACTCACTTGGGAAAAACAAAAATGTAATGGGATAAGAAAGGGGTATTTTAAAAGGGGAGGGTTTGGTCGTTTAATAAGTATGACTTAATAAATATTGAAAATGGGTTTTAATTAATAAAAGGATGGGAAATTTCATAAGAATGATGACATGGGTTTTTACATTTTCAAAATTAATGGAAAAGGGGAAGCAATGTGGGGTTGGAAACAAGTTGAAGTTTATTAGGAGGGGAAGGTTTTTCTTATCTTTTCAAAATGGAGGATATTGGTATTTTTTTGAAGGAGATACCCAGAGGGATACATTTTTTACATTTTCAACATAGACGCAAAGATGGTACTCATAAATGGATGCAACAAAGTAATTATCGAAGGACACACTTTCAACAAATTTTAATTGAAAGGATATTGATGACTCATACTTGCTGAAACTTCGACCGAATGTTGAGAGGGTCAAACGGTAATGGTTTTTGTCAAAAAAAATACATATATGATAAGTGTGACAAGCTGAACGCAATGGTATAAAAATCAATACATGATGATGCACATGGAGAGAAATGACAAATCTCCAAAACTTAACTCGACCTTGACATGATGATGCATAAGTTGCAACTTAGAAAGTCTGTCATAGGGGTCGTACGGAAGTGAAAATGGTGAAACACGGTATGGACATGACAACAAGCACATCTCCCTAAACACGACGGTGCAAATGGAATGATTTTGCAAAAAAATTCAGTATGTTTTCCTTTGGAATCATGTTCCAATGCTTTAGAATCATGTCGATTTTGATCATCGACACCTATATCTTTAGTCTTAATTAGATTGTTTTGACCAAACACAACATCCCTCGATTTTTAGTCACAATTAAGGTTTCTTAAATTGAGCGAATTAAGGTCACTCGGGTCTCTAAATCCATCTAAAATGTTACCGTTTACTCAATTTTAACATTGCATATGGATTTAGGACCCTCTTTAAAGGGGGTATCTGAATCCATCTGCAGTGTTAAAATTTAGTAAATTGTACAAATTCATTGTCAAAATTGTAATTTTCCATTGTCGAGGTGAAACAACTAAAAATGACTAACATAAGTGACTAATTCATATTCTTAGTCATTGTTATCTAATCATATTTGTATTACTATGACTAAATTAGTTGTTTATGTTAGTAATTTTTATCTTAGTCACTTGTTATCTAGTCTAATATTTTATTCCGTGACTAAATTAGTCATTTTTAGTTGGACCACTTAAAACTACTCAATTTTGGTCATTTATCCCTTGAAAAAACTGTGGTGACTAAATTTTTTAGTCGTCCGGTCACTTGTCTCTCATTTTATATTAGTGTCTGAACTATGAAAAGCTCTGATATAGTAGAAAAAGGGGTGTTCGTTCTCCATAATAGCACTAATTTCTCTTTATTCGTGACATTGAATCTCAATTTCATAAACAATATCTTTGTTATCTTCATGGTGTTCAAAATAATATTAAGACAATTTTGGAATACACTGGACATACGAACAAGGATTAGTGAAAGTATGGTTTTGAGTTGGTTCATCTGTAAAATGCTTTGGATATTCCAATAGTTGGCTCACCAAAACAAATTGAAAACTACAACTATTTATTAAGATTTGATAAAATATTTCTCCTAGAAAAGAGGTTCCTATTTCCCACGTGTTGGAAATCAGAGGAGGATTGTGTCTTTATGATTATCACAACCTCATATAGATTTCCATTTAAGAAGATAATGAAAGCGGGAGTGGGTGTATTAAGCATCCTGAGTGATGTGAAGGAGACGAGGATGTATAAGACTGACGATTGCTTACGTCTCAGGTACTAGGCAATGATGACGAAGAATGTAGGAAGATTAGCCGTGGATATGAAATCCAGTCTGAATTGTGGGATAATGATAGAAGTAGTTATGAGAGAACGTGGCAGAGAGGGGACGTATAGTGGAAGCATCTCAGGGTATGATATGAGCATTACTTCCGAAAATACCTAGGCGTTTTCATCCAAACAAAAGGTGAGTAGTGGTGGTTGTTCTTGGCAATGGTCTCTTCGTGAAAAGGGTCAATGGAGACGAGGGGATATGGGAGAAGAGGGAGGAAAAGGGGAAGGGGGTGGCAGGGGATCCTAGATCCACCACAAAGTAGAGGAAAGTTGGTTAAGCGGCCTAGTTTTTCAAAACAAGGATCCCTACTACCATCTAGGAGGAGATTGAGAGCATTGAACAAGGTTTAGAGGAACAAGTTAACGAGATGAAGCCTAAGGAGAAGTTCGATGAACTCGTAGAGTGGGTGCAAGACCTTGGGTCCACTCATGGGATACTGATAGCGTATGATAGAAAAATTGCAACATATTGGGTGATGAAGGGCATTCTTTTCCATGTCCTGATGGAGAGGATTGAGAAGGAAGCTGAGGATTTGGAGTCGATACATGTTTGGAAGGAGCATAATTCATACTGTCGTCTGATGTATCGCAAGATAGGCATCATTACCAACAAAATGGGGGTTTGGTTCCTTCCCCTTCCAGTCCAGGGGGAGGGGAATGGTGTGGCTCATCCAAATCCTGGACAACTTGCGACCAATCAGGAGAGGAACATGGTGGATCTATAGCAGCATGGTCATCAAAATCTAGATATCGTTGATGGAAACATTCAGGGTCTGTAATTCCAGTGTTTATTTCTTGCACTGTTACGAAATTTAGTCAGTCTAAGTATAATAGGATAGTTGTTATCCTAGTTAGTAGGAAGTTTGTAGTCATTTTTCATCATATTTTTGTCATAAGATGGTCTATTTTATTGGAAGTATGTGGAAATATATTTCAAGTCCCGTCAGTAGATATCCTCAAAACAGTGAGATGGTTTAGAGTATGTTAGTCAAGGAAGGGACGATCATCAGAGTTTGTTCAAATTTTTATATCCAAAACTATGAAAGGGAAATTGTAATGTTGATCATGTAAATTTTTGAAGTAATAGAATATACTATATCCTTACAAAATTTTTTATTGAACAACAATGATCAAATGAAAGAATTATAGGGTATTTTCTCTGTAGATATCCTTGTGTATTAACCGTATAGTTGCATAGATGATTCAATAAAATTAAAGTGAAAGAAGGAACATGAAACTATGCATCCTATCTAACCCCATATTTCCATTCAATGCACTAAAAAAATAATGACATATTGACCACACTAGGTCAATTAATAGAGTTCTTAACTAGGTTTCATGTAAATAAGAAAAAAATAAAAATATACTTTTACTAGGGAAAAATAAATATAGTAGGCATCCAAGGAGGGAAAGAAAAACTACTTGATGTACATGGTTGTGTTGAGATTCCCTTGAAAAACAAGCTTGAATATATCATCTCCAAATATAATCAATGAAAACTTAATACTCAAGTAATCAATGATACATAAAATGTTAATCACTAAATGCATTAACTATGTAGCAACTTCCTAAAGTGGAAATGTTGGTAGACTAATATATGAGGATGGGATAAAGCTAAAGACACCTTGGAGAACCCAAAATATAACAAGGAAGATGCCAATCTATTGAAGAATGTTCTAGGATATTGGGCCTCAACTATAACTAGAGTGGACCATCCCTGGATTTGGCATGGCAGACCTGATTGGATACAAGGGAATTAAAATAGTGCAAAGCTCTCCATCTTATTATCATTTGGAGTATCTAGATTGCAAGAAACTGGGACATTTTTCAAGAAAAAATATCAGTCCCGGAACAAATTACATCACAAGGTGACAATCATTTCCTTCTTTCCCCGAGAGAAAGGTTTAGCTAGATATGTCTGTAGGATTCAAGAAGAGGAGATAGATAAATCCAAGCCTTAGGGTTATTTTGATGGAGTCTCACAAGGAGAAAATTCATCCTATGGATGGGGATACCTTCTATACCTGAGTGATTCACACTATTTCAAGATGAAAATGGGTATGGGATAGGGAACAAAAAATTATGCAAATTTATCAACCCTTAAAATTATCATCATTTTTTCCATAAAGAAAGGATGCAAGGACCTCAATATTTTCAGTGACTCTATGCATGTGATAAATTGGGCAATGGAACACAACACTACTACAAATTAAGATTAACGCCACTTCTTGAGGAAATAAAAGTTCTACAGAATTGTTTTCATAGTTTTTCTTTCCTTCATGTCTATAGGGAGTGTAACGAAGAAGCAGACAGGCCCCCCCCTTCAAAAGAGGGCCTCAGGATGGCACTAGGGCAGTGGAAAATTACATAATTTAAAGATGGGGAACAAACATAATTCTATAATAGGCCATTCATAGAAGGAATATTCCCATTGCTAAAAAATTAAACAACAATCATCAATACTCTACAACATCATGGAACCTTGTCACGTACCCACCTATCTATCCAATTTGTGGAAGGGAACATGCCGGCAAATCCTGGAGCTTTTACATAAACTCAACCCATACATTAGATTCACAGCCATAAAAGAGAAGTGTGCAGATGGAATTTAAACAAACATGCACAACATAAATGAACTCATCCACACACATATTACATGACTATTATTCAATTTAACACAGTCAACAAATTAACACATTTGCAGAAGTAAATACACAATAAAGTACTCATCTTGATGTAATGATATCCCAACAACTAGCTATGTCACTGCAACGTTCCTCCCAACCGTAGGTCTCTGCCTAGCCTGTATTATTTCAGCACTCAGAGACCACCCCCGAGCTGCGCATGATATCTACAAGGAACTTGGGACTCGCAAACCCTGCACGACCAACGCAATGGATACCCAATTCAACCATGGATTCACATAATAGAGTCTATGGGTTTTCCCCAAAACGTGGGCACACCAAAAACGGATTGTGGGAAGAGGGAATCAACCCCAGGGAAGAAAACCGATTTCTCCCATAGATGTATGAGCATTCAGTGGGCCAAAACGGCCTCAATTAAATCCCAAATCGTTTCCCTTCTCTTCCCCACTGTTAGCCACAACAAAAATTCCCTTCCTAGCTAGAAAAACGAAGGTAAACACAGGAAATTCATGGAGGGAAATGCCCACGAAGCTCTAAACTCGTGATGGAGCAAGACTGATGGTTGAATAAAGGCTTGGGGAGCAATTTCGTGGCCCTTTACTTTCCCAAGAAGCCAAACACGAATCTCTAGGAAGGGTGGCTTTCCCATACTCGAATTTGGACAACCATACCTCTCCATTCCCCAAGGCATTAACTACCTCAACCAATTCTTTGGAGAAATGAATGATTGGGTACAAAAGTCAACATGGGTAGTTGTGGGTTCATGGGTTCTCTCATTGACACTTGGCTTGACTTGATTGGCTCCAATGGTTTGAATGTTTCCCTCCCAATTCCTTGTAACATCATGCCCCCATCTCTTGTTGCATTGCATAGCTAGTTGTGGGCTTTTATATAAAAATGCATATTTACAATTCCCATGGTTCACTAGCACATGGGTAGCATAATATCAAATAATTGCCTCTTCTAGATCGAGTGTTCACTAGCAGGGCCTTGGCCTTGAGCTCCACGCTAGGAATCATACATAATATGCATACAATATTTACATTATAACCCAAAATATTACAAGGGTCAAAGTGGTGATGTGACAATCCCCTCCCCTTGGAATAACACCGTCCTCGGTGTTCCAATTACTTAGGAATACATACACGCTATATACATGTCCAAAATTCACAAAATATGGCAGGTCTGTCCTGCATTTCACCCTTTACTTGGGTTTTTGGGACCAAGTCCTTTGGTCTTCACAAACTGCTCCTGCTGGCTGGGACCTTCTAGCTCTGCGTGAGGGCATTGTTCCAAAACAATCCCTTCCCGCTGACCTACAAGTCTAGAAACTTTATGGCAGCTACCCTCTTGATGTTACATTGTTGGGCAGTCACGGAGGCAATGATTTCCTCCACATCCCCAACATTTCATTGGTTGCTTTACCCTTTCCTGTTCAAATTCCTTTGAGTCTTCCCACTTGGAACATTTCTTAATCGACCGATTGGATGAATGCTTCTTCATGGATCCACTTTCCTTTACCTTACTGATTGCTCCCAGAATAATTTTTACCTCTTTTTGCAAACGAATAGAGTCTTGCAAAACCTTGTGGTTCATCTCATTCTGTTGCCTCTGTAGCTTGAGCATCTCCCCAAGATTTTCTTGGGTCCTGGCAATTGTTTGAAGAAGACTTTCGGCCAACTCTAATAGCCCTTGGTCTGCTGCCATGGTCAATGGAAACAATTGAACACACTTTGCTTACCAGCAACACTTTCTTGTGCCGACTGCAACCAATTGTTTCAATTTCTTACCTGTGAAAGTCATCATGGAAATTCTTTGTTAGGACAAGCATAACATGAACATTAAAATTAGTCAATTATTTTTCCAATTGACATGGAATGTCCATGATTTATTCATGGGACTTCCAGACTTTCATGCTTTCCAACATACACATGAACTCAGTCATGTTCATTCTTTCACAGGAAATTTACTATTTCAGCATTCACAATTCATCTCAAGCAATTAAACACAATCTATTTTCAGCCATGACATGCACTCAACAATCTTTTGTTTTATAAATGCATCAATTGAAAGGAAAGAGAAGAATAGGATTTTCTCCCTCTTAGTCTTGTTCTATTATGGAGCTACACCATCGCTGTGGTTTCATGCTCCTTAGTCTCTTTCACTTTAATGTGAATGCTTTGACTTTCCTTTCTTGGCTATGACACTTAATGTCTAAGGTCTGTCTAAGGATTTTCAACTAGGAACCCTCCTCCATAGTTGCCTACAGAACCTTTGGCTGCTATGACCCACTCATATCCACTAGCACCATCTTTCATTACTGCTCATAATGACCTCTTTAGGACGGTCACATGTCCACATGCATCTCTAGGATGCTTTCATAATCCTTGCTTCCAACAATACCTACACTCAAACATTGAATCAATTCACATGTTTAGTTTATTTTCATATGGTTTATCTCTAAACAAGAGTTTAGGAAATCATAACCAAATCATATACACACATATATTCATAAGCAAGAAGCTGCAAGGTAACCAAATACTTATATGTATTGGATGTCTTCACTTTATTCCACGGGATCCTTCTTTGCTTTACGAGCCTTGGATTTTTCGTGAACACAATTATGAATGTTGGGCCAACACATAGGCTACTCCACAATCATTTGAATAGGAAATGCCAGGCCAGTATGGCGACTGGGTTTATCAATCATTTCCTTTAGCAATATGCTAGGCTAGTGCTCTGGCTGGTTTTATCAATTGTTTAAGGGGTGTTGGGCCAACGTACACGCTGCTTTACCATATCAAGTGTTCCATGCCCAACTAGTCACTCTCTGGACTTATCAAGAACTTATAGTCTTTCAGGGTCTTTCTTTCCTGTAATGACCAAGGTTTCCAACAAAGAAACAATAGTGCATCAGCTTAGCTGTTAGAAGACTTATACCTGAAATATTCATTATTCCAAACAAGACATAAATGAAAACGAATACTTATCTGTATTGTGTGTTTCCCCTCTGGTCCACAGGGTCCTGCTTCGCTTTGTAAGCCTTGGAATTTCCTATGGACTTGGATATAGTTAATGCTTAACCAGTACACCTCCCCATCGGTTGGATTTACCAAGCATTTGGTGATGCCCAACCAGTCCCATACCTGGTTGGCCCTTTCCAGTGCTCAGCCAGCACATTCGTTTGGGTCATCGACCAATGGAAGGAAATTGCGCCACCTGACCATTATAGGTCAAGGATCTACTATGGAGCCATAGGAATCTGAGGGTTTTCAGTCAGTCTTGGCGCCCACCCTCCTACTGCTGACCCAATAGGCATCTGAGGGTTTTCAGTCAATCTTGGCACCCGCCCTCCTACTACTGACCCAATAGACATCTTAGGGTTTTCAGTCAGTCTTGGCGCCTGCCCTCCTACTACTGACCCAATAGAGAATTTATGCCTTCACCAATGTCACCACACCTTCTTGCACCATAACCCTTCACACACACATCAACTCTTCATTCATACAAGGACGCCACTCCTTCTATTGTGCAAATCGGTGGTTCCTTTTAGGAATTTTATAGGTGACTTTCTTAACTGCAGGTTAGCATGGCCCCGCTCACACGAGGATGATACCCCTTTTTACTACACATATCCTTGGGTTTGTCCATCCCTTCCAGTATTATTTAGTGTGACCATAGAAAGGTTACCAATTCCTATACAGTCCTTCTGCGTACCCTTCTTCACTTTGCCTCATAATGTGCAGTACCAATTTGCATATGTGTAGGATGACAACACAAGAAGGATAAGCAGGCTTATCAGTATTGCTTCTCAAAATCGCAACCACATTCCATAAAATTCACTATCAAGTATTGAAACACCAGGAATGCGTCCATTCCCTTAGGGTGTAGTCAATATTGACAACCCTATCATGACCCACCACCAGAAAAGGTGTGCACCCCCTTTCCAATGTGAGCTATGTAGGACCTAATCATACTCAAGCAGTCTGAAATGATATATATAAATAAAGTAGAGCATGCTATGCATATTAACCCTAATAATTTAGACATGCATGTTCTATCTAGGGTCACAGAATACTCATTCATTTTGCAGATGTATCTTTTCTTCATTTGCGAAGAACGGGGGCTCCCTTCTCTGAGTCAACAGTGCTTCAGGTTTCCACCCCAATCTTTCCACATTCAATAATCCACACATGCCTTATTAGCATAGCTTTACCATCTCACTCTCATGGTTTTCCAACATACAGCTCAACTGAGATGTCATCCTTGAATTATGCAATGGTGTTTCACCCGAAACCCATTTCTAAAGCATGGGATCCTTCCCATGGAGTTTGGCTTCTGTAGGTCATCACACATGGTCTTCCTGCAATGTGTCTTCCTGGCACATTTATCAAATAGCCAAACAGTCAACAACATTTAACAATAATCATTCAATGGCATTAATAATTAAATTCAAGTATGAATTTGCAATTCTGTTCTCTACAGAAATTGATTTGCTTAGCCATGAGTCTGTTCTCATATCGTTTGGCTCTTTCTCATGGTAGATTCCAATCTTCATCATGGAATTACCCACATTTTCCATGCCCAAAATAATCTACCTGAAATCTAAAACATGAATCAGCCAAACGTTTTGTAAGTCTCTATGCATATAATCCTTTCATTGCTACAACAGTCACTGAAGTGATCTCAGAATTATAACACTCAATAACTCAAACACCCTCAGCTATTAACATTTGAAATGCAACGATATATATATATATATATATATATCATCATCATAATAAAATTGCAAGACATGGGTACACTATCCGTGCAATTTAAATAAACTGTAAATACTCATTACTTCAGATTCCATGCAATCTCTGTCCTTCCACAGAGCACTCTGGTAGCCCATCATCATGTCTACCTTTTTCATGCAATCTTTCTCCTGCATTCATAGCAACTCATGAAATGCTCTCAGTATTAGCAATGGTTCACCATTTCATCTATTATCTAAATGCATTGAAACCTATACCTATCACAACCGTGCATTCTCACATTGCATCTTAACATGTGCAATTACACATATGCATGCACATTCACAACATTTACATAATATTTTAATGTGCATTCACTCAATGCATAACTCTCAATACAACCTTGCATTAATCCATGAATACTATGCATTCCAACATATTATGGCCTAACCATGCCTATCTCATATGACATACACTACAACAGGACCATAAGTCATCACTTGCTTTGATTGTTAAACTCACAACCGACATACACAAATGGTATGATATAATTTCATATGAATGCATTGAGGTTTCTAAGAAACTATAGGGTGTAAGGCTCCTTGCCTTTACTTACCCACACCTCACCATACTCGGTGGGTTGACATTCACTTTCAGGCACTCAAAACCACATGCAAACCAATCAACATGGTTTAAACATAGTTGAAAGGATCTTACCAAATCCTCCTTCAATCATTCATGTAATTAAGCATAAATAACCATTACCTGCATGGCTGTCATTAACATCGCCTGATGTTACCTGATCAGTTGGCCTCTTACCAAGGCTACACAGTCCTTTTTCCAACATCATGATCACAGATTTGTTGCACCATCCTTTCCTCATAAGGCTGTTGGTCATATGCAACAATCATCATCCACGCCCTTAGTCATGCTCTGGTTGTCTTTGGTCCTATAACCATTGCAAACATGACTAGTTATTTAACAACCACCATAATCATCTTTAAGTGGCTCGTTGCATATGCAAAACCTCACTATTCTACCAATATGCAATATCATATATATACACAAGTATTTTTACATGCACTGTGCAATGTTTATCAATATGCCATCTAGTGCATATTCATTTCTCTTACATTTTCAATCATGCTTCTATGGTCATTATCAACAACATTACTGGTGATCAACCACAAGCAATACCATTAATGGGCTATTGCATGTGTAACCTCACTACCTTTTCCCATATGTAACATCATGCTCATGCATAAGCAATCCACATGCACCATGTAATAATTCTCTAATCATGCCCACTAATTCATATGCATTATTCTCTTGCATTTCCAGCATCCCTATGTCATAATTTTTAGTACATAAAACATAGGAATTATAAATATAACAACAATGGAGGAGTTAAGGAATTCCCCCTTTCCAATTCCTCATAGTAGCATGGAATTTCCTCTTCCGCATCATAGCTGATCCAGTTTCATGGGCTCTCTACCATGCACACATGCAATCATTAGCTATGATCTTCTCATGAATTAGCAATTCAATATATACATACGTGTATAACATTCATTCTTGCTATTCTCCAAATATGCAATTCTTATGCTATAAACATAAATAGTTTAAGGTGAGGAAATTCCTTATTGACATTGCCTTACTGCTCCCATATAATCTTTCTCACCATTGACGACGTCTCAAGGGGACGACGGGGGTCAAGGGGGCTTGCCCCCTTGTGGCTGGGCGGGTCAAGGGCAGCGCCCTCGTTTTTTTTTTTTTTGTAAATCCTTCAATTTCGCGCAATCTGGTGCATGAGTTCAAAGCCATTTTTCAACTTTCAGCACCTGAAATTTTTTCCTAGAAAATGGATGAGATTCCCTGTTTCGGTGGACTTGGCAATTCTCTTCCGACCCGTTGTGGACAAAATCGCCCATCTCTTCCACCGTTGCGGACCAACATGCCCATCTCTTCCGCCGTTGCAGAGAAACTCGCCCATCTCCTCCGCTATTGCGGAGCAACTTGCCCATCTCTTCCGCCGCTGCGGCAGAAACTCACCAATTCCTTCCGACACTGCGGCGAAAACTCACCAAATTTTTCCGCCGTTAACATTTAGAAAAAATTTCAAATTTTTCGCACCAACTCATCGAGTCCTTCCGCCGTTGCGGACCAACTCACCGAGTTCTTCCGCTGTTGTGGACCAAAACTCATAACTTTCCGCCGGATTTTTTCCTTCTTTTTCGGCGAACTTATTGATTCTCTGTCGGTTTGTTGCGGAGCAACTCGCTGAGTTCTTCCGCCATTTCGACAAAAACTCGCCAACTCTTTCCGGCGCTGTGGCGGAAACTCACCAACTTTTTCCGCCATCGCGGCGCAAACTCGCCAGCTTCCTCCGACATTGCGGCGCAAACTTGCCAACTGTTTCCGCCATTGCGGACGAACTTGCTGAGTTTCGCCGCCGTTGCGGACGAAAACTCGTAAGTTCTTTCCGATACAGACTTAGAAATTTTTTCAAAAACACTTAGAAATTTTTTTGAAAATTTGAAAGTTTGAAATTTTTTTCTTAACGGTTTGTGCTGGGCAGGAAGCATACTTACCTCTGCAATTTTGATAGGCAGCCCATGAAGGCCCAATGCTGCAAGCAACAGCTCTGATACCATCTGTCACGTACCCACCTATCTATCCAATTGGTGGAAGGGAACATGACGGCAAATCCTGGAGCTTTTACGTAAACTCAGTCCATACATTAGATTCACAGCCATAAAAGAGAAGTGTACAGATGGAAATTAAACAAACATGCACAGCAGAAATGAACTCATCCACACACATATTACATGACTATTATTCAATTTAACATAGTCAACAAATTAACACATTTGCAGAAGTAAATACACAATAAAGTATTCATCTTGATGTAATGCTGTCCCAACAACTAGCTATGTCACTGCAACGTTCCTCCCAACTGTAGGTCTCTGCCTAGCCTGTATTATTTCAGCACTTAGAGACCACCCCCGAGCTGGGCATGATATCTACAAGGAACTTGGGACTCTCAAACCCTGCACAGCCAAAGCAATGGATACCCAATTCAACCATGGATTCACATAATAGAGTCTATGGGTTTTCCCCAAAACGTGGGCACACCAAAAACGGATTGTGGGAAGAGGGAATCAACCCCAGGGAAGAAAACCGATTTCTCCCACAGATGTATGAGCATTCAGTGGGCCAAAACGGCCTCAATTAAACCCCAAATTATTTCCCTTCTCTTCCCCACTGTTAGCCACAACAAAAACGCCCTTCCCAGCTAGGAAAACGAAGGTAAACATAGGAAATTCATGCAGGGAAATGCCCAGGAAGCTCTAAACTCGTGATGGAGCAAGACTAATGGTTGAATAAAGGCTTGGGGAGCAATTTCGTGGCCCTTTACTTTCCCAAGAAGCCAAACACGAATCTCTAGGAAGGGTGGCTTTCCCATACTCGAATTTGGACAGACATACCTCTCCATTCCCCAAGGCATTAACTACCTCAACCAATTCTTTGGCGAAATGAATGATTGGGTACAAAAGTCAACATGGGTAGTTGTGGGTTCATGGGTTCTATCATTGACACTTGGCTTGACTTGATTGGCTCCAATGGTTTGAATGTTTCCCTCCCAATTCCTTGTAACATCATGCCCCCATCTCTTGTTGCATTGCATAGCTAGTTGTGGGCTTTTATATAAAAATGCATATTTAAAATTCCCATGGTTCACTAGCACATGGGTAGCATAATATCAAATACTTGCTTCTTCTAGATCGAGTGTTCACTAGCAGGGCCTTGGCCTTGAGCTCCACGCTAGGAATCATACATAATATGCATACAATATTTACATTATAACCCAAAATATTACAAGGGTCAAAGTGGGGACGTGACAAACCTCTTTTTGGTTGACATCATAGATAGCATCAACTATTATTTTTGCTTTTTTCTATGTACTTGAACAATAAACTCTAGTTAATGTCAATTTTTTTGTAAAATTTCACATGAAGTCGAAAAGACATTTTTTGTAATATAACAACCACTATTTGGATAAAATTCTCTATGGAAATGCATATGCAAAATGTAATTGTATTCACCTCTGCTAAAGTTGTAATCTCTCTACAAGGCGAAGTTGTAAAGGTCACCTTGACCTAGGGTTTTGGAATCATGCATAAGATTCATAGAAACTTGCATAAATTTCTCATACGGTATTAGAATAACACACTTCTTAGCTCGTTGGAAATCCTATTGTAAGGGATATGTTATCCAACACTTAAAAGGAGGATCTCTTTGGTTCTAAGGGTTCGCTATACTATGATAAGGTTTTCTCTCTCTTGTTGAGGTCTTAATCATGACCCAAGGTTTAATGTGCATGATTTTTGGAGAAACTACAAATATTTTGGGATGGATGATTGCGCTATACCTTGAGGAGAATTTTGGAATCATAATGTTCATGAGGATACCTCTTGGAACTAAAATTTCATTATTTTTCTTGGGCTATGCATGACCTAGGGTTTCATTACCTAGGGTTTTAGTTTTTAGGCTTGAATTAGGGTTTTACCCTAATCTCTCTACATGAAGAATATGGATGATTGTTTCTGGAATTATTGATGACAATATGGTAGTATGATGATGGTATGATAGTGATAGTGTGTTAGTGTGGCAGTGACAGTGACAAGCATTGATAGGGACAGTGATAGACAATGACAAGGAAAGTGGCATGCAGTGATTGTGACAAGTTTATATTCTCTCATATATATTTATATTAAGGGGGTTGGAGCCTAAAATTCAAGTGGTAGGACTCTCCCTCAAGCTTAGCTTGTAAACATTGAAACTTTGAAGATAGGTTTTCGTGGTTTTTGTCCCTGTTGGGTTTCCACATAAAATCCTTGTGTTTTATGCATTGTTTACTTTATGTTTATGGTATGTTTATACATGAATGATAAGTAATTATGAATGCTGCTAACATAACTTAAAGTGAAGGATAAACTGGTTAAAAAGTTCCCAATACTGATTCACCCCCTCTCAGTATTGGTGATATTTCCAACATAAACCAATATCGCTATATATATAGTAGTGCCCCCTATAACCCCAAACAAATGATGCAACTACCACAATAAAAACTAACATATATAAATCGTCTCTAAAACAGGTCTTTTGGAGATGGTTTTTTATAACACTATCAGTTCCAAAAGTTCAATTCTCATTACTTTTAAGGGGGTTTTCAAAACACCGCCTTGAAAATAGCTAGGGGTAGTCTTCCTAAGCTTCCCCTAAAATTCATGACAATTTGACTTATGGTGGTAGTTTTTAACAAAGGACCTCCAAAAGTTAAATTCTCATGAATTGTAGGGGGGGTTGTCAAAACACCGCATTGAAAAATATATTTAGGGGAGGTTACATTTTAACCCCCCCTCGAAATCTTTTTTATAAGAATTGAACTTTTCAAGGCGGTTGTAAAACAACTTCCTACACAAGTTCAATTCTCATGACTTTTGGGAGGGGTTTTAAAAAACCGCCTCCAAAAGTTAAATTCTTATGACATTTAGGGAGGGGGTTTTCAAAAAATCACCTTCAAAAATATTTTTAGGGGCGGTCTTGTTAAAACCCCCAAAAAGGCATGAGAATTGAACTTTTCAAGGCAGTTGTTAAAAAACCACCTCCAAGCGTTAAGTTCTGATGGATTTTAGGGGGGGGGGTTGTCAAAAGAATGCCTTAAAAACCACATTTAGGGCCTGTCGTTTTAACATCTCCCCCCCCAAAGTCATAAAAATCAAACTTTTAGAGGTGGTTGTTAAAAACCACCACCAAAAATTAAATTCTTGTGACTTTTGGGGGGGGGGGGTGTAAGCAAACCACCTTAAAAAAAACATTTCGGGGAATTCGTTTTACCCCCCCCCCCCTAAAATTCACGAGAATTAAAATTTTGGAGGTGGTTGTTAAAAAACTACCGCCAAAAGTTCAATTTTCATGACTTTTTTTTTGGGGGGGGGGGAGGGGTTCAAAAACCGCCCCGAAAGCTCTAAAAAACATTAAACTCTTCTCTAGATTCACCTTGATCTTCCACATTCTAGACTTAATTTTTTTCCTCTACATATTTGTTTTCTTCATCATCGCTATGATATTCCTTATAATGGCCTTGGCTTAGGTTTGTCTCCCGGTATGGTTTTTGGTTCATTTTCACTTTAGATTTTCACTGGGCATTTTTATATATTTTACAGTTGTGTGGACATTTATGCAACTCATTTTTTTTCATTGTATGGATTTTCTCACATGAGTGACATAATCTTCACTGATTTCTAATGCATATGCATATTTATGACCTAGAATCCCATTTGGAGCATTGCATTTGAAACATCGACTCTTATCCTTCCTTGTATATGATGGCATGATACTTTAGTGAGAGGGAATATAAGGAGGTGGTCAATATGATTTTTGTTTTTCTTTTGTCTTAGGTGTAGTAGCAATTTTGAATTCCCCTATCCCATAACAAGGGTTCATTGTTTGATAAGTGGATTTTGTCTTCAGATTTGGATCATTTCCATTCCGTGACTTCAAAAGATATTCCATGGTTTGATCCTCATCATTTTAATTACTTTCTTGCTTTTTGTTTGATGCTCTTCCATTTATTAATTTTTATCCTCATTATCACTTAATTTTACCATGATGTCTTTACCATATTCCTTGACTTCATATTCATCAATCATTTATTCATGGTTTGGTTCTTGGCTAGTTTCTTGATTGTATTCTTTTTCACTTTCTTTTTCATCGTCTTGATTGATATCATCATTATTATCTGTATTTGATTAGAAATGCAACCACGATAATGAGCGAGGGATGCTCGTACTGTTATTAGTGCTATATATATATATATATATATTGGTAAATTGATATGATGATTAGAAAGAACTATCATTCGGCTTATATAAAATATTGTTGGAAGGCGGTTTGGTAAGGAAGAATCGTAGCATCGCCGATGCTGCAACACGTCAGAAGAGGTTGTGGAAGGCAGAAGGATAGACTATTATATGTATTTTTGAGTTGATTGTACCGCAGAATGTGGGTTTTTGGGTCATTGGACCATATGAGATGTAATTTTGAGTTAATTGTATCGCAGTAGGCGGGTTTTTGGGTCATTTGGACTGTGTCAGTTAGATTTTGGGTCATTTGTCCAAGAGTCGGTTAGGAAGTTATTAGTAAGTGGACAAGCATTGTAAAGGCGGAAGCCTATTTATAGTCAAAGAGTCGTATGTGTTGGATAACCTAACTTTGGATCTGATCAAAGCACAATTTTTGGATGTTGTTTATGCGCATCTTTGAGTCTGTATATGAGATCAAGTGATATTGTTGATTTCTAGCTTTGCAAAGATGTTGCATCGGGGTTTTTCTGAAGTAATATGACATGACGAAACCATTTGGTGAAATTCCCTGTGTACCTTTTATGTGAATGCATGTTGCGATGATTTCTTGTTGCAGTTAATACTTTAATGTTATACTTGTCACGATGAATGTTTCTGTTGAATGATGCTATGAATACGAATGGTGTTAATCTTGAATGCTGCGATAAGTAAGTTAAGTAATTGTTGCCACAATCATCCTCCTTCATTCAGTGGAAACATGGTTCTGTCCAATCTCCCTTGATCGCCTCGAGTGAGACCTCATCTGCTCTGCAGGTGTTGCTGGACAGCGTAAAACCTGTCTGGCCCGGTGCTCAGGGAGATCGTGGTGGGTTGGTGTTGACAACTATGGGAACCCCTGTCGATAGGGTTTAAGTCAACAAATGGTTCCATTGCTGGGACCGTGTGTGAAGTGAAAGGAGGATATGTTGTGGCATCCAACGCAACCGGAGATACAAAGCTGGTTTGATCATAGGTTGCAGGAATTTGCCAAAGAAGAAAGCCGGAACACTCGACTGACGGTAGATCAGTGGGTGGGTATATATATTCACGACGGTCCGCATGCATGGTTTTTCTGTGAATTTTCAGTCCTTTTGTTCGAATGATTGGCAAAGTTGACCTATCAGAAGAGGAACCACCAAGGTGGTGAGCCGACGGCTTGGACCCCAGAGCTGATCCAAGAACTGCAGGAAGTCGATAATAAAGCATTGCGGGCTGTCGAAGTGTGGATTGATAGCATCTTGGAGGGGTATATTACTGAATTCGCGGTTGATACGCAAAAGTCCTATAGCGAAGCTAAAAGATATTTCTTTCGTGAACCCCGAGGAAGGTTTCTGCTGTCGCTCCAACTGTCCATTAAGATGCTTATTTGCAAAAAGGGTATATTGAAGATGCATATCGATCAGTAAGCATCCTGGTGGGTGGAGGCCGTGGGTATCACGACAGCAGGGGGTAGTGCATGGAATGATCAGGGGTAGATGGGTGTGGGTCACGAAGAGACTGTGAGTGAAGCCGAGGAAGAGAGTGGTCTCACAAGGGGAGGAGCGAGGTTTTGACAGGAAAAGAGGCATAGGATAGGAGAAGGTCCTGCTGCGATCAAACCGCAAGTTCGTGAAGGAAGAACACACGGGACGAAGCGACCTCACAGCCCGGACAAGGATGCACAGACTATGCCCAGGATAGAGGCAGGACCTAACCCCAGCAGCAATGTACCCACACCTCCGATCACTATCTGTGAACCAATGAGAAACACCACTTCGACCCCACTGGGTCAACAAAACTTGATCGCTAGTAGTTCAGTACCTGCAGGAAGGAAGCCCAGGATGGCGGGCGATGATGCCAAGTTACCATTGTTCCATGGGAGTGGGACAGATAACCTAGAACAATATTGGTTTTTGTGTGAAGCGGTCTGGACCATAAAACAGATCACTGATGATGATGCCAAGAAAGGACAGCTGGCGACAACTCTGCGAGGTCGCACCTTAGATTGGTTTATGAAATTTGTCCTAGTCCCTACAGGAACTCCTACGAACACACTAGATGAGATTAGGGATGGGTTGATTGAAAAATTCAGGAAGCCCAAGTCTGAGGCCCAATATATTACGGAATTGAAAGAAATTAAACAATATCCCAATAAGACGGTGTGGGATTTTGACTAGCGGTTCAAGACCCTGATGGCAAGGGTTAGTTTCGATATGAGCGCTTTCCAACATAAAGAATGGTTAATTGCGGCACTGCTCTCGCACATTCGATTATCGTTGATGCAACAGAACATCTCGATGCCTAGTGAAGCACTGAAGATTGCAATTCGGTTGGAGGCATCGCCGATTGGAGAAAATGCAGCTGGGATGTCGCAGATACAGACACAACTGGCTAACTTGACCATACAGTTGCAAGATTTGAAGAAGGGAAAGGAGCAGCACGAAGAAGTATGGTGTACACGATGTCGAGGAGAAGGGAATACGAAGGACAATTGCCCCGACTTCCGCAATTATTTGGTTTCAGGAGCACCAAACCAATTAAATGGTGTTGGCATGCCGTGGTGTCGCGTTTGTCAGGTATTTGGGCACCGCCATGAAGAATGTCCATATATGCAAAAGATGGTCAACAAACAGATGAATCTATATTGCACTTTCTGCAAATCGATGGGACATGATGACAAAGATTGCTGGGCATATGGGTTGCATCATGAGAGAACGTACGACACATTCTATATAAAGGATGACCAACGTGCCGTAAAAAAACCGCCACTGCAGCCACAGGTAGCCCAATCGCTACCTCAATCGTAGGTACAGTTTGTACCGCAGCAACAACAGCAGTTTGTGCCGCAATATTCTTCGATGCAAATGGCTCCACAGCAGCCACAGTATGTTCAGCAACCATAGTATGCGCAACAAGGGCAAGGCATGCAACCAGCTCCAATGCAACAACAGTACAATCAATAGCAATACCAATAGCAGGGTGGATTCTGTGGAGGATTCCTAGGTGGATGCGGCGGAGGATTTGGTCGCGGAGGAGGACGAGGAGGTCGTGGATCTGTGCAGTGCTATCACTGTGTGGTATGGGGACACTATCAACGTGATTGTCCACTATTGCAGTCGCACTGTACTTTTTTCTTTGTTACAGACCATACAATATAGAACTGTCTGTAGTTGATTGCATGATGGAAGGTAAGGAATATTCCGCAATTATAGAACCAGGCTCAACATCTCATGCAGAATCAGGTGCAGCAACCAATACAACAACCAGTGCAGAACCAGAACCAACGACCAATTCAGAATGCTAATCAAAATGTGAACCAACCGATGAATCCACCACTGAACCAGGATCAGGGTGCAAATGTTTCAACAATCTCAGCAGAGCCCAGGCCACATGATGCAGCTGTTGCGGTGATCACTTGGGGAGGTGTAAAAACAGGAGAAGACACCTCACATCCGCTGATCTAGTTGGTCGGGCAGAAGAAGGTGTCATTTGACATTAATTAAGAGCGTGATATGTTCCACCAGGCACGACGGGCGTTGGACAAAGGCAAGGATATCGTTTGTGACATGCCCCCTATCTTTGATGACACATCAGACGCTGGTCCATCAACGCAGTCTGGAACTTTGCAGAAATTCCTAGAAAGCTATTTGTTGTTGGCAAGGGATCCTGTTGTGCTTGCTGAGATTGAGGGGTTGTTGCAGCGATTTCCAAGGAGACGCCAGGAATCCACGGTGAATTCCTTACAACGGAGGAAGACTGGCAAGGAGATGCGGATGAATATTCAAATTGGAGATTATGATGTTGACTTAGTTATTCTGGATGTTGGTCGGATGTCAACATCTTAACCAAGAAAAATGGTAGAAAATGGGGATCCCCCCATTGAGCTGGTCTCCTATATAGCTCCGGTTAGCTAATCACGCTAAAGTGACACCGATTGGGAGAGTCCCTCGGTTGGTGGTGGACATTGAGGGATGAAGACCTACACTGACTTCGATGTCATCGAAGTGGTTGAAGGAGGAAGCTCTTATCCCGCGCTGTTGGGGATCAAATGGGCTAAAGACAGTGGAGCGGTAATCAACTTCAAGCGACGGATGATGACTTTTGAAAATCGTGATCTCAGAGTTATCGTCCTGTTGGATCCGGCTGAAGGACGCAGACACCTTGAACCAGTAAAAGATGAAAATCCCAGCGGATGGGACCATGCATTAAATATTTTAGAATATTACATTCATCCAACTGACAACGGTGAGCTTGGATGGCGCAGTGACAACCTTGCGTCTTCCGATTTTGATGACGCGCTAGAAAATTGGCATAACCACTTGCATGAGGTGTCACTCCATAAGTGTGGATTGATCACGCAGTCGCTATGCTGTTTCGCGACTGAAACGGTCACACTACCAATGTATGAAGGACTTCCTGGCTTGTTTTCTTTTCTGACGGAGTTCGAGGAAAGAGTTTCAGAACCACAACGATTGCTGGCATTGGACGAAGCACTGAAGGTGCTCCAGCACGCTGGTGGGAGACACACAAGGCATCAATTGATGGATGGTCAAAATGCAGAAGATTGATGATGGTATGCTTTGACGACATTGAGGTCTACCACGCAGGAAAGTATGATGGTCGGAATGATCCTGGAGGCCATTTGATGGAGTGTTAGACATAATGGGCATCGCGACCAAGAGATGAGTGGGTTCATGCATTTATCCATACCTTGGATGAAATGCCGTGATCATGGTATACGACAGCTAAATTATGGTGAGAAATCACTACTTGGTTGAAGTTGACCATCTCTTTTACTCATACATTCAATTTTGTTGATCCCAACCCGGATGTCCATAATGCTCTGCAGATCATTCATGTTGTGGTTATCAAGGTTGTTCTTGTGGCGTACCCAGCGGATCCGCATACGCACTTCCAAATGCAATCCATTATGGAATGTTACAATATCATTGGTGGGCCCGAAGATGGTGATGATCCGCGAAATGTCAACATTCCGGATTCTGAAGGAAGTTGCGATGTGGTACCACCTGGTGCGCCAAGTGATCTGTTCAGTTAGCCCTTGAAGCTTCGCAAGATCAATATTGGGACGGAGGCCACTCCCAAGTTCGCGAATGTTGGATATTATTAGGATGATGAGATGATGGGAAAGGTCACTGAGTTGTTACATGAGTTCCAAGACCTTTTTCCTACGAAGTTCTCTGAAATGAAAGGTATTTTGGGTGATCTACGAGAAATGAAAATTCCCTTGAAACCAGATTCGAAATTGATCAGGCAACGACCTTATCGGCTCAATCCGCGACATAAGGAGAAGGTCAAGGTAGAAATTGATCGCATGTTGGAAGCCGGTATCATTGAACCGGTTGAAGAGTCAGAATATATCAGCCCTATGGTAGTGCAGGACAAGAAGACTGGCGAGGTGCGCATTTGTGTTGATATACGGACATTGAATGATGCCTGCTTGCATGACCCCTTTTTGACCTCGTTTACTGATGAAGTGCTTGAGGGGGTAGGTGGCCAAGAGATGTATTCTTTCATGGATGGGTTCTCAGGCTATCATCAGATCCGTATTTCCAAGGAAGATCGCCACAAGACCACTTTCGTGACCGAATGGGGATGTTTTCAGTACACTGTAATTCCGTTTGGGTTGAAGAATGCACCTACAATATTTTCGTGGGTTGTTGATTGGACAGTCTATGGTTTGATCTGCGATCATCTAACCAATCTGTGGTTGATGCTGGAGCACTGTCACCAACACTTGATATCGCTGAATTTGAAGAAGTGCATTTTTTGCGCGCTGTTTGGGATATTGCTGGGTCACATTGTGTGCAAGCAGGGATTGTTAGTCGATCCAGCAAAGATTGCGCTCATTTTGAGTTTGACACCGCCGACCACTGTGAAATAGCTAAGGGCGACATTGGGGCATACCGGGTATTATCGCAAGTTCATCAGGGGATATGTACTGTTCACTGTCCCTATGGAGAAGATATTGAAGAAGGATGCAATATTTCAATGGAGCATTGAATGTTAGGATAGTTTTGAGCAGCTCAAGGCTAAGATGGCTTCGACACCAATACTAGTATTCTCGGACTGGAGTAAGGAATTCCATGTCCATGTTGATGCATCGTCAATTGCACTCGGTGTGGTGCTAGTGCAAACAGGAGAGGGGGATCTTGATCACCCTATTGCTTTCACCAGTCGAAAGTTGTCATCCACAGAAAGGAACTACACCACTACCGAGCGGGAAAGATTGGCGATGGTCTATGCGCTACAGAAGTTTCGACACTACTTTTTGGGCATACATTTTAAGATGTTCACAGACCATTCGGCCTTGAAGTACTTGGTCAATAAGCCTGTGTTGGGGGGGAAGATATGCCGATGGTTAATTCTTTTTCAAGAATTCGAATTTGAAGTAATTGTGAAGCCAGGGTGGTTGAATTCTGGCCCTGATAATCTATTGCGGATTGACACAGGAGAAGAGCCAACGAATATTAAAGATGGGTTTCCTGATGCCCAACTGTTTCGGGTCGAAGTAGCTGATGGCTATTTTAAAGAAATCATCCAATTTTTGGCAATTGGTACTGAACCAGAAAAGCTCACCACTAGTCAGAAGAGGCAGTTGGTGGTTAAAACTGCCGACTTCCATCTCATCGAAGGAGCGTTATACAAGATGGGTGCCGACGAGATATTACGATGGTGTGTCTTACCACACGAGCAAGCACAGATATTGGCAAAAGCACATGGAGGAGTAGCTGGAGGACATTACAGCGGTCGGGAAATTGCCATGAAGGTGCTTCGGATGGGGCTCTGGTGGCCCATGATCCATAATTATGCGACTGACTATGCGCGGTCCTATGACGTCTGTCAGACAACTAGGATGCCATCCAGGAGGGACAAGATTCCGTTGATGCCACAGTTAACACTGCAGCCATTTGAAAAATGGGCAATATATTTTGTGGGACCAATCAATCCATTGGGTAAGCACACTGGTGCCAGGTATATCATCACGACGATAGATTACTTGACAAGATGGGCGGAAGCTGCACCAGTTGTTGATTGTTCCGTGGCCACGGCCGCATGTTTCTTGTTTGATAAAATTATCACTCGCTTCGGCTGCCCCAAGATATTGCTGAGCGATCAAGGCAGCCACTTTCTTAATCGCACCATCAACGCACTGACGGAGGAGCTGCAGATTCAACATAAGAAGAGTACGCCCTATCATCTGCAGGAAAATGGCACGGTGGAAGCTTTCAACAAGATATTGGAACATGCGCTGACAAAGGTGTGCAATGCGAACCGCGACGACTGGGATCTCAAAATACCAGTAGTATTGTGGGCCTATCGCACCACATGTAAAAGGTTGATGGGTCAGACGCCATTTAAGCTAGTGTATGGACAAGAAGCAATCATGCCAATGGAGAACATTGTTCCAATTCTGTGCGTAGCAGCAATGACATGAATGGATTCTGTGGTAGCATTGGAGGAATGTCTAGCGCAGTTAGTGCAGCTGGAGGAAGATCGCTTTATCGCCGATTTCCATCAGGGTGTGGAGAAGGATCGCCAGAAGGATTGGCATGATCGCCACATCAAGAACAAACAGTTTCAACAGGGTGACTTGGTGCTGTTGTATGACAACAAGTTTATGAAACATTCAGGAAAATTGTAGATGCATTGGCTTGGTCCGTATCACATCAGTAGCATAATTTCAGGAGGAGTGGTATAGTTGCAGTAGTTGGATGGAGCGATGCTCCCCAAGTTGATTAATGTAGTAGGTTGAAGCCCTATCGGTCAGGCTTGGAACAGCGCGATGCTTGAGTCGCATCAAAAAAAAGAAGAAGAAGGTGTAGATTGATCGGTGGCAGGGTGGCGCACCAACAAGAATGGAATGCGGAAGCAAGAAGGCTTGTGCCGCAAGTTAGGAGCAGTCTACGACAAGTGGCAGAGTCACGACCGGGTCAAATAAGGAATAAATGCCAAAAGTTAAAACAGTTAATTAACGATGCTTGTTCAAATGATGGGCATTAATGGCGGATCCGACCGATCGGCTGACAGGATCGATGACGAATTTGCATCAATAATACAGGATTTCGGTTGAATTAATGCAAGATTTAGTGATGATTACGGAGGCTTCGGCTAGATGCTATAAAAATGGGTAGAAGCTGGTCGGAAGGCATCGAGAATTCAGTTGTTAAGTGCCTGTGCAGAGGTGAAGAGTATTGTTATAGCTTGGTGAGTGCAGTTGTGCATTGGGTAAGGTTCAGCTGAACTTGCAGAGTGCTGTTAGGACGAAGAAGCTATCAGTTGAGAGCGCTGGGTAAGGTATGCCATGAGAGCTAGAAATAGTTGATATTAGCAGTGAGGTCAAGTCTCCTTTCACTGGGATTTCAATTGAGGAAGAAGTTGCGTCTTCGGGAGATCTCAATCTTGAGGCAGCAGTTGCAAACATGCCGGTGGTGTCGTCAGTAATCGCCAAGAAGCGTTGAGGGGGTCAGCATTCCGAGTCACCGCAGAGCAAGAGGCAACTTAGATCATCCGCCGCGGTGGTGGGATAAGCTCAGGTGCAGGTAGGGCAGTCCAGTCACTGCGTGGATGAGTCTGCCCCATGGGAGGGACTGTTGGTTGTTGACATCCCTGGGTATATCCCTCCTAGTCGGCCAGATGCAACCCCGCACAAGCTGAACCCGAAGCAGAAGTATGGCGTGAAGATGCCAGCGCTCCCTGCCGGAATGGAGTGCTCTATTGATATTGTGCCGGCGTTGATGCTCTTACGATATGATGATCATGATATGGTGTCCCACCCAGACATTGCATCGGCCCCATATGTGCCCAGGTCACGACTTACCACGACGCCGATTGTACAGGACTGGGAACGAGGATTGAAACAGTCCGGCTTGTTAGGGCTCATTAACATGCCACATTTCGGGCAGATGGCGGAAGTTAACGCGTGTGTGAAGCAACTGCTTGCGTGCTTCCATGGTGGTTCCTTGTGGCTGGATAGAGAAATTCTGGTCACTGTTGATTTGATTTTGTACATTACCGGACTACCTAAAGATGGAGTCGATCCGTCTCAGTACTTCCAAGGGAGGGAGAATGACAAAAAGTGGGCGGGTCAACTGGTGAAGAAATATGGCTTGGAAACGGATGGCCGTGGGTATCGCACCGACAGTATTAATGATAAGGAAGTACTCACCAGCACCAATATTTTATCCTGCAAGGTGGTCAGGGGTGGTCGTCCTAACCAGTGCAACTCAGAGATCGTCGCATGTGCAGTACAATGTGCAGAGGGCGTCCAAATGAATTGGTCCTTGTTACTATTAAATCAATTGGCAGAGGATGTTGTGGTGGTTCAATCAGGTAAGGGTTCATTCACATATAGTTGGCTTCTGCTATTGATTACATTCGTGGCTTGGAAGGAGCCCGACACATACCATGGCATGGATGTTGATGCTGCAAAAGAGCGACGACGTGCGCGCTATCAGAACTTATGGTATGTACGGGAGCCAAAGCGACTTCGGGATTGCCAATTTCTATTCTGGCTCTATTGGGAGATGCTTTGTGATGTAACGACAAAGGCACCACGGATATCTGAAGACACTGCAGCAAAGTTTAAACTGATCATGGAGTTTGTGGTTTGGCCGCATGCTATTTATGTGCAAGCTAGGCGTGACCCCGGTCAGCAGTGGTTGTTGACCCCTTACAAGGTAACAACAGAGGCACTGGATTCCATTGTGAATGATTGGCCACCAGAATGGCGCAAACCTGTGGCATTGGCCGAGATTGAGGCTGGAGAGCCGACGAAGGGTCCAGAGGATTGCACATCGGCACAGAAACCGCACAGTCATCATGATTCCGATCAAGAGTCCATCAAAACACTGACGGATGACGATAGTGACCATGCCTTGGAAGAGAATAGAACGAAATGGCACCAGGACCCTACGACAATCAGTGGGCTACCCCTTCCGGTGGTAGTGAACTTGGGTCGACTCATAAAAGCAATCGATGATGCGTCCATCGCAATAGCTCAGAAGATGAAAATAGCGATAGATGAAGGATTCCATGCGCTCACTGCTCGTATGGATTCTTTGTATGACATGGTTTCGTGGAGAGCACCGGACGAAGTAGTGGAACCACAAGTTAGCAAATCAGCACCGAGCCGCGGGTTCGGAATGTGGAGATTCCCCTGATTATGATTGTGACTGAAGATGAGGCTGTGAGCGCCTTCATGCAGTAGTTACAGAAGGTGTCCATTAATGTTAATGCATTTCCAGCGGAAGAGTTGACCACTATGCAGGCGGCTACCAGCCGGGAGGAAACAAATCGATTGTGGGAGATTAGTGGCATGTGCGTACAATTGCAGGAGAGCAAGGCCGACATGAAGCGTGCCATTGAAGAATTGAACAGCAGGGCTGCTTCAGCATGACAGGATGTGGATGAGCTCGAGGAAGATATCAGGAAGGAGCGAGTTGAGAAGGCTCGTCAGATCTAAGAATTGAAGAAAGAGCAAGACCGCCTCATCGTCGAGAAGGCCAATATGTGGGATGACAGTGTACGAATTGACCGAGCCATCACGGAATCTCATCAGCATGTGCCAGAGCCGATTGAAGAGGTGGATGTGCTCCAACGGGTGTAGCGACTAGGGGCTGCCATTGTCCAGTTGAGGTAGGAGAATCAAGAGTTGAAGGCTCAGGTGAATCCTGGTATGCCTCAAGTTGAAGTCAAAGACAGAAAAAGGGTGTTTGAGGAAGTCGCAACTCAGATGGAGGAGCTGGAAAAGGCCGTGACGAAGCTCACAGCCGATACCATACAGTTTTGGAGCCAAATTGTCCAGGACGAGTAGGTTGACCAGTTGATCAAGTATCGGCAGGGCACAGAAGGATAGTTGGAAACAATCAAGGCAGCCATGCGCAGAATGCCATCCATGGAACAAGTCACCAAGTCTCAGGACTTAAAGGAATTGCAGCAACGAGTTACAAACACTGATGAGCGATAGAAGAAGCGTGCTGCGCAGCTGGAGAAGTTTCAGGATGTTGGGGGCCAATTCATGACCAAGGATGGTGAAGCGCTTCAGGCAGTATATAAGGGTCGTCAACAGGTGACGACGAAGCTCACTGCGCATCCATCTGCAGAAGATGTGCTCGACAGTCAAGTGGCGGCTACAACAGCCAAGGAACTAGTGACGACTGTCGTGGAGCAGTATGAGGATTTCAAAGTGAAGACCACATAATACACCATGTCCAGTTGACGTGGCTCGAGGGAGAGCCACAAGATTGTGTTGGGGGCCTGTTGGAAGGTGGTTTGGTAAGGAAGAATCGCAGCATTGTCGATGCTGCAACACGTCATAAGAGGTCGCGGAAGGCGGAAGGATAGACTATTTTATGTATTTTTGAGTCGATTGTACTGCAGAATGCGGGTTTTGGGTCATTGGACCATATGAGATGTAATTTTGAGTTAATTGTACCACAGTAGGCGGGTTTTTGGGTCATCTGGACCGTGTCAGTTAGATTTTGGGTCATTTGTCCAAGAGTCAGTTAGAAAGTTGTTAGTAAGTGGACAAGCATTGTAAAGGTGGAAGCCTATTTATAGTCAAACAGTCATATGTGTTGGATAACCTAACTTTGGATCTGATCAGAGCATGATTTTTGGATGTTGTTTATGCACATCTTTGAGTCTATATGTGAGATCAAGTGATATTGTTGAGTTCTAGCTTTGCGGAGATGTTGCATCAAGGTTTTTTTGAAGTAATATGCCATGATGAAACCGTTTGGTGAAATTCCCTGTGTACCTTTTATGTGAATGCATGTTGCAACGATTTCTTGTTGCAGTTAATACTTTAATGTTTTACTTATCGCGATGAATGTTTCTGTTGAATGATGCTATAAATACGAATGATGTTAATCTTGAATGCATAGATTTGTTTTGAATGCTGCGATAAGTAAGTTAAGTAATTGTTGGCGCAATCATCCTCCTTCATTCAGCGGAAACATGGTTCCATCCACTCTCCCTTGATTGCCTCGGGTGAGACCTCATCTGATCTGCAGGTGTTGCTGGACATGGTAAAACCTGTCTAGGCCGGTGCTTAGGGAGATCACGGTGGGTTGGTGTCGACATCGATGGAAACCCCTGTCGACTGGGTTTGAGTCAACAAATATGAAGAGACACATTAATCATTGTGTCCTTTCAATGCCGATGGAATATAAATAAATAATAATTAATACAAGATATTTAATAAAAGGTAATATAGATTTAAGTATATTACACCTATCCAACAAATTTGAGTTCTAAATATAGTCTTGAGTAGGTTTCTGCTTGTCATGCATGTGATATATTTATAACCTTGTTTTTATGATATATCATTGATTCTTACCAGCTAAGTTTGAACCTTGTATAGGTTGGATAATGTTGAAAGGATTTGTTGTTGGATTTTCCCCTAGTTTGGTGTACAAGGGGTAATTTTTTTTCCAACTTTGTGAAATTTGATATATTGCATGTATTCAAAATTTCTGTCGTTTTAGTTTTAAGTTTTTTCATTTTCGACATTTTAAACTTTTATTTTTGTGGGGAAATTTACTCAACATTTTGATCACTGTATCTTATGTTTCTAAAGGTAATTCAGCAGGTCAACAAATGTATAGTATAACATGAAATTCATTGTTTTAGTGTTTCTAGGTCATCCTTCTGAATCACGACATTTCAAGTTTAAGTTATGCCATGATCCCATTAGACCTTTACCATGAAAATTTGGTGGTATTCATAACCTTGAATTTAGGATGAAAGATTACCTGTCTCTCAAAAAATTATATTTATTTGACAAAGTATGCGATTGCTCTTTCCTTTCCACCCTTCTAGTATTGTTTGGCATTGCTATTTTGACAAGAGAAAATCTCAACGGGTAGTAGGTGAGATTGAAAACATTCAAACAACAATGATGACCTTATAATATTTTTTTTGAAATAAAAGAATCCGATAATCTGTTTGAATATGAATTCTACTTGGCTACACTTGTTTTCTTTTGGTCTCAATGTTCTTATTAATTCATATAACTGAAATCACTAAGATTCTGAGTATTTGAATTCATGTTGTCTGTGTTTAGTTTATTCTTCATTGTTGCTACTGTTTAATATGAAAAATATCCCTTTGAAACTATTCTTTTTGAAAATTCGATTTCTTTAGTTTCAGAAATTGATGGTAGTGCTCCAGATGAGCAACAACCTTAGGATGATCTAGTGCAGCAGGAGGCTCCGCAACCTAGCATGATACCACCACCTACCACGAATTTACCACCTCATGAATTTATAATGCCACACACTCAACTCAAACTAGGACAAATGATGGTATAGTCCAACTTCCTTCTTTATATCATGGGAAATATATATTTAATTCCTTCTTGCTTAATTCAGTGAATTGACCTATTTATAATGTGTCAAACAACCACTCTGAAATATTTATCTCTAAAAGAAAAATGTATATGAAATAGAAGAAGGTTGTGGAGACTATTGTAGGGAAGGTTTTATTCCTTTCCCTTCTTAGATATTAGGATGGTTGCAAAAAGGATAAAAATTTATTATTCTATCATTTAGTTGTTTAGTTCTTAAATTCCCAAGGAGATTGGATTACTTTCAATGATGGTTATGTTTTGTGCCAGGTACACGATGCATATCCTTATCCATATCCCTACTTTGGAGGCATTGTTGCGACATATGGGCCACAATCTGTGGTAATATTTATATGCCTAATAACTATTTTTTTGTGATGGGAGGTAGTGAAAAGAGTGAGAATTTGGATTATTTTTTTTTGTTACTTTTTAATTCAGTTGCTTTATGCATGAGAAAAATGTAGTATTTGGCTATAATATGAAATTTGGTTTATCCATGTGTTAGTTCTTCTTCAACTTATGTATGGAGTCATTATTTATGAGGTAGCTTCTAGCTTTTTTCTTTTGGTGACAACATAAATGGTAGACATTTACAGATTCATCCCCATATGCTAGGTACTCCACATGTTGGTCTTCCATTGCCATCAGATGCAATTGTCAATGCAAATAAATATCATGAAATTTTGGCATGTCAGCAATATCAAGCAAAGACAGATTTTGAGAACAAACTGATAAATAACAAAAACGTGAACACTTGTGGCCATTCTTACTAATGATTAATTTTCCTTTCTGTAACATCAAAATAGATCTGTTATATATTGATAGTTTTGTTTCATAGATGGGAAATTTATGTGGAGATATTTTGGATTTATTGACGGTTGAGATACTTTGGTATCATCTTGTTCAGTTTCATCTTAAATAGAATTTAGTCACATGATGAACTCTTTCTATGATTGTTATGGAATTTTCAAGTGCACAATATATTTCCTACCAGGCTAGATGGGTTGTCAGTGCAGTGCAATAATGTGCTTGTTTTGTGATAGTAATTATATATTTTGGTTTCTATATCCCTACCATGACTAGTTGTCATGTAAAAGTGAAAATGTTTCATAATGATATCTTGTTATAGGGGAAGAGCTAGACTTTTCAATTTTACTTGCAATAAATCATTATTTTGAGCACAATGCTTATTGTGATGCTCAAGGGATTTAAATTCTATTTATATAGGTTGAGAAAATATGCGTCTAAAAAAAATGACAAACACGCAAGAACACAATCTTCTATGCACACAAGAACCCATTCTGACACCTAGGAAACTCGTCCCAATGCCTAGAATACCTTATTTTCCACCATTTGACACATTTTAGAGGCAAGAATAATGCGATCATGATCTCATAATCCATTCAACCTACCAATAAACCTCTTAATCTATGTCAAATATTGATCATACACTAGTTACATGAACTCTATTACTGCAGTTGTTGCCAAAAATAATCTTGGCATCCCTCTTTTGATACTTTTAATGTCAATTTTGCTCCAATACTAATTCTCACTAATTGTGATCAAACCTCACTTTTTTTAGTGCTACAGGACACAATATTTGGTCCCACATTCTCTATATTAGATCTAAAATTTATTCATAATACTTACAAGCAGACTCTACAATTGCAAATTTAAACCACGATTCCGATTTGCTTACCCATGGATGTATCTCACTGTAGGTGCCAATATGCTCATAGTCATGTTGTTACAAAGAAGTGCATTGCTACCAGAATACCTCTTTTGTACAGTGTATTTAATATATTGCCCATACCTTTCTATTCTTCGCAAGTAATTCCACAAAAAATATGCTCTCAAATTCACATGGGTTATGAAACTTCATTTATGGTGTTAGATTCCCAGTCTGTTGGATCCTCAATACTTCATGATTTCACATTTCTATTTGTAGTCCACACTTACTCTGATTTAAAGTAGCATCAGAAAAATCTATATATGAAATTCACCAGAATATATTTTGTATGGTACAATGTGTGAAATTCTATTTCACAGCAGATCTAAGGGCTGAGTATACCTCACAAAAAAAGAATGAGCATAAAAGTTGAATAAGAGTGAAAATTGCAGTTAAAAAGAGTAGAGAAATAATTATGCAGCAGAACTCAGATAGGAGAAGAATAATCTCACATGATACAATAATCAGTATAATGAAAAATGATGTATGGAGATAATTTGAATCACATAGGAGAATTCAAACCTCAGTTAGTCTAGCATAGGAATTGTCACCACTGGAGTGCTCCGGAAGACTCAAACTCAACTGAAGTGAACCTAAACTGAGCTAACTGAAGTCACAATCAGTTAACTGACTAAGGAGGGCGCCATAGTGAGTTAACTGAAGTATCAAATAAGGGATTAATAAAGTGACATTGGACTATTAGAAAGGACCTTACTAAAAAGAGAAAAAAAAAATCAATTCTTTGAAATAAGAATTATTACTCAATAATTGTAAATTATTATAATTATAAGAAAGCGTCCAATATATATATATATATATATATAGTTTATAAAATATTAATAATATTATTATTAATTAATTAATTAATAATTATTATTATAAAAAATAATAATAATAATAATAATTATTTTTGGAAAAAAAAAAAGAGATCAATTATCATTGAAGGAAGCCAAGGACCAGTTGTCATCGTCAAGAAGACATTAAGACAAAGCCAAGAAAAACAAAAAACCAGAAGTCCAAGCAAGACTCCTTATTGTCAAAGAAGTCAAAGAACACTTATCACCGAAGAAATCAAAGTTAAGGACAGTTATTTATCATTGAAAAAGTCAAAGTAAAGGAAGGCTTATCAAGAAGTCGAGACACGTTAACAACAAGGACGACCAAGTTTAAGAAAGACTTATCAAAGAAATAAAAAAAGATCATTCCACCGTCGAAGAAAACAGAAACCATGGAAGCCGATTTGCGAGAGAAATTAGAAGCCAAGTTAAAGCTCTATCGAAAAGACAATGAAGAATTACGAGAAATTAATACACAATCAGAAGTAAAGATTGAACTACATAAGATACAAGAACGGGTCAATGAACAAAAAATGTTCAACCAGAAAAATCACATAGAAAAATTATGTGCACAAATCAAGGAATTAAAAGATGAAAGTGATTTCAATCAGAGATTGAAAAATCAAGATATAAAGAAGGAAATAAATAATTACGAAGCAGAAATAATACGCTTGAACAAAATCATTAGCGACAAAGATGAAGAACTAATGCAGTTACGACATAAATTAGAAAGTCAAGAATCAGAGGTCGGCCAGTGTCGACAACAGATAAAAGTTCTTCAACAACAAAATGACGACTTTAAAAAGACACATAAGTCAGAGATCGCGAAGAGTAATAAATCATTATCTAACAATGCTGAAGAAATTTTTAGACTAAGAAATCATAACAAGATACTAGTAACAAAAATTAAGAAGTTGAAAAATAGCTGGAAGATAGAACAATCTATGGACGACATTGAAGGGAAACTTCTAGACAAACAGGAAGAAAATAGTTGTATCAAAAGTCATAATGAAGATCTTAAGGAACAACTTAAGACATCTGAAGATGACAAAAAATCGCAAGTCGAATTGATTAAGAAGTTTCAAAATGATAATAGGCAGTTAGAAAACAAGTTGGAAAAGATACAGAACAAAAACTTAAATCCTCAAGAGACGAAAATACAACTTCCAACTCAAATCAATGCTCTAAAGGCGACATTCGTAAACGAAAATGACATTGTGAAAGTTCCTTATCGACACCCCAACCATAAAAACCGATATTTGAAAAAGTGGGAAATGTCGAAAGATAATGGTACTAATGTGATCAAATCTCCTGACGACACATCAGTAGGGAATCCCACCAGTCCACAACAAATCAATTTGGGATGGATTCATCCGTCGACGTATCGGAAGTTATGCTCTACACTTGGCAACTCGTATCGACATGTTTCATCAGCCATGACATCGCAAAGAACAATGCGACAAAATTATAAGGCTTTGAGGACAAAGCCTTTCTAAGAGAGTGGCAATGCTATGAATATTATATGTATGTTAATTAAAGTTATTAATTATTAAGTGAAAGGGTGTAACCCTTCACTATACACGCTCAAGCCTATAAAAGCAAGCCTCATTGTAAATTATTAATCATCCAGTATCAAATATATTATCTATTTTACTCCATATTTATGGCTTATCGTATATACCAGATCTTCTGGTAAAGTTATTTGTGTGAAGCAAATAATTATTTGCGGCACTAGAATTTGCAACATAGTGGATCCCACCTATCTTGGTGCCTTCCACATAATGCGAGATTATTTTTTCAGCCCTTAATGGAGCTCATGTGGCTTCTCCATGTATCTTTATGGCACACTCATAGCATATTCAATATCAGGTCAAGTGTGAGTCAAGTATAGCAAGCTGCCAACAAGCTGCCTATACAAGGTGTTGTCAACCAAGGGTGTAGATTCTGCTTCTTCAAGTCTAACTCCTGAAAGGAAAGGAGTCTTTGAAGGATTTAAATCATCCATGAACTTATTTAACAGTTCAGATGCATATTTGGACTAAGATACCTTAGTTCCATTCTCAGTTTGACAAATCTCAAGCCCCAAAAACTGCTTAAGAATTCCCAAGTCACTCATGAAAAAAGCTTGATGCAAAGCAATCTTTAATGAAACTATTTGATCAGTAGAGCTACCCATGATTATTAAATCATCAACATACAACACTATAATCATAATTGAACCATCAATCAGCTTCATGTAAACATCAGGATCAAGTTTGCATCTCACATAAGATTGTGACAAGAGAAAGTTGTCCATTTTGGCATACCAAGCCCTGGGGGCTTGCTTAAGCCCATATAAGGACTTCCTCAACCTGCGCTCATATTTAGGATAAGATGTATAACCTTATGGATTTTGCATATAAATATCCTCCTCAAGATCCCCATGGAGGAATGAACTCTTGACATCCATGTGGTGCACTTCCCAGCACTTGGATGTAGAAATTGCCAGAACTAGTCTTATCAAATCCTTCTATGCAACTGGTGCAAAAGTCTCATTGTAGTCAAGTCCATGGACTTTGGAGAATCCCTTTTCCACCAGCCTAGCATTATATTTCACTTATGTACCATCATCTGCAGACTTGGTTTTTTAGATCCACTTACACCTTACCAATTTTCTGCTTGGGGGGAGCTTGACTAGCTCCCATGTTTCATTCTTTTGCAATGAATGAAACTTCTCATCCATGGAATCCTGCCATCTTGGGTCATGTGAGGATTCCTCATATGTCTGAGGATCAAAATACACTATCATATAACATCTCTCATATAGGTATGGGTCATTCATATTGAGAGCAGTCTCAAATTGTGATCTAGTTCTCCTTGTGGCCTCAGTATTTCCCACTAGTTCACCTGCTGCTTGTAAAGTCTTAGTAGCTCATTTAGGATTTTTTGGCGAATTAGGACATTTAATAAAATGGTACTCATCATCACAAATATTAGAATAAAAAAATTCAAGAGCATCATCACTTACGTCTTCAGGTGGTGGTGAAGATGGTTCTCCAATTTCAACATTCTGAGAGGGCTCGTCTTCGAATTGAACACTTCTTTCAATGAAGTATTTTTGAGTAGTCATGTTCAGAAAATTATACCCTTTGGAGTCCTCTGAATATCCAACAAAAATACAAGGTTGGATTTGGGGCTTCATAGCCCTCCTCTTATCAAGTGGAATCCTAGCCCAAGCCTTGGAGCCAAAAATCCTGAAATGAGAGATATCAGGTTTGTGCCTAGTCCAAGCCTCAAAAGGAGTGATTCCTTTGAGATATTTGTGAGGCACTCTATTTTTAATGTATGTGGCACAATTTATTGCCTCAGCCCAAATCCTTGGAGATAAATACTTTGAATCAAGCATACATGTGGTCATTTCCTTCAATGATTTGTTCTTCCTCTCAGCAACACCATTCTGCTGAGGTGTATATGGAACAGAGTGTTGCATATGAATGCCTGAAGAGGCACAAAATTGTTGAATCTCAGATTTGATGTACTCCCCACCATTGTTAGATATTATAAATTTGATATGTATACCATACTGGTTCTCAACTAAGGCCCTGAAAAGCTTGAACAGACCAAAAACTTTAGACTTTAACTTGATGAAATAGATCCAACAATACCTGGAAAATTCATCTATGAAGGTAAGGATGTATTTGGAATGGTTCAAGGACTCATGGGGGAATGGACCTGATATGCCACTGTGAATAAGCTCCATGGGTGCAGAGGTTTGCTCAGTTTTGGATCTCCCATACTTATGCTCATGGTGTTTTCCTATGATGCAACTTTGAGAGACACCTTTGGAAAATCTGATATTGGGAAGCCCTATGACCATTTCTTTCTCATGAAGTTGGGAAAGATATTTATTGTTAAGATGGCCAAATATTTCATGCCATAATTTGCTTGACTCATTGACATGGGTTAATAGAGCAGAAGGTGATGGGAATGGCACAAAATGAGAAAACCTATAGATTCTAGAGCTATGGTTAGAAGTGCCTAATGCAACAATTTGGCCTGTAGACATTTCACAGATCTTAACATCATTAGGTGTAAAGACCACCTTTTTGGGTGATCCTGTGTGATTCATATGATATACTGAAAAAAGGTTAGCAACAAGTACTGGAACATATAAAACATTACTAAATGTACCAAAATCTAGATCAATGTTGCCTTTACCTTTGCTTGAAGTTTCAAAATCATCACCCAATATAATGTTTGGGTCACTGGAAGATTCAAGACATGAGAAGCTTTCTCTTGTGGAAACCATGTGCCTCGAAGCTCCTGAGTCAATGATGAATAATGTGATGTGCTTTCCATCAGTGCATGTACTTGTTGATGTATTTGTAACTTCGGAATGTATTTCATATATGTATATTGTATTCCTATAGAGATGTTATTATTCCTCTATACGGAAGTGTCGTCATTTATATTGTAAGTGTCGTAACTTATACTTGATGGGTTATTAGACCACCTTGTTAGGGTCGGCCATGTATAAGTCATTTGGGTTAAAGGGTTATTAGACCACCCTACTGGGGCTCGACCCTGTCATCATTATGTTATGTGGTTAAGTTAAGGTCGACCTAGTAAAGGTTATTAGGCAAGTCAAGACAAGTATAAATAGAGTGCGGGAGGCACTCTATTTGATCATTCACTTACTCACTCTTACACTCATTGGAGAGTGGTGCACTAGTAGAGGAGGAGAAGCTGCTGCTAGGAGTATATCTCTTATGCTTGGGTTGTATCATTGCTCTATCTATCTCTGAGGAAGTTGTGGGGTTTTACACCTTTATGGTTTTCCCCAGTGAAACTCTGTGTGTCTATTGCCTCTTGTGTGCTTGCATTATTATGTCCATGATTGATATGTTGTAGATATGTTGTACATGTTGTTATCTTAGTTAAGATCCTATATCATATTGAATTAAATTATGAAAAAATAACATGGTATCAGAGCTAGCCTGAAAGAAGGCATGGTATGGCATTTATGACACTTATTGCACTTGTGAAGCTAGGGCTTGATATAGCAAAAATCAATCATCGTAGAACTTTCGCTATAAATTCAGTTCGGCGAGGTTTAAAGATCTAAAAATCTTACAGGTCGAAGATAAGATCCCCATGTACCTTGTGTCTGAAGGAGAGCCTCTAATTCGTTGTACTTTCACATTTATGCTCTGTACAATATAGGGTTTCTGCCTCTTCCAGATCTCCGTCATAAACAGGTAACCTAGGAAAAAAGGTCACAACTTGGGATAGGAAGCTCCAAATGAAATTTCATAAAAAGTGGCAGGTAGGGAACAGACTGTACTTTCACTGGTATGACTTTTAGAGGCCTAAATTGAACCAGTGACACGTGGCACTCCGTACAAGTTCGATCTCCTGTTTTATCCCATAAATAGGTCACGTTGCGACACTTGGCATAAATCTCTCTCAGAGAATCAATTTGAGGTCAGACCTATGGGGTTGGAAAGATAACAGGTCAGGATACCATAGGAAGAATTTTCAAACCATGTAGATCTGAAATTTTGGAGTTACACTAGAAACAATCAGGTGCATATTTCTGTCAAAACAGAATTGGATTTTGAGAACCTTCATTCATGGCTATGGGAATTTAGAGTTTCAAAGAATGCTGAAATTTTTGTATCGGAGACAACGGCTGGATGCTCCTCATCAAAATAGAAATTTAGAGACCAAGATCAAATTTTTTGGTTGGGAAGAAGGCCGGGCTTGATCAAACCCTAGTTTGGGACTTTGATCGGAAATGTAGAAAATTAGGGCTTTTAAAAAAATGGGAATTTTTGAAATCTGTGACCATAGCTGGAAGCTCCTTGGAAAAATCAAAGTTTAGATATTTGGATCAAACTATTTGGTTGGGTGAAGCTCCGGGAAACTCAAAACCTAAATCAGGGTCCTCCCTAGTGAATCCGGAATATTGAAAAGCAAATTTGAGGGGTGAAACTTTGCAGTTTTCAAATTCTGAGTATACCAGGGTGATCAGCTCATCAAGGTGCATCTTTCTATCCTTCTAGAAGTTTGAATTTTTAGGGTTTCCCTGACAAACCCTAATCCAGTTCCAGATCCAGTTTCTGCAAATCAAGTGGATTGGGTTAATCCTAGAAGAGAATGGATTGGTCACCTGCATAAGTGAAGAAGTTCCAGTTTCAGAGGGAGATGAGTCTAAGGCCTTACATAAGAATATTACAAGCATTCTCAACAGGTATGACTTATCCAGGTATGTTTCGATATATGTTCATGATTAAGTTTTTGGTATGTTTGTCTTCATTAAGGTTAGTACAATCTTGATTAACTTTAGACTTGTCGTATCACCTTAATAAAATTATGAATGCAGATATTCATTGATTAGGGTTTTGACACTTATGATTGTACTAATGCATTGTGGTGTTGTATGAGGTTGATGTTGTCCGCTAACATGAAAGATACATCAAGAAAGACAAATCATGTTCTAGTTCAAGAACATATGAGCATGGTGACATAAAGACAAAGATTCATCCATTTTCATGGATCACATAGAATATCTACTTACGAGGTATGTATAACTTGGTTCTATAATGGTTAACTTATGAGATATGCAGGTCACTAGCACAAGTCATTGAAGAGAACAAGAAGACATCATGTGGGTATGTTAGATATAACTAGCTAACATATTAATCCAGGTATGTTTTTCCTATATCAAGTTAGAATCCTACCTTGTGTTAGGATTTCTTTTATAAGTATACTTGGCATGATTGATTATAATTATTCATGAAGTTATAGGTCTGAGTAATCATGGGTTTAGGCATATTATGCTTCTTACTTTGATTGATGATATGACTAAAACAGAAAATTCCTATGATCAAATAGGAATTTGCATGAGTGAAAGAATTGTGATGAAATGACCTTGACCATACATGTTTAAGATTACTTAGAATCATATTGTTTTTTATAGTATTAAGATTATACTAATGAATGTATGTATGAGACCTCGAGGATAACACAATGATGATACTAGTAAGTATGCATAGTGATCGAGGATGTATATAAGTTCAAAGACATGTAATCTAGGAAGCAAATATCAAGAGGGAGCACACTCCAGTAGTTCCTACAAGCAAGCAAATATTGAGAGGGAGTCCACCCTACAAACCAAACAAAGATAAGTATTTGAATTGTCATTTCTTGCATACTTGTTTGTTTAACTAATATTGCTCAATGATGTATATGCTTATGTTCCTAGACTTAGGGTGTGTATTATGCATATTAGAATAATTGCATTAATGAACAGTATACTACTAATGTGCATGTGATGGGTAAGTGGCCTATGGCATTGTACAACATTCCATTGCTACTTATCTAGAATGAAACCTCTTTGCTGACATGTTGGGAGTTGTGCACACTCTTAACAATGTTCTGATAGAGATTGGAAGGCATCTAGAAAGTTACGGGATATGAATAAATGTTGTATTGAAGCATTGGCTAAGATAATTGCACGACTGTATGACATATGCCTTTATGTATAATACTTTGTTATGTAAAGTATGAGATGTTTCTAATCATGCAATTTAACTTGTTTTTTAGGAAAGATCGTATACCATCACCTACAAAAGAAGGATTACAACATTTGTTCCAGCAATGAAGTTCAAACTATCTATTGAAGATATTGAAGAATATGAAGTTCCCAGGATATGGGATACAGTAAAAGGATGCCATGGTCGAGAAGTACCAATCGATCATGAAGAATGATGTTTGGGATGCGGTCCCACGACCTGAAGGGAAGTCTGTTGTGACTTCCAAGTGGATCTATAAGATCAAGCATGCTGCATATGGTAGCATAGAGAAATGCAAAGCGAGGTTTGTAGATCGTGGCTTCTACCAGAAAGAGGGAATAGACTATGAAGAGACTTTTGCTCATGTAGCCAGATACACTTCCATCAGATCAATACTTGATCTGGATGCAGTGATGAAATGGAAGATACACCAGATGGATGTCAAGACAGCTTTCTATCCAGTTTGGGATTTACTAAGAGTAAAGCGGATTCCAACCTTTACTACAAGGTTGAGGAAGGAAATCCAGTGATAGTACTTCTATAAGTGGTTGACCTTTTGTTACAGGTAAGGATAGATTGATTGCCAATACGAAGAGGAAGCTTGCTGCCGAGTTCGAGATGAAGGACTTGGGTATGATACACTACTTTCTAGGTATGGAGGTGTGGCAGAGTGCAGATGGAATCTTCCTTGGACAAGGGAAGTTTGCAGTAGAGATCCTGAAGAGGATCGGGATGATGGACTGCAAGGCCATGGCCACACCTATGGCATCAAACCTGAAGCTTCTGTGTGATGCTTCATTTGATCCGGTTGATTTCACTATGTATCGTCAGATGATTGGGTCCTTGATGTACCTGGCAAACACAAGACCAAATATTTGCTTTGCGGTGAACACATTGAGCCAGTTCCTGATGGATCCTAGAGGTGTTCACCTGGTTGCTGTAAAGCATATTTTGAGGTACCTTAAGGGTACAATTGATTATGGGCTCAAGTATGATGCGAATCAAGACTTTAACCTATAGGGTTATGTTGATTCGGACTAGGCAGGCAGTGCTACAGATAGGAAGAGAACTTTTGGGTGCTGCTTCAGTATGGGATCAAGTGTGATCTCTTGGTTTAGCAGGAAGCAGTCCTGCGTAGCACTGAGTACAGCCGAAGCAGAATATGTTGCAGCTTGTTCGGGTAGTTGTAAGGCAGTATGGCTCCAGAAGATACTATCTGAGTTATTTGATCTCCCATTGGAGGCTACTCGTATATTTTGTGACAACTAGAGTTGTGTGAAGTTGTCTGAGAACCCGGTGTTCCATGACAGGTCGAAGCACGTTGAGATCAAATATCACTATATTAGGGATATGGTGCAGAGAGGAGCAGTGAAGCTCTTGTATGTTGCGACGGATGAGCAGGTTGCAGATATGTTGATGAAACCACTAGCCAGAGTGAAGAGAGAGGCTTGGTGTTCTTCAGATTGACGACACTTCGAGGAAGAAGTGATGGATACATTTGTTGGAGCCATTCCAAGCATGGTGAGAGGAGGATCCTTCCCATGGCTGTCGATGTAAGTGTTGGATGATGAGCATCAGGACGATGCTCCAGTTACTGCTCTGTATATGCATCATGTTGGATGCTTTTTATGATCAATTGGATCATGTATTTGTATATGCATCATATGATCAGTTGGATCATGTATTTGTATATGCATCATGTTGGATGCTTTGTATGATTAGTTGGATCATGTATTTGTATATGCATCATGTTGGATGCTTGATATGATCAGTTGGATCATGGATTTGTATATGTATTAGGTGGATACATTGTATGATCAGGTGGATCATGTATTTATATATGTATCAGGTGGATCATGTATTTGTGAATGTATCAGGTAGATACATTGTATGATCAGGTAGATCATGTATGATGATACTTGGTATGCATCAGGTGGATGCATTGTATGATCAGGATGATCATGGATGATGAGCTTCAGGATGTTTCTCTAGATGATATACATCAGGATGATGATATGATGATGATCAGGATGATCATATGTGATGATTATCAGGACGATGCTCTGGATGACATGCATCAGGATGATGTAGTGACCGTGATTAGGATGATCATGTGTATCAGGATGGTACTCTGGATGATATGCATTAGGACGATGCTATGATGATGATCAGGATGATCATGTACATTAGGACGATGTATGGTGAGTATCAAGTTGATACTCTATGGCCGTGGACAGGTTGTGCAGATAAGCATATAATATGGCCCTGGGAGGTTTGCAGATACTCTTTCGAGGTTTTTCCTATGGCATATAATATGGCCCTGGGAGGTTTGCAGATACTCTTTCGAGGTTTTTCCTATGGAATATAATATGGCCCTGGGATATCTGGCAAATCCTCTTTCGAGTTTTTGCTTGGGAGGACATATAATATGGCCCTAGGAGATCCGATAGGTTGGGTTGTGTGCCCGTAATAAGTCCTGGGATGCTCTTGCGAGGTTTTGTCCTATGGCATATAATATGTCCCTGGGAGATCCAATAGGTTGGGCTGTGTGCCCGTAATAAGTCCTGGGATGCTCTTGTGAGGTTTTGCCATGACCACATGTAATATGGCCCTGGGAGATCCGATAGGTTGGGCTGTGTGCTCGTAATAAGTCCTGGGATGCTCTTGCGAGGTTTTGTGGTGATCGCATGTAATATGTCCCTAGGAGATCCGATAGGTAGAGTTGTGTGCTTGTAAAAGCTTGGGATGCTCTTGCGAGGTTTTGTGGTGATGTCACATATAATATGTCCCTAGGAGATCCTACAGGTAGATTTGTGTGCTCGTAACATCCTGGGATGCTCTTGCGAGGTTTTGTGACGCATGTAATAAGTCCTGAGGATTCCACAGTATGGCCAGTGACGATGAAGACCTGCAGGAGGTGGGCCTGCATCCAGTATGAAAAAGGACTGGTTCTGTAGAACTTCCTATAACGAGTAGATCAGAGATTGGTTGAGATAGCAGCAGCCGTGACGATGGCGATGATTCGATGACAATGATCCATAGAAGAATACTTGTGCTAGCAGATCTGTGTCGAGAAATATTTTCCTAGTTAAGAGGGAGTGTTGATGTATTTGTAACTTCAGAATGTATTTCATATATGTATATTGTATTCCTATATAGATGTTATTATTCCTCTATACGGAAGTGTTTGTATTCCTATAGAGATGTTATTATTCCTCTATACGGAAGTGTCATCAATTATATTGTAAGTGTCGTAACTTATACTTGATGGGTTATTAGACCACCTTGTTGGGGTCGGCCTTGTATAATTCATGTGGGTTAAAGGGTTATTAGACCACCTTATTGGGGGTCGTCCCTATCATCATTATGTTATGTGGTTAAGTTAATGTTAATTTTTTAGCATTAATTCACAATACTCTAGGATCTTTACTGAGAGAATAACATATACAGTATATCAATGCATATCAATCATAACAAGCATGTCAATCATCACAATAAGCAAAAGCATGAGAGACAATAGACACACATAGTTTCTGTGGGGAAAACCCTAAAGTGAAAAACCCCACAACTACCTCAGAGATAGATAGAGCAATAGCACAACCAAAGTACAAGAGATAGACTCCTCTTAGCAGCTGATCCTCCTCCTCACATGTGCACCACTTTCCGAGTGAAGGAAGTGTGAGTTCTGAAGTGATCCAAATAGAGATCTCTCGATCTCTATTTATACTTGTCATGTTTTCCCAATAACCTTATGGGGCCAACTTGTCTAGCTAGGTACAATAACTTCATATTACATTATATCGGGCTGACCCCTTACAAGGTGGTCTAATAACCCATCGGCAAGTTAACACACTTGCGACACTTGTCAATACAAATGACGACACTTCCATATAGAGGAATAATACATCTCTATAGAAGTACAATAAATATATAAGTGAAAGACATTCTGAAGTTACATATACATCAACACTCCCTCTTAACTAGGAAGGTATTTCTCGACACAGATCTGCTAGCACAAGTCTTCTTCTCTGGATCGTCATCATCAATGCATCGTCCTCGAATCATCGTCATTGTCACTGCTGCTTCTATCTCAACCAATCTCTGAATCTACTCGTCATAGGAAGTTCTACAGAGCCAGTCCTTTTTCATACTAGATGTAGGCCCACTACCTGTAGGTCTTCATCATCTGTGCGAACAGTCTGATAGAGGTGGTCTCTCAGGACTAATTTTATGTGCTAATGCAATACCTAACAAGAGCATCCTAGGAACATTTATGTGCCTAAGCATGACCTGCAAGATCTCCCAGGACTGATTACATGCATCCCCTTCACAATACCTTTAAAGAGCATCACAAGAACATTTATGTGCCACAGCACGACCAACAAGATCTCTAAAGAGCATCCTAGGACTTATTACGAGCACATAGCTCAACCTATCGGATCTCCAGGACTGATTACATGTGAATAGACAATACCTTTAAAGAGCATCCCAGGAACATTTATGTGTCGCAGCACGACCGGCAAGATCTCTAAAGAGAATCCTAGGACTTATTACGACAACATAGCTCAACCTATCGGATCTCCAGGACTGATTACATGTCTCCGTAGTAATACCTCATCCCAGGGCTGATTACGAGCAGACAGCTCAACCTATCGGATCTCTAAGGACTGATTACATACTACATAGCAATACCTCATCCCAGGACTGATTACGAGCACACAACTCAACCTATCGGATTTCTGAGGACTGACTACAGGCTATTTGCACAACCTACCACATATCATCTCTGACCTCTAAGTATGAGCCTGATACTCATGATCTAACTGATCATCATCGCACGAAGCATCATATTGATGCTCATGATCATACTGATCATCATCACTATACCGTCCTGATACGTATCATCTATAGAAACATCCTAAAGCTCGCCATCCTGATCATCCTGATCATACAATGCATCCACCTGATGCATACCAAGTATCTATCTGATACATATCACCATACATGATCCACCTGATCATACAATGTATCCACCTGATACATACATAGATACATGATCCACACAATGTATCCACCTGATATATATCAACATACATGATCTACCTGATCATACACAGTATCCACCTGATACATGGTCCAAGCATCCAACATGATGCATATACAAATACATATAAATGATCCAACTGATCATATCCAACATCCAACATGATGCATACATACATATACATATAAATGATTCAACTGATCATATCCATCATCCAACATGATGCGTATACAGAGCAGTAATTGGAACATCGTTCCGATGCCCATCATCCAGCGCTTACATCCAAAGCAATGTGAAGGATCCTCCTTCCAGCATGCTTGGAATGGCTTCAGCAAATGTGTCCATCACTTCTTCCTCGAAGTGTCGTCGATCTGAAGAACACCAAGCCTCTCTCTAAAGTACTCGAACTTCACTCTGGCTAGTGGCTTCGTCAGCACATCTGCAATCTGCTCATCCGTCGCAACATACAGGAGCTTCACTACTCCTCTCTGCACCATATCCCTGATATAGTGATATTTGATCTCAATGTGTTTCGACCTATCATGGAACACCGAGTTCTCAGACAGCTTCACACAACTCTGGTTATCACAGAAGATACCAATAGCATCCAACGGGAGATCAAATAACTCAGACAGTAGCTTCCAAAGCCATATTGCCTCACAACTAGCCGAATAGGCTGCAACATACTCTGCCTCGGCTGTACTCAGTGCTATGCAGGACTGCTTCCTGCTAAACCAGGAGATCACACATGATCCCATACTGAAGCAACACCCAGATGTGCTCTTCCTATCTGCAGCACTGCCTGCCCAATCTGAATCAACATAACCCTGCAGGTTAAACTTTTGATTCGCATCATACTTGAGCCCATAGTCAACTGTACCGTTCAGGTACCTCAAAATATGCTTTACAGCAACCAGGTGAACACTCCTCAAATCCGTCAGGAACTGGCTCAATGTGTTCACCGTAAAGCAAATATCTGGTCTCGTGTTCGTTAGGTACATCAAGGACCCAATCATATGACGATACATAGAGACATCAACTGGCTCAGATGAAGCATCACACAGAAGCTTTAGGTTCGATGCCATAGGTGTGGCCATGGCCTTGCAGTCCATCATCCCGAACCTCTTCAGGATATATACTGCATACTTCCCTTGTCCAAGGAAGATCCCATCTGCACTCTGTCACACCTCCATACCTAGGAAATAGTGCATCATCCCCAAGTCCTTCATATCGAACTCGAATCAAGCTTCCTCTTTGTATCGGCAATCAATCTGTCATCTCTTGTTACAAACAGGTCATCCACATATAGTAGTAGTATCACAGGATTTCCTTCCTCAACCTTGTAGTAAAGGTTGGAATCCGCTTTACTCTTGGTAAAGCCCAAACTAGATAGGAAACTGTCCATCCTACCATACTAAGTCCTAGGAGCTTGCTTCAAGCCATACAAGGCTTTCTTCAATTTGCACACATATGACTCCCTGTCATGTGTTTCAAAACCGAGTGGCTTCTCCACATACACTTCCTCTTCAACTACACCATTCAAGAAGGCAGTCTTGACATCCATCTGGTGTATCTTCCATTTCATTGCTGCAGCCAGGGAAAGTACTGATATGATGGAAGTGTACCTGGCTACAGGAGCAAAAATTTCTTCATAATCTATTCCCTCTTTCTGAGAGAAGCCATGAGCTACGAATCTTTCCTTGTATTTCTCTATGCTGCTATCTGCAGCATGCTTGATCTTGTAGATCCATTTGGAAGTCACAACAGACTTCCCTTCAGGTCTTGGGACGACATCCCAAACATCATTCTTCATTATTGATTGGTATTCTTCGACCATGGCATCCTTCCATTCTTTCTTTTCCGCCGCTTCTTCATAACTAGAAGGTTCTTTGTTCATGATATCATGGAGTAAAGCAACATAGCTGGTATGTGATCTGGTTCTCTTCTTTTCTCTGTGTTCTTCTGGAATGCCATATCTTTTTGCATCTTGAATGAGCTCTCTAGCCCATGCAGTTTTCCTCTTGTGAGAGTTGTTCTCACGGGGTGGATCTACAGGTTGTTGCGGATCTTCAATTTCACGATCAACATCTGGAATTGCTTCAGTCATGGTAGTGTCTTGAAATCTAGTTTCCTTAGGTTCTTCATAAACTTCAACAGGTGTCTTCCTTGCTTTGATGAATGCTAAGTGTTCATCAAATGTTACATCCCGGTTGACATCAATCTTCTTGAACCCTGGAAAGTATATTCTATAATCCTTCAAGCTTTCACTATAACCCACAAAGATACCCTTCTTTCCTGAAGGATCTAGCTTAGTCCTCTTTTCCTTTGGGACATGAGTATATACTGGACAACCAAATATTATGAGATGGCTGACTTCAGGTTTCTTACCAAAGAAGACCTCTTCGGGTGTCTTGTTGTCCAATATCTTGTGGGGTGTTCTGTTCTGCACATATACAGTTTTCCTAGTTGCTTCTTCCCATAGATGCATAGGTAGATCCTGTTCATGCAGCATTTCCCGTGCTGCTTCCATGATTGTTCTATTCTTTCTTTCTGCAACTCCATTTTGTTGTGGATTGTAAGGAGCAGTCAACTCCCTCTTAATCCCTGAATCACTGCATAGTTTCTTGAAGTCACCTGAAGTGAATTCTCCACTATTGTCGGATCTGAAAGTCTTGATCTTCTTATCAGTTTGGTTCTCCATCAAGGTTTTGAATTCCTTGAATTTATCAAACACTTCATCTTTGTTCTTCAAGAAGTAAACCCAAGTCTTCCTGGAGAATTCATCAATAAAAGAGACATAGTAAACATACCCACTTAGAGAACTAGATGACATCGGATCACATACATCGGAGTGGATATATTCCAAGATACTTTTTTCCTTGCTTCCACGGCTTGAAAATGCCTTCTTTATGTTCTTTCCTTTTGTACATCCTTTGCGAACACCTTCATGCTTGGTCTTGATTTCAAAAAGACCTTCTATAGCTTTACTTGCAATTGGTAATGCTCTGTAGTGTATATGTGCAAGTCTTCTATGCCAAAGTTCACTTGGCTCCATGGAATCATGTACCATGGCATGTTCAGGTTGACCCTTCAATTTGTACAATCCTCCCTCTTGCTCTCCAATCACCACTGCATCATCTATGGTCTTTCCCTTTGGCCACATTAGAACTTGGCCATCCACAAATGCAACCCTTATACCTTTTGCATCCAATGTGGATATGGAGAGTAGGTTTTTATTGAGCCTAGGTACATAAAGAACTTCTTTCATCTTCAAAGACTTTCTAGAGTCTAGGTTGTAGGAGGCTTCACCACTTCCTTTGATAGGGTATTGATAGTCATCCCCAAGTTTCACTTTATGGGGTGATTCATGTTCAGATAGATTTACAAAAGATTCTTTAAACCCAGTCATGTGTTTGGAAACACCACTGTCAATAAGCCAATCATTACAACCATGAGAGATAGTACCTATGAGAGGAGATATTAGAACATACTCTTCTTCACTTGATGACTCATCATCACTTTCTATTCTAGCTTTCTTCCTTGGAGGTTCATCATCCTCAGCAGCATGAGCATGTTATCTTCTTTTGTTGTTGTTCTTCTTGTTGTTGAAGTTGTTGGTATCTTCTTTTCTTTTCTTGGGACATTCTGAGGCAAAATGTCCTTTCTCATTACAATTGAAGCACCTCAGATCTTTCTTTTCTTTGTGATATGGATGAGAAGATTTCTTCTTGTGATGGGATGGCTCCCTCTTGAACTTGCCTTTCTTGGTGTGTGATGTGAGAGCTTGATCTTCATTCCCCATATTTTCTTCTCGTGCCACAAGCCTTGATTCTTCTTGAGAACATTCCTCCCACAGTCTACTGAAGGAGATCAATTTCTTTCTTGCACAGATCCCTTGGATAAAGGAGTCCCATGACCTGGGTAGGCCATTCAAAGTGGTCATAACAATTTCACCATTCTCCACCATTTCATCTACAGTTTCAAGTTGTTCCTTGATCTAAGAGACTTTGGAGAAATAAGATTGAATGGTCTCTCCATTCAACATCTTGACCCCTTTCAATTGATTCCGTAGAGTCATCTTCCGATTTATGTTCTTCCCTTCAAATAGCTTGTTCAGGGAATCAAACATAGCCTTGGGTGTCTTTAGGGACGACACATGTGGAATAAGATGGTCCTTAATAGAATCAGCAATGATTCTCTTTTCCTTGACCAAGTTCTTCTTATGCAATATCTTAGCCTCTTCATTCTCTGGGGTAGGGACCTCTTCTTTTATGTATGAATCCAATTCATTCTCTTCCAGGATTAACCCAATCCTATACTTCCAAGCTCGGAAGTTATCATCCCCTTCAAGCTTATCCTCAAGCTTGGTGTGGTGAGACATCTTAAAGAGTACTTCAAATGGAAATAGAAAAGATTTAGGTCTTACCACTTGATTTGTTGAAAACTGGATCTGGTCCCGGATTAGGGTTTGTCAGAGAAACCCTAAAAATTCAAAATGTGAATTTCAACTGTCTGAAAGGATAGAAAGGTGCGCCTTGATGAGTTGAGCAGCCTGGTGTATTCAGAATTTGAGATTTGCAAAGCTTCATCCTTCAAAAATGCCTTTAGTCTTCCCGGGTTCACTAGGGAGGACCCTGATTAGGGTTTGAGTTTCCCAGAGATTTAGCCATCCAAAAATATCGATCCAAAGCTCTAAACTTCGATTTTTCCAAGGAGCTTCCAGCTATGTCTTCAAATTTCAGAAATTCCTATTTTTGAGGAAACCCTAATTTTTAGGGCCAAAACTGAAAGTGCTCAAACCTGAATTCTGATTGGACAGATAGATTCTCCTTGATGAGGAGAGTCAATCTACTATACTGCTTTTCCAAAATCTGTGGAGAGAAACCCAATAAACAAGAAACCCTAGTTTCCTTCACTGCACAATGTCTTCTTCTCAGGCAAGCTCTCATACCATGTTAATTTTTGAGCATTAATTCACAATACTCTAGGATCTTTACTGAGAGAATAACATATACAGTATATCAATGCATATCAATCATAACAAGCATGTCAATCATCACAAGAAGCAAAAGCATGAGAGACAATAAACACATAGAGTTTCCGTGGGGAAAACCCTAAGGTGAAAAACCCCACAACTTCCTCAGAGATAGATAGAGCAATAGCACAACCAAAGTACAAGATATAGACTCCTCTTAACAGTTGATCCTCCTCACATGTGCGCCACTTTCCAAGTGAAGGAAGTGTGAGTTCTGAAGTGATCCAAATAGAGATCTCCCGATCTCTATTTATACTTGTCCTGTTTTCCTAATAACCTTATGGGGCCTACTTGTCTAGCTAGGTACAATAACTTCATATTACATTATATCGGGCTGACCCCTTACAAGGTGGTCTAATAACCCATCGGCAAGTTAACACACTTGCGACACTTTTCAATACAAATGACGACACTTCCATATAGAGGAATAATACATCTCTATAGGAGTACAATAAATATATAAGTGAAATACATTCCGAAGTTACATATACATCAACAGTTAAGGCCGACCTAATAAAGGTTATTAGGTAAGTCAAGTCAAGTATAAATAGAGTGCAGGAGGCACTCTATTTGATCATTCACTTACTCACTCTTACACTCATTGGAGAGTGGCGCACTAGTGGAGGAGGAGAAGCTGTTGCTAGGAGTATATCTCTTATGCTTGGGTTGTATCATTCCTCTATCTATCTCTTAGGAAGTTGTGGGGTTTTTCACCTTTATGGTTTTCCCTAGTGAAACTCTGTGTGTCTATTGTCTATTGTGTGCTTGCATTATTATGTCCATGATTGATATGCTGTAGATATGTTGTACATGTTGTTCTCCCAGTTAAGATCCTAGATCAGATTGAAGTAAATTCTGAAAAACTAACAGTACTCGCTCCTTATCTTCAGAATTTTTTCCTCCATCCTTCCTCCTTGCACTCTATGGAAGAGGAATGTTGGATTTCTCTAGGAGTTGAGCCATTTGATCAATGTTCTTCTTCATGCAAGAGCTTTAGGATGAAATCCCTTGCTGCAATAATTTCACTTTGTCCTCTCATTCTTTTTGTTTGGATTTCTATTGAAACTAGAGGAGTCTTCATGGACTTTCTGCTTGTCCTTCCTCTGATCAGTGGGCTTCTTGAAATTGCATTTCTTCTTCCCTTTCGAACTCTTTGAATCTCCAACATTCAGACAGTGGTATTTTGATGGATTTATTATGGCTCCCATCAAAACCAATTTGTCTTGTTCTTGTGTAAGTGACTCCGTGAATTCTGAAAGTGTGGGGCTCTTCCAGTTTTTAACTTCCTTCCTTGTGGAGTGGAAGGTCGAAACAAAGACTGAGTGATGAGGGCCAAGTTTGGAGAGAATGGCCAAGATTAGTTGCTCATTTTTTTTCAATACCACATTGCTTCAACTGTAGAACAAGTGATTTCAATTTGGAGAATAAATCCTGGAGGTTATCAAAATTATGTGGACTCAATGAAACTAGTTCATTATCTAGTTGGTGGCCTCTTAATTCATCAGTGTTTCCAAACAATTCTTGAAGATTTAGCCAAAATTCATTGGGAGAGTTAATACCATCGAGATGGAATAGAAGATCCATCGATGTAGTGACACACAGGAAGCCATAGGCTTCATCACTTCGATTATGCCATTTTTATTTCTCAATTGCGGAGGTTGGCCCCGATTCAATTGCCATAGTCACCCTGTAGAGGCCTTTGCTCCTCAACATGATATCCATCTACACTTTCCAGTCAAAGTAATTGAATGGAGTGAGGATGATCTGATGTGAATGATCCATGGAAGCTCTGAAATAAGTTTTGGAGTGATTTGGGTGCGCCCAAAGATGATTTTTAGTTCCCTCTGGATGATAGAACGTGCCCTATAGATGAATTACTGTTCCCTCCTTGAGACTGGTTGGATCTTGAAAGACAATAGAAGGATAAAGGAATATCTTGATATATCTGATACAATGTGAAATTCAATTCACACTAAGATCTGATCAAGAAATTAAACACTCTCACACAACTAGTCAAGAACACTGAAATTTACTCACATAAGATACAAACTGTATTACTCAAATGAATAATAATACATTATACAAAATTTGGAAATTAAATGGCTATCAATATATAACATTTACATCAGAGATTCAAATGCATTAGGATTCCATTCGAATCCTCACAAAAGTAACTTACTAAATTGATGCAAAACCCCCCTAGGTGGAAAGTGTGTTCTCCAAGTCACACCAAAGGATCACGAATTTCTGATTTAGTGATTAGATAGTGATGTGTGATGAAAAAAAATGCTAAATCCCAAAAATGGAAGGAAGAAACATCAAGGAGTGAAAGTGGTCCAAAATACACTTTCCCTAGTCAACTATCTTTTCACCTTTCACCCAAAAGCAGTAAAAAGAAGCATGTGTGCCTTTCTCACCAGAATATTATCCAGAATGATCTGAAATGCGCCCAAGTGACTTAGGAAACTTGTGGTCCATGCCAGGAAGGCTTTTGGTCCCCCCAAAGGTGCCTTTTGGTGCACACAATGACTCATATGCCAACTATATGCTCTAATAAATACTAAATAATCATAAAATGATTAATTAATGTCTCTAATGTATTAATTGACATAGGAGTGGGTTTTAAATATTCCAACAGTAGTGTAGGGGTATCACACTCCTCATATGGCACCAATAAAAAGAAACCGTTCACCCATACTTAATTAGGATGAATGCTGCAAAATGTGCAAGTGTGGGATGTAGGAGAATGAACCAACTCACCCAAATGATCAAAAAGTGTGAAAGTTTCATCATGTGAATGCTCCATAGGGGTAGGATCATGCACCTCCCTCAAAAGTGTGAAACTTTCCTCATCGGTTGGTTCCAAGGAAGTGGAACCATGCACTTCTTCAAAAAGTGTGTAACCATCATTAAGAGGCAACCCAAGTTCATCTTCCATTGTAACAAGTGCTTGGATCTCATCAAACTCATCTTCAAACACATCAAGCAAATGCAAATTTCCATGTTTCTCATGATCCATCATGTCATGAGAATCCTCCAAGCAATCTACCATATGAAAATTTGAAAGATAGGAGGAAGAACAAGTATTTTGCAACCTCTCAAGAAGTTGCCCATTTTGATTTTGAGCTTATGAATATCCTCATTATTCTTCAAGTATTCCTCATGTAACCATTCATTAACCTCAACCAAATTGTTTCTATCAAAAATCAAAGACATGAAATTACCTTCGATGTTGCACATCTCTCTTTGAATCTTCTCCATGTCTTCAAGGAAGGATGGCTCCTCCAATGAATAACAGGCTCTCCAACAAGAATTTGATACCAATGCTTGAGTGCCATGGAGTATGCTAAGGGCCTCATATATATTACTTTCACTCATATTCAAATACCCTTCAATGAAGGATGGTTCATGAGAGCAAACCTCATCTTCTTCTTTTTTATTGGGATCAACTTCACATGGAAGCTCAAGTGGTGACTGGGAAGATCATCTTGGTTCATATTTTTCTGTTACAAGGTCTTCTTCTTCGTGCTCCATGGAGTTGGGACTTGTAGCAACCTCATCAAGGCTGATATCTATGTCACCAATATAGAGATGAGAGAATCCATCAGTAGATGTCTCCTCAAAACTTAGGCACCCATTAGTAGGTACCTCTTCATAGCATCCATCAGTAGATGCTTCTTCATGCTTACAACCCTCCTCAGTAAGGATTGTACCTTCATCTTCTTCAGATGGATGATTTGTACTTTGTTTTTTATCCTTCAAGTGAATTTATGTATATTTCTCCTCTATTGTCTTAGAATCATAATTCTTGGAGACTTTGTTTGAAGAGAATCTGAAAAGTCTCTTCATTCCAGAAACAATGGCATCCAGTGAGGCTTCACTTTTGATTTATCTTTCTTCTTCTTTGATTTGAGCAGTAGAACAGCTTAATTTGATTCTCTTCAATGATTCCTCATCTTCATTCTTAGGCTCAAATCCAAATATGCAATAAAAATCATCTTTGAAAGAAATGAATTTACAAATATCTCCCCCCAAGGCAAGATACTCTCGATAGTGGTGGGGCAAGTTCTCACTTGCATATATCACATTTTCCAAATATATATTAGGATTATCCATGTATAGTTCATCCCATTTATATTCAATTTCCATTGGGTCACTAAAATAACCATCCCCATCTCGTAGTAATCCTCCATCTATGTAGATGATTTTTTCTTCCTCATCCCCGTTTGAATCTTCTTCATTGAACATGGACATGGCTGCAAATTCTTCAAATTAAGAGCTCACTTTCCACGAGTGTGGAGGAAAGTGATTTGATAACACTGTAATATCCTTGATCTGGTCTCAGAGGATATCAACTCAAATTCAAACCTTAGAATCATAAATTTTGCAAGCAGTAATTAGTTCTCCAAACTAGTGAAGAAGGAACTAGACTAGGTCATTGATTAACCCACCCAGATCTTGACTGATGGACACTTTTGGATATGAAAATTGTACTGGGGAGTTTTTAGAAGCATAAAAATCAGAATCAAGGATAGCTTCAGACTCCTATGCACAAGGTACTGGGGCCATTTATGTTTCAACAACAGCTGTCGTTGAAGTCTACTCCAAGGCTTCCTGAGCACAACAGCATATGCATACTAGAGACTTACACTTACACTTGAAGGAAACAAAGCATGGTTATAAGAAAATAATATTGTAATATAGTGTTGGGAAAGTTTCACAAAGGTTTTGGGAGGTTATGGCAGTGTTTGGAGGAAAAGGGAGAAAAAGAGCTAGGATGGACTGCTCAGCTAGATTGTTTCCAAGCTCTCCCAAATAGGCTGAGAGGGATACGAATTCTCAGGGAGATTATTGGAGGGTATTTATAAATGTATCAAGAATCTTATATGGATGATAAAACTTAAATTGAACATTCATAGAACTCTTAATTAAAACTACAGCAAAACTAGTCAATTAAAAATGCTCAATGAGCTAGTATTAAGAAATATGAATACCAACAGTCATAAAGGGTCACGACTATCTAATTATGAGTTGGGATGGATTATACAGGTGAATCAAAATATACATAAACTTTCATAAAATAAAATAGATTCACAAAGCTCCATATGTGGCAATTTTCTGGAAATTAGTCAAATAAAATGTATAATGAGCTATCCTTGAGAAAGGTGAACACAATCAACATCTAAGGATCTCGAATTCATTCTCTGATGTATAATAAAGACTCATAAATTAAATAATACATATCAACAAGTATTAACATATCCCATGAAGCATTGAATAAGAGTCTCAGCTCTCAGACTGTATAGACAATTATTAAACTTGGTTTTTTACAATGAATGGAGGAGAATGCTTTAGAGAATAATGAGAAGGGGATATATAACCAATAGATATGATATGTAGGATGAACATGGGATTTTTTCTTCTCATGGAATAATTCACCAAACCATACAGAAAATAAAGGGCTCGTTCTTCACAACTGGAACCCCCGGATCTAGTAAAATTGCCATAACTTGCTCATCCGGACACCTTTTTTGATGCGGAAAAAAGTGTATCCTACTAGAAAATATGCTATGGATGCAATGGAATAGGTCTCAATGTCCAAAAATTATCAGAAAGGGAAAAATAAGAACCTCCATTTAGGCCCTCCAACATGGTTCCTACTGAATGAAGGAGTTGAACATCACAACGAGAACACCAACCGATGGATTAGACTTCAGGATATGCAATATACTCAATGATGAATACTGGATTTCATCATCCTTTCAGTAGAATCATGGGGAACATCTCCCAGCTAGGACTAGGGGCACATTTCCCAGGTCAAAGAGGCAAAATTGTACTCAATTCGAATCACAAATGATCAAAATATGTGAAATGGAGTTGGAATCATTATTTTATAGATTGAGGTGACTTGTTGAGAAAGTAACATAGGATAAGGCTCCCTCATGGAGTGGATACGGTTGCTTTTCTTTCTGCTTTAGCTTTTTCCTTGCTTTCTGCTTTGCTATGTTTTCTGCTTTTTCTTTTTCTTTTGCTTTTTCTTTTGCTTTATCCTTCTTTTGATTTTCTATCATGTTTTTTTCTTGCTTTTCTACCTTATCCTACTTTTCTGCTTTGCCCTTCTTTTTTCCTGCTTTTTCCCTGCTTTTCTGCCTTACCCTGCTTTTTTACTTTGTCTTTCATTTTCTTGCTTTTATGCTTTATCCTACTTTTCTATCATTGTCCTTCTTTTCTGCTTTGTCCTTCTTTTGTCCTATTTTTATGCTTTGTCCTGCTTTTGTTCTTTATTCTACTTTTCCCGAGCTTTGCTGCTTTATTCTGCTTTCTTCTCCTTTTCCTACTTTCCTTGCTTTGATTGCTTTATATTTTCTTGTCTTGCAAGTTACCTCTTAGTCAACCTTATCCTCTAAGGCACACTTGTGGAGAATTATCCACTTTATTCCAAAATAAAAATATCTAATTAATAAAAATTACTTCTACCAAGTGCATTTTAAACTTAGGATAAAAATAAAATCAAACTTCCTAACTAATTAATTCCTTAACTTCAGAATTAACCCCAAGTGCATGAAATTTCCTCCTCAACCAAATGGATTGGTTGGGATAGGAACTCCTTCCACTAATCATCAATGAGGGAACATGACAAGGCTCGACTAGTAGCAAAAGGTTATTCTCAGGTAGAAGGAATTGACTTTGGTGATATATTCTCTCCTATTGCAAAATTCAATTCCATAAGATTCATATTGTCTCTGGATGCAGCATTTGATCTGGAGTTAGAACGAATGGATGTAAAAACAACGTTCCTACATGGGAACCTGGAAGAAAAAATATACATGAAGCAACCTAAAGGATTTACAGTAAAGGGTAAGAAGGATCTAGTTTGTAAGTTGAAGAAGTCCCTTTATGGTCTAAAACAGTCTCCAAGGATGTGGTACCAGAAGTTCGACACATACATGGTGGGAATGGGATTTGTGAGAAGCAAAGTTGATCAATGTGTCTATTTCAAGTAGATTGGAAATTATTTTGTGTATTTAGTTTTGTATGTTGATGACATGTTGTTGGTTGGAAACAACATGAAGGTTGTTAAGGAGGTGAAAACACATCTATCTTCCAAGTTCGACATGAAGGATCTTGGAACTTACAATTTGTTCTTGGTAATGGAGATCAAAATAAATCATGCAAAAATGAAACTCTAGATCAACCAAAGAAAATATGTTGAAACAATCATGCACAGGTTTAATTTGTAGGAATGTAAACCACTAAAATTCCCTATTCCTGTAGGTGTAATATTATGTACAGAATAGTGTCCCAAGACTGAAGAAGAAGAAAAATAAAATATGTTGTTTGTTCCTTTTGCTACTGTAGTTGGAAGTTTGATGTATTCCATGGTATGCACTAGACCAGACATTTCCCATGCAGTGGGATTTTTGAGGAGGTATATGTCAAAAACGGGAAAGGAGTATTGGACAACTGTGAAGAGGGTGTTTAGGTATCTACATGGAACTATATATAGTGCAATCTATTATCAAGGAAGAGATTGATAAGACAAAGTGTTGAATGTACATGGATTTGTTAATTTTGACTGGGTTGGAGATGTGGATCGTAGAATATCTACAAGTGGGTATGTATTTATCCTATTTGGAGGTGCTATCAGTTGGATGAATAAGAAACAGGTTGTAGTGGCACTATCAACTACATAAGTTGAATATATGGCAGTCACTCATGCAATTAAAGAGATTGTATGGTTGCATAGATTGTGTTCAGACATTGGATTTGAAAAGCAGGCTATGAGGTTCGATTGTGACAGTCATAGTGAAATATTCCTAGCCAATAACCCTGCTTATCACTAAAAAATGAAGCATATTTACATGCAATATCATTTTGTAAGGGACATGGTTGAAAGAAATAAGGTTTTACTGGAGAAAGTCGGCACTTTAAAGAATGTTGCAGATTCATTGACAAAATACATGAGCACTAATAAGTTCTCTTGGTGTAAATAAGTAATGGGAATTAGTGCCCTCGATTGTTGAGCCAGTAAAATATTCTTCCCCATATATGCATAGAAAAAAACAAGTGGGATATTGTTGGGTATGTGTTATATTCTCTACATGACTACCCACCTTTTTTCCAGGGTTCAGGGGCTGGCCCTTAAATTAAGGGTTTTCAGCCCATTGTATTCTGATTTTGGTTTAGGAATCAAGGTTTTTGAGGTTTCTAAAGACCTATATATTGTATTGTAAATGATTGAGTTGATACAATAAAAGAAAAAAAGAGAGCGATGAAGCTCTAGTTAAGCTGGTTTTCTCGATTAAGGGTTTCCAGGGTAAATATTTGTGTAATGTTTGTGTGCACTATTGTTTTACTTTTTGTTTATGCTAATAATTGTGTGCATTGTTATGGATTAGCGGAGTTGGGTGTTAGACATTTTGGAGATTTATTCACTGCTCAACCTAGAGCCTCCATTGCTGAGGTTATTCGGGTGACTCAGCTTTTCCCTCGTTTTGTGGGGGAGGAAGATAATAGACTGTTGATGGAGGAGGTGTTGCCGATTGAGCTCTCGCTGGTCATGCAATCCTTTCATAAAGATAAAATTCCGGGGCCAAATGGCTGGCCTATAGAATTCTTGTTAGGATTCTATGACTTCTTCGGGGAGGAATTATTGAATGTGGTGGAAGAATCGCGAAAGGTTGGGTTTGTCCATGGCCCCTTCAACTCCACCTTTATAGCCCTTATTCCGAAGACGGACAAGCCTGACAGCTTTGATGAATTCAGACCTATCTCTCTCTGCAATTGTATCTATAAGATCATCTCTAAGGTTATGGCGAGGAGACTCAAGAATATTTTGTCTCAGCATATTTCTTGTGAGCAATTTGGCTTCTTGGAAGGTCGCCAAATACATGAGGCCATTGGAGTTGCCCAGGAAGGATTACACACACTGAAAGTGCAGAATCAGAAGGGTGCAGTGATTAAGATTGATCTCTCAAAAGCATTTGATAGGGTTAGCTGGCTATATATCCGGATGCTTCTTACTCACATGGGGTTCTGCTACGAATTTATTAGATGGATTATGGCCTGCATCACTACGGTACGCTTTGTTGTACTGATCAATGGTTCTGCAAGTCCATTCTTCCAAGTGGGAAGGGGTCTACGACAGGGATGTCCCCTCTCTTCGCTGTTGTTTCTCCTTGTTGCTGAAGGACTCAGCCGTTTTATTCTGAATGCAAAAGCTGATGGTTCCTTTCGGGGAATATCCATTTCTCAGGTATTGTATATTACACATCTCCTTTTTGTTGATGACATTCTGATATTTTGTGATGGCAAGCGACAGGATATTGATGAGGTGGTTGAAGGTCTCCATTTAGTGCAAGTTGCAGCGGGTATGTTAGTGAATATTGACAAATCTACTATCACATGCTCGAATTTAACTGAGCAGGAGATTCAAAGATTGGCTAACAAACTACCTTATCAGACATTGGATATTGATGATGGATTAAAGTACCTTGGCTTTCACTTGAAACCGAATGCTTATCTGAAGGCTGATTGGCACTGGTTATTAGCAAAATTAGAACAGCGACTACATGGATGGAGTCATAAATGGCTCTCTCGGGCTGGGAGGCTGGTCCTGGTCAAATCAGTTTTGGAAGCAATTCCGGTGTATTGGATGTCTCTTGCTTGGATCCCCAAAGGTGTCCTGGAGCAGATCCGAAGGTTGTGTTTTGCTTTTATTTGGAACGGTATGAGTGAGCATCGAGCATTGGTGTGGGTTAGATGGGAAACAATTGTTGTCCCAAAAGCACTGGGAGGATGGGGGTTAAAGAATATTTTTCTATTTGCAAAAGCATTGGGGGCCAAAGTGTCGTGGCGACTTATCCATACACAAAGTCTCTGGACAAAAGTGGTATATCATAAATATATTGCCCCTCTTACTCTTCTCGATTGGATTAGGCTGGGCAATAAGTCGAGGGCAAATTGCTCTGTGGTCTGGAAAGCGGTGGTGCAGCATTTCTCTTTGGTCGGTTCTGGATTAGTGTGGAGGATAGGAAATGGACGTCTCATTCGTATTGGGATGGACCCCTGGGTTGGCTGTAGGGGTGGTCATGTCCTTCCTGTGGACTTGAGGACTTATTTGGCTGTTAGAGGTTGTCATTTTCTGGTTGATATAGAGGATTCGGGATCATCTAATCTTTGGCATCAGGGGTGGATCTCTGAACAGCGACTGGAGATCTTTGCAGAACTGCAGGGGGCTTGGGAGGATTTTCTGCGGATCTTAAGATTTACAAATATTCGACTGACCAATAGGGCTGATGAACTTATCTGGGATCACCATCCCTCGGGTATTTACTCACCAAAAAATGGATATATCCAGCTGAATGTGGAAGTACATAACAGGGAATTGGTGTGGTGGTGGAAATATCTATGGAAGTTAAGGTGTCCGAGTAAAGCAAAATTACTCTTCTGGGCTATACTGAAAATAAGGCACCTACCTGGGACATTCTGCAAAAACGATTCCTCCAGGGTCCAGGGTTCTGTCCACTTTGTAGGGATGCGGAAGAGACTATTGCTCATTTATTTGTTCAATGTCGGTTTACACAGGCTGTTTGGGATGATATTAGCAATTATTTGGATATTAAGATGAGGTGGAGGGGAGAGAGCATCCTTGAAGCGTTCCAGGGGTGGTGGTCTTTACACAAATCCTCTTCCATTCGGGCATTCCCGTGTATATTCGCCTGGGGGATGTGGATTACCAGAAATCAGCTCATATTTCATGATAGCAGGGTACCGATGGAGTCTGTAGTGGCTCACGCTGTGGCGGTTATAAAACACTACAAGGCCCCTGTACATGCGATTAGAACATGACCTGTGCATGAGGAACAGATTGATAAATCAATGTCGTGGGCATTTTTTGATGGAGCTTCATTAGACCACCGATCGGTGTGTGGAGGGGGGGGGAATCCTTTACAAAGCTGAGACCCATTATTTTCATCTCGTGGTTGGTTTGGAGAGAGGATCAAATAACTATGCTGAACTCATGTCACTTAAACTGCTGATGTTATTTGCACTTGAACAAGGATGTCTATCACTACAGATATTTGGCGACTCCATGGTAGTTATAGACTGGGCAAATGAGATAACACATTGTCATGTGATGGTACTATTACCTATCCTGGAGGAGGTGATCTGGTTAAAGCAGTCCTTTAATCACATTACATTTACACATATTTACAGGGAGAGGAATGGGATGGCCGATCAGCTCTCCAAGGAAGCAACGCAGCAAGAATTAGCACTTGGCACTTGGAGGATTACTATTCATTCACCAGGGGGCACTTTCAGCTATTATCACAGACCTTTTCATGATGATATAGAGGCACGGAATTGAGCAATAGCTCAGCTTTTGTTGACAAATGATGGTTTTGTTCTCCATTTCTGTTACAGTAATTGTTTTTATGTAATCGGATATATGCGGGTTGTATGGACAGCAGTAGTTTTGTTGTATGGGACATTAGATATGATGTTAATATGGGACAGTAAATATGTGACAATGTAGGGATCTCAGTGATTCTACTACATGTGCAGAGTGTAATTTTTTTCATCTATTTGAAATAAAATTACGATTTTTTCCGAGGAAAAAAAAAAATTGTGTGCATTGTTACACTTAATTAGGTTTAGAACTAACAGAGATTCTAAAGAAGATATTTCCAAAATGGAAAAATAGGAGGAAGAGAGTTTACAGGACTATTTAGAGAGGTTTGTATATAATTTGCAGAAATCTAAATATAGTTTTTATATAATTTGCATAAATGTAGATATAGTTTTTATATAATTTGCAAATATCTAAATATAGTTTTTATATAATTTGCATAAATGTAGATATAGTTTTTATATAATTTGCAAATATCTAAATATAGTTTTTATATAATTTGCATAAATATTTGAATCCTAATTTTACTCGTACAATCTTCTCAAAAGGAACCCGAGATGAATATATTGATGTTCTCAATCTCATGGGATCTTGAGACATTTCTTATCTTCCATTTGATCATTTTCTTTAGTTGTGCAGGAAATACTTCAAATATAAGGCCAAAGTTGGTAGAGGATAGAAGGATGTTCTTTCGAAAGTTACTAAATCAACAATGGGGAGTATTAGTAGATAATATATTGGTAACCTATTAGAAATTCTAAAATTGAACTCCTTGGTGCTCTTAGTTCTCAATTTGATGCCTTTAATACTAAGAAACAATAGGACGAGGAATATGAAGTGTTTTCCATTTTTTGTCCTCAATGTAGAAAGAAGCATCTAAAATGAGAATGTAAATTAAATAATATCCAAATTTGTGGAATTTGTGCAGAGCATCATGTAACATAACATTTACCTTCACTATCTGGACTTAACAAAATTTACAGAGGAGAAGGTGATTCGGTGGAAACTCTCTTTTCATTTGCAATTCGGCACCTAGAAGACTGTGGCAACCATGAGCATGAGGTATTCCTTTAGATACCACTCAACAGTTTTCCTCATTTTCTAATCAAAATAATGCGCAAACTTACATGCCATGGTATTCATGGCCTTCCCCACAAGATTAAAATCATCCCTATCAATATAATTATAAGGTAACCACTTATGGAGATCAACCACCTTATTATCCTCGGTTCTAGCCCCAACAATTTGTTCCATAACAATATCAACAAAAACCTTTTCCACGACAACAACAATATCAATCGTTTCTCTAATACCCTTCTACTATGCAACAAACATTGATGCAAATAACTCATTCACATCCATTACAACTTCTATCAAATCAACCACTCATACCTACTCAATTTCCTTCCCAACTAGTGGCCAATACAATAATAAAAAAGATAAAATTGTTTACAATGTTGAAGTAGACACTTTTCTACTTATTTAATTGCCCTTGTGAAATTACAGGAATTTCCTATACAATTACAAGAAATCAATTTACGTTCTAGAAAGGTTGTCAATAAAAAATACCTCATAATAATTGAATAAGAGGAGGAAACAACTAATCATCTTGATACCAATATAATGCCAATAAGATAATATGTAATTCCAATAGAACAATCACAATTTGTAATAGAATGACCTCGATCATCTAGGATACCACCTTTCCTTGAGAGGTTAATTGAAGAGAAACATGAAAAGACATCAAATTCTTCTGAACCAATATTTTTAAATCAACTCAAGAATATTAGTATTAAAATTCCCTTACAACAAGCTATAAAGGACATAGAAATATATGCAAGGACAATTAGAGAATTATGCGTTAAACAACTTGGAAGGAAAAGGAATGATCCAACAACAATCCAAGTTGTTGGAAAAATAGCTAGTTTAATTATCTCTAAAGTTCTATCAAATAAACATGTTGATCCTGGAGTTCCAATTGTTACGATTTTGATCAACAATTTTTATATTCCTAATACTCTAGCTTACTTAGGAACATATATTAATGTCATGATAATGAAAGCCATGCAAAATATAAATAGTGGAAAAATTAGAGCTACTCCTACAGTATTAGAACTGAATGATAGATGAAAAATTAAACTCGATGGTGCCATTGAAGATATATGTTGGGCGAGACCCAAGTTGACACAGTTTTGGAAAGGCGAAGTTCAAGTAAGCGCAGTTGGTAAAGCGAAGTCCAGAATTGGCGTAGTTTTGTTGAAGCGTAGCTCAAGTGCAGCAGTGTTGAGGCAGAAGTACGAACTCGACGAGGCCTAGTACTAGCCTATTTTGGCGAGAAGCAACTTTGCAATTCCTGGGAGCAGGGTATGGAGCAACGCGAAGATGGTGGAAAGGGGCTTGTCCCCTTAGTAAAGGCAGAAAGAAAAATGACAACAAGGGTAGTTGAAGCAGTTAAGGAAGAAGCGACGACCTGACAGCTACAGGAACAAAGTTGATGAGATGAGAAGTCCAGAGGATGCACCAGGTTAGCGTCAGCGCCGCGCAGTCAGAGCAAGCGGATGTTAGAGCCAAGAAGCAGAGCAGAGGATGATCAAGGACGAGCAAAGTAATTGAGAAGTTATGGAAAAGCATGGTTAGCGGGGTAACCACGCCGTTTTGGGTGGTTAAGGGTACTATGGGTTTTCAGACCATAGTTATTGTAAAGATGTGACCTTCGGGAACAGTCTATAAAAGGGGAAATTTTTCAAAGGGAAGGGTTAGATCTTATTGGGTTATATTTTGATGGATTAATAGAATATTATTGTAAGATCTTTGCTAAGAGATCTCTGAGAGAGAAAGGATTTGTAGTTGTGTCCGCAGAGACCTATTGTAGAGAAGCATATGCAGTTGTGTGCAAAGACTGGAATTGTTAACGTTTCCCATTAATAGAAAAAACAGTTCCCGTGGATGTAGCTCCCATCCAAGGGGTGAACCACATAATTACCTGAGTTGTGTGATTACATCTGTGTGATTATTTCATGTTATGTATGTTCATGCTTTTATATGTATTTTCACTTGTATGGATGATGAGAATAATATGTTAAGTGCTGGACTTATGTAACTGAATATGATAAGTGTAAGAACATACATGAACTTTCTTAAGTTATGTTGAATAGGATGAATGTGAATTTGTATGGTTAGAATATTGGTTGCACAGTAGAAAAACTAACAGTTATTCAACGAAGTCTGTATTTTTAGAATAACGAAGTACGCAGCTACTTAGTCGCATTGTTATAATATGGTAAATTGTTTAACCGTAGTAAATGAGAAGTAACACTATTCAACGCATATTGTAGTGAGTGTGACTGTCTGGAAGCACAATCTAAAGTGCATTGTCGCAGTGCAGTGTGGGTAATTACCACCAGATGCACAGTCCCTGGTGCGCTATGTTATTGAAAGTGGATGTGAAGGAAGTATAACTCCGCCCAGTTGTCCCATTCTCTATCCGCGCATCACCAGGTTACATAAACTTTCTTCTGTAGCCATCCCATAGCTTCTTCTTGGGTGAGACATCAATCTGTTCGCAGACTATTTCCAAAAGGGTCGGTGAAAAGGGGGTATGTTGGGTCTCTGAACTACGTAGAACCTAGGTCAGTACTAGAACAAGTATAGGAGAACCAACAAATGGTTTCGTTGTCGCACTTGAACTGGTGATGTGTTCTGATAACTGGAATCCTTAGAAGACAAAGATATGGAACTGGGTCACTAAGATAGAAAGCGATTTTGTGCATAAAGAAAACAAAAATATGCGCTTATCTACGGAAGATTGGTTGGAGGAATACCTATTTTCTGGCATACATCAAATTTTCTTCGCATTTTTCGGTAATGAGCTATATGAGTGGATATCGAGACTTGCAGAACGAAAAAATTGTTTTCAGGGAGGAGAACCTACAAAGTGGACTCCAGAACTGATTCAGAGGCTTAAAGAGGTTGATAGCCCAATTTCAAGAGCAGTAGACTTTTGGGTGGATAGCGTACTAGAAGGATACGCTACAGAGTTTATTGTGGACATGTTGAAGTATTACAACAAAGTAGAAAGGTATTTCTTCAAAGGATTCAGAGGTAAGTACCTGAAGAATATCAGCTTATACATTAAAATGTTGTTAGCAGAAAAAGGTGTTTTGAGAATGCAATAGAACTCCTAGATATTTCAGTCTGTAATGTTCAATAACACAGATAATGACACTGAGGAACATACTTACAGATTACAATGTGGGAAAAGATATAAACCTATAACTATAGAGAGGTCTCGTGAAGCTGAACCTCGCATACCCCTAGAAACTGAGTTAGAAGGTGACAGACAGTCATACCAAGTTGAGTCTAATAGTGAAACAGAACCTAGAACAAGCATTCTTCCACCTTTACTTCGAGCTCATTAAAAACAGTAAGTAGGTTACGAGCATTCTTTCACCTTTCCTTCGATCTCATTAAAAATAGTAAAGAGGCTACAAGCATTTCTTTCATATTCACTTCGAGCTCGTTAAAAACAGTAAGGAAGTTATGAGCATTTTTCTATCTCCTTTGAGCTTGTTAAAAACAGTAAGGAGGTCACGAGTTTACTTTTTCGGGCTCGTAAAACCTTTACGGAAAAGATCCCTATGGAGTTCTTTTAAGCCCTTTTCAGACTCCTTAAATAGGAAACGTTTGCCGAGCATAGTTGTATTTTCAGGCTCGTTAAAATAACTGAACCGACATCCACTTAGGTATAGAATTATCCCTTTTCCGGGCCTTGGTGGATAATTTACGGAAAAGGTATACTCTAGGTATACTCTTGTATGCGCTAGAAGAGTTCTTATTCCATTGTTTTACACTTTTTCGGGGGAGGAGACTAACTTTACGAAAAAGGACATTTGGAGTCATCTTTAGGGTTTTCAGACTCTCGAAATGTGAAAACACCAAGTGAGCATTCACCTACTCGGGCTCGATGTGAAATCCACGAGATGGTTGATAGAGGACTGTTTAAGTTTTTCAACTCTATAAGCAAGAAAACACCGCCGAGCACAGACCAATCCGGGCTCGATATAAAATCCATGGATGGGTGTATGGAGTTTTCTTCTAGGTTTTCCAGACTCCTTAAATATGAAAATACCGTCGAGCATGCTTTAGTTCTTTGTCAAGCTCGTTAAAAAATGAAAAAGGAAAGGGATGGGAATAATGTTAAAATATCTTTCAGTATGATGGGAGAAAGTCCACTGTCTCCTTGAACAAAGCACCTGTTTTGAGTCTATCAAACAAGTTGGGTTATAGTGTTTGCCTTAGGATAAACCTGATCTTAGAGTTCTTACTCCTTCGTTTGGTTAGTTTTTCAATCATATGGAGAATCTGTTAATGTCTCCTACATTGTAGATTTGCATCGTGGTCTCTTTGTGTTAAAAGCTTCCTAAGTCACTCTTGTGTCATTGTTCAAGGATATAACCTATGTCAGCCATTCTACAGTTGTCTTGACCTCATGGGTCGGCCATTCCTTGTGTCAGTATGTTTCATCATGTGTTCAGTCCTACTCCAAATCAGCTCATACCTATTGAGTGTCTCTCGTGTTGGATGATGGAGGATGCCTTAAGGCCTCCCTTCCAACGGACTTCTTCCCGTCGACTTCAGCTCATTGTGCTCTGGGAATGAAGTTTAGAGTTTCGGTTAGTACCTTGGGGATCGCAGTCATTAGTGGTAGTTTCCCTCACTATTGGATAGATGGGAATACATTAATGTCTCCTATCCGATAGATTATTCAAGTGTTCGACGGCAAGACCATTTATTCGCACTTGCTTGAATGTACTAGGTACTTCGGGTTCCATTTTCATTATTGGTGGACACCCTCGCGTTTGTTAATGGTATACATTAATGACCGGTAATCAAACGATACCTCCCATGTTCGACATCAACTCATTTATTCGCATGGATAGGTTTGTACCTTGGGTTGTTTTTTATGAAGACCTTGGGATCCTCAATAGCATCACCTTATTCATGTTATCGCCCAAGTTGCGCAAGACTGAACCACACTCGTCTTGGCTCTTGATGAGACATAGATCCAGCTTGTTCTCTATGGCTATGTTCTCCAATTTTGACATAGATCCACCTTGTATTTATGTGGCTATGTTTACACTTATGTTCCTCGTGGAACCATGCTTGTATTCTAGTGGCCATGACATATGCATCAGCATTTGGATCATTATTGTATCTTTTTGGAGGTCATGTTTCACTATTTGAACATGGATGAGGTACCCCAAGGATGAGTTTGTCTGACATTGCCTTTGCTTTCAGGTACTTCATTTGAGCCTATGATTCTTGGTTTCTCCGGTTCCTCCGCTTCCATGATTCAACTCTTTATTATTTATAATGTATTTCGGCCATCATTTCCCTCACTCCCTCTGACCTCATACATTACGGGGCATTTGTTATAGCTTAAAATGACATTTCTTCGTCTGTGCCGACACTTGCATCCCTTGGTCGCATGACGAAACTTCTTGAGATCAAGTTTAGTCACACAACATGACACTCGTGGAATGAAGGGTCATTAGGGACACTGAATATGGTTGAAATTACCTCACTCTTGGCCCATTTGATGGTTATAACCCTTAGGAACACTTTTCCAGACCAAACCACCTCCTGAAAATCATTAGAAAACCCTGTTTTTGGCCATTTTTACACAAAAACGCTAGTATCTTATGCAAGAGTAGCGTTTTTTTCCTTTGAAAAACTCTACTCTGCTTCATAAAAGTAGAGTTTTTTCCTGAAGCAATCAAAATCTTGAATTTTGGTTGAAATTGAGTTAGTTTGGGAACTTCCTGATCGGTTATAACTACTTTTCCTCTCCTTCATTGACTATATAAGGAAGGTAAAAGGGCCATGAGACAGGAACAAGCCCATAACAATTTTATGCTGGAGGAATGGAGACCCTCGTACCCCTCTCTTGTGCCTCAGTTTTTGATAAACCCTAGCACAGCTGATTAGAGGTTGGGATCCTTGGAGAACAGAAGCAGGAGACCTTGAATCTAGGTTTCGTGAAGTGCCAAGCTTGAAGGAAGGTATAATTTTATGTACTTGCTTCATTCATTAATAAAGATCATATGTTCTTCCCTTTCCAAATATGACTTACTTACGTGTGTCTCAGATTTGATTATAGTTTGTTCATAGTTTGATGTCTTCTTCTGTTATGAATATCAATCTTATATATGTAGTCAACTGTATTTGAGAAAGGTATGAAGTTGTTTTGTAGGTGTGGGCATTGCGACACTGAATAGCATTGAAGAGAAAGGAAGAGAGAGGCTTGGATCAACCTTCTGAATAAGGTGCACATCTTTCTAACCCTAATCTCTTTGCTTACTAGTTGTACTTGCAGAACATTTGTATGTCTATCTTTCATACCTGAAGTTGATAGTTTCTCCCCTAAACTATAGGTGTATTTACCTCACAACAACCGATCTCGAGCCATGTGCGCATCGGTGAGAATTTTCTTGGAAAGATCCCAGATTGTAATTTGTCATATCATGATCTGTTATAGGAGAAGGACCCGTAACAGCCGAGGTATCTACAGTTTCATCCTAACGAATACATGTGTTGAAATATCGATGAGCGCACAAAACATTCTATGCTCCATGCACAGGATTGGCTCACGGCGCTAGTACCATCAGGGTTGCTAAAACTTCTCCACATTACGCACTTTGAGCAAAGTCCTAAGCTCACTACGGTGGTGCACACTTTTCTATTGTGCACGCACCAGGGATACCTATGGCCATACTAGAGGATTTATATCAACGTCGACCTCATTCACAAAATCACACATCTCAGTAAGAGAGGTGTTGATCCCGCAGTGGATTTCGTGGGAAAAACCAAAGATAAGGAGCTCGCGAAGTGTATGAAGGAAGAGTTCAACTTGCAGAAAGGAAGTCATGGGTATATCACAACTGGGATCAATGATCAAGCCACGCGCTTCACAATCCAGTTGTTGGCAGGAAAAGTTTTGCAAAAATGCAGACTGTCAGAGGTGTTGACCGCTGCAATGTCCTTAGCTTTGAAAGCTAAGGATGTTACTCCATACAACTGGTCTAACTACTTGTTAAATGAGTTCTTGGATGATGTGCGGGAGTCTCAGGAAAGTGGAAGCTCTTTCCATTATAGTTGGTTGCTAGTGCGGATCGCATTTATAGGCTGGAAAGAGCCACTCCACAGCCAATATATTCTAGTTATGTTGGGAGATTCCCGAGGAACCAAATATGCAAACATGTGGGAAAATGCGAAGCCGGATAGACAACACTTGAACAATGAGCATATGCTCACCTATTATAAGTAGCTGTGCGATGTTATTAGGTGCACTCCGCGCATTCCGAAGGATGTAACGACTGCGCATATCAGAAGGCTCCTATTTAAAGTTGACCTTCACTTCATATACATTCAGCCAAGGGATGAGAAGCGGAACCCAGAATGGTTCGAAGGATTCTACCAGTTGGATTCACCGAAAATTGAGCTAATTATGGAGGAATTGTCTAAGGAATGGAAGGTTGACTTAGCGTTAGAGATCAACACCACATCTGATGAAAGCGAAGCTAAAGATCCGCAGAATGGGAAATAAACAACCAGCGTGCAAGCCAAAGAGACAGGCCAAGAAACAAGTCAAAAAGGCACTACTAAGGCACAGTCTAGAGAAAAGAGGAAGGATCCTGAAAGCGAAGTGCTGTAGAAAGGGCACCAGAAGAAACATAAAGCAAACAAACCATCGGCATAAGCGTAGTTGCATGTAGATGACTATGAAAGCATCGCAACATGAGTCAATGAGAATTTGGAAGAAACGCTCGCTCTGAAGGAAAGAAAAAGAGAAGAGGTCCAGGTGAACCTCATCGAGAACCTTTCAGAGCTTAAAGCATCGTCGCGAAGATCAAACAAGTCCAGAAAGAGAAAGCCAGGCGATTCAAGCCAAAGAAAGAGAAAGATGCTTGCCTTGATGATGAGACCTCGCTTGGTGAGGATTGATCCAATGAACATCATATTCCCAAATGACGAAGTAGCTGAAAGTGTGAAGAGGCTGGAGCACCTAGATATCAATGTCAGCATGTTTCCACTGGAAGAGTTACACAATCTGCACCTGTAGGTTGTGGAAGAGATTCAGGACAGAGACATAACTACGTATAACCAACACCTACAGTTAGAGGAAAAATACAAGGAGATGAAGTGTGAATCTGTGTAAAAAAATAGAGAGATAGCTACTTCTCAAGAGAAACATCGCATACTCAAAGAAACGGTCACAACAATCTGCGCGAAGATACCTAAGTGTCAATAAGAACCTGAGGTAGAGGCTACGATACCTAATATTGGTGCTGTAGTTGACAATATTAAGGCATAGATGGTGGATATGGAGATATCATATAAGGATAATATTGCTACTCTCGAGTTGAAGTAGCAACCAGGCACTCCTCAGGAAGTCAAACAAACTAGAAGCAAAGAGTTGAGGATGTCAACAGAGAACATCACATCAAAAGTAGTGCGATGTCAAGAGTTGCTTGATGAAGCTACTAGGCTATGTGTTACATTGTAGGAAGATCTTGAATTGCAGCAGATACAAGAAGAGCTACAGCAACAAAAACAAGAGTTGGATTCAATACAGACAGCTATGAAGACTTTTCCGCCAAGGCAGAAGATTTAGAAATTTGCAGAGACTAGGGAGCTGCAGAAAGAGTTGAAGGCATTGAGGGAAAAAGAGGCTGACACTTCAACAAAGTAACATCCAATGCAAGAAGAATCACTCGCTCTATCATATCAGATTGAAGAGAAGTTGCAAGAACTTCACGCAATGGAGGATACAGTGAAGGACTATGCTCATGAAGCCGTCTCACAGGAGATGTTGGAAACTGTCAAGGAGTTTGAGCAGGAAACAGTTGCAAAGATAAGTGCAACTCTTCAAGACTTCACTAAAAGGTTAGGGGCTTGTTTGACGAGGCCTAAGGGGACGCGCAGTCGAAGCAAAGTGGATCAGAGATGATCCATGAGTAAGTGTTAGGGGCCTGTTCAGAGAGGCCTAAGTTGACACAGTTTTGGTAAGGCGAAGTCTAGGATTGGCACAGTTTTGTTGGAGCGTAGCTCAAGTGCAGCGGTTTTGAGGCATAAGTATGAACTCAGCAAGGCCTAATACTAGCCTATTTTGGGGAGATGAGACTCTGCAATTCCTGGGAGCAGGGTATGGAGAAACGCGAAGATGGTGGAAAGGGGCCTGCCCCCTTAGTAAAGGAAGAAGGACAAAGGAAAGTAAGGGTAGTTGAAGCAGTTAAGGAAGAAGCAGCGGGTTGATAGCTACAGGAACAACGTTGATGAGATGAGAAGGGAAGAGGACACACCAGGTCAGTGTCAACGCCCTGTAGTCAGAAGGACGTCACAGCCAAGAAGTTGCATAGAGGACAACCAAGGATGAGAAAAGTAGCTGAGAAGTTATGGAAAAGCACGGTTAGTGAGGTAACTGTACTGTTTTGGGGGGTTAAGGGTACTATGGGGTTTCGGCCCATAGTTATTGTAAATATGTGACCTTCGGGAACAATCTATAAAAGGGGCAATTTTTCAAAGGGAAGGGTTATATCTTATTGGTTTATATTTTTCCAGATTAATAGAATATTATTGTAATATCTTTGCTAAGAGATCTCTGACAGAGAAAGGCTCTGCAGCTATGTGCACAAAGACCTATTGTAGAGAAGAGTATGTAGCTGTGTGCACAGACTGGAACTGTTAACCCTTCCCATTAATATAAACAACAATTCCCATGGACGTAGCTCCCATCCGAGGGTGAACCACGTAAATACCTGAGTTGTGTGATTATTTCATGTTATGTATGTTCATGCTTTTATATGTATTTTCACTTGTATGGATGATGAGAATAATATGTTAAGTGTTGTACTTACGTAACTAAATATGCTATGAGTAAGAACATACCTGAACATTCTGAATTTATGTTGAATAGGTTGAATGTGAAGTTGTCTGGTTAGAATATTGGTTGCGTAGTAGAGGAACTAACAGTTATTGTGAAGTCTGTATTGTTAGAATAGCGAAGTACGCAGCTACTTAGTCGCATTGTTATAATATGGTAAACTGTTTAGCCGTAGTAAATGAGAAGTAACACTATTCAGCACAGCCTGTAGTGAGGGTGACTGTCTGGAAGCGCATTCCAAAGTGCGTTGTCACAGTGCAGTGTGGGTAATTACCACCATAAGCGCAGTCCCTAGTGAGCTGTGGTATTGAAAGTGGATGTGAAGGAAGTATAACTCCGCCTAGTTGTCCCATTCTCTAGCCGTGCATCACTGGGTTACAGAAAACTTGCTTCTATAGCCACCCCATAGCTTTGCCTCGGGTGATACCTCAGTCTGTTTGTAGACTGTTGCCGAAAGGGCCGATGAAATGGGGTATTGTTGGGTCTTTGAACTACGCAGAACATGGGTCAGTACTAGAACAAGTATAGGAGATCCAACAATATAATTGTCTCCCTTGATTCATGGGAATATCCAGTAGAATATATTATATTAAGACCCAAATATTATCTAGGTGGGCATCCTCTATTTTTTGGTAAACCTTGGTTAGCAACAACTGATGCATTCATTGGCTGTTCATCTGAAAACATGACCATTTCAAATGGTGTTGAAGTGAAACATATCATACTTTATCCCCTTGCAAAATCTATAAATGAATTTGAACAAGAAATTGTGGTTTGACGAAACTGACAATGATGAAGAAATAATTTTGCCTCTTTTACTAATTGGGAAAACTATGAATCTTGAAAATACCGATGAAATCAATTTAATCATTCCATTTCTTATACTAATTCTCCTCCATATTTTAGGGGGAAGTCATCAAATAACTCTAAACAATTTTATATTGAGCATCTTTTAGGATAGAATTTTCAGGAAACATGTACTGTGGATAGTTTGACATATCTATTTAAGACCATATTTCATGTAAACTCTATATCAAATTCATGTATTAAAACTATTGAGATGTATCCTGGCAAAAGTATAAATATTAATTTTGCTTTAGATGATTTACAAAAAAACAATTAATTTCAGTTTTGCAAAAATATTCTAAATATTTTTCCGGGGATTATATGGATATGCAAGGTATTCATTAGGATACTTGCACTCATCATATTTATCTATATTAAAATTTAAAACCAAAGAGACACCCATAGAGGAGAATGAACCATGTTTTGAAGGACATTGTAAAAGGTGAACTTCAAAATTTATTGGACATAGATTTCATTTAACCTATATCAGATAGCCAATGGGTTTCACTTTTGGTGTTTGTCCCCAAAAAGAATGGGAAGTGGAGAGTATGCATTGATTATCTAGAACTGAATAAATCCACCTTAAAAGATCATTTCCTTTTTCTTTCATAGATAAATTTTTGGATACATTAGCGGGAAAGAAATATTTTTCTTTCCTTGATGGCATCAGTAGCAATAATTAAATAAAAATAGCTCTGGAAGACCAAGAAAAAATAACTTTTACTTGTCCTTGGGGAACTTATGCTTATAAAGTATTACCCTGTGGACTCTCTAACGCACCTGCTACATTTGAAAGAGCAGTTTTAGCTATCTTTTCTGATTCAATCCATGACTTTGTAGAGGTCTATATGGATGACTTTACACCATATGGGGACAATTTTGATGAAGCTTTAGATAACTTAAAGAAAGTTTTATCCAAATGCTAGTAAAACATCTTGCGTTAAGCAATGAAACATGTTTTTTAATGTTTATTGAAGGAATTCTCCTTGTTCATCATGTATATTCTGTATGTATCAAGTTTGATCCATCCAAAATTGAGGTAATTATTAATTTTCCAACTCCATCCTCTCAAAAGGATGTAAGGATATTCCTTGGGAATGAAAGGTATTATAGGAGGTTCATAAGAAATTTTACTCAAATTGCTTCACCTTTATTCAAATTTCTTGGAAAAGATGTTGAATTTTATTGGAACAATAGATGTCAAGTTTCTTTTAATACACTTGAAGATAAAGTTTCTATGACTCTAGTATCAAGAGTACCTAATTGGGATTTACCATTTCATATATCAACTCATGCATATGATTCAACATTAGGAGAGTTTTTAGGACAAAGAGAAAATCAACAAATTTATGCTATTTACTTTTTTAGCAAAAACCTGAACCCTACCAAAATTAATTATACTGTAACCGAGAAAGAATTCTTCATAGTCATTTATGCAATTGATAAATTTCGACATATATTATTGTCTATGAAGTCTTTGTGCATACCTATCGTTCAACCATTAGATATCTTATGAATAAACCAATAAAAAATGGCAGGATAACAAGAGGGCTTCTATTATTACAGGAATTCAATATTATTATTTTGGACATGCCAGGAAGAGAAAATTAGGTAGTTTATTTCCTTTCTCGTATCAATAATCCTGGTGAGGCTATTCCTGTAAAAGATAACTTTCCTGATGAAAACTTATTTGCAATCTCTTTTAATTCTCCTTGGTTTGTTGATATTGCCAATTACTTGTTTATAAGAAAGTTGCCACCATAGTTTTTACCAAAGGAGAAGCAAATGATTATTAGAAAAAGTGATAAATATTATTGGATCTGAGGATACATTTTCTATGCTGGAGCAGACTTGATTATCCACAGGTGTTCTAGAGAAGATGAGATGTTTGAAATCTCGAAGGCATGTCACGATGAACCATCTGGTGGGAATTTTTCAAACAAAATGTTAGGAACCCGTGTCAACCCTTCTTTTTACTTTGTTAGTATATTGTTGTTGGACGCACATGCTTTGTAAGTTGTCCCGTAGTATTTGTTGATCCATAGTTTGTATTAGTCCATGGTATTGACCCATAGTATTGGACGCATATGCTTTTTAAGTTGTCCCGTAGTATTATATGTTCCATGGTATCGACCCATAGTATCGGGCATAGAGTTAGTATATAAGTGCATGTTGAGGCCAATGAAGGAACCGTGAAGTTATTTGTATAGAGATTTCTCAAAGGAGGTTGCCCCTCGAAGTGGCTTGCGATCAATAAAAATATTTTGTGATCTGATATATAATGTATTTCATTAATTAATTTTTGCAAGTTCCTCACATCTTGTATCAGAGCACTTTCTTGGGCTCATTGGGTGAAATTTCTGCCAAAATGTTTTTCGCATCTGTTGTAGGTTCGGATTTGGGAATAATCCCTATCCGCTTAGCTGTGGGAATTACTTGGGCGTAATCCCTAAAACTCATTGTGAGGAGTACCATAGGAACCCCGAAGTAGTTGGCCCATTGAGAGGACCTGTCAGCGAAAAGGGCAACGACCCCTACCTAATTGATTAGTTCCCACCTGTGAGGTAAACCAAGAGTTGTCGTTTGTGACAAAGCAGTTATCAGTTTTACCTGAGCCGTGGAGTGAGGGGTACTTCCCCAATACGCAAGTCGTCAGACAACATTGGTGGCCGAGTGAATCCCCTAAACCATTAGGAAGCCGAGAATACATGAGGTCCATATCTATTTTCAGCTGATAAATCGCAACTTACCTCTATCCAAAACTATTTCCGATCACTTGCGCATCGTTGCAGGTCCATCTGTTGCTGATTACTTCCGCGTCGTTGCAGATCCATTGGAAGTGATATGTTGTCGATCACTTTCACGTCGTTGTAGATCCATTCTGTTTTTTCACCATATCTCCCTTGTTTTAACTATATTTCCCTTGAAACTTCACTAACACCCCTGCAATTCTATTCTACATATTTCATTCCTGAGGAACCTATCCCAAATTCCACTTCCCAAAGCTAGAAATCCCACATTTGTCTATTTTTAGAGTTTGTCATAACTTCTTCAATTTTCACCCAATCGCCTTCAAATTTTTCCACAGTGTTCGTTTCCTATTTATGCTTTTTTGTCCCTCTTTGAAAAATTTTCTCATTCTTTTACCCCGCTTCTGAAATGCCCATTTTCTGCTTCCCTGTCCATTAGAAAGTGTCCAAAACCTAGGCAAACCCCAATTACCCATCAGATTTTTCCCCAAATCCAATTTTTCCCTTACTAAAAAAGATTCTATTTTTGTTTTTCTACCCATTCAAAAAAAAAATCTCCTGGTTATGGTTGTCACCCACACAGGAGCACAAATCATGGATGAAGAACTTGCAACCCTCAAAACCAAACTCCAACATTTGGATGAAAAATTTCTCAACCTTCATCTTCAACATTCAGCCATGAACAATAAACGACAGCCAGGCATTGGATTCTCTTCTTCCAGCAATTTTCGTGGGCCGAAGCTTAATTTTCCTCGCTTCAATGGTAATGATCCGACTAGATGGATATACCGGGAAAAACAATATTTCAATCTACATAATACTTTTGATGTCCACAAAGTTCCACTTGCATCCTTTCATTTGGAACAGGAAGCCCTTCAATGGTACCGTTGGTACATCAAGGTTCATGACGAGCCAAAATGGACAGATTTTTGCCAACTCCTTTTGCAACGATTTGGTCATAGTTCTTTTGATGACTTCACAGGAGCACTCATTAAACTTCACCAAATTGGTACTGTGAGAGAGTATCAGACATAATTTGAGAAACTCGCCAATCACACAGAAGGATTGTCTGATGAATTCTACAGGAGTTGTTTTATCAGTGGTCTTAAGGATGAAATCTGCTCAGAGGTTAAAATGTTTTGTCCCAACACAATGATGGAAGTCCTAGGGTTGGATAAGTTGGCGGAGGACAAGATCGCATCCCAACAACGCTCCAAATCCACTTAATTTTTTCCATTCATAAATATGGTTTCCCAACGACCTCCCATCACGCCGGCTCCTTGCGCAACTCCTATCAAGCATTTGTTTGGAGCAGAGATGCAAGCACGTAGAGAAAAATGGATTTGTTATAATTGTGATAATAAATTTACTTGTGGACATAGATGTGTTGTGCAACAACTCTATCTCTTGGATGTGGATTCTCCGCCTGCCTCTAAACTTGGTGAAGAAGCTCCATATACACTAGATGATCAGGTCAACATTTAGCAGCCGCCTGTTGACCCTCCATCTCCGGACGACCACCCAAAGATATCTCTCGATGATTTAGCCGGAGTCACCACCCCACAAACAATGCGAGTCAGGGGTTACTTCAAGAAGCTCCCTCTTACAATACTCATTGATTATGGTAGCACTCATAACTTCATTGACCCTCGGATCGCCAAATAGGCTGATTATTTTGTCCATATTTGCTCCAACTTTGAAGTCATGATTCCCAATGGGGTCACCTTACCCTGCAAGGGGAAGTGTCGTAATGTGTGTATCTCTATGGAATATTATAACCTACGCTCTGACATGTTTTTCTTGTCCTTAGGCAGATGTGATGTGGTTTTGGGCGCTCAATGGTTACGCACACTTGGCCCCATATTATGGGATTTTGCTGAACTTTGGATGTAACTTTCAGTTAATGGGAAAAAACACACATTTACAGGCTTGCAGCCAGGGTCTCTCTGAATCATGAGTTCACATCACCTGGAAAATATCCTTAAGAATAATTCACATGGTGTCATCGCTCAGCTCCATTCCATTCAGATGCACCCATCACCGATCTCCACTACTCCCTTGGATATATATGCAGGTGTCTTTGTTGAATCGGTGAGATTGTTGCCTTCAAGAGACCTTTCCAGTAATAATTTAGTCGCCTCTACATCTGAGAAGGAAATGACGGCTATTTTTCATGCAGTACAAAAGTGGCAGCCATACCTATTAGGGAAGCATTTCTGCATCAAGACTGATCACCAGAGTCTAAAAAATTTCCTGGAATAACGGGTCTCCTCCCCAGCACACCTGAAATGGGTTATCCAACTCATGGGTTCTTCCTATGAGATCACTTACAACAAGGGTAAGGACAATCTGGTGGCGGATGCTCCTTCTCGCACATTTGATGACCCAGTTTCTCTTTCAACTATTTTTATGCTTGTTCCAAATTGGTTGCAATCTGTTCAACATGGCTATGAATTCTATGAACTCCATGCTTCTCCATCAGCAGGGCACTCTGGGCTCCTCAAAACGTATGATTGGGAACAATGTAACTTCTTTTGGAAGGGACTGAAAATGATAATTCAACAAATGGTGGTTGAATGTGATACTTTCCAGATCAACAAGGGTGAAACGACATTCCTTCCGGGATTGCTCGAACCCTTTCCCATCCCTATACAGATTTGGACAGACATTACTATGGATTTCCTTGAAGGGCTCTGATGGTACAATACCACATCTAAAATGACTCCATATGAAGAAATCTATGGTCAAACACTGCCAGTTCTTCTTCCATACAGCCTCAGCAGTTCACCAGTTCAGGGAATTATCTCAGTTCTTCGAAATCGCGATAAGATTATTCTCATTTTGCAGGATAGTCTTCACATGGAAATAATTCAAATGAAACAACAAGCCGATCAACACTGTTTTTAGCACACTTTTCAAGCAGGTGATATGGTTCTTCTTCGTCTACATCCTTTCAAGCAATCCTCTTTGAAACTCAAAAGGCGCCAACTTCTCTCTCAATCTATCACAGAGGTATTAATTCAGTGGCATAGAATGCAACCAGAGGATGCTACAGGGGAACCACTCCTTCAGATTCCGCATAAATTTCCACATCTAAAGCTTTGAGGACAAATCTTTTTCTAAGGGAGAGGGGATGTTAGTAACCCGTGTCAACCCTTCTCTTTACTTTGTTAGTATTTTTTTTTGGACGCATATGATTTGTAAGTCGTTCCATAGTATTTGTTGATCCATAGTTTGTATTAGCCCATGGTATTGACCCATAGTATTGGACGCATATGCTTTGTAAGTCGTCCCGTAGTATTATATGTTCCATGGTATTGACCCATAGTATTGGGCATAGAGTTAGTATATAAGTGCTTGTTGAAGCCAATGAAGGAACCGTGAAGTTGTTTTTATTGAGCTTACTCAAAGGAGGTTTCCCCCTCGAAGTGGCCTATGATCAATAAAAATATTATGTGATCTGATATATCGTGTATTTTATCAATTAATTGTTGCAAGTTCCTAACACAAAAGGACTACCTACAAAATTATTCACGTAGGGTACTATTGGCCTAATATTTTTAGAGATTCCAATAAGTATGTTAGGAGTCATGATAGTTTCCATAGATATTTTCCATAGGATGGGTCATTTGATTGCAGCAGAGGAAATTCCCCTTTAGCCACAAGTCCTTGTTGATCCCTTTGAAAAATAATATTTAGACTTTTTTGGGCCCATTAATCCATTATAAAAAAGGAAAAGGTACAATTTAGTTTACATAGATTATGTTACCAAGTGTGTGGAAGCAAAACCTCTACCACGTGTAATTGAACAATCAGTGATAGACTTTCTGTTTGATACATCTTTGTTCACTTTGGTGTACCTGGAGAAATTGTTACTTACCAAGGGGCACAATTTATATCTAAACTATTTCAATCATTTATCCAGTAGTACAAAATTAAACACAGGAATTATACTCCAGATCATCCATAGGTTAATGATCAATTAGTAGAGTCTACAAATAAATTTCTAGAAGGGATTTTAACAAAGACAATTCAGCTCCATCAGACAGACTGGGAAGACAGGCTTCCAGAGACTTTATGGGAATATAGAACAGCTTGGAAAAATTCCACTGGTTTCACCCCATATGAATTAGCTTATGGAAAATAGGTACTTGTTATTATTGGATTCCATATTAATACCTTCAAGGTTGCAGCAGAATTGGGATTAAATTTTTCTAGAGCTCAACAATAGAGAATTTCACAATTGAATGAGCTAGATGAGGTATGCCAAGATTCCTTGCAGCAAACCATTCTTTTGCATCATCAGCGGGAAAGATGCCATGACAAATTTATTAAGTAGAAATAGTTTAAAGTTTTGGATTGGACCTACTTTTTTACTCAAAGTTTAAATATTACAAAGGTACGTTTACTACTCACTGGCTTGGCCCGTATGAAGTTGAAATAGTTTTCTACAATGGATCTGTAAGGATAAAGAAACTTGATGGTACATATGTCTCATTTGTAGTCAGTGGCCATCGATTGAAGTTTTATAATAAGCATATGACCAAGGATAATTTTGTTTCCATTATACTTCAGCAAATTGAGATGGAAGTTGTGAATGAGAGGGGTAACCCTATTATTCTTGTTCTTCCCTGAATCATTTTTTTGAAATCAATAAAAAATATTATAAATAAATAAAATAAAAAGTAAAGAAAAAATAAAGTTCAGTTATGAAAACCATATTTCTAGCATAGCTAGAAAAGAACTTTGCTTGAAAACTAGGAAACTAGCTGGCAAAGTTCTCAATATATATATATATATATATATATCCAAGTAAAAAAGGGTATTTTTATTCAGGTTAGAGCAAAAATGCATTCTTTAGTGCCTTTCGGCTGTGGGAAAATCCAAATATAGAGTGTATAGATCAGACAATCTTGTTACAGACCAAAAAAACAAAAAAAGTGCCATTAAGGCCATAATAAGTTTTCACAAAATAAAGATCAGAGTTATGAATTTGAAAGGATATGTTAGTTAATAGTTGTGCCTCCTTGAAATTCTTCCAAGTGAAGAGCCCCAGCATGAATAAGTAACCCTCGCTTAGACAGAGAATCAACTTCCATATTATACTCCCTCCAAGTGTGAATGAACGAGATTGATTGAAAAGACTCTCTCACATGTTTCAATTGATTAACCAAATATATAAGAACATCATGACAAATTTCAGATAGACCCCGTAAAGCTTTGATAACCAACTGAGAATCACCCAGAATTTATAAGTAAAGAATATTCCTACTGTAGGCCATCTTTAAGAGAAAATATAATGCTTTAAATTCAACTTGATTATTGGTTCCAAATACTAAACTGCCCCATCCTTTGAAATAGTGATGAGTGTCCAGGAAGAGAATGAAACCAAAACCACTGATATAATTATGGTCTTGATTTGCCCCATCGAAAAAAGCCGAAGGTCTTCCCTTATCAATCACCAGAGCCACAAAAGGTATGAGAGAAATATGGTTGGAGGATCGATTGTATGCATCGGAAATAGATGTTGCATGGGATGCTACTTGAAGACTAGGAGTTGACTTATCTCTGAAAATAACAACATTTCTGGCCAACCACACCCCCCAGGAAACAATGGTAGGAAGACTCCAGAAGAACCTGGATTCTTTGGAATTGAAGAAAGCCTGAAAACAAAGGTTGATAGTGGATTCACTCCATAGAATAGGACATCCCGTCAGTCTACCAACCTCCCCCAAAAAATATGTGACAAAAGAGCATTGAAAAAAATATGTAAAGCGGATTCCTCTTCCATTCTACATAGGTAATAGATCCCAAGACCCTTGTAACTAAAACAATGAAACTTATCCCAAGTTAAAAATTTATTGTTCAGCATCAACCAAAAGAGTAATAGGCTCTCAGGAGGACTTCTAATCTTCCATATTTCCTTCCACCACCACAAAGGAATATAAGGCCCCTGAAATAAGGACTCATATCCCAACATGGCATTGTAGACTCCGCCTAAAGGATTATAACTCCAACAAATCTCGTCCTCCTCCCTGTTGAGTATAACATGACCATCTGTTAGAATAGAAATGTAAGAATTCCAACTGTCCCGCCAAGAACCATACATACCAAGTTCATCGACCCCCATCTACTTCTGTCACCAGATGTTGTTACCAAAAAAAAAAGCAATCATGTTCAAGGTGGAAAAAACCCGACTCTGAAGATGGTATATGAGTCTCTCTGGAAGCAAACACTCATTGGAGAGCCTAAATATAGCATCAAACCCAATTCACACAAGATGACCATTACCAATATTCCAAGTTAGATGGCTCTCCAAGACTAAAAAAGACGAAGATAATGATTTCCATTGGTTGGAACATTGAGGCACAATTTTCTCTCTTCTTCTAATCCAATCCGAAGCAATGTACTTGATCCGAAAATGAAAGGATCTACTACCACTTGAATTTGCATGTGAATCCTTAAACAGTTAACTTTTAAAAATGCTTCAAATATCAAGCTTATGAAAAGGCTTAAAGAACTGAAAACATGAATAAACAAGTGATGCAAACCATAAAAATGAAGACACCATGTGATAATGGAGTTTGTTCCTGGTGGACTACGTCTCCGGGTCCAGCTTCAATGAGGACCGATCTTATTAGTCTTCAACAAAATGCTTGAACAGGTACAAAATGCCTTCTTCAAACTGATACAACGAGACTTAGGCTTCAACAATGAAGTCCTCTCACTCTCCAAAACTCTCAATAGTGGCTAAAAATGCTCTTACAAAAAAGCATAATCTTACAAAATCCTTCAAAGGAACTTTGGCATCATACCACCAAAAACTTCAATTCATCTTCCCCTCCTTCAATGCAAATTACAATGGTTTAAATAGCCCAAAAATACATATCGTATCCCCAAATTGAATGGGATTTACAAATATATAATCCCAAAGTTAATGGGATGAAAATCCATTTGAAAATGGAGAAAATATGGAAATATCTCATAAAATAATATATTTTTGTTTAAAACTAAACCAAAATCCAAAATAATATAAATATATGGTTTAAAAACCATATAAAATGTGGATTTCGTTTGAAAATATGCCAAAGGGGAGTGCGCCCATTTGGGGGTTAAATCTGCTCTAAAATCAAAGTTAAAAACAATATATTGCATATCGCTCAACAAAAGGCACACTTGGTGCAATGGTTAAGGCGCTTGGCAAAGGGGGAGGAGTTCACGGGTTCAAACACGCGGTGTTATTGGAATTAAAGTATCCCTGTCACTCTCTCCTAAGTGCGTTTTTTGTTGGAATTACAATATCGTGGTGTTATTTTTGGATCGGCGGTGGTCGTTGGTCACATGGCATAACAAATGGGTTTGAGGGCTAAGCCCTCGGTCCTCCCATTTTTCAAAATAGAATACCATGCAAACTTAAATAAAACTTAACATCGATATGGTTAAGAAATAAATGGCGTAGATAATGGCTAGGCGGATTGTTAAAATTTGAGCATTAATTCACAATAGTCTTGGATCTTTACTGAGAGAATAACATATACAGTATATCAATGCATAACAATCACAATAAGCATCACAAGCATCACAAGAATCAAAAGCATGAGAGACAAGAGACACAGAGTTTCCATGGGGAAAACCCTAAGGTGAAAAACCCCACAACTTCCTCAGAGATAGAGAGAGCAATGGCTCAACCAAAGTACAACCAAAATACACTTGAGATAGTCTCCTAGAGCAGATGATCCTCCTCCTCACTAGTGCACCACTTTCTGAGCGAGAGAAGTGTGTCTTTCCGAATGATCCAAATAGAGATCTCTCGATCTCTATTTATACTTAACCTGTTTTCCCAGTGACCTTATGGGGCCGACTTGTCTATCTAGATACAACCACAATATAATATATATTTTAGGGCCGACCCCACACATGGTGGTCTAATAACCCATCAGCAAGTATACACACTTGCGACACTTGTCAATCCACATGACAACACTTCCTTATAGAGGAATAACACATCTCTTATAAGGGTACAATAAATATATATGAAATACATAGATGAAATACATTCTGAAGTTACATATACATCAACACTCCCTCTTAACTAGGAAGGTATTTCTCGACACAGTTCTGCTAGACAAGTATTCTTCTCGGGATCATCGTCATCGATGCATCGTCATCATCATCATCACTGCTGCTGCTATCTCAACCAATCTCTGACTCTACTCGTCATAGGAAGTTCTACAGAGCCAGTCCTTTTTTCATACTGGATGTAGGCCCACCACCTGCAGGTCTTCATCATCTGTGCGAACGGTCTGATAGAGGTGGCCTCTCAAGACTAATTTTATGTGCGGATGCAATACCGGAAAGAGTATCCCAGGAACATTTATGTGCCTAAGCACGACCGGCAAGATCTCCGAGGACTGATTACATGCATCTCCTCCACAATACCTTTAAAGAGCATCCCAGGAACATTTATGTGCCGCAGCACGACCGACAAGATCTCTAAAGAGCATCCCAGGACTTATTACGAGCATACAGCTCAACCTCTCAGATCTCCAAGACTGATTACATGTGGATAGACAAAACCTTTAAAGAGCATCCCAGGAACATTTATGTGCCGCAGCACAACCGGCAAGATATCTAAAGAGCATCCCAGGACTAATTACGAGCACACAGCTCAACCTCTCGGATCTCCAGGACTGATTACATGTCTCCGTAGTAATACCTCATCCCAGAACTGATTACGAGCACACAGCTCAACCTATCGGATATCTGAGGACTGATTACATACTACATAGCAATACCGGAAAGAGTACCCCAGGAACATTTATGTGCTACAGCACGACCGGCAAGATCTCCCAGGACTGATTACATGCTATTTGCACAACCTGCCACATATCATCTCTGACCTCCAAGTATCAATCTGATACTCATGATCCAATGGATCATCATCGCACGAGGCATCATCCTGATGCCCATGATCATACTGATCATCATCACTTGTACCATCCTGGTACATATCATCTGGAGCAACATCCTGAAGCTCATCATCATGATTAACCTGATCATACAATGCATCCACCTAATGCACACCAAGTATCTACCTGATACATATCATCATACATGATCCACCTGATCATACAGTGTATCCACCTGATACAAATACAAATAAATGATACATATCAACATACATGATCTACCTGATCATACAATGTATCCACTTGATATATATACGTTGGTCCAAGCATCCAACATGATGCATATACAAATACATACAAATGATCCAACCGATCATATCCAGCATCCAACATGATGCGTACATACATATAAATGATCCAACTGATCATATCCAGCATCAACACGATGCGTACATACATACAAATATAAATGATCCAACTGGTCATATCCAGCATCAACACGATGCGTACATACATACAAATATAAATGATCCAACTGATCATATCCAGCATCAACACGATGCGTACATACATACAAATATAAATGATCCAACTGATCATATCCAGCATCCAACATGATGCATATACAGAGTAGTAACTGGAGCATCGTCTTGATACTCATCATCCAGTGCTTACATCCACAGCCATGTGAAGGATCCTCCTTCCAACATGCTTGGGATGGCTTCAGCAAATGTGTCCATCACTTCTTCCTCGAAGTGTCGTCGGTATGAAGAACACCAAGCCTCTCCCTGAAGTACTCGAACTTCACCCTGGCTAGTGGCTTCGTCAGCACATCTGCAATCTGCTCGTCCGTCGCAACATACAAGAGCTTCATGGCTCCTCTCTGCACCATATCCCTGATATAGTGATATTTGATCTCTATGTGTTTCGACCTATCATGAAACACTGGGTTCTCAGACAGCTTCACACAACTCTGGTTATCGCAGAATATACCAATAGCATCAAATGGGAGATCAAATAACTCAAACAGTAGCTTCCGTAGCCATACTGCCTCACAACTAGCTGAACAGGCTGCAACATACTCTGCCTCAGCTGTACTCAGTGCTACGCAGGACTGCTTCCTGCTGAACCAAGAGATCACACCTGATCCCATACTGATGCAGCACCCAGATGTGCTCTTCCTATCTGTAGCACTTCCAGCCCAATCTAAATCAACATAACCCTGCAGATTAAACTTTTGATTTGCTTCATACTTGAGCCCATAATCCACTGTACCCTTCAGGTACCTCAGAACATGCTTTACAGCAACCAGTTGAACACTCCTCGGATCCGTCAGGAACTGGCTCAATGTGTTCACTGCAAAGCAAATATCTGGTCTCGTGTTCGTCAGGTACATCAAGGACCCAATCATCTGACGATACATAGAGACATCAATCGACTCAGATGAAGCATCACATAGAATATTTAGATTCGATGCCATGGGTGTGGCCATGGCCTTGCAATCCATCATCCCAAATCTCTTCAGAATATCTACTGTGTACTTCCCTTGACCAAGGAAGATCCCACCTGAATTCTGTCACACCTCCATACCTAGGAAATAATGCACCATTCCCAAATCTTTCATATCGAACTCAGCAGCAAGCTTCCTCTTAGTATCTACAATCAATCTGTCATCTCCTGTTACAAATAAGTCATCCACATACAGGAGTAGAATCACAGGATTCCCTTCCTCAACCTTGTAGTAGAGGTTGGAATTTGCTTTACTCTTGGTAAAGCCCAAGCTAGATAGGAAACTATCCATCCTACCATACCAAGTTCTAGGAGCTTGCTTCAAACCATACAAGGCTTTCTTCAATCTGCACACATATGACTCCCTGTCGTGTATTTCAAAACCGAGTGGCTGCTCCACGTATACTTCCTCTTCAACTACACCATTCAAGAAAGCAGTCTTGACATCCATCTGGTGTATCTTCCATTTCATTGCTGCAGCCAGGTCAAGTACTATTCTGATGGAAGTATACCTGGCTACAAGTGCAAAAGTTTCTTCATAATCTATTCCCTCTTTTTTAGAGAAGCCACGAGCTACGAATCTTGCTTTGTATTTCTCTACACTGCCATCTGCAGAATGCTTGATTTTGTAGATCCATTTGGAAGTCACAACAGACTTCTCTTTAGGTATTGGGACAACATCCCAAACATCATTCTTCATTATTGATTGGTATTCCTCAACCATGGCATCCTTCCATTATTTCTTTTCCGCTGCTTCTTCATAACTGGAAGGTTCTTTGTTCATAACGTCACAGAGTAAAGCAACATACCTGGTATTTGATCTCATTCTCTTCTTTGCTCTGTGTTCTTCTTCTGGAATGCCAAATATTTCTGCATCTTGAATGAGCTCTCTAGCCCATGCAAGTTTCCTCTTGTGAGAGTTATCCTCACGGGGTGGATCTATAGGTTCTTGTGGATCTTCAAACTCACGAACAACTTCTGGAATTGCTTCAGTCATGGTAATGTCTTGAAATCTAGTTTCCTTAGGTTCTTCATAAACTTCGATAGGTGCCTTCCTTGATTTGATGAATGTTGAGTTTTCATCAAATGTTACATCCCTGCTGACATCAACTTCTTGAACCCTGGAAGGTTTATTTTGTAAGCCTTCGAGCTTTCACTGTAACCCACAAAGATACCCTTCTTTCCTGAAGGATCTAGTTTGGTCCTCTTTTCCTTCGGGACATGAGTGTATACTGGACAACCAAATATTCTGAGATGGCTGACTTCAGGTTTCTTACCAGAAAAGACCTTTTCTGGTGTCTTGTTGTCCAATATCTTGTGGGGTGTTCTATTCTGCACATATACAGTTGTTCTAGCTGCTTCTGCCCATAGATGCATAGGTAGATCCTGGTCATGTAGCATTGCCCTTGCTGCTTCCATGATTGTTCTGTTCTTCCTTTCTGCAACTCCATTCTGTTGAGGATTATAAGGAGCAGTCAACTCCCTCTTAATCCCTAAATCACTGCAAAGCTTCTTGAAGTCACCAGAGGTGAATTCTCCACCATTGTCGGATCTGAATGTTTTGATCTTTTTGTCAGTTTGATTCTCCATCAAGGTTTTGAATTCCTTGAACTTATCAAACACTTCATCTTTGTTTTTCAAGAAGTATACCCAAGTCTTCCTGGAGAAGTCATCAATAAATGAGACATAGTAAACATACCCACTTAGAGAACTGGATGACATAGGACCACATACGTCTGAGTGGATGATTTCCAGGATATCTTTTGCCTTGCTTTCACTGCTTGAGAAAGCCTTCTTAATATTCTTACCTTTTGCACATCCTTTGCAAACACCTTCATGTTTGGTCTTGATTTCAGGAAGACCCTCTACAGCCTTGCTTGCAATTGGAAGTGCCCTATAGTGCATATGAGCAAGTCTTCTATGCCAAAGTTCACTTGGCTCCATGGATTCATGCACCATGGCATGTTCAGGTTGTCCTTTTAATTTATACAAACCTCCCTCTTGCTCTCCAATCACAACTGCATCATCTATGGTCTTTCCCTTTGGCCACATTAGGACTTGGCCATCCACAAATGCAACCCTCATACATTTTGTATCCAATTCAGAGATGGAGTAAGTTCTTCTTGAGCCTAAGTACATAAAGGACTTCTTTCATCTTCAAAGATTTTCCAGAATCTAGGTTGTAGGAGGCTTCACCACTTCTTTTGCTGGGATATTGATAATCATCCCCAAGTTTCCTTTATGGGGTGATTCATGTTCAAACATATTTACAAAGGATTCTTTAAACCCAGTCATGTGTTTGAAAGCCCCACTGTCAATTAACCAATCATTACAACCATGGGAGATAATACCTGTGAGAGCAGAGATTAGAACATACTCTTCTTCACTTGATGAGTCATCATTACTATCATCACTTTCTGCCCTAGCCTTCTTCTTTGGAGTTTCATCATCTTCGGCAGCATGAGCATGGTACCTTCTTTTGCTACCCTTCTTCTTCTTGCTAGAGTTGTTGTTGTTGTGTTTGTCCCTTTTGTTCTTGGGACATTCTGAAGCAAAGTGGCCCTTCTCATTACAAGTGAAACACCTTAGATCTTTCTTGTCTTTGTGAAAATGATGAGAAGATTTCTTCTTGTGATGGGATGGCTCCCTCTTGAACTTGCCCTTCTTAGTGTGAGCTGTGAGAGCTTGATCTTCATTTCCCATCTTCTCTTCTCTTGCCACAAGCCTTGCTTCTTCTTGAGAACATTCCTCCCATAATCTGCTGAAAGAGATTAAGTTCTTTCTGGCACAGATCCCCCGGATAAAAGAGTCCCATGACCTAGGTAGGCCATTCAAAGTAGTCATAACAATTTCACCATTCTCCACCATTTCATCTACAGCTTCAAGTTGTTCCTTGATCTGAGAGACCTTGGAGAAATAGGATTGAATGGTTTCTCCATTCAACATCTTGACCCCTTTCAATTGATTCCACAGGATCATCTTCCGATTTATGTTCTTTCCTTCAAATAGCTTGGTCAAAGAGTCAAACATAGCCTTGGGTGTCTTTAGAGAAGACACATGGGGTATGAGATGGTCTTTGATAGAATCAGCAATGATTCTCTTTGCCTTGACCAAGTTCTTCTTATGCAATACCTTAGCCTCTTCATCCTCTGGGATAGGGATGTCTTCTTTTATATATGAGTCCAACTCATTCTCTTCCAGGATTAACCCAATCCTATACTTCCAAGCTCGAAAGTCATCATCCCCTTCAAGCTTATCCTCAAGCTTGGTGTGGTGAGACATCTTAAAGAGTACTTCAAATGAAATAGAAAAGATTTAGGTCTTACCACTTGAAATGTTGAAAACTGGATCTGGTCCCGGATTAGGGTTTGTCGGAAAAACCCTAAAAATTCAAAATGTGAATTTCAACTTTCTGAAAGGATAGAAAGATGCACCTTGATGAGCTGATCAGCCTGGTGTATTCAGAATTTGAGATCAGCAAAGCTTTACCCTTCAGATTTTCCTTTTTGTCCTCCTGGGTTCACTGGGGAGAGCCCTGAATTAGGGTTTGAGTTTCCCGAAGATCTACCCAGCCAAAAATCTCGATCCAAAGCTATAAACTTTGATTTTTGTAAGGAGCTTCCAGCTATGGCTTCAGATTTCAGAAATTCCTATTTTTGTGGAAACCCTAATTTTTAGGGCCAAATGTGAAAATGCTCAGAATTGAATTCTGATTGGACAGATAGATTCTCCTTGATGAGTAGAGTCAATCTACTATACTCCTTTTCCAAAAACTGTGGAGAGAAACCCAATAAACAAGAAACTCAAGTTTCCATCACTGCAAAATGTCTTCTTCTCAGGTTAGCTATGATACCATGTCAAAATTTGAGCATTAATTCACAATACTCTTGGATCTTTACTGAGAGAACAATATATACAGTATATCAATGCGTAACAATCACAATAAGCATGACAAGCATCACAAGAATCAAAAGCATGAGAGACAAGAGACATAGAGTTTCCGTGGGGAAAACCCTAAGGTGAAAAACCCCACAACTTCCTCAGAGATAGAGAGAGCAATGGCTCAACCAAAGTACAAGCAATGGCTCAACCAAAGTACAACCAAAATACACTTGAGATAGTCTCCTAGAGAAAATGATCCGTCTCCTCACTAATGCACCACTTTCTGAGTGAGAGAAGTGTGTCTTTCCGAATGATCAAATAGAGATCTCCCGATATCTATTTATACTTAACATGTTTGCCCAGTGACCTTATGGGGCCGACTTGTCTATCTAGATACATCCACAATATAATATATATTTTATGGCTGACCCCACACATGGTGGTCTAATAACCCATCGGCAAGTACACACACTTGCGACACTTGTCAATCCACATGACGACACTTCCTTATAGAGGAATAACACATCTCTTATAAGGGTACAATAAATATATATGAAATACATAGATGAAATACATTCCGAAGTTACATATACATCAACACGGATTTGGTGGAGACTTTGGCAGAGGAGAGGTTGGGGGTTTGATCCTCCTCGACCCCAATATTTTTGGTAAACCAAACAACCAAGTTCCTTCTAGGATTCCATGTGGCACGCCCTAGTTGGTCCACAAAAATACCACTTCTACCACTTGTCAACCTGTCATTGGTCTTCTTTCCTGCCATGTCACCTCCACGTGGACTCCTGCAAAAATGCCACATCACCACTTTATTGACTGTACCTTCCAATTGTGCATGCCATGTGGTGCTATGTGGTGGTTCCACGTTAGTGTTGTACATGCCACGTGTCACCCTTATAGTGGTGCCACATGGCTTCCCTTTTTCCATTTTTACTTGTTTTGCCGAAAGTTCAAAACGTGATAACTTTCATGTCCAGAGTCTATTTTTCATGAAATGAACATTTCCAGAAATCTCTCGTCGAGCTCTGTGCAAATGCAAGATTCTATTCGCATTTTGAATACTTTAATTTTGATCGATCTCGGATATCATCCTGGATCAAACCTTCCATTGCATTGCATCATCCTGCTTGCCGTTTGAACCTTGTGTCGACGCTCGCTTACTCAGTTGTTAGCCTGGTGCCTGAGCACTTTTCCCTGTCGAGCCTTGCAGAGCTTCCATTTGTCCTTCACAATGTGATGACCTTTTGACCCCCCCCCCCCCCCCCCCCCCCCCCCCGAGTGTCCACATCCTCCATGCACTTCCTTGCATTGATCATAGGTAAGTTCCACTGCTTGGGACTAGTCTGCTAGCTATTTGATACTCGTTCCCTCACTTCTTGTACTATAAGCAATTTTATTATTTTTCAAGCTTTCCCCAAATATGAAAAAGACCAAAAAAATCAAATATTCCAAAAAGCCGGACGGGATTATGATTACTACTTCTTGTTGGTAGTTGTTGTGTCGCCTTTGAACATAGCATTCATTCCACTCCATACACTATGAGTCGGGACTATATTTGGACCTTAGGAGCTGTACTTGTTTCTCAGTTTCTCCACCGATTGGTTAAGCTTCTAGTCATTATGGAGCCCTTTGTGATGCCTCCTGCATCGCACAGTCTATATCGAGTCTATGCTGCCTACGTCTATCCACCTGCTCATGCTCTTGTTCAAAGGAAGTCCTGAAACCAGTGTCAGCCACTCCTCAGATCTCTTGACTATTGCATGTCGGCCATCCTTATTGAGTCAGTCCGTTTCACCTGAGATCTTCCAAATCTTTCAGCATAGCTGGTACCTTGTGCTGGTTGATGGGGGATGCATTAATGCCCTCCTTCCAGCGAGTCTCGTTCCGTCGACTTCAACCCATTTATTCCGGGACTTGAGGCTTAGAGTTCGGTTGAGTACCTTGAGGCTTGCAATCATTAGTGGAAGATTCTCTCGCCATCGACAGTTTTGGGAATACATCAATGTCCCCTGATCGATGGATTCATCCTAGTGTTCGACTTCAATTCATTTATTCACACTCCAATGATTGTGCTCTGTGCCTTGATGCCCATTTTCATTATTGGTGGGTCATCCCGTGTCTGTTAACGGTATACATCATTGACTGGTAATCAGACGATGTCTCATCAAGTTCGACCCCAACTCCTTTATTCACTTGATGGGACTTGCACCGTTGAAGACTTGTGTAGAAGACCCCAGGCGATAGTGGCATTCAGTATGCTACCTGTGACTTTGACTTTACATCTGAGATATCACCTCTTAGATATCAGTAGTTTGTACCTCCAGTTTGCACCAATTGTTTCCTTTTCAGTAGGAGACCATATCTTATTGTAGAGGGATCATGGCTATTCATCACTTATGACATATATCCATTATGTATTGTCTATTCATGGCCATCATCTTACTGTAGAGGGATCATGGCTATCATCACTTATGACATATATCCATTATGTATTGCCTATTCATGGCCATTGTATCAAATTGTTGTACTATACTGACATGTATTCTGAGATACTATTGTACTATGACGAGTAAGCTTCTCTTTCCACTTGTGTTTCCATCACTCCACTTCTGAGTTTTATAATGTATTTCAGCCGTCGTAGCATCAGTCTCTGACCTCACACATTACGGGGAATCTGTTACAATGTAATCTTCCACCTTGTGAGCATCAACATTCTTTGGCCTGTAGGATCCATTTCACTGACTCAGATCCACTTTATATCCTTCAGACATACTATTTCCTCATTTTTCCTCTTACCCGCTTGTTGCATCACTATAGCAAGCGTATCCGCGAGTTGCATCACTATAGCCCGCGGGTAGCATGTAAAATGGTAAAAATCACTAGTTTATTACTTTTTACTCCCACAAAACAGTTATTGAGTGACCTTTGACCCTCCATCTGCCCAAGAAACGCCTCGATGTGTCATTTCACTTACCTTTGGGAGGACTATATATTGAGCACATATGGCTTATGGACAGGAAGAGAAAGAAGAGCAAGAGAACTCTAGTGGATTTTTGCCCTATCTTGAGTCTACACTCATTGATCCTTGTAGTTGTGAACCCTTTATGTTCACCTTCCAAACTCCTTTCATAGTTTGAGTTTGTCATTTATGGAGGATTGAAGTGGTGGAGGAACAAGTGAATTGATCCAAATCATGGTTCAGATTGGTTGCCAACAAGAGGTCGTATTACCTTATACTCCTTGTTATTAATAGAACTCCTCATATTCTCGTCCATTAATGTTGTGAATGTTGTTTATTCTACATTGGGTTGCATTTACTTATAATATCATGGACCATTGCTATTGATGATGTTAATATTGTTTATATATTATATGTACTTGTTGTATATTGGTTGTCAAGACTAATTTGCATATTCAAGTGCATGGATTGAAAGCTCCAACGGGGATCTACATCAAACGTTTGAATCGAGGTTGGTTACATTCTCCATTATCTTAGCATTGTCATTTATAATAGAATAATTTTGAGAATTTAATTAATTTCTGGTAGTCAGATGTCTGTTGTGGTCTACCCCAAGCCATAGTGAGTTTTCTCCAACACAAATATCCAAATCGAGAAGCATGAGAAAAATATTATCCACAAAGAGAGGCTAGGAAAAACAAACCATTAAAATGTCCCTGCTTTTTGGAACAAAAAGTAGACTATGTTGTCCATTAGAATTTGAGGCAATGTACATAACTACACGGAAAATACCATATATGTCATATGCATATAATACAATTAATCTAACCATAAAATGAAGTCATCATGAGTTGCTATACAACAAGCCACAATCACATTTTTTGTGTTCTAAATTCTAATAGGGGATCTAACTAAACCACCTTTGGTATAATTATATTATCCCTCATTGAACAAATCAACTCATTGTCCCACTACATAAGAGAAGCAGAAAGATATGGTCTGATGGTTGAAGAAAGATATGGTCTGATGGTTGAAGGGAAAATTCAAGGCCACCTTTCATTGGTATAGGCTTTGCAATGATCCCTCTATCTCATTCGATATTTTAGAACCTCCAAAATAATCACTTGAAATTATTCCTCTCTGGACATTTTCAAGTTGGTCTTGCGTTCCCACATCAAGTGCTTTTGCTAGCGCTTCCTGGCAGGTATAATTGAATTCTCTACTCGTCAAAATTTTGTGTCATGGAATGCCATGCACCTCTTGGAAGTGAAACACCCTCTAATGTTGAATTTAGACCCATAATAAGATACAACCATACATTATATGGTAATGGAGTTCTCACAAAATATTCATCTGGTGTTTATTCAAATAACCCAATACAAGGCCATGCTTCAAGCATCTGACATACAAAAAATAGAGTCAAAATCAATCATCAGTTTCTGGAGTAAAAAACAAAAATAGCTTTCCGCTGGTTGTAGCCATCCCCTGGAAGCAATAGATAGTACTTCTTGTTGCTGTAGCATCCTATGTGTATATGCTTTATCAACTTTGGAAAGATCTACTCTGATAATAATTTATTTAAATCCATGATTAGGCCAATGGGACAACCCAATTCATGTAGAGACTGTCTTATAGAGGAACTGTGATCTTTGTATGTGCACAAACCATGGTCACCTATTATGCACAATATAACAAGATATCCATGTCCCAAACAACAAATTCATTTTAGCAAAATAAATATGTACATGCACAATGTTATATCTTGGCATTGCCATTGATAGAACCAGGTGAGGACCTGCCAAACAATATCGAATAGATGCCATGTTTTATTGTTTTGAGGTGGAAATGTACAAATGACTACATGCCAAGCTATGCACAAGACTCGCTGCATCTCTAATGCTAGCTAACTACCACTCAATGCTAGCTAACTTGTACTATTTCCCAAGAACATGATACAACGGCATAGATGTGTTTATCTAGTTCACACTCCTATTGCAGTTATACAGTTACAACAAGGATTCAATCAATTTAGTTCCACTTCTTCCATATTTGGCAGCGTCTTTTTTTTCTTGAGCAGCAATCTACTGTTTAAGGGCTAAATCCATCTTTGAGGAGAGTACTTCTACATTTGGAGGTTAAAATTGATTGAGGCAGCCACAAGTCTTCTATAGTGGGAAGTGACGTACATGTGTGGATTTTCTTATGTAAACTTGAGTGAAACTTGAGTTTCTCTGCTGCTGTAATTTCCACTATTTAGTACAACCAAATTATGGTGTTTAATATGCATTTCCTTTGTTAAAATAAGTGTGATTAAATCCCTTTGGATCCATTTGTTATCTGTTGTTATAGTGGTTGTCACTTTGGGACAATTTATGCTCTCTTTTGTCAATGAAATATTCTTCGAAACCATGAACTTCAAACCAACAAACCCAATGGTTGACATCAAAAGTGTTTAACGAAGTGCATTAATCAAAGAAGTCAGAAATACACAAACAGAGGGGGGGATTAAGAGAATATCTAAGGGTGGTTCATTTCTACCACATAAACATTGTCTTTTGGGTGATCTACAACATTGGAAATAAATATTGCAACTGCTAATCATCATCTACAACATTACTAAATCACTCTCAAGCCTTGAGGAATATTTACATAACAGATCTGCCATTTATATTCCAGGCATGTCTTTATGATCCTCTTTAAAATTTATATCAGTTTAAGACAATTGTTGGTTATGTAAATCTCAGTTAAATGTAATGACGTTATCTTCATCATGATTATGCTATTATGTCCATCCTATGTACATGCATGCAAACATATGGAAATAGCAAGAAACCAATCTTAAATTGATCCCATATAAAACAAACCAATCAGATCTACTACACAAAAACACATCAGCAGTAAGTTGGGATCTTACATGGACACACTCCTTGGAGGCATACACTCACTCATATGCATTTCATATATATTTTGGCATTCTTAAATTTTTCATTCTCTTGATTTTTAAAGGATGGCATTACCATTATGTAACTCTTGTTCATAGAACTAATGCTTTAGTCCATTGAGTTGTGGTTTAGTGGTTGAGACAAGGCCTCCCCAAGGTGAAGACCCAAGTGGACATAGATAAGATAAGATCATTTCACTAATGTCCAAGAAAGGCCCGAAAAGTAAGTCAATAGGATATTAATGCCCAATAAAGGACCACAATCAGTAGGCCAACTGGACTAAAAGAGTACAAACAGTGTAATACATGGTGGTAGTGCAAAAGCAGCTCCTATAGCTACACTCAAAGCAACAGGAAAAAAATCCAAGTTATAAGAACAAAGCTACAGAAAGCTACATAGAGCCCTGGAGATTTAGTTATGAACCAACTATGCAAGCAATATGCATCATTCATTCCCAACAAAATAAAGAATTTAGTTTTTACAGAATGATCAAAATAATATAGCATGCAAGCAAATGAATTACACACAAACAAACCCAACAAAATAACTACTTTCAGAATTTAAGGCTCGATAGGCTTTGAGGTCCTTCTAACTTAATTTTTAAATGTTGGACACCCGGTTAACCAACATGTTTAGGTTTTGCTTCCCAATCTACCTTTAGAACTTTGGAACAAAGACTCCTTAATGGCCATTGCAAATTTGCTTGGGAAGATTGTAGCACTAGAAGACTTCTGGAACAACTCAGATAAGAGGATGGAAAGGGTTTTAGAACTTGATTTAAGGGGTGGTCTTCCGGCTAAATTGGAGATAGAGTGGGAGAATTGGTATTATTCTCAGAAACTGGACTTTTGGAGGTTACCTTTTCACTGATTTCTGTGCCACAAAATAGGACATTTATAGAGGGACTGTAAAAAAGTTAAAAACCCAATAATTGGCTCCCTCGGAATGGGTAAAAAAGTCCCAGGCTCTGGAGTCTTGTTGCAAAAGATGAAGCTATCAAAATGAGACTCATAAATCAACTCCCTTTTGTGTTGATAATCCAATTCCTCTCTCAAGTAAAGATCTACAAGCTCCCCTGATCCAAGAAGATCTTCTCCATTCACAAGGTATGCTCGGGAGGATATGTCCAGGCCTCCTTTGCCTTCCCGCTATCAACTTCGATCTCGAAATACAGTTAAATGGAGAATAAAGGGGACGTGGAAGGAGGTTTATCCCTATCAGCAGATAATTGAAATCTAATTGGAAGGAAGTCAAGCATCTCTCTAGCAAAGTCTAAAGCATCCAAGGAAGTCTAGGCAAGGAATAAATTGACCATCTAAGAGGTACTTAGAGAAGGAAAATCACCACTGATGGTGCCCTCGTGATTATTCTCTCCATTAACAAAAGAGGGCTGGGGGGTGCCCAAAACACAAGCCCTCAGAAGATTGTTTTCTGTTTATAATCCTGTTGTTATTCTACTTCAAGAGACTGTGTTTAGGTTCCAAAGTGATTGACATTCTGTCTCGAATGTTGAAGAACTGGCATTTTTGTTCCATAGACTTTGAGGGTTTGTCATGGAGGTTGGAGGTTGTTGACAGGATGGAACACTAGCATTGATGCTATTTCTACTCATTATTGCTGCAGGTACGATTTTAGAAGGAAAAACTAAGGCTTTAGTGAAGGATTTTAATACTGTCAACCTTTATGGGCTTTACTGTCATAGAATGGCCTTCTGGGAACAACTAAAGGATCAAGGAACCCTAAAAGGTGACAACATTAAATTAAGGGGGGAGGGGAGGGGTGGGGTGGCAGGGGAATCTGAACCTGACCTTACTTCCAAAGGAAGTCTAGGGAGAAGTAGCCAGGTCCAAACAATTGAACAGATTCTTAATGACAGAAAAGTTAGTAGAGGTTGTTGAAAGATACAAGTCTTGGGTAGCGTACAGGGTCTCCTCTGATTGTTTTCCTATTCTGTTGCAAATTGATAAAGAGGATCCAACACCTCCAGCCCCATTTAAATTTAATCATGCTTGGCTCGATAAAGAAGATTTTAAACTTCTTTTTATCAATAAATGGAAATTGTATGATCCCACCTATGTTGACTCTGTTATCTTTTAATTTGCATGCAATTTCAAACAGGTTAAAAAGATAGCAGCAGGTTGGGAAAGGAAGAAAAAAGAGGACCACAAAATGGACCTAGCCAAGGTGGAAGCAGACATCACACTCTCTTTGAAAACAATTTTTCAGGAGTTTTCAATGATAAAGAACTCCTTTCCTTGAGATCCCTAGAAGACAAAAGAAAATGAGCTTTTGGAATGGAGGCTCAGAAGTAGAGTCATTTGATCGGAGAGGTAATAGTAATACCTGTAATAGTAATTTCTTCACTAAACATACCAACTATAGAAAAGGTGTAAAGTGTAAACACAATTTGGGAGATTGATCTACCTAATGGTCCCAAGGCAAATAAATTCCAGGAGTAGGAAAGGATCAATTTCAAAAATTGTTTAAGAATCCTAAAATTAATCACATAACAGATTTAATGAAGGTGATTTGGCACTTTCTAAGAATCTTTGATCGGAGGATGAATGAGATCTTAGAAGCAAAAGTAACCGAAAAGGAATTGAAGGGAGTCCTGCACTCTTTTAAGAAAGAAGAGAATCATGGGCCTGATGTTTGGACTGTGGAGATTTATCTTGTTTTCTATGAGCTGCTAGAAGGGGAGATCTCAAGGGTTATTGAAGAATCCAGAACTTCTGGGAAAGTGTGGACCTCAATTCAACTTTCATTGCGCCTATCCCCCAAAAAAATGATCCTGGTTCTTGTCAAAACTTCAGGCCTATTTCACTCTGCAATCTCATTTACAAAATTATCACAAAGATTTCAGCTAACAGGCTCAAAGAGATGTTGTCCACTGTGATCCTAAGTTACCGGAAACGGCCAGGTGCCCTCCCTGAAACGGCGTTCCAAGTTTCCGAAACGGAAACGGGTCCGATACGGGGTTGAAACGTGGCGGATCCGTATCTGTTCTGTCGGGTACGGATCGGAAGTTTTAGAAACGGATCCGCCCTTTTCCTGAAACGGATGGGAAAATTTGGAAACTGATCTACCTTTTCCTGAAACGGATCAGCAAAATCGGGATGCATTTTAGCCTACCGTCCGTGGGCCCGCTATACCTATTCTAACTTCCGGGGAATAAATTCGGGCCTCTGTTTTTCATCTTTCATTTTCTGGCAGACTCACAGACTTGCCGTGCTTTCATCTTTCGTTTTCGGGCAAATTAAATCGCCACAAATTCGGGGTGATTTTTTAAAAAACGTCAAAAAATTCATTTAGAGGTTCGTTTTTTCCCCCTTTCGCGCCCGTGGGTAACCCTAATCCGTACCAAAACGAAGTCCCTGTGCGTCGAGCAGCTGAAGCAATGCACGTGAGTGAAGAACTGAAATGTGAAGTCGCCAGTTCCTGCATCGTTCCGTGAGAAGCATTCCACACCGTGGAGGGTCGACGTGCCGAACTCCAGTGGGCTCTGGCAGTCAATGTGAGGGGCGATCCAGAGGGCTATGGCAGTGAGAGTGCTGTAGACTCCCGCGGGCTGAGTCGGATTTTTGGGATTTCCGTTACTCGTGGCCGTGAGTTGCAGTCCACAAAGGGCCGCCCCTTAGTGGGCAATATTTTATGGACAGTTATATAGTTTTGTAAAGTTATGTATGTTAATATAAATTAAGATATTATAAAATCATATAATATATATTTAATATTATTATCATTTTTATAAATTCTTATAAAAGCTAAATTATACAATTAAAATTTATTTTTTATTTTAAAGCAAAGAAATTACGACTTGGATTTAATATAAATGGAAATTAGCAAGCAATCTATGGTGGTTTACCATGCAATCCAAGTGTGACTGCTAAAGGGAAACATAATTGGTCTGAAATAATGCCTAGTTTCTTGAATTTTGTGCTTCTTGAGCTACCTTTGGAGTCACTATTGGACTTAAGTAGATAAAATATGGAGAATGTAGCTTGAATTTCTTTTGCCAAGTCCTTTGGTAAATTTTTAAATTTTAAATATATATATATATATATACGCCGTTTCCCTGCCGTATCGTATCCAAATTTTTTGAAAATTTGCCGTATCCGTGTCGCCCCCCGTATCCGTATCCGTTTCAGTGCAACTTAGCTGTGATCTAAAAAGAATTGGGTTCTGGTTTAATAGACAGATCCATGATGTTGTGGGTTCTTCCCAAGAGGGCCTACATTATCAAAATCGACAAACTCCCAGCTGTAGTGTTGAAGATTGATTTAGCAAAGGATTTTGAATAGATAAATTGGCTGTATTTAAGATCGGTTGTTTTGCAAATGGGGATGAACTTGAACTCAGTAAATTGGATCATGAGATGTGTGTCTTCAACCTCCTTTACTGTCCTAATAAATTGATCTCCATCAAATTCTTTTTCCTGCTACAAGGGGTCTCAGGAAAGGCTGTCCCATCTCCTTTCTTGTTTCTACTGGTGACTTAAGGTTTAAGCATGATGATTGTAGAGGCTCAAAGGGAAGGTACCATCATAAGCATTAAAGTGGCAGGTGCTGTGACTCTTACAAACTTACTGTTTGTATATGACATCTTGCTATTTGGCCATGGAACTCTCAAAGAAATGAAGCAGTTTAAAGATCTTTTGGAAACATATTATAATGCAACAGGAATTGAGGTAAACTTTAATAAATCCTGTATGTTTTTTAATGGTCTGTGGGCTGATCTGGAAAGGCAGATCTCTTTGGTTTCCCCCTTTCTTCAGGTTTTATAGACCAAAGAGTAAGTACTTTGGTTTCAACCCGAAACCTAATGATTACAGGTTTGCACATTGGCTGTGATTACATAAGAAAATAGAATCCAGGATTAGTCTCGTGGAGGTAGATCAATATTGGTAGTGTCATTTCTGGAAAGCATTCTAGCTTACTGCTTATTGATAGCCCATATCCCTAAAGGAATAATGGATAAGATTCGGAAAAAATGCTTAGTTTTCTCTGAACAGGGAAGAAGCGAACTGAAGGTATCCCTCTTGTCAAATGGACAAATTTAACAAGGCCAAAAGGGGCTGGAGTTTGGGGCCTAAAAAAATCTATTCCTTCGGTCAGGATCTGACTGCAAAAAGTATGTGGAGACTCTTTTTTTAATGAGGGCCTCTAGGGAAAAGCAATGAGAGCTCAACATTTCAGAGATAGTTCCTTGAAAGAATGGATTAGATCATAGGGAAAATCTGTTAAGGGAGCCTCAATTGTTTGGAAAGGATTGGTAAATTCCAATTATTGGTAAATGGGTTTCCTGGAAAAGAGGAAGAGATTATAAGGTCCGACTAGGGTAAGATCCTTGGGTTGGCTGTAGTGGAAACTATAGATTACCTATTTATCTAATTGAATAACTTCATGACTAGGGTAAGTTCCTTGGGTTGGCTGTAGTGGAAACTATAGATTACCTATTTATCTAATTGAATAACTTCATACGCAAGGTTTTTCAAGACTAGCATGTGTATGGTCTATGGGCCCCTGGAGGATGGTATCAAACCTGGAAGTCTGCTTACAATTAGAATTTGCAAGGCGATTATCCAACAGAATGGTCTTACATTTCTCAGTTAAATGATAGTGCCATAGTCCTCTAGGATCAAGATGATGAGCTCATGTGGACTTGAAATAAATATATAGGAATGCCAACTGCAAAATTAGGGTATGAGGCTATGATTGAAGAAGATATGAATAGAGAAAGGCTCGGGTGGTGGAAGCTGACTTGGAAACTACACTGTCCTCTCAAAATCAGGATCTTCACTCTGCTCTTTCCAATAAGATTATTATATGGGATAATGACCGAAAAAGGAATTAGAATGAGCCAAACAGATGTATCGTATGCAAGGAAGATGGTGAAACTGCAGTTCATGAAGGCATGATCAGAGGCATTGTACTGTTTTGTTGAATGGAAGACTGGAATATGTAGTTTAAGGATAAGTCTGAGGACATTTCTGAATTTTGAAAGGAGCTGAGAGGCTTCTAAATGTATTATTTTGATTTCACTTCTAACATTGAAAAATAAGGTACCCAACTAAAATAGGCGCTACATATTTAACTTGAATGCAAGAACAACATATTTAAATAAAGAATTGTCAGTCATAACCTTTACGGGTAACTGAAGAAAGTTAGTATAGGATTTAAATATTCGGTAAAACAGAGCCTTGTTACTTATGTAAAACCCAGCTAGGATTTGTGTACAATGATTCTTAATCGTTTACTTCGAACATAGTAGAATCATAGGGTACATTCTTCTTACGTTTGGTATAACCTAATTAGGGTATGATTTTTGTAACACAAAGATATACAAGTATGGAATCATCAAATTGGATAACTGAATCAGTTAATTGGGTTATGGTAAAAAAAAATCCCTGTACAGGAAAACTAGAAATAGAATAAGAACCAAAAAGTTTACTTTTTACAGTTCGTAGCTATAACTAATTATTATGGATTTTAAGCTTGGTTAATATACTTATTTTCCGAAAAACCTTCAGTGGGGCATGTGCTATTTGCTTTTCTTTCTGAAATTAACTTTAGATAGATTTCTACTTTAAAAGAATTTACAGATGCAAGTGCCAGTAAAGTTTAGTAAACTTAGCCAGACCTGGACAGCTTTACGCCCATATATTCACTAGATCTAGTATATATAAAACATATACATAAACATAATAACTAACTCTTTTCACAAGACCTAATTTGGATGAAGAAAAGTAAAACTTTATATAAATATAAGTATATAAATCCAAGAGAAAACATCTCTGCGATTTTTTTCAATAAAATACCTCAGCTACAGATAAAGAAAAAAGATAGATCCAAATAAAGAAAGTCAGACCGAAAAGCCTTTACGCCCAGCTATCCATTGAATCTGGTTTATATAAAGCATAATGATCGACTGATTTACTAACTCTTTTGCAAGGTCGAGTTTGGATGAGGAAAATTAAAACGGTATCTAAACATAATTATCTAAACCCAGAAAGAAAATACCTCTGCAATTTCGTAGTTTGTATTAAATCCAACTTTAAGAGAAATACTTCAGTTACAATTTTAAAAATAGGAGATAAATCCAGGGTCGAGTCTAGACAAAGTATTCAAATCGTAAATACATTTATACTTTTAAATTCACCCAGAAGAGGAACTTTAACCTTTTTCTCTAACTTACACACTGTACAGAGTAAGAGGTCTGTGCGCTTGAAGTAAAACCTAGCAAAAGAGTGATGCCAAATCTTGGCATTCGGGTGTAATCTGAGTCCTCTTTGGAATTCATAACCCTGAATTTCAGGAAGGGTCCAAAGTTTCGAAGGAGGATTTCTTACCAAACATGTCACAGGATGATCCCTTTCGTGGTTTTGCATCCGACTCCTATACCTGCCAAAGAAGAAATAGAGATGGTGTAAGCCCTAAGTTTTTAATTGAAGTAACAAAAAGAAAGAAATATTGTATCTGATACATCCACCCAAGCGATAACCAGAGCCGGATAACTACCTGAAAGATCAACTGTGAATCCTTTTTGAGATAGCAAGAGATAGTGATAAGGCCCCCATTCCACACGTCCTTAATACCTCTGTACACGAATAGTTATAGGTTCTCCTCATCAAACGATCCCAGATTTTTGTAGACAGAACTCGATGAGCTCACTGGTGTAAATGACAAATGTAATGCAAGTTACAGAGCTGTTTCCTTTTCCTCCTCAAACAAGTGGTGTTCTCGAACTACTAAACCCCTTAGTGGAGCCAACAAAGGAATCATAAATCCTCCTCTACCATATCGAGTTAAGGATAGGATGACCTTTCGAACACCCAAGCGTTAGGAGCATGTACCTCTTTTCCTGAACCCAATTTTTGAAGGGCTTGCACATGTTCCAACACTTCCAATTGTTGAAAGCTTGTTCTTTTTTAAAGTTGTTTTGGATGTTGTGTACCCCTAGGATCACACAAGTCATCATCCAACTATGGAACTCTAGTGGAAGACCACGACCCGCTCCTGCAAGTTTAGATAAGGGCTTATAGGGGTTAATAAACTATGTTCATTATGATATGTATAAATATAACAATGTGGTATCTTTAGTTGTATTTCAGCTTGTTAAAAATGATAATGGATAAAGAAAGTAACGTTGTATCAATAATGTAGTTCAACTTTATTAAATGTGATTAGGGATGAAAATGACAATATTGTAACCACTTTGTATTTCATAGTAGGTAAAGAATCGTCAAACACTTACCTAGTAATGTGTGTGAGTTTGGTGTAAGAAGAAAACAAAACTTAGTTTTTATGCATCCCTTGTGGACCATTTTTCAACCAAACTTAATTACCTCATTCTGTGGATATTCATTCACCAAGGAGGTAGTTTTGTACCATGAAAACAGCCTCTCTAAACCTGCAAGTGATAATATGGTGTTAGATAATAGGCTAAGTAAGACAACCTCCTTTCAGAATCTTTGGAAAAGAAAGCCACCTATCACCAGAATTAAAATCCACAGGGATAAGTTTTTTTCGAGAGTAGAAGAGTTTGAATCATAAAGATGTAAATGGAAAACTTCAAGTTTCAAACCCCCTTACGGAGAATTCGAAATATCTTGTATTTCGTCAAATAGTCAATTATAACTAAATTTTGAGTTGGAGATGTTACAAGTTGTATTTGACATCAATAGAGATAAAGAAATAGCTTTCATTTTATCAATTCAAATTGAGAAATACGGGTTGTGCCCCATGCTAGTCCAACTTACTCCAAGTGTACAAAAATGATGTTTTAGGGAAAGAATCTAGCTGCATTCAAATTTGGTGGAAGTTTGAATGATTTTGATGATGTACAAACACATATTTTTCTATAGAATAGGTTGGATGTAATTTTTTAGGTGAATTTGGAAAAATATATAGTTTTGTAGTGAAGTCTTAACAATTTTAACAATGCATAAATGTATATTTTAATAAATAAGAACATGTTCAAGATCTAAATGAATTTGACAAGATATATATTTTTCAATTAACGTTTTTGTTTTGATCTATTAATGATGAGTGGAGTGTCTACTAAAAATGTTCGGATTTTTCTAAAGTCCAACACAGTTTATTTATAGAAAATATCATTGCAAAGACATATATCAATTAGTTGTGAAGTCTCGATGACCTTGAAGACAAACAAAAGCATATCTCAATAGATAAGTTCATGGGCACATATCAAAGGAATTTGGTGTTATGAATGCCCCTCAATAATAAATCCCTAATTACCTTGATGACGCATGGATGTGTATCTCAATTGACAAGCCCAAGTGCAAGTCATGGTTGAATTTGACTAAATAGGCAGACTGAGATCATAAAGTCCCAACAACCTTAATTATGTAGAAAAGTGTATCTCAAGTTACAAGGCCATAATCAAGTCTCGTGTCAATATGGCACAATAAATATATCTCTACTGTGAAGCACACCAACCTTAAAAATGCATGATTGTATATCCCAATGGCCATGCCCCAAGAAAATTCACAAAATTGATGCCCCTCTCTTATGAATCGGCATTTCAACAAATGAGGTCGAGCATGAATCCTTAGTGAATTCAACAAAATGGATAACCCTAGGTGATGAATCATTTCTTCTCTTAGCAATGCATGAATACATATCTCAATGGACAAGTTTTAGGAAAATTTCAGGAAGGGTCTAAGCAAGTATGATGAGAGCTGGTTATCACATAGAATACTTGGACATTTAAATTTTGATCATATAATCAAGCTTAGAAACAATGGAGCAGTGAAAGACTTTCCAAAGATATAAAAAATGGATGATGTTGTATGTAAACCTTGTCAAATGGGAAAACTGACTCGAACACAGTTCAAATCCAAGAGTTTCCCTTCTTCAGATAAACCTCTTAAGTTAGTGCATATGGATTTGTGTGGACCATCAAGGAAGGAAGTTACAAGAAAAGAAAACTATTTTATGCTAGTTATTGATGATTATTCTAGACTTACTTGGGTTGCATTTCTGAAAGAAAAATCTGAAGCATTTGAAAAATTTAAAGTATTTAAAGCTCTGACTGAGAATCAAACAGGAAGAAGACTAAAGGCAGTAAGGTCCGATAGAGGAGGAGAGTTCAATTCAAGGCATTTCAAGGAATTTTGTGATGAACAGGGTATCAAAAGAGAGTATACAATTTCAGGGACTCCACAACAAAATGGAGTGGTTGAGAGACATAATAGATCAGTTCAGTAGATGGCAAGATCAATGATGAAAGAAAATAATATTTCTCAAGGTTTTGGGTAGGGGCAATTCATACAGCTGTTCATATACTTAACAAAGCTCACTTAAGGCCAAATAGTGATAAAAATCCTTATGAATTATGGTTTGGGAGACCTGCTACAATCAAGCATTTCAAAGTCTTTGGGAGTAAGTGTTATATCAAGAACAATGATGAGCATCTTGGTAAATATGATGACAGGGTTTATGAAGGTGTTTTCTTAGGTTATGCTACAAACAACAGAGGATACAGATGCTATAATAAGAGGTTGCATAAAATGGTTGATTGCATTGATATTAAAGTAGATGAAGGGAGTTGTGTAAAAGACACTCAGACAAACAGTGATGAATCATGTACAGAGGATACAACTGAAGATGAAGAAGAACAGGTCCAAGAATCAGAAAAGGAAGAATCTGAATCAGAGAATGAAGATGCATACTCACAGCAGTAATCAGTAAAACCTCCTTCAATAATTATTCAGAAAAATCATCCTAAAAGTCAGATCATTGGTGACAAGAATGAAGGTGTGCAGACAAGAAGAAAGTTACTCAAAGATACAGAACAGTCTCACATTGCCTTTTTATCTATAATAGAACCCAAGAATTTTTATGAAGCTAGTGAAGATGAAGATTGGATAAAAGTCATGAATGAAGAGCTTGATCAGATTGAAAAGAATAATACTTGGGAACTTGTTCCTAGACCAGCAGATAAGAATGTGATAGGTACGAAATGGTATTTAAGAATAAGATGAATGAAAAAGGACAAATTGTGAGAAATAAAGCCAGATTGGTTTGCAAGGGGGATGCACAAGTTGAGGGACAAGATTTTGATGAGACTTTTGCACCTATGGCAAGAATGGAAGCTATAAGAATGTTTCTTGCTTATGCCTATCACAAAAATTTCAAAGTTTATCAGATGGATGTTAAATCAGCTTTTCTAAATGGAGATCTAGAAGAAGAAGTGTATATGGAGCAACCTGGAGGTTTTTCACTGACAGCTAATCCTGATTATGTCTGCAAACTGAAGAAGGCACTATATGGATTGAAACAAGCATCAAGAGACTAGTACTACAGATTCGATAAATATTTACAAGAAAAAGGATTCAAGAAAGGCACTGCTGATAGCAATCTGTACATCAAAACTGAAGGTGATGATTTATTAATTGTTCTAGTTTATGTTGATGACATTATCTTTGGAAAAAGCCTGCAAAACATGTATTTGAGTTTGGTTTCAAACTTGCTACTTGCATTTATTGAAACGGAGTGATAACCTCCTCCAAATACCCATTTTGAGTGCATCCAACTATTAACGTTGTCCAATAAATCATTACTATATTTGATGGGAATCGATCTATGTCCTCAGGTGCCAGGATCTTAAATATCGTCTTCTCATTGTTGTTAGACATGTTCTCTCTTACGAACTAGTTAATATCTAATAGAACCATTATCTATATCATGTCTAGAGGTAGAAAAACATATTTCTCTTTCTTTTTGAAATGCGAGCAGAAACCATCAAAATGCCCGCCATCATTACTGTCTAGGAAATAACATTTACTGGCGCATTTTGGCAAACACATTGCATGCATTCTCTATGCTGCCAAATTTTCCAAGCATGTCTACAAGGGAATTATCAAAAAATACATAGTACTGAATAAGCCCACTCTTACTGGTCTGTACATGGATCTCCATGCCCTGTTTCAGAGCTGCTCACCATATGCAATAGTCGATCATAACAAATGGCCCATAGGCGAGGAGGTCAAAAGGGCCAAAAGAGGTCATTGTCGTGTTCAATATATTCGTTGCCGTTCTATTGAAGGATATCATATTTGCACATGTAACTCAATCCGCTCATTAGACAAGAGGAATCAATGAAACCCCCAATAGACACTACTCTCCCCTAATTAGAGACGAGGGACAAGCTAACTCTATTGCACCCTGCAACGAAAGATGAATTTACACTTGATGGATCGGTATGGTCTCATCCATGATCCAAGGGATGATTGACTGGATCGATATTGGTTGGACTCACCTTTATGAATGAGGAATAAATTTGTGTAGTGTTTGTGCATTTGATCAGAATAAAAATTTGAATGGTTTTGGAAGATGGCATTTTATGGATCCCATGCAAATTCAGGGTTAGATGCTGGTGCAATTTTCGAGAGGCACTTGCAACCAAACTTGATTTGCAAAAATCTGATGAAGGTATTAGAGTTGGGTTTCACACCTATGAGTCACATTTGTCGAAAAAGCTCCAGTGCCTCTTCACCATGGCCATTTTGTACATATCCTGAAATCATGGATGTCCAAGAGAACATAGTTCCATGGGGAATTGTATGAAAGAGCCTCTAGGGATTCAACAACATGCCCATTCCGTAAATATTCAACAATCAATTTTAACAAAATTTGGCACCCAGAGTATGGGATTTTTTTTTTGAATGTAGTGTAATGGTGTTTTTTAGCCAGATTACAATTCAATGTTGTTACAGAAGTTTTATGGATTATTATAATTTTTGTTTTATATTAATATGTTTTACCTTCCAGAACACCTTACAACACTTAATAATAATTCATATGCCACTTGCCATTGACTATTCAATCACTTAAATAGCAATGCCCAGTGCATGTGTACCAATTGCTATAATTCCACCACTACAATGGTTTATTGAACAATGCAAATACATAAACAAGGTGGAGGCTATAGATGGACATTAGTCGTGATCCATAAAGGAAAATTTTATGGCATAAGACTGTATTTTGACCTTGGATCATGGCCTGGACAATGAGAATCATCTTTGGTTTGAAAATCTCAACAATGATGATGAGGATGAGGATCATGATGATGATGACGATGACAATGATGATGATGACAAGGATGATGATAAAAAGGATGAGATTGATTATGACAATGACAAGGATGATGAGGACGAGGTGGAAAATATTGCATGCACTCCCTTTGCAGCATTGATTCCAAGCATAATACTAAAGTGGAGAGACAATAGAATGACAAAAATGAATAGAGACATAGATGATTAAGACATAGCCCACAAACCTTCAACCTTTCTCACACCAAACTCATGCACATGAGTAACACATCTAACTATGCACCTAGCTCATGCACATAAGTGACATATCTAAATTATAGAAGTGACGCACAAGAGACACACTTAACCCATGCACTTAAGGACCAAACATAAGAAGTGTACTTAATTCACATAGATTAGTTGTGTAAAAAAGAGGTTTTTATGTCAATCACTAATATACAAAATTGTGTGTTTATTATATCATTAGAAAGATTTCAAAGAAAAATAAATGATGGAAACATATATTATATAAAGCATAGGTGCCTAGTCACAAATTGTAATCCCTAAAATCAAACGTCCTCATGCCCATCCCAACTAATCATGATTATATATTCGACACTGTGAAAGTTCTTGGCAAATCATTAGAAGGAAAAACTATGTGTATTTATATAATTGGAAAGTTTTGAAGAGTACTAAATGGTGGAATTCTAAACTATGTAATCCATACATATCTGATGACAAATTTTGATTGTTGAAAACACACCACCACATTACCATCCCAATTTTTTTTGTTGATGTACTGTAAATTGCAAAAAACATTGTTGGACATTCTACTCCATTTGATCCTCTAATACCCTTGAACACTTGGTCTCCTCTTGCAAATGGAAAACCAATGGTAACTCGCAATGCCTATGAGTGATTGAATAGAGCTTGCATGAGTCTCTATCACAAAGAGGATATTTGATGAAATAAGAGCATCATAAATAATCCCTAAGGGATCCAAATACTATGTCTTGTTGGACATGTGTTATTACAGTTGCCATTGTCAAGCTTTAGATTCTCAAGGTGTATTTTAGCTTTTGGTGACCTTTTTCATCTTTCAAGGACACCCAAGATGATATATATGTAAGAAAATTTGAGACATGAGTATTTCATGAATATAACCACAATGTCGGAGTTGAGGGAATGTATATATATTCAATAGCTTTATTGTCAAGAGCATTAGGTTGGGTACAATGAAGATGACGGGACAATTAATAAGCTCACCCACAGTCCTTACAAGAAACAACTTGTTTTAACTTGGGGAGGGACATTCCAACTAACCATAACACTGAAATTGATGACAACTGTATACGAAAATAAGTTGATAAGTATAGAGAGAGCCTCCAAAATCAATAATGACACACTAAGAATGATTGGAACTCCAACTATATGGACCAACAACCCCATAGCAAATTATGTGATACTAGTCTAGGTTAACATGCATGGACCAACAACCCCATAGAAAAATAATATGGAATTCGACCTTAAATTTAGTTCGCATGCCATGGTCTAGAACACGAGAACCATCCTCAATGTTACAAATATTGAAATGACCACCATATCGTGCTTGTAAGTTAAAGTAATTATATGTGGGTCCCTACACATGGACCATGAGTCATACAGTGAAGTTAACCATGGACCATTATTTAGGTTATGATAACAATTATTGGTTTACATAACCTATAAGTTGTTGATGTATATGTAACTTCGGAATGTATTTCATATATATATTTATTGTACTCTTATAGAGATGTATTATTCCTCTATACGGAAGTGTCGTCATTTGTATTGACAAGTGTCGCAAGTGTGTTAACTTGCCGATGGGTTATTAGACCACCTTGTAAGGGGTCGGCTCGGATTAATGTAACATAAGGTTATTGTGCTAAGCTAGACAAGTGGGCCCCATAAGTTTATTGGGAAGTCACGACAAGTATAAATAGAGATCTCCCGATCTCTATTTTGATCATCTCATTATCTCACTCTACATCACTCGGAAAGTGGCGCACATGTGAGGAGGAGGATCAACTGTTGGGAGAAGTCTATATCTTGTACTTTGGTTGTACTATTGCTCTATCTATCTCTGAGGAATTTGTGGGGTTTTCCACCTTAGGGTTTTCCCCACGAAAACTCTGTGTGTCTATGAGATGCACCTGCAACAATTAATTACTAAGAATATGCGAAATAACAGAAATAATAGAACATAATCACTTTTATATTGATTACGGGACACTTCAAGGGGGCAACCTCCTTTGAGCAAGCTCAATACAATTAACTTCACGATGCCTTCAATGACCTCAACACACACTTATATACTAAGTCTATGCCCAATACCATGAGTCAAAACCATGGGACATATAATACTACGGGACGACTTACAAAGCATATGCGTCCAATACTATGGGTCAATACTATGGGCTAATATAAACTACGGATCAACAAATACTACGGGACGACTTACAAAGCATATGCGTCCAATAACAATATACTAACATAGTAAAGAGAAGGGTTTACATAGGTTCCTAACATCCCCTCTCCCTTAGAAAAAGCTTTGTCCTCAAAGCTTTGGTTGGAGAAATTGCTGCAGAAGCTGAAGGAGTGGTTCCCCGGTAGCATCCTCGGGTTGCATTTCAGGCCACTGACGCCTTTGGAGTGTCAAGGAGGATTGCTTAGAAGGCTGTAGATGAAGAAGAACCCTGTCAGCTGCGTGGAAAATGCGCTCAGAACGGTGCTGATCGGCTTGTTGATTCAGGCGAATTCTGGCCATGTGAAGATTGTCCTGCATAATGAGAAGAATCTGATTGCGGTTTCGAAGAACCGAGTCAATTGCCTGAACTGGGGAGCTGCTAAGGGTGTATGGAAGAAGAAATGGCGGTGTTTTTCCATAGACCGCTTCATATGGTGTTCTGTGAGATGTGGTATTGTACCACCAGAGCGCTGCTAGGAAATCCATAGAAATAGTTGACCAAAGCTGTTTAGGGATGGGCAAGGGTTTGAGCAATCCCGAAAGGAGTGTCGTTTCACCCTTGTTGACTTGGAAAGTATCATCGTCAGTCACCATCTGTTGAATTGTCATTTTTAGTCCCTGCCAAAAGAAGTTACATTGTTCTTGGTCATACCTGTTGCAGAACCCAGAGTGCCCTGTTGATGAAGAAGCATGGAGTTCATAGAAGAGAGAGCCCTGTTGAACATATTGCACCCAATTTGGAACAAGCAGAGAAAGAGTTGTAAGAGAAACTGGGTCATCAATTGTGCAAGAAGGAGCATCTTCCACCATATTGTCCTTACCCTTCTTGTAAGTGATCACATAGGGATAACCCATGAGGTGGATAACCCATTTCAGGTGTGTTGGGGAGGAGACCCATTGTTCCAGAAAATTTTCCAGACTCGGGAGATCAGTCTTGATGCAGAAATAATTCCCTAATAGGTATGGCTGCCACTTCTGTATTGCATACAAAATAGCCATCATTTCCTGCTGAGAGGTAGATGTGGCTAAATTCTTACCGGAAAGGTCTCGTGAAGGTAGCAAGCGCATTGGTTCAGCAAAGATACCTGCATATCTATCCAAGGAAGTAGTGGAGACTGTTGATGGGTGCATCTGAATGGAATTGAGCTGAGCGATGACACCATGTGAATTCTTCTTAAGGAGTTTTTCCAGGCGATGTGAACTGATGATGCAGAGAGACCCTGGTTGTAAGCCCATAAATTTGTGTTGTGCCCCATTGACTTTAAACTGCATCCAAAGTTCAGCAAAATCCCATAAGATGGGGCTAAGTGTGCGTAACCATTGAACGCCCAAAACCACATCACATCCGCCTAAGGGCAAGGCAAACATGTCAGAGCATAGGTTATAATCTTCCATAGATATATGCACATTGTGACACTTCCCCTTGCAAGGTAAGGTGCCCCCATTGGCAACCATGAATTCAAAGCTGGAGCAAGGATGGACAAAACAATCATCCTGTTTGGCAATCCGAGGGTCAATGAAGTTATGAGTGCTACCAGAATCAATGAGTATGGTAAGAGGGAGCTTCTTGAAGTATCCCCTGACCCGCATTGTTTGTGGGGTGGTGACGCCGGTTACAGCATGGAGAGAGATCTCAGGTGGGTCGTCCTGAAATGGGGTGTCAACAAGCGGGTGTTGAATGCCGATCTGATCATCCACTGTATCTGTAGCTACTTCACCAAGTTCTAAGGCAGGCGGAGAATCCACATCCAAGAGATAGAGCTTTTGTTGAACACATCTATGTCCCTGAGTGAATTTCTCATCACAATTATAGCAAAGCCCTTTTTCTCGGCGTGCCTGCATTTCTATTTCAGACAAATGCTTGATAGGAGTTGGTTGAGGAGAAGGCGTGATGGGAGGTCGTTGGGAACCCATATTTATGAAGGGAACAAGGGTGGGTTTGGAGCGTTGTTGAGCTGCAATCTTGTCCTCAGCCAGTTTAGCCAACCCTAGGACTTCCATCATTGTGTTGGGACAAAACATTTGGACCTCTGAACGAATTTCATCCTTGAGACCACTTATAAAACAACTCCTGTAGAATTCATCAGACAATCCTCCTGTGTGATTGGCCAATTTCTCAAATTCTGTCTGATACTCTCTCACTGTGCCAATTTGGTGAAGTTTAGTGAGTGCTCCTGTGAAATCATCAAAAGCACTAGGGCCAAATCGTGGCAAAATGAGTTGGCAAAAATCTGTCCAGTTTGGCTCGGGATGAGCTTTGATGTACCAACGGTACCATTGAAGGGCTTCCTGTTCCAAATGAAAGGATGCAAGTGGAACTTTTTGGACATCAAAAGTATTATGCAGACTGAAATATTGTTCTGCTCGGTATATCCATCCAGTCGGATCAGTACCATTGAAGCGAGGAAAATCAAGCTTCGGCCCACGAAAATTGTTGGAAGAAGAGAACCCAGTGGCTGCAAAAGATTCTGGCTATCGGTTATTGTTCATGGCTGAATGCTGAAGATGGAGGCTGAGAAATTTTTCATCCAGATCTTGGAGTTTGGTTTCGATGGCTGCAAGTGCTTCCTCCATGGTGTTTGCTCCTGCACGGGTGACAACCATATTTTTTGTTTTGTTTTGTTTTGTTTATTTTGTTTGTTTGTTTGTTTGTTTTTTTTCCAGACTGGAGCGGCTACGGCTCGAAAGGGATATGGAACAACGCCGAATGGATTGAAAACGGCTGAATCTGGAACGGCTTGCAAATGGATTTGAAACGGCGCAGCAGTGATCAACAAAGTAGATATGGACCCCAGGTATGTGTGGCTTCCTAACAGTTCAGGGGTTTCACTCGGCCACCAATGCTGTCTGACGGCTTGCGTATTGGGGCAGTACCCCTCACTCCACGGCTCAGGTAAAACTGATAACCGCTTTGCCACAAACGACAGCTCTTGGTTTACCTCACGGGTGGAAACTAGTCAATCAGGTAGGGGTCGTTGCCCTTTTCGCTGGCAGGTCCTCTCAATAGGCCAGCTACTTTGGGGTTCCTGTGGTACTCCTCACAATGAGTTTTAGGGCTTATGCCCAAGTACTTCCCACAGTTAACCGGATAGGGATGATTCCCAAATCCGAACCTGCAACAGAAAAAAATTTGGGTAGAAATTCCACCCAATGTTCAAAAACCGGATCTATATTGCTCAGAATCGCTATTATAGCATGTTTCCGGAACTGGAACAACTACTTTGCTTCTACCCATGAAAGCGGAATAGAAATCTGGGCACTCGGTCAAAAGATTTTCTCGCCGCAATTTCCGCGGCCGTCACTGAAATTTTGAAAAATTGTTGATTTTAAATCCGCGATATCTCCACTTTTAGAACTCCAAATGAGATGATTTTTTTTTGAAACTGCGTATTTTTGAAAGAGGAATTCATATATGCAATCGGTTTCTTCTGATTTTGTGCAGAAAGTTTCAGAAATTGATCTGAAAGTCGCCACCCAAAAAAAGAGAGAAATTTTTTTTTCCCACTTGTGCCAAGGAAAGTGCTCTGATACCATATGAGATGCACCTGCAACAATTAATTACTAAGAATATACGAAATAGCAGAAATAATAGAACAGAATCACTTTTATATTGATCACGGGCCACTTCGAGGGGGCAACCTCCTTTGAGTAAGCTCAATACAATTAACTTCACGATGCCTTCAATGACCTCAACACACACTTATATACTAAGTCTATGCCCAATACCATGAGTCAAAACCATGGGACATATAATACTATGGGACGACTTACAAAGCATATGCGTCCAATACTATGGGTCAATACTATGGGCTAATATAAACTACGGATCAACAAATACTACGGGACGACTTACAAAGCATATGCGTCCAATAACAATATACTAACATAGTAAAGAGAAGGGTTTACATAGGTTCCTAACAGTCTATTGTCTCTTATGTTTTGCTTCTTGTGATGATTGACATGCTTGCTATGATTGATATGCATTGATATACTGTACATGTTATTCTCTTAGTAAAGATCCTAGAGTATATTGAATTAATGCTAAAAAATTAACATAAATATCAAACCATGGTTGGTTTATTGGTTTATGGAACCATGGACAAATAAAAAATGACAATGATGACGACAACGATGATGATGATGATCATGAGCATGATCATGATGACAACAAGGACGATGAGAATGATGATGAAGTGATTATATGATGATGATGATTAGGATGTTTATAATGACAATGATGACGATGACAATGACATGAATGATGATTATGATGACAATGAGGATGATGATGACAATTATGTTGATGATGATGATGTTGGTGATGACAATGACAACAACGACAAAGTTGATATGATAATTATGCCGATGATGATGACAACAATGATGACAATGATAATGATGATGATGATGATGATGATGAATACGATGAAGACGACGATGATGATGGCTATGACAATGATAATGATGATGGTGATGATGATGGTGACAATGACTATGGAAGGCCCATCCCTAAACTTTTTGCTATGGAAGGATATTTCCTAACCAAAAGACTCTTTCCACAAGCAACTTGTTTTTTCTATGGAATTTGGCACTCACACATTATTGCACGCTGAAAAAATAGTTTTCCTACCATCAATATCCTTCGCTCCGTCAGCTACCAATAGTACTTTAGGTTGATATTCTTTATTACAAGGGAATCATTGGTGATATGTGGATTGCATGTGGACTGTGATGGGTGATGGAATATATGAGTATGCCCTTGTAACGAGACTTTTGTAGTTGACTTGGGTTTTCCATATATATGGAGTAATTTAGTGGTACCTTATCCATTCAGGTTCAGGAACAAGGGCATATCATGGGATAGTATTTTTCTTGTGGAACCATAATGAAAAATAGTTTTTCCCATTCCTATAAATGCAGTATAAAGTGGAACAATGTTATTTGATCCATATTCTAATAAGAGAAAATTTGAAAAATGATTTGATGGAAGACATTTTCTATTGGGTGTTAATGGAAAATCTGTAAATTTAAGGTCGCATGAAAACTATTCCAAATCGGTTTGATTGAGTATCCTTAAGTGAGTCTTGGTCTTGAAAAAAAAAATCTAAGAGTGGAACCCCCTTCCATAAAATAATCCATATTTGTATGCCTATTGGAGGTTAGCAACAAAGAAATTTGCACTTAGAATAAATCAAATATCAAAGATCAAACTTTTATTCTATATAGTATCTGTGATGGTTAAGAAAGTGGAATATAATCCCCTTTTCGTGGCTATAGCAACATATGGACTTTTCGTGGCTATAGCGACGCAAGTTCGTGGCTATAGAGATGAAAAGTCCATCCGTGGCTATAGCAACGATTGTCGGGTGAATTTTCAAAATTTTCCAAAAATTTAAACTATTTTTCCACGAAAACATCGATTTTAACTGTTTTGTGGCAAACTTTTGTGGGACTTTTGAGCCATATGTAGTAGTGTCCCCATCCTAGGGCTTACATGCTCTAAGTTCCCCTAATATTTGGAGCTTCTGACCTTGTGAAACTTCCTACATTTCCTTTTCTTTGGCATGAAACATTAAATTTTTATGACGATCTTTCCCCGTTATCGAAGAAGAAGATGGTTCCATAGAAATACCTTCAATAACCCCTGCATTTTTAAAAAAGGAGCGCACAAAGTAAGGACCATGGCTCCCACTTCCAGATACACTACCTCCATCATCTGAACCTGGCAGATGTGAGGCACTCAAGACCCCACCTTTTTTTGGTTCCTTCACAGTTACACTTCCCCATACATCAAAAAGAGGAGACATCGAATCTACAACCACCAGTGTGAAATCAATAGTTGAAAGTTTCACCATCTTGCATGCTTGCGATACCACCACCTCATCGTTGACCAAGGACCCAGGTGTCTTCGAATCCATCTTACCACATTCCTCCCATTGCTCCACCATTTTAACTAATTGGTTGCATGAGAGTTCATAACCTTCAAATAGAGATTCCATGGCCAACAAATTATCATCAATTTTACTGGGATCTAGAGGAGGGACAAAGTCCCTAATAATTTGGTCACCAAGCCACTCCTCTGTCTCCGGACACCAAACAGACTCATCACCCACCGCCGATTTCAGATATTGTGAAGTTATCCTGATATGGATTCGAAACGTCGAATCCGTAACTTTGACACTGTGGATGCTCCGAGACCACCTGTAACAAACAACCATAGAAATTTAGCAATAGAAACAATTCTTCGTTATAGGAAATGGGTCTTTATTATAGGAAATAGGAAGACTTGTTCTTGTTACTACACCAAAAGTGTTATGCTTGTACAGAAAAAGAAAAAAAATCTTGCTACTAATGTTGAACATAATAAAATCTGCTACCAATACTAATCACTGATAAGTGTGATTATAATTATTTGAACAACTAAACTGTGAAATAAATCATTGGAAATTTATGGAACTATGGGATCTACACGAAATATATATATATATACATATATATATATATATGGAGTGGAGGCAGGAAGGAGGAGGTCGGTTCTTCGTCCAGGGTTTGAAGTTTAGGGGTTTTGGTTTGTGGGCCTCAGCCTATGGCTAGATCCATGGAAGTTATCTACGGTACCCTGGTTGACTATTCAAACGATTCCATTTCGGATTCTAGTATTTTCTCGGTTGATTTTGAGGTTCATTCTAAACAAGTCTCGGGTGGTGGGGATGGTTCAACATCGGAGCAGAATAAACATGTTGATAGTTATAACCGGGACTTTAACCTAGCTGACATAGGGGTGGTGGAGATTTCATACCATGGCGCTCAATTCAGATTTGGTTCATTACTGGTGACATTGTTGCAGTTGGGATCAAGTACGATGGATCTGGACAACATCGCTCCACTAGTGACAGACGATTTCCCCAAGCATCATTTGTTGAAGTGGTGCGATGGCCTTGACTCGAATACACGTGTGGAAATAATTTTTGGCATGATCACAAACCATTTGACTAGCTCAAAACTTTCTTCTCCTTCGAAAAAGTGGGAAGGAAGGACGACCATTAACTAACCTAAATAATTTGGTACATCTGCACATTATGGGTTGTCAAATCCTATTATTTATGGTAATTCTTCTATTACTAATCCCATTTTTGAAGATTTTGTTGTCTGTGCTTTTGGGTTGCCTTCTTTTTCTTAGGAAGCACTCAAAGGTGGTGGGTTCATTGGAAGTCGGCTTATTCAGATTGAATCGGAGGGACGGTCTGATAAATCCCTAGGGATCTTGGGGCTTGGACTTTTGGGTTCGACAGCTAAACGAAAGAGGAAAAAAGTAGTGCTCTCTAAAGGTGTTTGTAAGGAATTGGTGGTGGGAAGGTATATTCTGGTTATGGAGATACCAAATTTTTTGACTCGCATGCTTATCGGTATATTTTGTGGTAGAAAATTCTCGGAGATCACTGTTAAAGATTGGGTTGTCAATTCATGGTCGAAGGTGGTTAATAAGACTCTAGTGGTTTTTGGCTTACCATGCGGGTGGTTTGGCTTTGAATTTAATTATGTGGAGGACGTAGAAGCTATTTTGCATCGGGTATGGATTCTGGGTAAGATCCCCTTTTCTATTAAGACGTGGAACCCTATGTTTGAACCACGTAAAGACTCGTTGGCAGCCTTTCCTATCTAGGTTAAAATTCCCTTTCTTCCTATATAATTATGGTCGGAGCAATGTCTTAAATCCATCGACGATTCTATCGGGAAATTTATTGTTGTGGATGCAGATATTTTCAAAACCTAGAGATGAGCAGTGGCTCGCATTTTCGTGGAGGTTGATGCGAGTCAGGGACTCTTTGAGACCCTGAATCTAGTGGCTGGTGAGAACATTTTTTCTCATCTGTTGGACTATCTAAATTTCCCATTTTGATGTGCTCGTTTCCACTTATATGGCCATGTTGTATTAGACTGCGACTTAAATTTATAAAGAAAATTTGGAATGAAAAGAGGCACCTGGAGGGGACGAGAAAACTTCACAATATCTGAAATCGGCGGTGGGTGATGAGTCTGTTTGGTGTCCGGAGACACAGGAGTGGCTTGGCGACCAAATTATTAGGGACTTTGTCCCTCCTCTGGATCCCAGTAAAATTGATGATAATTTGTTGGCCATGGAGTCTCAGTTTGAAGGTTATGAATTCTCATGCAGCCAATTAGTTAAAATGGTGGAGCAATGGGAAGAATGTGGTAAGATGGATTCAAAGACACCTGGGTCCTTGGTCGACGACGAGGTGGTGGCATCGCATGCATGCAAGGTGGTGAAACTTTCAACTATTGATTTCACACTGGTGGTTGTAGATTTGATGTATCCTCTTTTTGATGTATGGAGAAGTGTAACTGTGAAGGAATCGAAAAAAGGTGGGGTCTTGAGTGCCTCCCATCTGCCAGGTTCGGATGATGGAGGTAGTGTATCTGGAAGTGGAAGCCATGGTCCTTACTTTATGTGCTCCTTTTTTAAAAATGCATGGGTTATTGAAGGTATTTCTATGGAACCATCTTCTTCTTCGATAACGAGGAAAGCTAATCATAAAAATTTAATGTTTCATGCGAAAGAAAAGGCAATGTAGGAAATTTCACAAGGTCGGCAGCTTCAAATATCAGGGGAACTTAGAGCATGTAATCCCTAGGATGGGGAGATTAGATGAAAATTATTTTCGTCAATGTTAGAGGCCTTCGGGGGCGGGCCAAATTTCTATCCCTCAAGCAATTTGTTACTGTGGAGAAGCCTGATCTTTTATTACTTCAAGAGACTATGTCTGTGGGTATGGATATTGTTCGTAAATTAGAAAAGTTGTTTTCATCCTTTTTCTTTTTTTTGCTGGATGCATGTGGAATATCTGGAGGAGTCATTTCAAGGGTCTCCAGAATGTTGCAGGTTTTAAATTCTTTTGGTGGACGGTCTATTTTGGGGATCAAAGTCTTTAATTGGGATTTGGATTAAAAAATATTTATTTTGAACATTTACGGGCCTTATGAGGACATACTTGACTTCTAGTCGAGGGTGCTTAATTTGGAATGCACTCAGGTCGGATCGCTTATAGTGGGTGGCGAATTGAATCTTACTATGGATGTGGAGGATATTTGGGGCATCCAGGCACATGCCGGCTCTTAGGCGATTGATTTTCAGGACCTCTTTGCGTTGCATGGATGGATTGATGTCAAACCTGCTGAAATCAAGCCCACCTCAACTAACAAGCGCACTGGAGAACAAGGTACTTATAAGTGCCTTGACATATTCTTCCTGAATGTAAATTTATTTGAAGATATACATTTGTTTCATTCCTGGGTTGGTTCATGTCTTTTCTTGGATCACTTTCCAATTTTCATAGAAGTTGGGTCTTAGATGAACAAACCAGGGGCTCCTTTTAAGTATAACTCTAGCTAGTCAAGTTTACCTCGCTTTCAAGATTTGATTGAGAAGTCATGGGTTCATTTGAGGAGGGAGGAGGGTAGGGCTTCCTATCATTTTTACAATAATCTTAAATTTCTTAAGGTATGTGTCAGGGATTGGAATGGGGATCGTAGGCGCTCCATGAATGAAGCCTTGTTGGGGGTAGAACCAAAACTAGAGGAATTATATGCAGTTGATCCTATCATATTTTCTGATGGAGGGATTAAGGATTTAATTACTAGTCTAGAAGCAAAGAAAATGAAGATTATGGACGAAGAGGAGATGGAATGGGGTTTGAAGAGTAGAGTACTATGTTTAGAGGTTGGAGATATGAATACCAAGTTTTTTCAAAGGGTGGCTTCACATCGGAAGAATGTTAACACTATCTGGAACCTGATTGGTGTCGATAAATCACCGGTTAAAGGTTTCACTGAATTGGAGGAGGAGGCTGTCTCCTTTTTTCATGGTATTTATGCAAATCCTGCAAATTGTGACATCCTGGGAATGCTTCATGTAATTCAGGAATTTCCTCGGATGCTGGTTCAGGCCGATAGTGATGAACTGTTCAGGGCTATTACCTCAGAGGAACTCTTGGCCTCTTTGAGGTGTTTTAAAAGGAATAAGATCCCTGGGACAAATGGTTGGCCCCCATAATTCTATCTGGAATTATTTTAGTTATTTGGGGAGGATCTATTGATGGTGGTTGAAGAGGTTCACCGTGGGTTCACCTCTATGAGGTGTGTCCTTGTGGAAACAAATTTTGGTAGCTAAGTACTGATCCATGAGGATATCCGATATCGATCAAAATTAAAGTCTTCAAAATGAAAACAAAAACTTAGATCTCGGTGAGAGATTTTTGGAAACGTTTGTTTCGTGCAAAATAGACTCCATACTTGAAAGTTATCATGTTTTGAACTTCCAAGATGCAAAAGAAAGAGAATAAAATTAGAAAAATCAAAATAACCATTGAGGAATTGGAGATTTTAGATCGAAGCATCAAGGAAGAGAAAGAGATGCTTAAGTATAGAGTGCCATAATTAGGGAAGGACATCAATATTTAAAAGGGAAATATAATTTGTTAAGGAAATATGCCAGGAAGCGGTATGGTCAAAGTCAGAAAATGAAGAATCAAAATAGGAGGTTAATGATCAAGGTCAAAATTTAGAAGTCCAAGAAAAATAATCCTTCATTAACCAATTTGAATCTTCTTATTGATGTGGAAAAAAAATTTGAAAAGGGACCATCTGAACAAGTTTTGCACAAGAGGAGCAAATATGGTTGTATCAAGTTTAACTACATGAGGACATGTTAAACCCTCTATCTGGGGGAGATGTTGATTTCCATATTTTGACACTTTTATCTCTCTCAACTTAACCTATTACCCTCCATTTTGATCTTTAATCCTCCTTTTTGTCTACTTTTATGAGGACTAATGACATGAAAAGTATATTTCAGGTAATAATTTATCCTTAATTATAAAAGTGTTGATTTTGGTTAAATAGAACGTTATTATAGTCAAATTACTTATTATTATACCAGTATTCTGGGGTAATTACTGAAAATATTCCTATAATGTATTCAAGCTCCATGAAGTTGTGCTCAATTGATCGGTATTTGACAACTATGGACATGTTCACAAGCTTCATCGAGGGATCAAAATTCATGTTTTATTTCCTTCAAGAGATTCATCTTCCTCAGTCAATGCATGATCAATGCAATCATTGGAAACAAGAGATACATAGTCCAGAAATAACCACTTCTATCTTTTTGTTCCATGAATCAATGCTATAGTATATTTGCATCACTTAAAGTATTGGAAGTATAATCGCAGATACTCAATAAATACCTCAGGAATCCCTGATTCACTTTTCTAATATTAGATCATGGTTGTAACTATTTTGGTAATTCAAGGATCTAGAGCTATCTTCAGAAGCACACCCTTATCTTCATATAATAGCTATAAATTCAAGGGTTACATATGTACTGAGTTAGACAAAGACACTATTGAATACATTTTTAAGAGCTTTTCCTTGTAATCTATAAACCTTGTTTTCAATCACTGAATACAAATAATTTATGTATCTGTGAAGCATTCTAAATTTGTTAGTGTTCTAAAGTGTACTGAGCAACACATTCTGGGAAGGGCCCCTTGGTATGTGTTGTACTTTTGATTAGTGTACTCTTTTCTTGTAAGTATCATCGGTTATAACTACATTATTTCCTGTAATTATCATTTATTGTGATTGTGTTATTTCCTATAATCTTTACATGTTTCTTGTAATTATTATTTGTTTTCTTGTATCTTGCAATGCTCATCGATTTCTTGTAGACAATAGTGAATTTGCCTTAGGAAAACATAAGTAGTGAACTTCAAGCATAATCACTTTTTTAAATATAAATATCAATAGTATATCAATTGATTAGAGTAATGTTGTTCAAGTATTTCAATCCCTAAGAGTTGAATTAACTTAACAACCTACATTACCAGTTATAGTTGCATATCCCAAATTTGGGATCAATTCTGTATAAATTGATTTAAGTTACCTAGTTTCTTACAAGTCTGTCTTAGTTGCATTTTTAAATGAATGATGTGATTTTAGATTAGTGAATTAATTTACAAGTAAATAAATCTTAACTATACCTAGAATTATTTGATTTAACAAAGTACACGTACAGGAACATACATAGTTGTACAAGCCTGTAACTTGAGTTTCTACCATTGAAATTAGTACAAGTGATTAGGATTAAATATGAACTCTATTTTAATTGATCACTTGATGGTGTGTTTAATTTTGCATTGTATTAATCATTCAAGAATATTTATAGCAATCATAGAACCGATTCAGAACATATAGTGCCTGCATCTCACAAGTTTACTTATCCTGGTTGACAATTAAATGTTTTAGAATTTAGACAAATAAATTAATCAACAATTAGTATCCCCTATAACCACTAATATCTATGACATTTAATCATTATAACTCATATAAATCCCTAACATTTAATTGCTTTATGACCGTTAATACCTATTGATCTATATACCACTTAAATTACTATGAGAACATTACAAAAAATATAACCCATTATCATTATAACCATGAACAACTAACTCTACTAAACATTCTTTTCTAATTATTATAATACCTAATTCCTAATACATTAACCCCTAACATCTAACCTATATAATCCCTAATATCTAACCATTTATAACTATTATAGTCCTCCCCTCAACACCTAAGACATTAAGTACCCCTAACACCTAACTTATACAATCCCTATGACTTTGACCCTTAACTCATAATAGTTATATACCAATATCCTAATAATCGTTATAACACCCAACCACTTTAACACAAAATCGTTATAATCCCTAACCCCTAATATTTATACCATAATACCTATATCCCCTAACCATTGGTATTAGCAACTTCTACCACATATCCCCTACTACCTATAAATATTATATCCTGGACCCCTACAACCATTAACACATACAAAATTTAACACTTATAGAACATATAACCCCAACATACAATGTTTATAACCCCTTTAATGCTTATATTCTAAGAGCATAACTATTATTAAACTATATAACTCCTCACATTTACAACTCTTAAAATAATACATGAAATATTTGATCCTTAATATGACTATGATAACCCTTAGTAATCCCTAAATATGATATACCTTAATATAAACTCTAACTAAATAACCATATCCAATAACTTATTGACCTATATACCACTTCAATTACTATTAGAACGTTATAAAACCTATAACCCTTTATCATTATAACCATGAACACCTAACTCTACTAATCATTCATTTCTAACAATTATAATCCATAACGCTTAATGCATTAACCCCTAACACCTAACCTATATAATCCTTAAGATCACTTTATTAATTCTAACTATTATAATCCCTAATACCTAAGACATTAACCCCTAACATCTAACCTATATAATCCCTAAGACTTGACCATTTCTAACTATTATAATCCTTAACACCTAAGACATTAAGTACCCCTAACACTTAACTTATAAAATACCTAATAATTTTTCCCTTATCTCATAACAATTATATACTAATATCCTAATAATTGTTATAACACCCAACCGCATTAACACAAAATCCTTATATCCCTAACCCCTAATATTTATACCCTAATACCTATATCCCATAACCATTGAAACTTCTACCACATATCCCTTACCACCTATAACTCTTATAATCCTTAACCCCTATAACCTTAATTATATAACATATAGCACATATAACCCCAACATATCATGTTTATAGCCCCTATAATTATTATATTCTAAGATCCATAACTATTAATAAACTATATAACTCCTCCCACTTACAACCATTAAAATAATACATGATCCTTAATATAACTATGATAACCCTTAGTAATCCCTAAATATTATAATATCCCTTAAGATAACCTCTAAACCATAACCATATCCACCAACTTATTAACCTATATACCACTTCAATTACTATTAGAACATTATAAAATATATAACCCTTTATCATTATAATTGTGAACACCTAAATATACTATACATTCATTTCTAGCAATTATAACCCCTAACACCTAAGACATTAAACCCCTAACATCTAACCTATATAATCCTTAAGATCACTTTATTATTTCTAACTATTATAATCCCTAATTCCTAAGACATTAACCCCTAACAGCTAACCTATATAATTCCTAAGACTTGACCATTTCTAAATATTATAATCCTTAACACATAATATATTAAGTACCCCTAAGACTTTGACCCTTAACTCATAACAATTATAACCAATATCCTAATAATCATTATAACACCTAACCACTTTAACACAAAATCATTATAATCCCTAACCCCTAATATTTATAGCCTAATACCTATATACCCTAACCATTGGTATTAGCAACTTCTACTACATATCCCCTACTACCTATAATTCTTATAATCCTTGACCCCTATAACCATTAACATGTATAATTTATAACACTTATGTCACATATAACCCCCAACATATAATGTTTATAACCCCTATAATGCTTATATTCTAAGAGCCATAACTATTAGCAAACTATATAACCCCTCTCACTTATAACCCTTAAAATAATACATGAAACCTTTGATCCTTAATATAACTATGATAACCCTTAGCAATTCCTAAATATAATATCCCTTAAGATAACCTCTAAACCATAACCATATCCAATAAAATTTATAATATGACTAAACCTATAACACCTAACCCATAATACTCTTAACTCTTATTATTATAAAAAATCGGTGCTTCTTTTGGTTTCAATAATAATTTAATCTCTACTAAACAGGACCAACCATGTCAAGGTGGAAGCTCATTTGAATCCCCCCTCGCCCCTCACATCATGACTCTCAATTCCCCATACCTCCTACATTTCAACAATATAATATAATTGATATTCTTATTCGTCCAACTCCACATATGTATCATGGGGTCAAACACGATGTTGAAAGGATGGAACATAGAGACATCATCATCAGTGTCATCATCAATATCATCATTGAGAACATTTTCATCTACATCTAGCTCAAATTATTCAACTTATTCGTTTGACACATCAACTTCTTTGAATTCTTAGTCTGACACATCTTCTTCTTCAATATAATTGCGTTCTTCTAGTACAATATACTTTGCACTCTTTCATCTTGGATCATATCTAACAACATATGACCAACCCACTTGACCCGAAACCTCTGAATAAAATACTTTCTCACATTGACTTGGAATATCACAAGGCTCTATACCTGAATATGTACTCCTTGCATTAACTATGGTAAATCCATTAGAATGCTCAATAACAATTATTTCATGATTTCATTAGTTTATATGTAACCTGTACCAATTGAATTTGAAGAAAAACAATGTAAAGTCACACTCAAATACCTTGATTTAAATACTCATAGTATCTATTTTTATATACTTATGGATGCATGTCACCTCTTGATAAAACATTAGTTACTTTAAATATTGCAATTATCCCATAATCAGATGTGCTCTCTTCTTATCATCGAACTTTTGGATAAAACAATCATGGCCATTGCACCACATACCCTTGTGGTGTTTCAATTACAATATGCCCAACATGTTAAAAATGCATTGTCAATTAATAAACATATTTAGGATGATAAGTTAATATCTTAAGAAAAACACTAGCCACATATATTAATATATCTAAAATTAACTGGAAAAAAAATCATGTGGTGAATATGCTTGAATGCTTATCTTTTAAACCATATGCTAAATCAATTTCCCTCTGTGTAATATTGGCATCTTTGTTACAATGATCTCCTTTAACCAATTTAACAACCCATTCCCATGATAACCTACCATAACATTCTTGACATCATTCTATACATACCTTCATCCAATCAAGATTATTTGCAATGTATAAATGTATTGCATCCCACTCTTGACCAAATGTATGAAGAAAGAACAATTCATCAACAATTAGGTACCATGGTCAAGCTTGATAAATGATAGATCAATAAAAATTAAATAAGTATTGATATTGATACAAATTAAGAATCAAAAGTATTATATATATCTACCATCTAATTAACTTTCACTTTCCTCATTCTACCTTTCCCCAATAGGACCTCCCCTTCAAATTTATTGATGGAGTTGGCATCCCAAATGCGATGGACATTGGTTTCTATAGATAATTTAGGAATATACTCATTAATATACACCAAGTAATAATATACCATATATCCCTTGACCATATAATCCTCATGACGTGCTCTTTGTCTAACAAAACCCTTCAATGAATTCAAGTGCTTCTCCACTATCCACATTGACCTTGTGTGTACAAGTCTACACATTTCAATATCCTCAACTTGGTATATGAGGTAGTATTCTTGTGCATTGAGAAAGGATAGAGGTAGATACTTTTTCATTTCACACATTAGCCGAGAAATTTATCTCATCCAATACTTTATATCTTCTTTATGTATTTCTTTAGATGACAACCAACTACACATGATGCACACAAATCACAGGTTTCAACAAAAAAAGATATACATTGCAATTAAAATGTATGTCAACAAGTTCTGCAACGTCTAACATTTTGCATATAAATCATTGCTTACCTCATGTATTTTCCAATATCATATTTAACTTATTTTATGGTGTTTCCAAAGTTGTCTGGGAGAGATATAGGTAGAACATATTGTAACATTAAAAGAGTAATCATTATTTTTTTCCAAAAAAAAATACAACAAAAATGTACATCAATACATAAATATACAAAATAATTACCTTAATAAAGAAATTTTAGTCATGAGTTTTTAACCCACCAAATTCACCTTTCTTCATTAAGATATTATTTATGTTTGAAGAAAATACGAAGGGAAATTTAATTTTTCGAATGGCCTCTTTCACAACATAGCTTTCATGATCTATAAATAACCATGGAAGATTGTTTGGTTGTTCATCACTATTAGAATGAATAAAAAATTTCATTGCGTGATTAGCTCCTAAATGTCACACAAACTTTGATGATTTTTCCATTTTTACTCCCATCTAAGATTCTCCATAATGTTTATGTTACATCATTCCCAACATGCATTGTATCAAACAAATGAGCTATTTGTAAGTGCTCATAGTAGGGAAACCTACTTAATTGGACTGGGTAATTTTTCAATCCTTGTGTAATCTCATTAATGCCTTGACGACCTTTATGAAACATAAATGAAATTACAACAATAACTATTAGATATGGTAAAAATAATTTAAAAATAATTTGTGTATAGCATCACATATGATACATAGACAAATTGCTTACCTCGACGATTTCTATTATATTCCAACTTCCATAGTTGAGGTGCCATTCTTCATTGATTTGCTCTAGTCTCTTCTTTCCCAATGAAAAGATGTTTTTTGGTAGTTTGATGCCTATGGTTATGAGGGAGGAAGTTCCTATACTCGTCAAACACCTCATTTCCTAAACTTCTTAAACGACGAGATGTCATCCTAGGACCGCAAATTGGACATACATATTTACCCTTTGTTTGAATACTTACAAGATATGGATTAGTGTTTATATAATTAGTTATATACCAATAAATTATTTATAAAACCTGCATGAATTACTATTAAAGTGTGGTAGTATATTGCATACCACAATAATGTGTTAGCCTTGGGGTATCATGAATTGTCCAAGGAATTGAAATTGTTTTTTCCCTATTGGTTTGGAGATGTCATACATAGTGATGCCAACCCATAACTTAAGAAGTTCATCAATAAGAGGCTCAATATATATGTTCATGTATTTCACTTGTTACTTACCTAATTGACTGAAAATACACATAATTAATACCTTATATATGTATATATATATATATATAAGAGATTATGCAATGAGCAAGACAAATGAAATGTTATGTTCAAAACATTATTTTAGACAAATACATGGAACAATTATTGTCAACATTGTGTGATCCCTCTTTATTGACATCCAAGGAGGAAGGTTATTGTTTATAAAAAATAGGTCACACTAAGTAAATAGACATGATATCTCCAAATGTATTGACACAATAATTTTCCAAAGAAATCCTAACACACTACTACATTTGGCGGGGGGGATTCGCCATTTAGACTGGCATCAGTAGTCAAAAACCATTATTTAACGTCGGATAGATGTCATTTTCACGGGATTTTTAGGAAAAAATCAAACGAGTGTTGCTTAAGTGACATCTACTATTTAACTTCTCTTATGCGACGTCTCAGGGCATCCCTTAAGCAATGTTCATATTTGTCTTTTAAGCGACACTTAGAGACTTCGCTTAAGAGACGTGTAATACTAGACGCCTCTTTTTTCCTTGTTGTTGCTTAAGCGACATGATGCCAAAAGTATTTTACTTTTTTTAGATCATTTGGGAAAAAATCTAAACATATCTGGAAAGAACAGGTATTTAGGTTTTCTGGTTAAAATCGACAAGAATAATTCATCGAAGGACTTTGGAGGGAGGAGAACTCTGCCTATAGGTATATTTTTTTGTTAATCAACGATACCCAATTTTGAATTAAATTTTTTTTGGTTAATGTTACACCTAAAATATTACCATCATAACACTCAGTGTAAACATCCCTAAAGTTTCCTTGGCTAATTCATTAACCTGGTAGAAATACAAACCCATTTATGCTAGGTTTTGAGAGGTCGTCATAGGTTGTCCTCATGCAACCTGCGACGTCGCAAGTTGGCCTCTTGCAGCCTGCGACGATGTCAGTTAATGGAAAAAAATAGCTTCTTCCAGCCCATTCTCGAAGCTAGATGACATGGATCCCTATCCCTGACCATTTGGGAGAGCTGGCATTCAGTTCCTAACCTCTTGGAAGGATCCCCTATCACTCTCCTACCATATCTCAACCTACCCTATCCACTTAGTCCTATATAAGTGAATCTCACTCCCATACCAAGGGGAGCAAGTCTATAGTGTCTACATGCTGGTGAAATTTGTTGATGTATATGTAACTTCGGAATGTATTTCATATATATATTTATTGTACCCTTATAAGAGATGTGTTATTCCTATATAAGGAAGTGTCGTCATTTGTATTGACAAGTGTCGCAAGTGGATTAACTTGCCGATGGGTTATTAGACTACCTGATGTGGGTGTCGGCCCAAAATATATGTAACTGCGGTTATTAGACTGAGTTAGACAAGTTGGCCCCATAAGTAATTAGGCAGGTCAGGACAAGTATAAATAGAGAATCGGGATTCTCTATTTTGATCATCTCAGAACTCACTCTTCTCTCACTCAGAAAGTGGCGCACATTGGAGGAGGAGGATCAACTGCATAGTAGGAGACTATCTATTGTACTTTGGTTGAGCCATTGCTCTATCTGTCTCTAAGGAAGTTGTGGGGTTTTTCAACTTAAGGTTTTCCCCACGGAAAAATCTGTGTGTCCATTGTCTCATGCTTTTGATTCTTGTGATGCTTGACATGCTTGATATGATTGTTATGCATTGATATACTGTACATGTTATTCTCTCAGTGAAGATCCTATAGCATATTGAATTAATGCTAAAAATCTAACATGGTATCAGAGCTAACCTGAGAAGAAGACACTGTGTAGTTGCGGAAGCTAGGGCTTCTTGTTTTTGGGTTTCTCTCCACAGATTTTGGAAAAGAAATATGATGGATTGAATCTCCTCAGCAAGGTGAATCTATCTGTCCAATCAGAATTCAATTCTGAGCACTTTCAGTTTGGCCCTAAAAATTAGGGTTTCCCCAAAAATAGGAATTTCTAAAATCTGAAGACACAGCTGGAAGCCCCTTGGAAAAATCGAAGTTTAGAGCTTTGGATCGAGATTTTTGTCTTGGTAGATCTCCAGGAAACTCAAACCCTAATTCAGGGTTCTCCTCAGTGAATGCGGGAAGACTAAAAGACATTTCTGAAGGGTGAAACTTTGTAGATCTAAATTTTTGAATATACCAGGCTGATCAGTTCATCAAGGCGCATCTTTCTATCCGTTCAGAAAGTTGAAATTCAAAGTTTGAAATTTTAGGGTTTCTTTGACAAACCCTAATCCTGCACCAGATCCAGGTTTCAGCAACAAGTGGTAAGACCTAAATCTTTTCTATTTCCATTTGAAGTACTTTTTAAAGATGTCTCACCACACCAAGCTTGAGAATAAGCTTGAAGGAGCTGATAACTTCCGAGCATGGAAGTATAGGATTGGGTTAATCCTTGAAGAGAATGAGTTGGATACTTATATAAGTGAAGAGGTCCCTGTCCCAAAGGGAGAAGAGGCTAAGGCTCTTCATAAGAGGAATTTGGCTAAGGAAAAGAGGATCATTGCTAATTCTATTAAAGATCATCTCATCCCTCATGTGTCATCCCTAAAGACACCAAAAGAGATGTTTGATTCCTTGACCAAACTATTTGAAGGCAAGAACATAAATCGAAAGATGACCTTGAGGAATCAATTGAAGAATATCAAGATCCAGAATGCAGAGACTATGCAGTCATATTTCTCAAGGGTCTCCCAGATAAAAGAACAACTTGAAGCTGTGGTTGAAGATATAGAATATGGAGAAGTGGTGATGACCACTCTTAATGGCCTCCCTAGGTCATGGGATTCCTTCATCCAAGGAATTTGTGCTAGAAAGAAACTTAGCTCTTTTGGTAGACTGTGGGAAGAATGCTCACAGGAAGAAGCTCGAATTGTAGCTAGAGAAGAGAAGACGGGGAGTGAGGACCAAGCACTCACAGCTCACTCCAAAAGGCATGGTGACAAGAAAGCTCACCATCATGGCAAGAAAGGAAAATATCATAATCAAAGAAGTAGTCCTAGACATCGAAGGGACATGACCCATGTCCGTTGCTATACATGTGATGATAAGGGACACTATGCCAGAGATTTCCCTAAGAATAAGAAAGAGGGTACTCACAAGAAGAAATTCAAAAGAAGACATCATGCTCATGCTGCAGAGCATGATGAACCTCCCAGGAAGAGGGGTAGAGAAGATAGTGAAGATTCTTCAAGTGATGAAGAATATGTTTTGATTTATGCTCTCACCGGAACCATTACTCATGGAAGTAATGATTGGTTCATAGATAGTGGGGCTTCCAAACATATGACAGGATTCAAAGAATCCTTTGTGAATCTATCTAAACATGATTCACCCCACAAGGTGAAACTTGGGGATGACTACCAGTATCCCATAAAAGGGAGTGGTGAAGCCTCCTATAAACTAGACTTTGGAAAGTCTATGAAGATGAAAGATGTACTCTTTGTTCTAGGTCTCAAGAAGAATATACTCTCAATATCTTCATTGGATGCAAAAGGTATGAGGGTTGCATTTGTGGATGGCCAAGTCCTAATGTGTCAAAAAGGTAAAACTATTGATGATGCAGTAGTGATTGGAGAGCAAGAGGGAGGATTGTACAAATTAAAGGGACAACCTGAACATGCTATGAAGACAAAGATTCATCCATAGTCATGGATCACATAGAGGTATGTATAATTTTTTAACTAATGAGTTATGCAGGTCATTGAAGAGAACAAGAACACATTGCTAGACATAACTAGCAAATATGGTGACCAGGTATGTTTATGTATATTTTTGTATGATTGATAATGATTACTCTTGAAGTTACAAGTTTGAGTAATCTAGGTCTTATGCATATTATGTTTCTTACCTTAATTGATGATATAACTAACCAGAAGAGTCATAGGATTGAGTAATAACAGATTTAGGTATATTATGTTTATGACTAACCATAAGAATGCTTATTATTTCTGTTTCTGTTTGAAATGATCCTGACTATACATGCTTGAGATTATTGTGTTTTGATAATATTTAGATTATACTAATAAATGTTTGATTATGTATGAGACCTCAAGGATAACACAATGATGATACTAATAAGCATGCATAGGGATCGAGAATGAATATAAGTTCAAGAATAGGTAATCCAGGAAGCAAAGATCAAGAGGGAACACACTCCAGTGGTTTCTGCAAGGATGCAAACATTCAGAGGGAGTTGATCATCTCTCTACATTCCACAACAGAAAGGTGTAGAAGAAGCTACTTCATATTAGGACTCCAGCAGCTCCTATAAGGAAGCAAAGACTCAGAGGGAGCCCACCCAACAAACAAACAAAGATAAGTATTTGAATTGTTATTTATTATATATATGATATTGTTCAGTTATGTACATACTTATGTTCCTAAAGTTAGAATGTGTATTATGCATATTAGGATATTTGCATTAATGAACAAGAAACTACTAATATAGTGATGGGTAAGTGGCCTATGGCACTGTACAACATTCCATTGCTACTTGTCTAGAATGAAACCTCTTTGCTGACATGTTGGGAGTAGTGCAAACTCTTAACAATGTTCTGGTAGAGATGGAAGGCATCTAGAAAGTTACAGGATATGGATAAATGTTGTATTGAAGCATTGGCTAAAATAATTGCATGACTGTATGACATATTTCTTTATGTACAAGAATTTGTTCTGAAAACTATGAGATGTTTCTAATCATGCAATTTAACTTGTCTTGTAGGAAAGATCGTATACAATCACCTACAAAAGAAGGACTACAACATTTGTTCCAGCAACAAAGCTATCTATTGAAGATATTGAAGAACATGAAGTTCCCAAGATCCGGGATGCAGTATTGGAAGAATGCCATGATCCATCGATCGTGAAGAATGATGTGGTCCCAAAACCAAATGGGAAGTCTGTACGATTTAAAACAGGCACCCAGGACCTGGTATGGCAGGATAGATGGCTTCCTATCCAGTTTGGGCTTTACCAAGAGTAAAGCGGATTCCAACCTTTACTACAAGGTTGAGGAGGGCAATCCAGTGATTCTACTATTGTATGTGGATGACCTGTTTCTGACAGGTGAGGATAGACTGATTGCTGATATGAAGAGGAAGCTAGCTGCCGAGTTCGAGATGAAGGACTTGGGTATGATGCACTACTTTCTTGGTATGGAGGTGTGGCAGAGTGCAGATGGGATCTTCCTTGGACAAGGGAAGTATGCAGTAAAGATTCTAAAGAGTTTTGGGATGATGGACTGCAAGGCCATGGCCACACCTATGGCATCAAACCTGAAGCTTTTGTGTGATGCTTCTTCTGAGCCGATTGATGCTACGATGTATCGTCGGATGATTGGGTCCTTGATGTACCTGACGAACATGAGACCATACATTTGCTTTGCGTTGAACACCCTGAGCCAGTATCTAACAGATTCGAGACATGTTCACGTGATAGCTGCAAAGCATGTTCTGAGGTACCTAAAGGGTATAATGGATTATGGGCTCAAGTATGAGGTGAATCAAAAGTTTAACCTGGAGGGTTATGTTGATTCGGATTGGGCAGGCAGTGCCATTGATTGGAAGAGCACTTCGGGGTGATGCTTCAGTATGGGATCAGGTGTGATCTCTTGGTTTAGTAGGAAGCAGTCCTGTGTGGCACTGAGTACAGCTGAAGAAGAGTATGTCACAACTTGTTCAGCTAGTTGTGAGGCAGTATGGCTTAGGAATCTACTGTCTGATTTGTTTGATCTCCAGTTGAGTGCTACCTGTATATATTGCGACAACCAGAGTTGTGTGAAGTTGTCAGAGAACCCAGTGTTCCGTGACAGGTCGAAGCACATTGAGATCAAGTTCCACTATATCAGGGATATGGTGCAAAGGGGAGCTGTGAAGCTCCTGTATGTTGCAATAGACGAGCAGATAGCCGATGTGTTGACCAAGCCGCTTGCCAGAGTGAAGTTTGAATACTTCAGAGGGAGACTTGGTGTACTTCAGATCGAGATGCCTTCCAGAGGGAAGTGATGATGTTCGGAGACACAGATGCACACTAGGCCATTCTTGCATGGTGGAAGGTTAGTCCTCCCATGGTAGGATGTAAGGGCCGAGCCATTCTTGCATGGTGGTAGGTTAGTCCTCCCATGGTAGGATGTAAGCGATGAGCCATTCTTACATGGTGGTAGGTTGGTCCTCCCATGGTAAGATGTAAGGGCTGGGCCATTCTCACATAGTGGCAGGTTAGTCCTCCTATGGTGAGATATAAGTGCCGAAGCCTTTCTGACATGGTGGTAGGTTGGTCCTCCCATGGTCGTTGATGTAAGTGTTGTTAGCCTTTCCCAGATACTAGTAGGTTGGTCCTCCCATGCTGGTGAGTGTAAGTGATGTGAGCCTTTCACATGGTGGCAGGTTAGTCCTCCCAGGGTGATGTAAGTGATGTGTGTGTGCATCTGGGTTGTTCTCTGTGGACTTTGTGGTGATCTGAAGACATTGATGTGACAGTTTGGTACACAGGTTTTGCCAAGGCATATAATCAGTCCTGAGATGCTCTTACAGGTTTTGTCGAGGCAGTGTAATCAGTCCTGAGAGATCTTGCAGGTTTTGCAGAGGCAATGTAATCAGTCATGAGGTGTACCTACTTGATGGCTTGCTCGCAGATGATGATGATGATCAGGTTGATCATGTGATGATAGACATCAGTTGGATGTATGGTGAAGTATCCGTTTGATACTCTGTGGTCATGGACAGGTTGTGCAGTGGCATGTAAAAGATCCTGAGAGATTCAAGAGGTTGAGCTGTGTGGTCGTAAAAGGCCTGGGATGCTCTTGCAAGGTTTTGCAGATGCACATGATGAGTCCTGAGGATTCCACAGTATGACCAGTGATGATGAAGACCTACAGGTGGTGGGCCTACATCGAGTATGAAAAAGGACTGGCTCTGTAGAACTTCCTATGAAGAGTAGATTCAGAGATTGGACGAGATAGCAGCAGTTGTGACGATGACGATGATTCGATGGTGATGCATCGATGAAGATGATCCAAAGAAGAAGACTTGTGCCCGATGATCTGTGTCGAGAAATACCTTCCTAGTTAAGAGGGAGTGTTGATGTATATGTAACTTCGGAATGTATTTCATATATATATTTATTGTACCCTTATAAGAGATGTGTTATTCCTCTATAAGGAAGTGTCGTCATTTGTATTGACAAGTGTCGCAAGTGGATTAACTTGCCGATGGGTTATTAGACTACCTGATGTGGGTGTCGTCCCAAAATATATGTAACTGGGGTTATTAGGATGAGTTAGACAAGTCATCCCCATAAGTAATTAGGCAGGTCAGGAGAAGTATAAATAGAGAGTCGGGATTCTCTATTTTGATAATCTCAGAACTCACTCTTCTCTCACTCAGAAAGTGGCGCACATTGGAGGAGGAGGATCAGCTGCATAGTAGGAGACTATCTATTGTACTTTGGTTGAGCCATTGCTCTATCTATCTCTGAGGAAGTTGTGGGGTTTTTCACCTTAAGGTTTCCCCACGGAAAAATCTGCATGTCCATTGTCTCATGCTTTTGATTCTTGTGATGCTTGACATGCTTGATATGATTGTTATGCATTGATATACTGTACATGTTATTCTCTCAGTGAAGATCCTATAGCATATTGAATTAATGCTAAAAATCTAACAAAATTACCTTAGGAGAGATCTCTATTCATCTATTGGGAGACTCACACTTCCTTGGGAGGCTTTGGCATTGGTTCGATTGGATGAGGATCGCTACGTCAAGTCAATGGTTGTAATCTTTCTATCCTATGTACTTCCCTTTCAATACAGTAATATAAGTGATTTCCACAAAAATATCATTGTGTTAATGATATCTTGTGTAGCTCGCATGCTTCACTGCTTACTTAGATCTGTTATTGTATAGATGCGTTTTACTTGTTTTGTTGTCTTGTTGTCTTGACAGGTTTTGCAGCTCGAATCTGAAGATCGTCAAGCTTGGAGCAGCATTGAAGGAGAAAAGGATTAGCGATCTATAAGGTAAACGTATCTAGTTCCTTGATCCTTAATTAGATCTAGGAGAGTGATTTATATTCTATCCTATTTGTTCTAGACTTGCGTTGAGCTAGGGAGATCATGCCTCGAGTCCGCTCTTGGTAGATTGTCCGTCAAACAAATCTGGAGACCATACTAGGGAAGACATTGTTTGTAGTTGTTAATTTGAATGTTATTTTCAGTTGATTTCTTTTGCAAGCCATCCATAGTATTATTTTCCTCCTAAGCCTTGTTTCACCATTAGATATTCACTTTGAAGAGTCGGTAGTCCTCCTATGAGTTTGTACTCATCATTTTTAAACCATTTCATTGCGCATTGCTTGGAGAATTGGTTGATTTTTGAACTTAGATCTCGCCTGTTGCACTTGGGTACTGGATCCAGGGCGACACCGTGTCATTTCTTGGTCCATGTCTCTGTCTTTTGGCCTATCGTTGCAACCCCTTCATTGGCCTACTGCGACATCATCGCATTTCCCGCATTGGTAAACTGCGACGGTCGCTCTGTGTGCAAACGCAAACTGCGTTGATCTATCAAAACTAACATACAGGCATCCCTTCTCCATTTCTGATTTGAGTTTTGGTTTTGTGTGCAAACTCCCTCTGTGCTGCAAGATCCAGTTAGAGACTCCATTTTTTATTTGTGTGTTGAAGTGTTTGGTTTCATTTGGAGTTGTTTTGGGTTCTGTCTTGGACAAGTATGAGATTTGGTAGTGGTGGACACTCTTATCTCCCCCACCTGCATCCATTCATCCTTGCATTCCCTCCTCTCCTTGTCGGATCTGCTCATTGTATTGGATCAGTTTCCAGACCTCATTTGCATACATTTTTGAGCTTTGCTTGCTTTAGTTTTGCTTGTTACTGATTGATTTTGAGTGTTTGTGTATATTTTCGGTCCATATGAGTGCTCGTCATTTTCTTGAGATTTTCTGAGTCATTGGAGTGCTGCAAGTGATCTTTTCATTTCAGTATTTGTGTTTACAAGCATCGCTATTATCAAATTGTTATTCTTGATACATCCATTGAAAAATCAAAAGTACTTCATTTCCATCATTTTTCAAACTCATTTGAAGAATTGTACATGCATTGGAATGTCTCATTTGTAGATCTTTTGGAAAAGTTGAAAGAGAATTAAATTATTTGTGTTTTTCACAAATTATGAACTGCTTATTTTCTTGAAAAATTCAAATATACATCAAGTTTTTCAAAAGTAGTTCCATGCTTGGAAAGTTGTATGCATCTTTTGGTTATTATGCTTTTAGGCCATTGTAGTGAAAGTGAAAGGCTTGCATACTCTACTTAGAACTTCTCTCTTTTCATCACTTAGCATCATTTTTTGTTTTGAAAAGATAAAAGAAAAAAGAAAAAACATGCTTTGATTCGGCTTAGTAGTGTTGTGTTATTTTTGTGTTTCGCTTGAAAAGGAAAAGAATACTTCATAGTCATTTTTTGTTAGATTTGGGATTGTGTTGCATTGTGTTGCTTTGGTAAAATCATTGGAAAGAAATTTATCCCTCCCATACATAGAGTTCATCAAAAGAAAAGTACATTTTCTGCATGTAGTTAGGGCCTGCATCATGTTTACGATTATGTACTCACCTCATGCATTCACCTAACCGTCCAGATAAAATTAATGCTAGAACTAGGGTAAAAGTTTTAGTAACTTGTGTGTAAGTTAGAGACGTGTTCTGGCGTCTTTAAGCGTGGCAGCTGTTGTTATTTTCGAGCATTGTATTCCGGGGGTATTGTAGTCTTCCACGTACTTATCGGTATATCAAAGATCTTTCACGTACCAACCAGGTATATCGAAGCTCTTTCACGTACCCGCCAAGTACTTCAAGTACTTGGCGTATATCGAAAGGTGTTTCACGTACTTGGCGTATATAGAAAGGCGTTTCACATACTTGGTAGTATATAGGAAGGTCTTGTGCCGTACGGTTGTGCATTAGATAGCAACACTACGGATTTGAGCTCCCACGTACCTTGCGTATATTGGGAGACACCATTAGGATTCCTGAGACCAACTGAGTTAACCTTTTGGCCGTCTTGGCGGGGAAATACACCGAGAGCAACACTCGGGGAGATTACTACGCATGTACCGTCCTAGTAATCGGGTATTCAGGAAAGGGTACAGTCCCAATCCTCCTTGTCGCGTTTTACTGTTGGACCCTGCGGTATATAGCGATTTGCGAAGCCTTGACAATCCTGTGAGGTTCCAGACCTTTGAATCCACTTTTATCACATAAGTTTTCTTGTGGCCTTAGTTTGTGTAGGGTTTTGTCTGGTCTGATTTTCTTTTGTTTAGCTTTCCTTAGGAGAAAATTTTGTTTCAGTCACTCTGGATGACTTTCCTTGGAGAAGGTCCTGTAGGATTCAAAAATTTCCACCCGAATATCCCCTTAACCAAGAGGTAATTTCGAGGGTAAGGATGGACCCACAAGCCACGGTCGTGTCACCTGAAGTGGAAAACCATACTTTGAATATTGGAGCGCATATGTTCCTCCAGATTCACATGCCTCTCATCCCCCGCAAGGTGAAGAAGCACAAATTTCTACTTCACAAGACCTACCTGGACCACTCTAGAAGGAACTCCACCAACTAACTGGCCTGGTTCCGCCAAGATTTTCGGACCTCTTCGTGAGTGCTTGGATCATTTACATTCCTTGGGTGATGAAGCTCGACGACAACATCTCGCGTATAGGGCCAAGTTTAGAGAAATCACGATTCACACGGTATCTTTTGATTCACCGGAACCATCCATCCACAACCTAACCATCCACGAAATTGGTCAACCCTCACAGGAGACCAGTCCTATACCTTACACGACCCAACCTGTTGAAGGGAAACAATCCAACACACTTGTCACTACTACGGTTTCATTACCTGCTCTTCCCCCACCTCAAAACTCGCTGGGCGGATACTCTTTACCCCCTACCTTCCTCACAAGTAATGTTAATTCTATGGTAGATAATCAAAAACCAGTGTTGGGTCAACCTTTACTTAGTGGTCAGCAAGTTGTTGCTGGGGGGAAACCCCCGTCTCTTAACCATAATACTGCAGCAAGAGTTCCCATCGGTCCTCCGTTGGAAATTCCTTACCTCCTGGACCTTCCACTACGGGACTATCCCATGTTGGGGGACCGTCCAACGTAATTCAACCACCATCGAGTCAAGCGTATCCAGGTCATTATAACCCTGTGCCGGGTCAACTTAATCCTAGAAATGCACTCTACGGGGTACCCTACCTCGGAAACCCTTACACTCTATGGGGACAACAAATTTTTTTACAACATGGACCCCCGCTTACAGTCCTTCAAGTTCCTCCACCCTCGTTTGGTCCACCCCCACCTCCCATTGGAGGCGGTGGGAAATCGCATAACTCTGGAGGAGGCGGAACTCTACCTTCTAGCAGAGGACCACCTCATTCTGGCCATCATGGCCCACCCCCTATTATTAGTGGTGGTGGAGGACCATCCCATCCCTATGGTGGTGGAGGACCATCCCATCCCAGTGGCGGTGGTGGAGGACTATCCCATCCCGGTGGTGGTGGAGGACCATCCCATCCTAGTGGCGGTGGTGGAGGACCATCCCATCCTAGTGGCGGTGGTGGACCACCACCATACTATGGTGGAGGTGGCGGAGGAGGCCCTTACCCTTCTGGCGGTAGCGGTGGCCCACCACCCCCTCCTGACGGAGGTGGTGGAGGCTCATCCTATTTCAGTAGTGGTAGTGGACCACCACCTCCTCCTGGTGGAGGTGGTGGCAGCCCATCCTACCCTGGCAGTGGTGGCGGACCCCCACCATTTGGAGGTGGCCCACCCCCTCATGGATGTGGAGGCGGGCCCCCGCCTTATGGTAACGTGACACCTTATTATGGTAATGGACCACCTTACTATGGAGGCAGACCTACATTTGGTCCGGGTGGCCCTTACCCCTATGGCCAATTTCCTCCTAGAACACCCTATGGTCAATCGATACAAGGTCCCACTGGTCCTTACACGCATTATCAGTACTATTAGTACCCGCAACCTAATCTGCAGTTGCCATTTTTGGCTAATTTGGACCTGCCTGACTTGTCTCGCCTGACCAATGACCCCATCTACCATGGGACTAATTGGCCACCCATTTTGGTGAATCTTCCATCAGATATCCCAAAATTTGATGGAAATCCATGCGAGGATCCTAAAAACCATGTGATGACGTACCACTTGTGGTGTTCATCCAACTCCTGGATGGACGACTCGATTTGTCTCAGGTTATTTCAATGGACTCTCCCTGGTTTGGCTGCCAAGTGGTATATTGAACTACCACCCCATTCTTTTCCCGATTTCGGTTCTCTTGCATGAATTTTTTGACTCATTTCCAGCTTCCTATATGGTATTAAATTGGTACAAAGCTTTTAACCTCACTCTGTCAGAATACCGCTACTCACATATCAGATCATATACATGAGTGGCGAAGGAGACAATGTCTCCTTAAGGCTCCTATTCTAGACCAAATCCTAGCGGACTGGTTTACAAAGTCTCTCATACCTACCATAGAAGGAGATGTTGCCATGGGAGGCACTGTCACTGAGGAACAATCCATCACTCATGCCCATTTACTAGACTTAGTCTATGCTCAGTCTGGCATGTTGTTTTATATCCTTCCTGACGCACCTCGTAACACATACGACCCTGCGAAACCACCCAAGGGACCCCAAGCTTATGGCATCATTGGATCCCTTAACACCCAGCCTCCTCCTCAAACTGTTGGATCGTCGAACCCCCAAGGTTCTTCCCCATCACCAACACAGGATGGTCACGGAACCACCAAATCATCCACTCCTACTGTCACCGAAGAACTGAATTCTGTTTCATCAGCTTCACCTCAAAAGTCTGGTGGTAAGAAGAAGAACAAAGGGAAACCTAAGAAATCTTCCACCCAGCAGGAACATAAGAGCACCCCTGATGACACCAAATAGAAAAGGAAGTTGAAGTATCCTTGTCTACTGTGTGGTGATGACTACTTTTCTAAAGAGTGCACCCATAGAGACGAAGTTCAAAAGTTTCTTTAGGGAAAACCCACACCCGCAGTTCTCAACGATCCCTTCCCTTCTCAAAATCAGCAGTTGATTTCTCACACATCTCCTTCCCAAGGAGAAGCATCTACCACCGTGCATGTTCTCATGATGTGTAGTGAGACCATCAACTTGAACACCCGTTCTCATTCGTATGACTCTATCCCGACAAAGGAACCTATTGGAAGTAATACTGAAAAAGCTTCCACTTCGATGCCTGACATCACCATACTGGCTGCTCCTCTCACCATTGAGAAGCCCCCTTTCGATTCAATGTTGCGTCCGCCCAAGAGCACGATTAGAAAATTGGTTTTCAATCCCAATGCTCAGGCTTCTCAAAACTACAACATTGTAGAGGACCTAGCACAATCTCCTTGTGCTATGTCGATGCTCAAGGTCCTACAAAACTGCCCTAATCAGCGCAAGACTCTCCTCGCTGCCATCAGTGCAGTTGAACCGGATTCATCGAACATCATCATGTTTCGGCTGGAATACTTCAAACCGAGGCTCTCCCATCAGTTGGAATTTCAAGTTGCCACAAACATTGATGGGAAGACGATACATCGTACAATTTTGGACGAAGGTGCCTCTACGTCATTCATGTCGATCTCATGTTGGAGAGCCATAGGATCTCCCGAGTTGAACCGTTCTCCTACCACTTTGAGATCATTCGATGGATGTGGCTTTCAACCTCATGGGCTGTTACAAGCTTTAAAAGTTGAGCTGGGGGGCAAGACCTCAACCATTAACGTGGAAGTGGTCACTGCCCCGTTAGATAACAACATTCTACTTGGTCGTAATTGGTTTTATGCCATGACTGCGGTTGCATCATCTCTCTTCTGCATAGTACAATTCCCCCATCAAGGATGAATTTTCACATTCGACCAACTGGATTTCTACACACCTGACACCACTACTCACCCGAGCGATAACGTTCCATCAATTGGACAATCTTTGCAACAGTATGAGAGCGTGGGGGTTGGCCTCATTAAGGACTCATCCCTTATGGGCTTTTTTCCTACTTCGGATCCCCCAAATCATGTTGCCATGGTGAACATGATCTCCTCACAGATTTCATCTATCCCCAACTCCACTAATGCATGGATTGTACCTAATGAAGCCACCACACACTTGATTGGAGACACCATGGCTCTATCACCCACCAAAATCACATACGAGGCTATCCAATCAGCACCGGAGGACCACTTAGCTGTGGACTCCACCTCCTATTCTCTACAACGGACATCATTCGATCCCCTGCTACGGAATTTTCATTCTGATGAGTCCATTATGGAAATCATGTGTGCATATGATCCTCCGTGGGAAGACCTCCATCATCGTTCGTCTGTCCTTCGCTTTTTGGATCCTGTGGAGAATAGCATTAGCACCATCTTTACACCAGATTTCTACTCTGGCTCTCAGTCCTCGATACTCACGTGTCAAACAAACTCCGAAGGAAACCTTGCGAACATTGAGTCTACCACTTCGATCGACATTTCGGTTATTCCTGGTGTAGTGGAACACATTCAGTTAGGCCAGAAGTGTTCGCTTGGACCTATGAGGAGATGCCTGGGATAGACCCCACCATTATTTTACACGAAATCAAAACCTATCCCAATGACAAACTTATTTTCCAAAAGTTACGACTGGTACACCCTCGGAAGACTGCGGCAATCAAGGAAGATATTGAGAAACTCTTGAAGGTCGGCTTCATCTACCCCGTCCCACTGACATAATGGGTCTCAAACATCGTCCCTGTTACTAAAAAGAAGGGCACCATTCATGTCTGTGTCGATTATCGGGATCTCAACAAGGCTTGTCCCAAGGACAACTACCCGACTCCCTTTATTGACCAGATCATTGACAATTGTGCCGGAAGTGTCATTTTTTCATTTATGGATGGATTTTTGGGATACAACCAGATTGAGATCCACCTCGCCGACCAACACAAGACTGCATTCATCTGCCCTTGGGGAAAGTTTGTATACTGTAAACTTCCGTTTGGCCTTAAAAATGTTGGTGCCACATTCCAGCGGGCCATGTCGTATGCCTTCCATGATGTGAAGGACTTTGTGGAACCCTACTTGGATGACCTCCCTGCCCACTCAAAGCAGCGTGAGTTCCACATAGATCATCTGACGACTATTTTCCTAAGATGCAGACGGTACAATATCCGTCTGAACCCTCATAAGTGTATTTTTTGTGTTGAGTCTGGACACCTCTTACGGTTTATCGTCTCGAAAGACAGGATCCACATCGATCCCTTGAAGGTGGAAGCCATTGTCGCTGTCCCACCTCCAACTAATGTTACGGAACTTCAGAGTCTACAAGGAAGAGTGACTTATTTAAGGTGTTTTGTCTGTAATTTTGCGCAAAAGACGCAGGGTGACATGAGATTGATGAAAAAATACATCCTGTTCATTTGGGATGACCAAGCTCAAAAATATTTTTAAAGTTTGAAACATGCCATCACGCATGCCCCTGTGCTCCAACCGCCGAATTACTATCGAGATTACATTCTATACCTTGCTGCTTTCAACACCACTATCGCCATGGTTTTGGTGCAGGAAGACTAGAACACCTAAGAACATGTGATATACTATGCCAATAAAGGTCTTATTGACGTTGAAAATCGATATTCACATATTGAGAAACTCGCTCTCGTGGCATTTATTGCCGTGCAGAAGTTCCGACATTACATCCTGCTTCGCACCACCACCATCATCACCGATTTGAACACCATGTAACACATTCTGACTCTTCAGGTGCTTGGGGGCAAGTATTCATGTTGGATTGTGATACTGCAAGAATTTGATCTTCCTTTCGAAAAAGCCAAGTCTAAAAAGTCTTTGGTGTTTGCTGAGATCATCTGCGACCTTCCCCGTGCTGATTTAGAATTTGAGCCTAATGAATCTTTTCCGAATGAGTCATTGTTTCTTATCAGTATGTCTAATCTGTGGAATGGAGATATCACTTTATATCTTCAGCCCCAACATTTCAGCCCTCAATTGTCTCGTGACTACCGTCATCGAATATGCCACCATGCAAAGTATTACCTAATTATCAGTGATACTTTGTACCGCCGTGGTATCGATTCCATTCTTTGACGTTGTCTGACTTATAACGAGGTTGAACATGTCCTAAATGACTCTCACGCTGGGGCTTGTGGTGGTCATCTCTCTGGGATGGCTACAGCCCAGAAGATTCTTCACGCGGGATATTATTTGCCGTCTATCTTTAAAGATTGTATTGAGGTCGTAAAAAAATGTCCTCCATGTCAACATTTTCATACTAAAAAGCGCACCCACCCCGCCCCGTTACACCCGGTTATTTCCATTGGCCCCTTCGCTAAATGGGGCATTGAATTCATGCATTGTAATCCTACCTCAGATGGGGGGCATAGTTACATCATTATAGCTGTGGAATACTTTACAAAGTGAGTCGAGGCAATGCCTACATACACAAACGACGGCAAGACTGCCGCACTCTTCATGTTTAATCATGTAATAGCGCGGTTTGGATTTCCTTAAGTGATAGTTAACTGACCATGGTTCTCACTTTATGAACCACATGGTTGACGAGTTGAGCGACAGATTGGGTTTTCGACATGAAAACTCAACACCGTACTACCCACAGTCAAACAGACAAGTAGAGGCCATCAACAAGGTCTTGAAAACCATGGTCCAATGCATGGTGGGTACGCACAAGTCCAACTGGCATAACATGCTCTTCTCCACACTATGGGCTTATCGAACTTCTGTTAAAACCGCCATTGGATTTAATCCCTTCCAACTAGTGTATGGATTGGAGGTTTTCCTTCCTATTGAGTGCGAGATTCCATCCCTCAAGCTCACCATCAAAATTCTCCCCAACACTACTGCCGAGGAAGAACATTTCCTCTACCCAGATAAGCTCAATGAGACTCGCTGAGATGCCACTCTTGCTAACGCGGCTCATAAGAGACGCATCAAAGCGCAGTATGACAAGTCGGTAGAACCTCGTGCCTACAGTGAAGGAGATTTGGTCCTCACATACGACCAAAAACATGATAAGCTAGGGGCAGGAAAGTTTGATTCCATGTGGCATGGACCTTACGTAGTGAAACGCGTCTTAGAGAAGGGAGCTTATGAGCTTGAAGACTACGACGGGATATCTTTGGGTGAGCCCCGCAACGGGTTCTACCTGAAGAGGTACTATGCCTGAGTCTTTCATGCTTAAGTACTTTTGTATATACTGTACATGGCGTGTGTGTGTTTTTATGTGGTGTGATGCTTTGATTTTTGCATGCTTAGGTCTTGTTCTGTTTCTTATACCATGTTCTGTTTGCGTGTGCAGATGGAAACTTGCTACGGATTCGTGGACGGCGCCAGCCGACATACCCACAACCTTGCTTCGGCATCCTGGGTACTCTATTCACCTACTAGCGAGCTTATCAGCTCAGGAGGAATGTGTCTAGGTTTCGCGACCAATAATGCTGCAGAATATCAAGCAGTCATTGGAAACCTAACCGACGTCATTTCTTTGGGTATGCACCACATTGTCATCCACTTGGATTCTCAACTAGTGGTCTCTCATCTTAACCGAGTCTACACCATCCATGATCCTACCTTACTCCGTCTCTATAAACAAGTCTGTTTTCTGGAAAGGTCCTTCGAGTCCATTCAGTACCTGCACATTCCATGGCCAACTTCATCTTAGATTGGTACATTGCAAACACATAAGAATATTCATGAACTTTTAAAAGTAGACATAACATGTAAATAACTCATTTTATAAGAAAGTAGATAAACAAGATCACATCATTCATCCAATTAAAACATGTAATGTATAAACCTCCAATATGTCTGTATATATATATCATCATAAAAAGTAGTGCTGGTACAAAATCTGAAGCACGACTGCTTTCAATGAGTCTATACAAAATCTGAAGCCTCGTAGCTTTTAGTAGTACAAAATATGAGGCTTCTAAGCCCTCAGTACATACATAATAGCAACATAAGGCCTAACGCCTAGCCCGTGCACCCCTAGGTCTCACAACTCTAGCCTGCTGAGTCCAGAAGCAGTCAACTGCCCTCGCTACCTTGCGAATCATCACATTGAAGCACAGTGACGCTCCCACCGCATATCTCTACATAGGCTGCGGTAACTTGTCCACTATCGGCTCAGGAACATCTAACGTCAACCTAGTTAGGTTCTCGTAGACATCCTCCATCTCCACGATGGCAACATATACGGCTGGAGCCACGGCTACTCCCTCTCCTCTCTCTCTCTCCTCGCAAGAAGAGAAACTCCTACTGGTCGCACGGGGCCCACATCTTCACACACATGTTATTAACTTATCAACACTATAACAAAAAAAACATAAATACACAAAACTAAAAAGTACAAGGGTCATTGTTATTACCAATGTCTCCCCACTCAGCTCCCTCGGGTAGTTCCAAGTCTTGGTCCTCCCTGTAATCCGTACCATTGTACGGGTAATCCTATACCACGAGCAGCTGGCCTTCCAGCCAGGAGAAGAACCCAGGACCGTAATCGATGATAGGACCCCCACCATGGCGAGCCATCACCTCTGTCCATCTGGCCATGTGAGGATCCTTAGGATCCCTATCATAAAAAGGCACCTGCGGGTGCAAGAGGGGAACCTGCTCCAATAGAAATGAGATCACTATAGATCTGTATCCGAACTGCTTGAGCTCTCCACGCTGACACTTGATCAACTAAGCTCAAATGTTTGCGAGGAGTCCCTCGCACCAGTTGAACACCTTCGGAGACCTACAGTCCTCCGCATACAACATTTGGGACCTAGTAGCTAGATGGGGCGCTTGGATCCCTCCTATCCTCATTATGGTGAAAAGAATAGCTCGCAGTGGATGTTCTCATACCTCTTTGATGGGAATCTTCCCACTAGAGACACGGGTGTGAGAAGTGCAATGCTGAAGGATCAAGTTGTCTACTGTCCGATCACTTCCCCGTGATCCGGTAAGAACCACATTGTCCCCCCTCTGGGACAATCCAGTCAAGAAGTAGATGTATTCCACATCTATAGTTGTCACCTACCCAAATTTTAAAGACTATTTATTTTACTTGAAAAATACATTATGTTAATTTTTATTACAAAGTTTTGTAACTATGACCAAATATGGTCAAGGATGATTGTAATGACTTATTATTATTATTTAAATAAATTAAAACAGGAGACAAACACCCAAAGAGAACTGTTAAAAGAGTGTTCACTGACCCACTAAGAGGAATGTAAGTTGTTAGAAGGCATGGGACAGATGGTAGCATTTGCACTCCACCACTAGCTATTGGTTATGGGACAAATACCCCTAAATTTGTGGCATTATCCCCCAGGTGGGTGGAAGAGAGTTGTTAGCTCATTAATGACCAGGTTAACCACTAAAAGGTGTAGGCAACCTAGATAAGGCAATTCGAATTGAGCAGGCAGCTCTACAATATTTTCTGCAGAAATATTTCCTTAAGTGTATCAGGTGATCACTGAGAGATTTGAATAGGGAGGCTAAGTGGTAGTGCATTGTGACTCTGCTAGTTATTCTGAAAAGGAAACCAGAGGTGCCGGTGCAAGTCTCTTTGACTGTTGAGTATTTATGACTGGATGATCTACATTTCTACTGCAAGTTGATAAACGAAAGCTTCTACAGATTCCTCTTCCTGGTGCTTCAGTGAACAGGTTCGGGGGTCCTAAGGAAAGAAATTTGGCTGTCTTCAGGAGTAGGTTGGGTGGAACAGGATCCTTGGGTGGTTTGTTTCTCCTACAAATTATCAGGTTCTACTTTTCTATAGTTATTTTCAGTCAAATAAATTATGCATCTATCAGTAAGTAGTATAGTTGAAAGAAAACAAAAGAAGTTGTTTTATTTTCTGACTTAAGTATGATTTCTGAATGAAAATGATTGATTCGATAACCTTCTCTATATTTTTCCCCGTGTTGTTTTTGCATCGTACTCCAGTACAGAGAAGTAAATTAGGACAGATGAGGGATAGGCAGATTTCCCAAAGATTGAATATCTAGTGTTACTGTATTTCATTAATACTATTTTTTTTGTAACATTATGTAATACAAGTAAACTCATGAAATAGAACAGTATTTTTATAAATACAGGCAATTTTACATTCTTTCACATAAATAACAAGGTAGACATTTCACCTCTGCACGAATCTAGGGTCATCACTTAAATCCATTTATAATCTTTTGAAAGTTATTTACTATGCATTCTATCTTCTAAAAATCCATATTTTTGTACATTAAAATGTTTTGTAATTTATTTCAGACTTCATTTCCTTCTCTAGAAAATTCATTAATTGCATTCTTTTGTTTTATTATCAGTAATAGAATTACCCTATTTATATTTTATTTCCAAGTTTACAAACTTAAAACAATGAATTTCGGCTCTCAGCCTCATTCTATTAATAATAGAAAACCTAGTTATAAACACTAGATTGCCATCGAAACCCTAGGCATATAGTTCATTCAAATATACATTGTTTTTCAAACTACAACTTAAATAGTACAAAACTCAGATTTCACGACTGAAAAGGATTTGATCCACAGCTAATAGCCCTTTTTTTTATAAAACTATTTTTCGTAATCCAAGCATCAAATTAAATAGTTGGAAAATAATGAATACATTTCTTCGTTTTGTTTCCAAGACAGTGTAGTTCCATTCATTTTCATTCAAAACCTACATAGCACAAAATTTTTCTACTTTTCACAGTTATGAGTCAAGCAACGACATAAAACTTGTTACCAAAACAGTTACTAATTATTCTACATCGACGAAGTGAAATATAGACATTACAAAGTAAATCTTTGCATTTTTAAAAACTGCTTGTTCCATTAAAAATAACGAGGGTTTATCCCTTATTAGTTACATCTCCAAACACGGTAACTTTAAACCAAATTTTACTGTAACATTGCAATAACAAAACTAGCCAATAATCTTAGCAGCTGGGCACTTAACATTGGTTCCCAAAAGTTACAAACACTAGACAAAAGCCGTACCTAGAACCAAACATCAAAACCTTGCCCAAACATCAAGCATCGACCAAAAATGAACCAAGAGAACCAACGAGGTAAGGAACCGTTGAGGATTATCGGTGGACACGCAGTGCTCTCCTATCAAGCCTCATGTAAATGATCCTTTGATGAGAGAAAACCTGACAAGAAAACCCTTAAATGGTTAAATAAGAATTTAGAAATGGTTATTAAATGCTTTGAAATAACAGCGGTTTGTATAGAAAGGACTTTACTTGCGTTTTCGTGAGACACTTCTGCAAATATAACCGGCGAAGCTATCCATCCAACATATGGAAGAGAGGGGTCCAGTTCTGAGGTCAATATTTTACCACTGCATGAAAATCGAACCCGGTTCAAATACTTCAACAAAAACCCTGGATAAACACTCCTCAATCTACCAAAGAAAAACCATCTACGGATTTAATCCTTCAAATTTTTAGTTACTGCAACTTCCATCGAAGGTTCGGCTTCTTAACATGAAAAACACTCACAGGTTAACGCTTGCAGGTTACGGGTTCGAGCTTGGGAAGCTCCTAACTACCAAGACCCTAGAACCTCTCGGCCTATCGGCCTCACCCCAATGCTTTTACCATAACGACATGAAGACAAAAGACTATTTCTCGACGTTAAAGGAGAGTGTAGTTAGGGTTTCATTACAATATCAAGAATCAAAAGATCAACGGTGGAGGTTGCTGGCAACCAAGCTCATTGGATTTTGGGAAACCTCTGCTTTAAACACCTTATTTATTATTCCAAACACAACATTTCCAACTCAGTAGACTGTGGATCAAAGCCTGCTACAGCTCGACAGTTTAAGTTTAGATTGTGAAAAATTTCATGTGCTTTTCATCCACGAGAGCATCCACATATTACTACATTCAATGCTTTAGTCAGGTGACTTAAATGTCAAGCCAACCTTTTGAACGATGCATGCATACTCGTACTCCAAACTTTAAGACCCCATCATTTCACCTGCCAGCGATCAGACTTAGGGTTACAACGTTCATTACAAACCTTTTTCAAAAGTTTGATAATGCAAAGGTTGGGTTCACATATATTATATATATATTTTATAAGTTGATACATGTCGTATCCTATATTTAGAATCCCATTTATACATTATATCAATTTGTTCACATAGCATAGCTCATTTCATTATATGAATAATAAATTTTAAATGGTTCAACCTCCATAGTTTTTGCAAGATCTATAGTGGAATTATCATAAATGAATAGGTAGGACTTAGTGAATATTATTTCAATAGTATGTTTGCTCATGCAATTAGAGACGCATAAATACTATAATTGTAATTAAAACTATTTTCAAATCATTCATGTTTTCCAAACACACTATTTGATTCATGATTACGATAGTATAAAGCTCTACACAAATTTGAAACGTTTACGATAATATTTCTTATGAAATGAAAAGATAATAATAGTGTCATAATAGCATTTACAAAACATAACCTAGTACATATTCTGGAAATTCATAAGCATAGGAATTTCATCTTGACGAATTCACTAATGAGTGTAGTTTAGATATTAATTATTGTAACTTTTGCAAAATGTATTTATGGTCAAAACAACACATCTAGGTTAGACAAAGATCCATACATGAAGCAAGGAAGTACTTAGAAATTTTACCAACTATTTCTGGCTAATTGTAAAACATAAATACTCTTAACACTTGATTTGTCGCATTACTCTTACCTGCGAATCTGCGCAAGAATAATAGGTTCACAAGATTTGGCTGACATATCTAAGTAAGCCTCAGGGTACCTCGTAGGACCCCTTTCATCATCATCCAAAAACAACTGTCAGTATCTTGTTAATAAAACTCTATCACAAGATATTTCAAGTTATACTTATTACAAGCAAAACTAGTGTCGTAATCATTTTAAAGGAAGTATGATGTGTCGCTGTCATTATAAGTGTTATTAGTTAAGAAACTCAGTGATTTATTTATTCTCATCATTTATGACTTCAGTATTAATGTTGCTTTATTTAAACATTTATTATTTCCGCATTTATAGTTTTTAACATTTAATGTTGTTTTTAAAATTTTAATTTTTAATGAAATTATCGGGATGTTACATGTGGTATTAGAGCTCACGTTCGAAATCTAGGCCTGAACAAGTCCAAAGAACACGCAACAGAAAATTTTATTACAGCAGAAATTTTATTAATTTAATTTAAACTATTGTGTTATACAAAAATTGTTTCTAAGTTACAGGTATGGAAGGATCAACTGAACATATGGAGGACAGATTTTGACCAATCGGTCATAGCACAGAACAACATTATGAAGGAGAAGTCCATGGCGAATTAAATGACAATTCGTCAGAATTGTTACGTGCATTTCAAGAGTTAAAAGCAGAAATCAGATCTGTAAAACAGGACAATGAGAGAATTCTGAAAGCACAAGAGGAACTTAAACAAGTACTCTTCGATCAGTGCCCAACTGATGAACATGATAGAGGGATTGAAAATACCTCCAAGATTGAAGACTTACCTCATTGAGACAGGGGTAAGAAAATGAAAATTGATGATGCGAACAACATTTCAACATCATCAGAATATGCCAATGAAAAACGCAAAAAGAAACGAAATTATTCAAGTGATAGCAGCGAAGGAGATTACAAACCCAAAAGAAAAAGTCACAAACAGTATGAACAGATTTATGGGGAGTTCAAGAAAATCAAACCCCCAACCTTCAATGGTGAAACTGATAAAGGAGAGACAGCCGAAGCATGGTTGTCCGACATGAAGAAGTACTTCCAAATTTATGATTATTCAGAATCATTGAAGGCAAAGATGGAAATATACAACTTTATTGGGAAGGCAGATATTTGGTGGCAGGACATCAAAAGAGTGAAGGGAATCAAGGACAAGGATATGAATTGGAGCACCTTTAAACGATATTTCAAGAAGAAGTTCTTATCCGAACAATATTATGAAGTAAAATCCAAGGAATTTTATGATTTAAAGTTGGGAACTATGAACATGAAAGAACTGAACAACAAGTTTCTAAATTTGCTAAGGTATGTGCCATACCTCGTGGAAGAGAAACCAAAGATTCAAAGATACCTGAGTTGTCTACCTTCCAACATCAAGGACAGAATAGAGTATGACAATCCAAAGACCTTAGAAGAGGCCATGAGAAAAGCAACTTTCTGTTATGACACTAATCGGAAAAGAGAAGGGATATCTAGCTGGAAAAATCATAAACCCAGCAACTTTGAGCTGAAAAAGAAAAATTTCAGGTTCAGTGGAAATTATGGCTTCCAAAATAAAAAATTTCCACATTGGAATTTTCAAGGAAACAATCCCAGAAATTATCAGCAACAAAATTTTATAGCTCCTAGAAATACTCCCAATGTTACCAGAACTAATGACCAAAAGGCACATATAAAATGTTTTGAGTGTCAAGGTCCTCATTATGCTTCAAAATGCCCCAAAAGGAAGCAGACAACTAATAATATTCATTCCATACAAGATGAACCTACTATGGGAGAATTAGCAAGGGAGATGCCCATAATTAAAGCAACTCTAGACAACAGGCAAGTAGAGCATCAAGTCTCTATGGTAGAGATTGAAGGTATGCTACAAAACCATCCTGTTACTATTTTGATTCATCCAGGTGCTAGCCTGAGTTATATATCACCAGATATTGTAGAAAGTTTTAATTTAAAAACAGAAAAATTCAATAAATCCTGGTTAGTTAGACTAGCAACAGGGACAAAAAGAAAAGTATATGATTTTATTGAAAGTTGTGTTTTATCTATGAATCAGTTAAAAACACAAACCAAGTTGAATGTTTTACCTTTAGTATCCTATGACATTTTAATTGGAATGGACTGGTTAGAAGCACATCATGTTATTTTGAATTGTTATGAGAAAATTTTTACCTGTCTAAATGATGAAGGAGAAACAGTAGAAGTGAAGGGTATTCCTAGAAGGACATCACTTAGACAGATTTCAGCTATGCAAGTGAAAAGAGCAGTTAGAAAAAGATGTCAAATGTTTGCAGTGAATGTAGTGAATGAGGAGTTAATTACTAAAGAGGACACACTGAAACTAGAAGATATACCTGTCCTAAAAGATTTCCAAGATGTTTTTCCTGAAGAGATTCCAAGATTACCCCCTAAGAGAGACCTAGATTTTACCATCGAGCTGATACCGGGTGCAATACCAAATTCTAAAGCCCCATATAGGATGAATATATTGGAATTAAATGAGTTGAAATCACAATTGAAGGAACTCATTGATAAAAACTATATAAGACCCAGTGTGTCTCCTTGGGGAGCACATGTTATACTTGTTAAGAAGAAAGATGGCACTCTAAGGCTTTGTATAGATTATCGCCAACTGAATAAGATGACAATGAAGAATCGATATCCGTTTCCCCGCATAGACGATCTATTTGATCAGCTGCGTGGAGCAATGATATTTTCAAAAATTGATTTGAGGTCAAGATATCATCAAATTCGTGTGAAGGATGAGGATATTTTTAAAACAACTTTTAGAACTCGATATGGACGTTATGAATTCGTAGTCATGCCATTTGGGTTGACTAATGCCCGGGCAATATTTATGTGCTTAATGAACAATATTCTGCACAAGTATTTGGATAAGTTCGCTATTGTGTTTATAGACGACATTCTGGTATATTCTAAAAGTAAGGAAGAACATGACAAACATCTGCGTATTATCTTACAAGTTTTGAGAGATCATCAATTATATGCTAAGTTTAGTAAATGTTACTTTCACAAGGATAAGATTCAATATTTAGGACACATAATTTCTAAGGAAGGAATCTCGGTTGACCCGGATAAGATAAAAGCCATTAATGAATGGCCGGTTCCTAAAGATGTGTTGGATGTACGATCATTTATGGGTATTACTGGATATTATAGAAAATTCATAGAAGGTTTTTCAAAGATTGCAAACCCCATAACCTCCTTACAGAAGAAGGGGAAGAAGTTTGTATGGGATCAGAAATGTTCAGACAGTTTTAAGAAGTTAAAGGGATTAATAACTACAACACCTATTCTGAGGATTGCAGATCCTAATAAGAATTTTATAGTATGCACTGATGCATGTAATGACGGACTCGGTGGAGTCCTAACACAAGAGGGACATGCTGTTGCATACGAGTCTAGGAAGCTGAAAATACATGAGAATAATTACTCTACCTATGATTTGGATTTACTAGCAGTAATTCACGCCTTAAAAATGTGGCGTCACCATCTTATTGGCAGAAAATTTACCTTGTTGACAGATAACATGGGGATGAAGTATTTATTAGATCAGACAAATTTGAACGCTAGACAAGCTAGATGGTTAACTTTTCTAAGTGAATATGATTTTGAAATTCAACACATAAAAGGGAAAGAGAACAAGGTTGCTAATGCATTAAGTCGTAAAGCAAAGTTGAATTTTATTTCAGCCATCAGTACATACTCAACAGATTTAGAAAATCAGATCTTTGAAGGGATTGAAACTGATGAAGAATACAAAAAATTACAAGAAAAGACAGCAGATAGCAATTCTAAAAATTCTATGGCAGATTACAGTTTAAAATAAAATGGACTGTTGTTGTACAAAAACAGATTGTATGTACCCAACATACCAAAAGTAAAAATTCTGATTTTAGATGAGATGCACAAAAGCCATTATTCTGGTCATCCAGGTTATCAGAAAACCATCACTATGTTACGGAAAGAGTACTATTGGCCCAGAATGAAGGATGAAGTAGAAGAATATATAGCTAAGTGTTTTGACTGTCAAAAAGTGAAGGTTGAACATCAGCATCCGGCAGGACTGTTACAGCCATTACCTATACCTAGCTAGAAATGGGAAATCATAAGTATAGATTTTATTACCGGGTTACCAAAGAATCAGAAATAAAATGATTCCATCATGGTGGTAGTGGATAAACTCAGCAAGGTAACACATTTTATACCTGTAAAGACTACTCATAAGGCTCCAGATATTGCAGAAATTTTAATGAAGCAGATTTTTCGATTACATGGAATACCAAAGATAATAGTTTCAGACCGCGATTCTAAGTTTACGGGAAATTTTTGGAGTTCTTTGTTTAAAGGGTTGAATACAACCTTAAACTTCAGCACAACATTTCATCCACAAACGGATGGACAGACAGAAAGAGTAAATCAGGTATTGGAAGACATGCTAAGGATGTATGTTAAAGACTAGCCTGGTAAGTGGGAGGACTACTTGCATTTAGCATAATTTTCTTATAACAATCATTACCATGCATCAGCCAGGATTAGCCCTTTTGAAATTCTTTATGGTAGGAAATGTAATACACCAGTTTCTTGGAATGATCCAGTTAATAGAGTTATTCTAGGACTAGAATTGTTGCAGGAACTAGAACTAATTGTGAAACAGGTACAAAGAAATCTTAAAGCTTCCCAAGATAGGCAAAAGAGTCAAGCAGACCTTAGAAGGACTCATAAAGAGTTCCAGGTTGGTGAGCATGTTTTTCTTAAGGTAAGACCGAAAAAGAGTTCATTGAAATTGGGAATTTGTGCCAAGATGGCACCCAGGTATTGTGGTCCTTTTGAAATTTTGTCAAGGGTTGGACCAGTGGTATATCAACTAGTTTTGCCACCAAATTTAAAGATACACAATGTTTTTCATATTTCATTTTTAAAGAAATATGTGCAGGAGGCTATTCATGTTGTAAATTGGAATGATGTACAGGTGGAACAAGACGGCGATTTTCAGAACCGGATTGTATTCTCAAAAGGAGGGAAACTCTACTCCGGAATCGCACCATTGGGCAGGTAAAGGTGCAATGGAAGCACCTTAGCGCAAAAGAGGCAACCTGAGAGTTGGAGAGTAGTATGCGGGTAGCATACCCAACTCTGTTTCAGGAATACTCAGAGAGTGAATGAACAACATCGAGGACGATGTTGATATTTAAGGGGGGGTGTATGTCACCTACCCAAATTTTGAAGACTATTTATTTTACTTGAAAAATACATTATGTTAATTTTTATTACAAAGTTTTGTAACTATGACCAAATATGGTCAAGGATGATTGTAATGACTTATTATTATTATTTAAATAAATTAAAACAAGAGACAAACACCCAAAGAGAATTGTTAAAAGAGTGTTCACTGACCCACTAAGAGGAATGTAAGTTGTTAGAAGGCATGGGACAAATGGCATCATTTGCACTCCACCACTAGCTATTGGTTATGGGACAAATACCCCTAAATTTGTGGCATTATCCCCCAGGTGGGTGGAAGAGAGTTGTTAGCTCATTAATGACCAGGTTAACCACTAAAAGGCTTAGGTAGCCTAGATAAGGCAATTCGAATTGAGCAGGCAGCTCTACAATATTTTCTGCAGAAATATTTCCTTAAGTGTATCAGGTGATCACTGAGAGATTCGAATAGGGAGGCTAAGTGGTAGTGCATTGTGACTCCGCTAGTTATTCTGAAAAGGAAACTAGAGGTGTCGGTGCAAGTCTCTTTGACTGTTGAGTATTTATGACTGGATGATCTACATTTCTACTGCAAGTTGATAAGCGAAAGCTTCTACAGATTCCTCTTCCTGGTGCTTCAGTGAACAGGTTCGGGGGTCCTAAGGAAAGAAATTTGGCTGTCTTCAGGAGTAGGTTGGGTGGAACAGGATCCTTGGGTGGTTTGTTTCTCCTACAAATTATTAGGTTCTACTTTTCTATAGTTATTTTCAGTCAAATAAATTATGCATCTATCAGTAAGTAGTATAGTTGAAAGAAAACAAAAGAAATTGTTTTATTTTCTGACTTAAGTATGATTTCTGAATGAAAATGATTTATGAAATGATTGATTCGATAACCTTCTCTATATTTTTTCCCATGTTGTTTTTGCATCGTACTCCAGTACAGAGAAGTAAATTAGGACAGATGAGGGATAGGCAGATTTCCAAAAGATTGAATATCTAGTGCTACTGTATTTCATCAATACTATTTTTTTTGTAACATTATGTAATACAAGTAAACTCATGAAATAGAACAATATTTTTATAAATATAGGCAATTTTACATTCTTTCACATAAATAACAAGGTAGACATTTCACCTCTGCACGAATCTAGGGTCATCACTTAAATCCATTTATAATCTTTTGAAAGTTATTTACTATGCATTCCATCTTCTAAAAATCCATTTTTTTGTACATTAAAATGTTTTGTAATTTATTTCAGACTTCATTTCCTTCTCTAGAAAATTCATTAACTGCATTATTTTGTTTTATTATCAGTAATAGAATTACCCTATTTATATTTTATTTCCAAGTTTACAAACTTAAAACAATGAGTTTCGGCTCTCAGCCTCATTCTATTAATAATAGAAAACCTAGTTACAAACACTAGATCGCCATCGAAACCCTAGGCATATAGTTCATTCAAATATACATTGTTTTTCCAACTACAACTTAAATAGTACAAAACTCAGATTTCACGACTGAAAAGGGTTTGATCCACGGCTAATAGCCCTTTTTTTTATAAAACTATTTTTCGTAATCCAGGCATCAAATTAAATAGTTGGAAAATAATGAATACATTTCTTCGTTCTGTTTCCAATACAGTGTAGCTCCATTCGTTTTCATTCAAAACCTACATAGCACAAAATTTCTACTTTTCACAGTTATGAGTCAACCAACGACATAAAACTTGTTACCAAAACAATTACTAATTATTTTACATCGCCGAAGTGAAATATAGACATTACACAATAAATCTTTGCATTTTTAAAAACTGTTTGTTCCATTCAAAATAACGAGGGTTTATCCATTCAAAATAACGAGGGTTTATCCCTTATCACTCCAAACATGGTACCTTTATACCAAATTTTACAGTAAACATTGTAGCAACCAGACTAGCCAAGAATCTTAGCAGCTGGGCACTTAAGATTGGTTCCCAAAAGTTACAAACACTAGACAAAAGACGTGCCAAGAACCAAGAATCAAAACCTTTCCCAAACATCAAGCGTCGACCACAACTGAACCAGGAGAACCAACGAGGTAAGGAACCGCCGAGGTTTACCGATGGACACGCAGTGCTCTCCTATCAAGCCTCATGTAAATGATCCTTCGACGAGAGGAAACCTGACAAGCAAACCCTTAAATGGTTAAATAAGAATTTAGAAATGGTTATTAAATGCTTTGAAATAATAGTGGTTTGTATAGAAAGGAATTTACTTGCGTTTTCGTGAGACACTTCTACAAATATAACCGACGAATCTATCCATCCAACATATGGTATACAGGGTTCTAGTTCTGAGGTCAATATTTTACAACTGCATGAAAATCGAAGCCGGTTCAAATACTTCAACAAAAACCCTGGATAAACACTCCTCAAACTACCAAAGAAAAACCATCTAAGGATTTAATCCTTCAAACCTTTAGTTACTACAACTTCCATCGAAGGTTCGTCTGCTTAACATGACAAACACTCACAGGTAAACGCTTACAGGTTACGGGTTTGAGCTTGGGAAGCTCCTAATTACCAAGACCCTAGAACCTCTCGGCCTGTCGGACTCACTCCAATGCTTTTACCATAACGAAATGAAGAAAAAAGACTGTTTCTCGACGTTAAAGGAGAGTGTAGTTAGGGTTTCATTACAATCTCAAGAATCCAAATATCAATGGTGGAGGTTTCTACCAAACAGGCTCGTTGGAGTTTGGGTAACCTCTGCTTTAAACACCTTATTTATTATTCCAACCACAACGTTGCCAACTCGGTACACTGTGGTTCAAAGCCTGCTACAGCTCGACAGTTTAAGTTTAAATTGTGAAATATTTCACGTGCTTTTCATCCACGAGAGCAGCTATATATTACTACATTCAATGCTTTAGTCAATTGACTTAAATGTCAAGCCAGCCTTTTGAACGATGCATGCATACTCGTACTCCAAACTTTAAGACCCCATCATTTCACTTGCCAATGATTAAACTTAGGGTTACAACGTTCATTACAAACCTTTTTCAAAAGTTTGATAATGCAAAGGTTGGGTTCACACACACACACACACACACACACACACACATATATATATATTATAAGTTGACACATGTCGTATCTTATAGTTAGAATTCCATTTTATGCATTATATCAATTTGTTCACATAGCATAGCTCATTTCATTATATGAATAATGAATTTAAAAGGTTCAACCTTTATAGTTTTTGCAAGATCTATAGTGGAATTATCATAAACGAAAAGGTAGGACTTAGTGAATATTATTTCAATAGTATGTTTGTTCATGCAATTAGAGACGCATAAATACTATAATTGTAATTAAAATTGTTTTCAAATCATTCATGTTTTCCAAACACACTATTTGATTCATGATTACGATAGTATAAAGCTCTACACAATCGAAACGTTTACGATAATATTTCTTATGAAATGAAAAGATAATAATAGTGTCATAATAGCATTTAGAAAACGTAACCTATTACATATTCTGGAAATTCATAAGCATAGGAATTTCATCTTGACTGTATTTGAGAAAACTCACTATGGCTTGGGAATATCACAACAGACAGATGACTACCAGAAATCTACTCAATTCTCAAAGCAATGCTATTATAAATGACAATGTTAAGATAATGGAGAAATGTAACCAACCTCGATCCAAACGTTTGATGTAGATCCCCGTTGGAGCTTTCAATCCACGCACTTGTAATCTGCAAGTTAGTCTCGATAGCCAATATCCAACAAGTACATATAATATATAAATGGCATTAACATTATCAATAACAATGGTCCATAATATCATAAGCAAATGTAACCCAATGTATAATAAACAACATTCACATCATGAATGGACGAGAATATGAGCATTTCTATTAATGAACAAGAAGAAGTGCGAAGTGATACGACCTCTTCCTGGCAACCAATCTGAACCAAGATCTAGATCAATCCACTTGTGCCTCCACCACTTCAATCCTCTATGAATGGCAAACTCAAACTAGAAAGGAGTTTGGAAGGTGAACATAAATGGTCCACAACTACAAGGATCAATGAGTGCAGACTCAAGATAGGGCAAAAATCCACTAGAGTTCTCTTACGATTCTCTTCTTCCTCCCATCCATAAGCCATATGTGCTCAATATATAGTCCTCTCAAAGGTAGGTGAAAGGACACATCGAGACGTTACTTGGGCAGATGGAGAGCTAAAGGTCACCCAATGACTGCTTTTTGAGAGTAAAAGTAATTAATAGTGGTTTTTACCATTTTACTTGATACCCGCAGGCTATAGTGATGCAACTCGTAGGTACACATGCTATAATGATGCAACATGCGGGTAGGAATAAAAATAGGAAAAATAGTGTCTGAAGGATAAAAATGGATCTGAGTCACTGAAATGGATCCTAAAGGCCAAAGAATGTTGATGCTCACAGGGTGGTAGATTTTTGTGTAACAGATGCCACCTAATGTGTGAGGTCAGAGACTGAAATGTTCTACGACGGCCGAAATACATTATAAAACTCATAAGTGGAGTGATGGAGACACAAGTGGAAAGAATAGCTCACTCGTCATAATACAATAGTATCTCTGAATACATATCGGTATAGTACAACAATTTGATACAATGGCCATGAATAGGTAGTACATAATGGATATATGTCATAAGTGATCATAGCCATGATCCCTCTACAGTAAAATATGGTCTTCTGCTGAAAAGAAGATAACTGGTGCAAACTTTTGAAATCTGAGAGGTGATATCTCAGATGTAAAGTCAAAGTCATATGTAGCATACTGAATGCCACAATCGCTTGGGGTCTTCTACACAAGTATTCGACGGTGCAAGTCCCATCAAGTGAATAAAGGAGTTGGGGTCGAACCTGATGAGACATAGTCTGATTACCGGTCAATGATGTATACCGTCAATAGATGCGAGATGACCCACCAATAATGAAAATGGGCATCAAGGCACAGAGCACAATCATTAGAGTGTGAATAAATGGGTTGAAGTAGAACACTAGGATGAATCCATCGATCAGGGGACATTGATGTATTCCCAAAACTATCGATGGTGAGAGAACCTGCCACTAATGACTGCAAGCCTCAAGTTACTCAACCGAAATCTAAGCCTCAAGTCCCAGAATAAATGAGTTGAAGTCGACGGAACGAGACTCGCTGGAAGGAGGGCATTAAGGAATCCCCCATCAACCAGCATGAGGTACCAGCAATGCTGAAAGATTTGGAAGATCTCAGGTGAAACAGACTGACTCAATAAGGATGGCCGACATGCAATAGTTAAGAGAACTGAGGAGTGGCCGACACTGGTTCAGGACTTCCTTTGAACCAGAGCATGAGCAGATGGATAGACTCGGGCAGCATAGACTTGACATAAACTGTGCAATACAGGAGGCATTACAGAGGGCTCCATAATGACTGGAAGCTTAACCAATCAGTGGAGAAAAATGAGAAACAATTACAGCTCCTAAGGCCCAACTCATAATGTACGAAGTGGAATGAATGCTCTGTTCAAAGGCGACACAATAGCTTCCAACAAGAAATAGTGACCATAATCCCGTCCATCTTTTTGGAGTATTTGATTTTTTTGGTCTTTTTCATATTTGGGAAAAGCTTGAAAAAGAATAAAATTGCTTATAGTACAACAAGTGAGGGAACGAGTGTCAAATAGCTACCAGACTAGTTCCAAGCAGTGGAACATACCTATGCTCAATGCAAGGAAGTGCGTGCAGGATATGGACACTTGGGGGTATGTTCCCTTAGGGTCAAAAGGGCATCAAATTGTGAAGGGAAAATATATAAGCTCTGTAGGGCTTGACAGGGAAAAGTGCTCAGGCATCAGGCTAACAACTGAGTAAGCGGGAGCCAGCACAAGGCTCAAGCGGCAAGCAGGATGATGCAATGCAATCACAACTCGACATAAAAGGAAAGTCCTTTTTCGTAAAGTTAGTCTCCTCACCCGAAAAAGTGTAAAAAAATGAGAGAAGAACTCTTCTAGTCACGTATGACTAGAGTATACCTTTTTCGTAATTAATCCACAAAGGTCCGGAAAAGGGGTAAACTTATACCTAAGTGGATGTCGCTTCAAATCCTTTAACGAGTCTGAAATAACAAGTATACTCGGCAATCTTGTTTGATTTTGAAAAAGTCTAACAAGGGCTTAAAAAATACTTTATAAAAATCTTTTCCGTAAAGGTTTAACGAGCCCAAAAAAGTAAACCCGTGACCTCCTTACTGTTTTCAACGAGCTCAAAGGAGATATGGAAGAATGCTCGTAATTAGAGCAGACGAGTGTCAGGGACATGCGAGACTAGTTCCTAGCACATGGGACAAAGCTATGCATAATGCAAGGAACATGAGCAAGATAAGGACACTCAGGGGGTGTCTGTGAATTCGGATGGCACAAGGTTCAAATGCATCATAACAATGGGGAGGACTAAACCTACATGCAAGGTTCTGAATATTCCTACCATGGTCAAAGTAAATGTCGAAAAGGACCAGTAAACAAGTATAAGTCCAGCTAAGAATCCTATCTCCAAGAAACATAAGTACCAAGATCATCTCTAAAATGTACGTAAACAAAAATATGATACAGGTCACTATGGTAGAAAATTTTTCAACTTCACTATTGTTAACCTCAGACATAACGTAGGTAGAACTAACCACTGAAGGTGCCATAGTACCAATACCTGAGGGATCAAAATGATCATGTTCAAAATGAAGAGCAAAGCTGAAGGATGAGAAGGAATCTACAGTGGCAAATTCATCATCACAGGAGTTGGAAATTCTAGAAGTATAATTGAACTCATCAGGATCACCGATTTGCGGATCTATAGGAGAGTCTAAAGACTCGTCACTAGGGAAATAAGACTTTAATGTCAAACCGGGTCTAGACCAAACTATGCCTGGATCAAAATGTATGGTAGACTGTATTCTAGACACATCTCGTTCAATAAGACCGAGGGTGGGAAGGGAATGAGATCTATGATAGAAATCCTCCCAAGGCTCGTCATTACCATGCATGGACTCGATAAAATCTTCATCCGAAGGTAGAGTACCATCAAGGCATTTGTGTGAACAAGACGAGCTTGCTACCAAAACTGGCGGTGTAATGGGATCTTCCTCAACTGTCTGGGAAGAAGAGAGATCTAGATCTGCAGTGGTTTGTTGGATATGATCATAAGCGAGCTCCGCTACAGATAAAGGCATAGACATCTCGACATGCGCAATGTCTCCAGATGTGGAATTCGTGGATGGTAAAGTCCATTGATCATCTAAATAGGAGGTCCGGAATAACATATTATTCGAAGGAGGAGACGCATTGTCGGTAATGGTTCCAATAAAATTCACCAGAATGGTACATTCCAACACCTATGTTCCTAGTTGCCGGCTGAGAATTAGAAACTTGTGGGACTACGGATCCCGTGGATGTTGTGGAAGGAGTGCCAACAAAATCCAGCTGATCGATCGTCACAATCTTTCCTTCATGGGGAAAGCAAATAACTCTAAATACAGTAGACGTGACAGCCTTCATAGCGTACATCCAGTTCCGAACCAGTAAAAGGTTGTAGTCGATGGGCGCATCAACCACTTCGACTTCAATAGGCACAAACTTACCTCCCAAGGAGACAACAAGGGAAGGGATAATTCCATGCAGTGTAAAAGATCTACTGTCGAATGCAGTGAGTGTAGTTCTAGACACGAGTAGAGGAGGAGAGCCAAGAGCTTTCCAACAAGCTAACGACATTACTGACGCGGAGGCACCTTCATCAACCATAGTACGTTTGACGAACCTCTTAAGGCAAACCACCTGGATTTGAAAAGCCACGTGGGAAGGTAAGTGAGGCTAGACATCAGTAGTATCGAACTTGATAACACTAGGATTTCCCCCATCCTGAACTCCTAATGCACTCAAAAGGGCATGCTTCTGAGAAGGACAGGCTTGCAAAACCTCAAGAGCCGACATGGCACATGGAGTTTGGCCCAAATATTCTACGATGGAGTAGTTCTGGGAGGCTCGAGCATTAGGATTATGCGTGGAGCGCTTGAGAACACCTTTCGATATCCACGGCATAATGGAAGGCTTCTCGATATGCAAGGAATGATCAAGAGGAGGGGGAGGCTCATTCCCCAAATTTGGTTGTGGTGCACCATAATCACGTTGACGAGTAGCAACACAAAGCTCTGACTGAACCATATTCACACATCCATAACCACTAGTATTGGAAGAAGACGTTTCCGTTTCATTAGTACCATAACCAGTGGTGGGAGCATGCGAAGCCATGTTTTGATGATGAGGAAGGGGATCCTTCAACACAGCTAGGCTCTGTTCCAAATGCTTCGATGATTCTTCAATTCAAGGACATAAGTGAGTAAGATGATCCTCCCGATAAAGCTTGCAAGAGAATTTCACCTTACGCGTCGGTTTACGATCCTCGCCAGCATTACCGCCTTCGCGAGGAGGGTTGGCATTCTCTTTATGAGGAGTATTACGATTGCTATTGTTATTACTTCCATTGTTTCCACCCCTACGTTTATTTCTCCCCTTTTTCTTACCACCAGGTTGGTGGTTACCCGATGGTTTCATTGATTGCACATTGTGTACATCAGACGACGGAGTGGAAGCGGACAAGGTGTGAACCTGTCCTGGAACAGACTGGTTGAGCGACAAATTTTGCATTTGATTAGCTACCAAGTCTACAGGGTGAGTGCATGCGGACCCCACGATGCCATCGGCATGTGGTCCAGGAACTGACGTGGGCTCATGTCTTGTTCTCGGTGCATCATGAATAATGTCATACAAAATGCTAGATTGAGAATAAAGTAGATCTAACTGCTGGACTTTCAAGATAGCTTGTTCCTCAGTCACAATGCTGGACATCGAAACATCCTTAGCAATGTATGGGAGTAAAGACTTAAGGAACCATTCCAACAGGAACTTTGGAGGAATGTTGGCTTTCACTAATCTCTTCCGCCGACACCACTCTTGAACGTGGTTAGAAATATGTGTGGCCTTATTCTGATAGAAGGTGGACAACAACTCAGTACCAGTATCATAACAAACCGCCAACTGGAAATGGTCTAAGAAAACCAAAGCAATCTCGTTGAATCCCCTATAGGTGTTTCCAGGAAACTGCACATATTACTTCGCGGCTGCCCCTGTGAGGGTGCATTGAAATAGTCGTAATCGAATGGAATCATGATTCAAAGAGTTGGAGAAGCACCAAAGGTGAAACGTCGTGACATGATCTCCGGGGTCCTCACCACCTTTCCCTTCAAACTTTGGAATGTCCGAAGGGAGCTTGGTAGGGACCAGGGGCCAAGTAGGGTCGTGACACACCAGATCATTCGTGAGCTTTGAAAGATCTGGGAGATTCAAGCGTGCAAGGAATGGGAGCTGCGGCTGGAAAGCTTGATTATAAGCTCCCATAAAAGGTTGGTTAAACGGAACTGTGTTATAAGATGGACCAAAATCTTGAACATGAGGATTAAAATGCTGATAATGAGGACCTGATGGACCAAAAGCTTTCCCATGGCCATAGGATTGATAACCTCCTCTTGGCTGACCCATTTGAGACTAAGCAGGTATATGTGTGTTTTGGGCACCATATTGGGGTGGTGGGTGATACTGGTGGCCAGCACCGACTATGTTGTAGTAAGGGTTGCCACCATGAGTATGGGGCATATATGTACTATTCATAGCAGGAACCGTGTTGTAATGTCCATAAAGGTATGGTATGTTCCAACCCCCAACATTCATATTAGCTTGAGCAGTCGTGTGGTGACCAAAAGCATGAGAAGTATTCCCAGCCCCAACATTGGTGTGATTAGTAGCAGGGTTGGTGGTGTGATGTCCACGTGGATAGAAAATATTCCCCCCCCCTACATTAGTATTACTAGTGGTGGTAGTGGACGCAAAATTATACGGTATGTGTCCACCCCCATGGTTGGGAGGAACGGTATAATGTGCAAAAGTAGTCCTGGGTTGGCGAGTAGCGGCACGTGTACTAGGTGGTGGATGGCGAGTCGTATTCCGAATAGCATTCCGGTTAGGTTGGGTAATCCTAGGAGGTGATCGTGTTCCAACATTATCATGGTTAGGAGGAACATGACCAGTCCACATACTCTGTGAGTGGGTGGACAACGTAGTGCCCCCAGTGGGTATAGTATGGCTAACACTTTGACTAGTGCCAGCGTGAGTACCAACCGTAGTGGAAGGTTCGACAGTATTATGACTAGGCATACCAAAAGAGAGTGCATTAGGGTTGATTGTAGGGCCAATATCATCATGAGTCTCAAGCCTCCCGTATCTATAATCATGTGGAAATGAAGGAATGAAAGGCTCGTCCTGGTCTTCATCCTCAGGTAAGTCGGGCATCCCGTAAAGATAATTGTCCGGATTTGAAGGATGAAACAGATCCCGGTCAAGTGGATTAGGCCAAATAGAACCAGGTTGAGTGTCAGGTGGATCACCTCCCCAATCCTCACGAGGAGTATGGGGATCGGAAGTATGTTCAACTCTACCCGAAGGAGTAGAAGGGTCTTCCCCAATATCGAGATGTGCAACCATGTAGTCTTCAAGGTAAGTCACGTAAGAATCTGAAGATTCAGAGGGAGCCCTCCGGCGTCCTCTAGCAATATGGCGTGTAACCTCGAGTGGCTTTAAACCAGCCAAATGATGGGACCGACGGAGATTAGGGCTCCGTGCCACGTTATCTCCGGAGGAAGTCACATCGTCCCCTAAAGGCCAACTATCGATAAAAAAATAGTAAATCAAAAGCACACACCTAGAGAAACTACAACCAAGAGCAGATAGACAGAGTGGCTAAATGAGCTCTCGACACTAGAGCCGGTATGTCTCACCTAGGAGAGGCTTGAGACTCCCAAACTATAGCTGGAGGTAACAGAATCAGTTATAGAGACACCCATGCTTCACTGTGTCGACAGGGTCAAGTCCACTGCACGAACACAACTGTGCTGTCCAATCCCTATCTGACTCAGGACACAAACAACATAACCACTGCAAGTACCCTGTGCGGTACCTAGGTAAGGAAACTATGTTCACCGCAATATAACCAATGCTTAGGGGGACAGTCGCAAGTGGGACCCGTCGTATGGGCATGGTAGCTAAGCCCGAAGCACAAGAGGACGAACCTCCGGTACCCCCAGATACTAACGAATCTTGGATATATCTCCCATGTTCAGCCGGTATAAGAGGGATATCTCCTCAACCAACCTCCCGTGACCTCGTGCTTAACTCTGGATTGAATAGAGATTCCTGAGAACACCAATCTATACCATGGATTCCTCCACTCCCTAGTCAGACAACTAATGTTTCATCTAGTAGTCTTGGATTGTTAACTCACAATGATCTATTCCAAGACTCTAAACCTATGCTAGTTGGTGTACCCTATAAATAAAATCAATCTAATCAATTTTATGATTACGCGTTAATTTTAGTTGTTGTGATACTCAAGGGATATGATCGTGAAACTAGTGATGTGTAGACTCAATAGTATGCAAAATCGTCCAATCCTAGACTCATCTATCCAATAAAACAATGTCACTAATATGCAAAATCAACCAACAATTCCGAAATAAAGATGCAATCTTTTATCTTTTCAATGCACAAGAATAACCTAAAATGAAGGCAACAAGCACTCAATGCAAGATGCAGTACATGAAAGTAAAATATTTTTGTATTTTCACTTATAAACAAGAAGGAAAATGCAAAAAACTAAATGTATATTTTTGTATTTTTTCAATATATATGGAATGAAAAAATGCAAGCAAAATCCTACTATTCAGTCACTGAAGTGCCGAGAAGATCACTAAGACAACCCAACAGATCCTAAACAGCAAGACTCAACCAAAGGAATGAGTTCAAAAGAGAGAAACCAAGAGGCTAAAACCAAATATTGGTAAAAAACCAAGAAGGCTCAACCAAGAGAAACGAAGAGATCTGGTCACAACCAAGGCATAAAATAGTCAAGAGAGAGGCCAATAAAGACTCAGGAACCAACCAAACTCACCCAGCAACAACCAATAGCCATAAACCAACAAAAGCCAGAGTTACATGCTACTGTTGAAGGAATACTTGCGGGTACCCGCGATCAGTAGTGTAAACAGAGGTGGGTATACGCGAGCAGAACTAAGCTAGCCCGCGGGTGAGGAAAGGAAAATGGGCAAACAAAGAGTCCAGAGGCTCAGAAAAAGCAAGTTTTCTACGGTGTATCTTAACAGCCAATCAGTGACACAAAGCTTCGATAAAAAGCAACTCTAATTATGGACTAATGCTCAAAAATTTCCCAAACATGGATGTTTTCCCCAGTGGAGTTGCCATTTTTATATTGGAGAAAACTCACTATGGCTTGGGAATACCACAACAGATAGATGACTACCAGAAATGTACTCAATTCTCAAAGCAATGCTATTATAAATGACAATGTTAAGATAATGGAGAAATGTAACCAACCTCGATCCAAATGTTTGATGTAGATCCCCGTTGGAGCTTTCAATCCACGCACTTGTAATCTGCAAATTAGTCTCGACAACCAATATCCTACAAGTACATATAATATATAAATGGCATTAACATTATCAATAACAATGGTCCATAATATTATAAACAAATGTAACCCAATGTATAATAAACAACATTCACACCATGAATGGACGAGAATATGAGCATTTCTATTAATGAACAAGAAGAAGTACAAAGTGATACGACCTCTTGCCAGCAACCAATCTGAACCAATATCTAGATCAATCCACTTGTGCCTCCACCACTTCAATCCTCTATGAATGGCAAACTCAAACTAGAAAGGAGTTTGGAAGGTGAACATAAATGGTCCACAACTACAAGGATCAATGAGTGCAGACTCAAGATAGGGCAAAAATCCACTAGAGTTCTCTTACGATTCTCTTCTTCCTCCCGTCCATAAGCCATATGTGCTCAATATATAGTCCTCTCAAAGGTAGGTGAAAGGACACATCGAGACGTTACTCGGGCAGATGGAGAGCCAAAGGTCACCCATTGACCGCTTTTTGGGAGTAAAAAGTAATTAATAGTGGTTTTTACCATTTTACTTGATAACCACGGGCTATAGTGATGCAACTCACGGGTACGCATGCTATAATGATGCAACATGCAAGTAGGAATAAAAATAGGAAAAATAGTGTCTGAAGGATAAAATCGGATCTGAGTCACTGAAATGGATCCTACAGGCCAAAGAATGCTGATGCTCACAGGGTGGAATATTTCTGTGTAACATTGACGAATTCACTAATGAGTGTAGTTTAGATATTAATTATTGTAACTTTTGCAAAATGTATTTATGATCAAAACAACACATCTAGGTTAGACAAAGATCCATACTTGAAGCAAGGAAGTACTTAGAAATTTTACCAAATATTGACGGCTAATTGTAAAACATAAATACTCTTAACACTTGATTTGTCGCATTACTCTTACCTGCGAATCTGCGCAAGAAGAATAGGTTCACAAGCTTTAGCTAACATAGCTAAGTAAGCCTCAGGGTACCTCATAGGACCCCTTTCATCATCATCCAAAAACAATAGTCAGTATCTTGTCAATAAAACTCTATCACAAGATATTTCAAGTTATACTTATTACAAGCAAAACTAGTGTCGTAATTGTTAACACCTAAAAAGTGCTCACTAGCTCATTCCCTTACTCACATGACCCATTTGTCCACTTTTCCACCATCTGAGCCTCTGAAACCAACAAAAGGTCACCAAAAGACCTTAGTACACCCATTTTTCCATTAAAAAAGATTATTTTTCCAAGAAAATCATAAAAAACCCTCAAAAAGGGTCCAAATTCCCAAAAACATTAAAAAGGGAATTAAAATATTATTTTTATTCAAAAAAGGAAAAAGGAGGGAAAATTACCTAAACCATGTTGGTCAATACCATTGGTTTCCACAAAACCACAAATGGTATTCCTCACCACCAAAACCTATAAAAAGGTGGTAGGGGCTCCTCATTTCACATCCTTCCATTATCTCATCCTTATGCTGCTGAAATCTCCCCTGAGCACTTTTAGCCATTGAAGCAACCTTGGAGAAAGAGACCTATTGGAGTTTGGAGCTACTCATCTTGGGAGTTGCTCAACATCAACCTTCACCATTGAAGGTAATATCGCAAGCACTTGCTTGCCCCCCACTTTTCAATACAAAAAATTATTTCTTATGTTTCTTGTTCTTGATTTTGAAATGTTTACATTATTTGCTTAGATTCTTGTTTAGATCCATGAAAAGTATTGTTTATTTAGTTTATTGTTTTTATTTCTATTGAAACTGCTACTACTAGTTAGTAGGTGCCCATAGCACTAAGCTTGGTTGCAAAACCGAGCCAACAGTTTTTGGCGACTCCGCTTTGGTTTGAACTTTAGATCTCTAGCTTTGCCATTAAATCTTAGTTTTTATGAGTTTTTAATCTTTAGATCCATAGATCTACCATCTTAGACAGCAGATCCATTGCTGTTCTGAGATTTGGCCCCTTAAACAGCCTGAAATTTTCAATTTTCGGGTTCGTTTCTCGGTTTCCGTGCACGGCTTCCGCCTCGCGGCTTTTTTCCAGACAGTTGCGCGGCCCATCGCGACTTTTCTGCGTTTTTCCGCGCGGTCCATCGCGGATTTTTTACAGACAGTCGCGCGGTCCATCGCGACTTTTCTGCATTTTTCCGCGCTGCTCATCGCGGCTGTGCGGCCAAAACCTGCGCGGCTCATCGCGACTGTGCATCCAAAACCCGCGCGGTCCATCGCGACTGTGCGGCCAAAACCCGCGCGGTCCAGCGCGACTGTGCGGCCAAAACCCGCGCGGCCCATCGCGGCTGTTCGTCCAAAACCCGCGCGGCTGAATTTTTCATTCGGCCATCCCGATTTTGAAAAATATTTTTTACTGTACTTTCTGCCCATAGCACATTTTTTACAGTACTAAATTCTGCATAGTTTACAGATTTGAAATTTTTTTTACTATTTAAAAGTGCATACCTAGAAATCTTTTTAAAAATTTTCAAGAAAGTGAAAGAAAGATTCATTTTGCATTCTTTATCTAGATTCAAATTTTTTCTTGTTTACTTCTTTAAAATCTTGCCCTTAGCAATTTTTATTGAAAACGAAGAAATCCATTTATTTCTTTTAAGAAAGGAGTTTATTATTTGCTTTCATAAATCCAAGAAATCTTTTATTTTTTGAGTTATTTTTTGAAAAAGCATATTAATTCCTTTTAGTGAAAAAAGTCTTAAATATTTGCTTGTTATTTTTCGAAAAATCCTTTATTTTTTGAAAATTTCCCTTAAAAGCATTTAATTTTTCCAAGTTCAGTTTACAACACCTCACGTGCACTCACACGATCACTTAATTGAACTAAGACTTAAAACTTACCCTAATTTGAACACACTCTTAACCCCACTTGGGGAACACGAAAAGAATTCTTGTAGCTAGGTAGTATTGGGGGGATAGGTGTTCCAATAACACCCCTCAGTTCATACATCTGAGACATAGAAGTTGTCCAAATAGGGAGCTAAAATCTCTTAGTACTTTTTGGCGCGGTCACAACCGGTTTGTGGGAAGGCCTCTCCCCTAGGAGGGTTGAAGTCGCGAGGATGGTTCCGGAAGCCTGAGTGGGATACCGAAACCCATTCAGTAACCGAAGGGCTACCATTCACAGTTCTCGGGATATCCCTGTATTGGGATATTGCGATCAAAGGACCAAACGGCAGATTTACCTTTTCTCGACGCGTCATGAACGGAGTATCCTAGTAGCCTGTCTTTTTAGGATTGATTACCCGGTGTCCCTCCCGGTAGGGGGATATCTAGCCGTTGTCTCTACATTCATATTGTCTGACTTGGATTTCATCACCTTGCAGGGGATATCGTCTGTTTGAGTCACAATACTTTTAGATTAGGTGTTTGCATGATCTTTACCACCTTTTGAGTCTAGTTACACCTATTTTTTCTAGGAGCCGCTTGCATGTTGGTATTCTGACCGGTTGTTGCATTCCTCCACTTATTGTAGCACAGCTGCTAGAATAAGTGCATTTTTTGAGGATTGATTTTTTGGCCTGTGAGCCTTCTTTTTTTCACTCCCCTTCTTGCACCCTTGGTTGCATTAGGGTTTTGAGTCTTTTACATATATATCACCACCTGATACTTAAAACAATTTTTTAAATAAAAAACATATTCTCACCATTGAGAATTCTAGACGTTCTCGTCGTCTACGGGGCGAACTCCCAGAGTTTAGTCCACTTGGCTCTCCACGTCACGGACGCAGAGCATTATCCCTTGATTCGACACATCGTCGATCATCTAGACAGTCATCCGATTCTGACATACCCCACTTCACCTTTGATTTGGAGGTAGAATCCGAAAACCCCACAGAGTTACCACCAACCACAATTATGTCTGGAACCCCAATTGATCCACTATATACATTAACCATAGGTCAGACATCCGCAGACCCTTCTGCGGTAGTACCATCAACGGCAACAGCCACCCCCTTGGGTATGCCCAATATGGGTAACACTCCACATTCAGGAATGCCTAACACAGGACCACCACCTGTCATGGGCATGCCCAACATGGGGGTCATACCCCCTTCGGTTTCCACAAACCCTATCCCAGGAATCCCTAGTACGATTCCTAACCCAAGTGTAACTCCTGTTGCACTTGGGAATGCTATCCCAGGAATCCCTAGTGCGATTCCTAACCCAAGTGTAACCCATGTTGCACTCGGTAGTGCTATACCAGGAATCCCTAGTGCGATTCCTAACCCAAGTGTAACCCAAGTTGCACTTGGGAGTGCTAACCCATATCAGGCCACACCTTTTGGAGGGCACATACCCTCCATACCTAGCATACCTATAGGCGCTACTGGACCCCTACACCATACCACAATGGCTAGGCAGGTCCCGGTTCCGGTCACCACATCCGCTAGTCTACCATACATGGCAAGTCTCAACCTGCCAGATTTAGCTAGGCTCACAAATGACCCCATCAGGCATGATCCTGCTTGGCCCCATATGCCCACTAAGCTTCCCTCTGACATCCCTAAGTTTGAGGGAAAGGCCGGAGAAGACCCCCAGAACCACATCATGTCCTTCCATTTATGGTGTTCCTCCAACTCCATAGTGGACGACTCTGTCCGCCTCCGTTTATTACAGCGCACCTTCACTGGCTCTGCAGCCAAATGGTATATCGAGCAACCCCATGGGACGCATTCCACATTTACCTCCCTTGCCTCGACCTTCCTGCAGTTCTTTCAGCTACCAGTCCGCTATGATGCGGGCGTCGAGATCCTATTGTCTTGCAGACAAAACACGGCCACGCATATCACTGACCATATTCATGATTGGCGGCGACGCCGAAGCCTATGTAAGATCAAATTAGACGACCGAATTTTTTTAGACTGGTTCCTTAAATCCCTCCTTCCTCTCATTGCGAAGGATGTAGCATCTGAAAGACCCCAGTCTGAGGAGGAGGCCATCCTTAAGGCCCAACAGTTTGATCTTATCTATGCCCAATCAGGTTACCTATACACCATCATACCCGACGCCCCACGAGGTGACTCTGCACGCGGTGACACACCGGGGGCATCACATGCCGCTGATGGCATTATTGGCCAAATTACACCGCAAGGCAAACCTTTCAGTATGGTGAGCACCATGCCCGCCCCAGACCTTTCTAGGGCTACATCCAGTTCCGGAGCGACAACTTCTTATGCTCCAACAAACCAGACCCATCATGTTCATGGACCCTCTTGTCCACAACATTGTTATGGCCAAGCGCCATCAGCATATGTACCTCCTACATACTATGCTCAACCTACGGTACAGAACCCCATGCAGTTTCCACAACAGCCCATGCATTACCCACAACCGGTTGCACCGGCTAACCTCACACCTCCACCAGCTCAGGGGTACCAACAACCCCAACAGGCAACTGGACCACCTCCAGCTCCACCTGCATACTATCCACCGCAACCTGCTCCCGCACCTGCGGCTCCTCAGAATCCCCCCAATGCTCAAGGGCATGTCTACGCACAACAACAGCAGCCCCAATACCAAAATAACCAACGCAACCAGGGTGGGCAACCAAACCGAGGAAGAGGACGAAACCGTGGAAACAATCAAAACCGTAACCAAGCTCCACAACCTACCCATCCTCCGCAAAACAATAACGCGGCGCCCGCTCATCAGAATCCTGATCGGCCACCTAAGCAACCTAAAAATGCTAATTTACGGACAAACCATCCTTGTTCCATTTGCGGTGTCTATGGCCACTATACCCACGCTTGCCCACATCTCGAGCGAGCTCGACAACTATGGACAAATGACGCCCATCGTCAAGGGCAGGCGGCTCCTCAGCCACCACCCAACCCCCCACCACCTCCACAACAACCTCTGGTCCTCCAAAACCCCTTTCCAACACAAGGAGTGGTGAACACTCAGCCATTAGCCCCCCAACAGGGCAACGGACAACCACAACAAATTACTTACACAGCTCCTGACCAACCCATGTTTGATTCAGGCACCCACCACTTATTGATGATGTCCACCGCTGACGTCAATATCCAAACCCGTCGGAATCAATACGGACCGACTACTGAAGCCCCCCCCGCCGAAAAGGATACTAATGCTAATCCCACTGATCAGACATTACGTATACCTCAGCTTCCACTCGATGGCGCTTCTAAAGCACCTCGCTTCCCCCTTCGCCGGATCAACAACAACCCCAATGCACGGGCTGCGTCCAATTACAACATCGTAGATGACCTAGCTCAATCTCCCGCCGCCATGTCTGCGTTAGAAGTCTTAAAAACCTGTCCTACTCAGCGCAAGACTTTACTTTCCGCCATTGGGGCGATTGACCCAAATGATTCGCAATTGATGACCTTTGATTTAGACCAATCTGAACCACGGCTGCCTTCTACCATAGCAGTCCAAGTTTCCGTTTCTATTCGGAATCTTGTCATCCATCGATGTATCATCGACGAGGGTGCCTCCACATGCGTCATGTCCACTTTTGTTTGGCAAAAGTTAGGATCCCCTGCTCTCCAGCAGTCCACCACTGCATTACGAGCTTATGACGGCCGTTCGGCTCAACCCCTAGGTCTGTTAGCCAATGTCCCTGTCCAGCTGGCGGGTAAAACCGTGCTCATTGACATTGAGGTCATCAATGCCCCACTAGACTATAACCTTTTACTTGGTCGCAGCTACATGTATGCCATGCGGGCTGTTGCCTCATTCGTATTTCGCACCATACAGTTCCCCCATGAGGGACGTGTGGTCAAGGTCGACCAGCTCACCTATTACGATCCCAAGGCCCCCGCCACACCTGAAAATGTTCTCCCCATGGTTGAACAACCTGTTTGTGGTGCAACTACCTCATTCATTTCCTCGGTAGGACCTGGAATTTACTCTGAGGCGCCGATGACCTCTACATTCCAGGCCATTCCACCACCATCACCGGAGACCCACGTCGCTAACCTCTGCACCCTTTCACAAACACCCGGTAATCAACCCTCCTTGTTACCCAAACCACCATTGGTCCCTAGTCACATTGGGGTTACACCCATCCACACAATCCCCTTTCTATTTCCTCCTTCGGGTGTAGTAAGCACCCCGGTTATGGCTACCCTTAGTCTACCCGGGTTAACATTGGGATTACCCGTGTGGTATATTTCGCCTCCAGTTCCACCGCCGACACCAAATGTCATCCTGCAACCGGTGCAACCCATTGTTACTTCTACCCAACCACCTCCCGGTATCACTACTCCTTCGTCATCGACGAATCCCCCTCCACTCATCAAGCCCACTAGGGGCAGAGGCCCACAACCATACACTGCGGTACCCCCACCCAAGGCAGTTAAACCTCCCCCCGTATTCCGTGCTCCTCCAAAATGCTCGCTGTGTGATGAGTTAGGCCATCCAACCCATCAGTGTCCACAGTTACCTGCATTGCAGGAACACATGCAAATGTTGGACGACGACCCCAACATCCCGGTGGTCAAACTAGATCCAAACCCTATGCCTCGTGATAAATCACTGCGTACCAACCACCCATGTGCGATATGCAGTATTTACGGCCACTACTCCCACAACTGTCCTGACATCCCAGACTACAGAGCAGCTCTCTACGAGATGAACAATTTGGACCTAGAGACGGTACCCCCTACTATCAAGGAGATCTACCCTCCCGCATCATCCTCATCCGGAGAGATTAACACCATCTACATGATCTCTTCGACTACCACTACCTCATCACTCGATTTGACCACTCAAAGCTCTTCCATTGATCCCTTTGACACACAGGTTCAACCCTTTCAAATCGACCAGGAAACCACATGTCCACAACATGGGGGCAGGCCCAAAACCTTGCCTACTCATCATCATCGTGATCCTCATCGGAGATACTGGGGGCATCCACCCCACAAAGGGAATCCCCCATCATCATATCATCACTTCAGTATGCCACCACGACCCACAGCCTCATGGTATAACACCCCGCCAGCAGTTGCTCAATGCCCTATTGATCTCTCTCTGAGACAACATCTGCACCACATTGACACCTCTGAGTTAGGGGGCATAATAGATTACCTCGACCCCGGGATAGGGGGCATGATCAATCATTTTGAACCTTCCCCATCATCTCTATCTCAACACCTCAATGAGCCCATCGTTCAAACCAACACATATGTGATCCACAATCACAAACCCCATGCACATAGCATGGGGGCAGGTCATTAACCCTGCTCACTTTTTCATATTTGTGATCTCAACCATTTTTGAGGTCACGTGTCACTTGTATATTTCAGTTGATTTGATACACCTAGTATTTTGCCCCCACGGGTCATCATTTCTACCCCCCACTGCATCCTTCGCTTGGTGGGATCACCTTTATTTGTAGCCATTTTTTAACCTAGTTATTTCCTTTACAATTCCGGAGTCCTTATGACCTCCGTTTTTCGCACCATGTGCACCGCCGGATTCATATTTCCGTGCCCGTGATGATGCTTGAGATCATTTCTCGCTCTCACCAGGACCAATATCAACATTGTGTCCCGACACCTTGTCACCTCGGTTTGCGTGCCACATCGGTCGTAACCCATTTTTGATATACCTTATATCGCCGGATTCAGTTTTCCGCGCTCATGATGATGCTTGAGATCATTTCTCGCTCTCACCTTTAGATTTTCCGGGCATTTTTTCTCATGCCCCCTCGTCGCCTTGGTTTGCGTGCCACATCGGCCGTTCTCCGTTTTCGATGTATCTTATATCGCCGGATTCAGTTTTCCGTGCTCGTGATGATGCTTGAGATCATTTCTCGCTCTCACCTTTAGATTTTTCGGGCATTTTTTCCCATGCCCCCTCGTCGCCTCGGTTTGCGTGCCACATCGGTCGTTCTCCGTTTTCGATGTGTCTTATATCGCCGGATTCAATTTTCCACGCTCGTGATGATGCTTGAGATCATTTCTCGCTCTCACCTTTAGATTTTTTGGGCATTTTTTCCACGCCCCCTCGTCACCTCGGTTTGCGTGCCACATCGGCAGTTCTCCGTTTTCGACAATCCTTATGTCACCGGATCCAGTTTTCCGCACAGATGACGATGCTTGAGACCTTTTCTCGCCCTCATCAATCCATTTTTGTTCGGTATAATTTTATCCCTTTTTCGGGCCGAGCAACCCCTTTTACGAAAAAGGCACTTAGGGAGTTTCTGTTAAGCTCTTTTCTGACTCCTAAAACAATGAAAAGATCGCCGAGCAATCTTGCTTCCTTTCATGCTCGATAAACGTATCTGAAAGGGCGTCTACCTAGTATAAGTTTACCCCTTTTCCGGACCTTGTAGACTAATTACGAAAAAGGTATACTCTAGTCACATCGGCTAGAAGAGTTCTCCATCCGCATCATTTTATGCTTTTTCGGGCCTTGGAGACTAAATAGCGAAAAAGAAACACCAATAGAGTCCACTTACCGTTTTCAGACTCTCTAAACATGAAAGCAACCATGAGCATGCGCCGTCCTGGGCTCACAAAATCCACAGGACCGTACCATTTCAGAGCACACTTTTATCCCTTCTTGGAGCTCATTAAAACCACGAAGAAGGAATCAATGGTGCCTCTTGGCGCTACAACACATCATGTCTACTCACATAACAGCTTCCCCATTTTGGTCGCCTTTGTTCAGAGTATTCCGCAGTTTGTCACCCTGAAACTCCCTCGACAGCTACCATCAATTTCACCCCCCCAGAGTCAGTACATACCCTTCAGTCCCTAAAAGATGATCCCCACACCTACAAGTTAGTTCCCTACGCTGCCAGGTCAACCATGTCATCATGCTCTGAACAAAGGAAGTTTGAGTCTACCCATTTTTGACCCAATTATTTCCCATCCCCACAAGTATGTCAGTCCTACCAGCAGTACTACATCACTTCAGTTCTACACCTCGAGCTCCTATTAAGGAAACATCATTGCCTTGTTAGTTGCCGGTCTCCCTCTGTCGACGACAACCACATTGATTCCAGAGGATAGACCTAGAGGCCCCTGTGTCTTGGACTCATTACCATTTATGATGAGTGCCTACGAATCATTTCGAGAGGAATCCTCAGTGCCTCTCCCAATGGTTGTTTCTCACATGCTCGACTTCAACACCTTGATCGCATCGTTGAGACTCGCACAGGGTATTGGTCCGTTCAGTTATTAGTCGAAGACCCTGGATACCTCCTGACGCCTCCACATTTGAGAGTCTTCCTATGGATAACACCAGTTACACTTTTTCTATAGATATCCGGGCTGCGCATGGCGACAGTATTCAGATTTACCCAGGTTTCATACTCCCTTGAGTATACAGTTACAATACTCCCTAGAGATGGCTCACAGTCATTGAGTCCATACAGATGTTGGACACCTTCAGTTTCAGCAGTTCAACAGTTATTCCAGTGTATCAGTTATTTAGATCAGCCATGATCATGAGTATATCCCACAATCATGTCCCCTCTGGACCATTATGATGTACCAGTATATTTCTTTACGTATTAGATCCCCCTTCTTGGGACTAATTGTTTTGTATATGTCTTGATACGAGCATGGGAATGCCCGCCTCGTCCTTTATCAGAGATTATACCTCATTCATATTGAGGCAATGTAATATTTCTTGTTTTTGCAGCTTCCAAGGGCCGTGGCTCCAGTCTCCAACCGGTCTCTTCTCTCCCCTAAAACCCAGAAAAAGGACAAAAGAACTATGATGTCTATCGGCCATACGATGAGCTCCTGCCCTCACACATCAGGGGGCAATCTGTTAACACCTAAAAAGTGCTCACTAGCTCATTCCCTTACTCACATGACCCATTTGTCCACTTTTCCACCATCTGAGCCTCTGAAACCAACAAAAGGTCACCAAAAGACCTTAGTACACCCCTTTTTCCATTAAAAAAGATTATTTTTCCAAGAAAATCATAAAAAACCCTCAAAAAGGGTCCAAATTCCCAAAAACATTAAAAAGGGAATTAAAATATTATTTTTATTCAAAAAAGGAAAAAGGAGGGAAAATTACCTAAACCATGTTGGTCAATACCATTGGTTTCCACAAAACCACAAATGGTATTCCTCACCACCAAAACCTATAAAAAGGTGGTAGGGGCTCCTCATTTCACATCCTTCCATTATCTCATCCTTATGCTGCTGAAATCTCCCCTGAGCACTTTTAGCCATTGAAGCAACCTTGGAGAAAGAGACCTATTGGAGTTTGGAGCTACTCATCTTGGGAGTTGCTCAACATCAACCTTCACCATTGAAGGTAATATCGCAAGCACTTGCTTGCCCCCCACTTTTCAATACAAAAAATTATTTCTTATGTTTCTTGTTCTTGATTTTGAAATGTTTACATTATTTGCTTAGATTCTTGTTTAGATCCATGAAAAGTATTGTTTATTTAGTTTATTGTTTTTATTTCTATTGAAACTGCTACTACTAGTTAGTAGGTGCCCATAGCACTAAGCTTGGTTGCAAAACCGAGCCAACAGTAATCATTTTAAAGGAAGTATGATGTGTCGCTGTCATTATAAATGTTATTAGTTAAGAGACTCAATGATTTATTTATTTAGTTATTCTCAGCATTTATGACTTCAATATTAATGTTGCTTTATTTAAACATTTATTATTTCCGCATTTATAGTTTTTAACATTTAATGTTGTTTTAAATTTTTTAAATTTCTATGAAATTATCGGGATGTTACAATAGTCAAAGTGTGCTCTTCGATCACAAAATACTGTTGCGCATCGTCCCAACAACGGACCATATGTTCTAGCAGTGGTACTTGGGCCTTCATGTCCTATACGTCGGAGAAATTCAGTAGCCCGCAGTTCTGTAATGCCTCTACACATAATGGGTCACTTGCAGCTTGCACATCATCTACCTCGTGTTCTCGTTCACGCCACTCTAAGACCATGTTGGGTGCTACTAACCTACCAATAGGATCATTTTAATACCATTAGAACTCACTCAAGTATTTCAAAATTTTTCTTTTGGCTTGGGTGTTGGTTTGAACATGGGTGTTTCGCACCTCGTCCTTGTAGACAGGGTGACATCATCGCAACCCATCTTTGTAGGTCTTGTGATGACCCGGGTTTGTCGCAGTTCCCGTAAGGGAGAACTGCGATGACCTGAGGGTGCACAAGCTCCCCACAAACCAACTACAAAACCCTAAAAAATCAACTAAAAATGAATTTCTAAACCACTGGAAATATGTTGGATGAGATTTAGGGTTACCTGCTCTGAACAACTCGTGAAATGGTTGCTCGTAGCTCCAGCAATCAGCAAGTGAAATTTTGGCTCCAAATGGCACTTCTTCTCCCAAATTTGGAAAATGAACAATGGTAACTATATTTGGTTTTTGTTTCTATTTATAGACAAAAAAGAATATTCTTTTTCAAATATTTGATGCTTTTTAGGTCATTTGCTATAGTTTGGATCATTTTTATTACATTTGAATACCCGATCAACTTTTTGACCTAGTTTTCGAGTGTGCAGGAGTCGTTAAGTGTTCTTTGTGCCTTGTTTTCACGTTGAAGCGTCATTTCAGGTATGCACAACCCCTTGAATGTTTTGTCATTATTTTATATCCGTTAGATTGTAATTATTTAATGATGACGAGCTTACTCTTTGTTCTTTCTCGTGCTCTTAAAACCCTAAGAATAAGTCACCAAGTTATGATTTATCACTTTTCTGGGCTCTTTAAACTCCTACGAAAAAGGAACCCCCTCAGAGTGTATCTTTAAGCTCTTTTCAGGCTCTCGAAATACGAAAAGATTGCCAAGCAAACTTGTCGCGTTCACGCTTGTTAAAGAAATTGAATGGTCGTCTTCCTTGTGATAGTTTACCCCTTTTTCGGACCAAGGGGAACTGCTTACGAAAAAAGGTATACTCCATCCAATCATGACTAGAAGAGTCCTCTCCCACGTTGTTTTACCCTTTCTCGGGCGATGAGGCTAACTTTACAAAAAAGGACCGTTGGAGCCTTCTTTAGTTCTTTTCAGACTCTCTAAACATGAAATGACGACCGATTTTACCTTCTATGGACTTGTTAAACTTTCACATTGAAGGGTCCGTCATGGGACGAACCCCTCCTATCCCAGGTTCGAAAAATATTTGGGATTGGACTCATCTATGAGATGAGCTACATCGAGCATCTGGTTACCCTCATCAAGATCATAAAAAACACATGAGGAACTCATCGTTCATGATGGGGAAAAAGGAAATCTTTTATGTTACACCCTTTATCTATGGCAATACCTAGTCATTTTTTAACATGGAACTCATCTGCATTTGCATACTGCACTTGGATCATCTGTTTTTCCTCGAGTTTCACTTGCTTCCTGAGTCTTGTCACTCCTTTGAGTCATTCAAAGAATGCTTCCCTCATCAGTTGCATTAGGTTTTGGTGTCGTACTCGTCATGTTAATACTGCCAAGTCATGCCGTGCCCATGTTCAAGAATATTCTCACCATTCATTATCTGCAGTCATTACGCCTACTACCATGTCGGTCTACTCTGAGTCAGTCTTGCATGTTATTGTATCATCTGATCTACCCTCAACATCATTTGTCGTGTTTCGTGTCGATGATGAGGGATTCATCATGGCCCTCCTTCGACGGATTCATCCTTGTCAACTTCAACACATCTTCCGAGGATTGAATCTAGAAACCAACCAAGTACCTTGGGCCTATATGCCTCAATGTCAGGTGACCTCGTTTTCAACACGAGTTTACATCATTGACTCTTGATTGAAAGATTTCATCTTGTGTTCGACTTCAACTCATTTATTTACGCTTGATGATATGTACTATGATACCTTGGGGATCATTGACATCAATGGTGATTTCCCTCGCTCTTGTTAACGGTATACATTAATGACCGGTAATCAAGTGGTTTCTACCATGTTCGACATCAAGACATTTGTAATCACATGGATATATTCATATCCTTGTGGGTTCGGCTTGAAGACCCTGGGGAGTCATGTTCTACCCAGGTTGCGATGGAGATTGTTTTGAGTCATATCACACGGATCCACATTTGTATTGGTCGTGGCCATGTTATCATCTCATGATGGATCTATGCTTGTGTCTAGTAGCCATGATTGTGTTCAGTCAGTCATTACTATCATGGATCTGCAATGTATTGGTCGGCAGCCATGTTGTACGTCATATGAGACTGTGTACTCAGAGTCAGTTTTACTATAGCAGCGTCCTTCGTCTGACGATCCATTTCCATTCCTTTTGTCAAAGTTTTTCACCTATCCAATTTCAAACAACTTCATGCTTTGGGGGGAATTATGTTACACGTAAAATCTAACGATCATAAGACTTGGTGTAAACATCCCTAAAGTTTCCTTGGCTAAGTCAATAACCTGGAAGAGATACAAACCCATTTATGCTAGGTTTTGAGAGGTTGTCGCAGGTTGTCCTCATGCAACCTGCGACGTCGCAGGTTGGCCTCTTGCAGCCCGCAACGATGTCAGTTAATGGAAAAAATAGCTTCTTCGAGCCCATTCTCGAAGCTAGATGACATGGATACCTATCCCTGACCATTTGGGAGAGCTGGAATTCGGTTCCTAACCTCTTGGAAGGATCCCCTATCTCTCTCCTACCATATCTCAACCTACCCTATCCACTTAGTCCTATATAAGTGAAGCTCGCTCCCATACCAAGGGGAGGAAGTATATAGTGTTTACATGCTGGTGAAATTACCTTAGGAGAGATCTCTATTCATCTATTAGGAGACTCACACTTCCTTGGGAGGCTTTGGCATTGGATCGATCGGATGAGGATTGCTACGTCAAGTCAATGGTTGTAATCTTTCTATCCTATGTACTTCCCTTTCAATACAGTAATACAAGTGATTTCCACCAAAATATCATTGTGTTAATGATATCTTGTGTAGTTCTCCTGCTTGATTGCTTACTTAGATCTGTTATTGTATATACGTGTTTTACTTGTTTTGTTGTCTTGTTAGCTTGACAGGTTTTGCAGCTCGAATATGAATATTGTCAAGCTTGGAGCAACATTCAAGGAGAAAATGATTAGCGATCTATAAGGTAAACATATCTAGTTCCTTGATCCTTAATTAGATCTAGGAGAGTGATTTATATTCTGTCCTATTTGTTCTAGACTTGTGTTGAGCTAGGGAGATCATGCCTCGAGTCCACTCTTGGTAGATTGTCCATCGAACAGTTAACGATTTGATCTTTGTCTTTATTATTTAGTGGTTTGATAATGTATTTTATTGAAACATATCACAATGTCAAATAATCATGTCCCTCGATCTGCTACCATATCTGAACGAATCATTGCTATGCAGGAAGTTATAGGTTATGTATACGGTGATAGAAGCAATGATGTTTTTGAAAATGATCAGAATCAACCCTTCAGAGTTGAAGCTATAATCGGTGATGGAAAATTTTATTCCCCTTGTAAGAAATGCAGAGGAATGAAAAGAAGAAGAGTTTTCAAGGAAAAAACTAAGAAACATTGCTCAGAGTATGGGCACTTGGAAGGGGGAAACCAATATCATCCCCTGGTAAGTTATCAAAAAAGTATTTTTTCTCATTTTGCAATACTCAGATTATTGATCGATATTTTAATACTAATTGGTTATATTTTTTTAAAACTACTGCATAGACAAGAGCACCAATGCTTGCAAACACACTTAATGCTACAATTCACAGTAATGGAGATGCTAAGGGCAGTGACATTGAGGTTGATACATTAATGGAATAAAATGACCACAATATTATTGAGAATTAAGGGATAAATAGGTTGATCCATAACACATTTGTTTATACGGATGAGAATGTACTCGCGGACGAGGCATATGAAAAAATTCATGACATACCTCTTATTGATAACGCAAAAAGTGTTAGTTTTTGAGAATTTACTTCAATCTGATCTAGGATCTTAACTAAGATAACAACATGTACATCATATCTACAGCATATCAATCATGGACATAATAATGCAAGCACAGAAGAAACAATAGACACACAGAGTTTCACTGGGGAAAACCATAAAGGTGAAAAACCCCACAACTTCCTCAAAGATAGATAGAGCAATGATACAAACCAAGCATAAGAGATAGTATTCTCCTAGTAGCAGCTTCTCCTCCTCCACAAGTGCTCCACTCTCCAATGAGAGTATGAGTGAGAAAGTGAATGATAAAATAGAGTGCCTCCCGCACTCTATTTATACATGACTTAACTTGCCTAATTACCTTTACTAGGTCGGCCTCAACTTAACCACTTAACATAATGATGGCAGGGCCGACCCCCAATAGGGTGGTCTAATAACCCTTTGACCCAAATGACTTATACAGGTCCGACCCCATCAAGGTGGTCTAATAACCCATCAAGTATCAGTTACGACACTTACAATATAAATGACGACACTTCTGTATAGAGGAATAATAACATCTCTATAAGAATACAATATACATATGTGAAATACATTTCGAAGTTACAATTACATCAATACTCCCTCTTAACTAGGAAGGTATTTCCCAACATAGATATGCTAGCACAAGTCTTCTTCTCTGGATCATCGTCATTGGATCATCATCATTGAATCATCGTCATCGAATCATCGTCATCGTCACTGTTGTTGCTATCTCAATCAATCTCCGATCTACTCGTCATAGGAAGTTCATAGAGCCAGTCATTTTTCATACTGGATGTAGGCCCACCACCTGTAGGTCTTCATCATCTACAGAGTCAGCCCTTTTTCATGCTGGATGTAGGCCTAGCCTCCATGTAGGTCTTTCAACATCTCTGCGAGCAAGCCATCAAGTAGGTACACCTCAGGACTGATTACACTACCTCTGCAAAACCTGCAAGATCTCCTAGGACTGATTACACTACCTCTGCAAAACCTGCAAGAGCATCTCAGGACTGATCATATGCCTCTGCAAAACCTGTGTACCATACTGTCACATCATCGTCTTCAGATCATTGTCATCGTCCACGGAGCACAACCCAGATGCACACACACAACACTTACACTCACCAGCATGGAAGGAATTTCCTCTGACCATCTGGGAAAGGCTCACAACACTTACATCAACGACCATGGGAGGACCAACCTACCACCATGTCGGAATGGCACAACACTTACATCAACTACCATGGGAGGACCAACCTACCACCATGTCGAAATGGCCCAACACTTACATCTTACCATGGGAGGACCAACCTACCACCATGTAAGAATGGCCCAACACTTACATCTTACCATGGGAGGACCAAACTACCACCATGTAAGAATGGCTCCAGCCCTTAAATCTACACCATAGGAGGACCAACCTACCACTATGTGAGAATGGCTCCAGCCCTTACATCTACACCATAGGAGGACCAACCTACTACTATGCGAGAATGGCTCATGTGCATCTGTGTCTCCGGACTCATCACTTCCCCTTGGAAGGTATCTCGATCTGAAGTACACCAAGTCTCCCTCTGAAGTATTCAAACTTCACTCTGGAAAGCGGCTTGGTCAACACATCGGCTATCTACTCATCCATCGCAACATACTTGATCTCAATGTGCTTCGACTTGTCATGGAACACTGGGTTCTCCGACAACTTCACACAACTCTGGTTGTCGCAATATATACAAGTAGCACTCAGCTGGAGATCAAACAAATCAGACAGTAGCTTCCTAAGCCATACTGCCTCACAACTAGCCGAACAAGCTGTGACATACTCTGCTTCGGCTGTACTCAGTGCCACACATGAATGCTTCCTGCTAAACCAAGAGATCATACTGGATCCCATGCTGAAGCAGCACCCCGAAGTGCTCTTCCGATCAATGGCACTGCCTGCCCAATCCGAATCAACATAACCCTCCAGGTTAAATTTTTGATTCGCCTCATACTTGAGCCCATAGTCAACTGTACTTTTTAGGTACCTCAGAATATGCTTTGCAGCTATCAAGTGAACATGTCTCGGATCTATAAAGTACTGGCTCAAGGTGTTCACTGCAAATCAGATATCTGGTCTTGTATTTGTCAGGTACATCAAGGACCCAATCATCTGACGATACATCGTAGCATCAACCAGCTCAGATGAAGCATCACACAGAAGCTTCAGGTTCGACACCATAGGTGTGGCCATGGCCTTGCAGTCCATCATCCCGAACCTCTTTAGGATCTATAATGCATACTTCCCTTGTCCAAAGAATATTCCATCTGCACTCTGCCACACCTCCATACCAAGAAAGTAGTGCATCATACCCAAGTCCTTCATCTCGAACTCGGCAGCAAGCTTCATCTTCGTGTCGACAATCAATCTATCCTCACCTGTTACAAACAAGTCATCCACATACAATAGTAGTATCACTGGTTGCCTTCCTCAACCTTGTAGTAAAGGTTGGAATCCGCTTTACTCTTGGTAAAGCCCAAACGGGATAGGAAGCCACCGATCCTACCATACCACGTCCTGGGTGCCTGTTTCAAACCATACAAGGCTTTCTTTAGTTTGCACACATGTGACTCTCAGTCATGTGTCTCAAACCCGAGTGGCTGCTCCACATACACTTCCTCTTCAACTAGACCATTCAAGAAAGCTATATTGATATCCATCTGGTGTACCTTCCATTTCATCACTGCAGCCAGAGCAAGTATTGATCTAATGGAAGTGTATTTGGCCACAGGAGCAAAGGTCTCTTCATAATCAATCCCTTCTTTCTGGGAGAAGCCACGAGCTACAAATCTTGCCTTATATTTTTCTATGCTTCCATCTGCAACATGCCTGATCTTATAGATCCACTTGGAAGTCACCACATAATTCCCATCTGGTCTTGGGACCACATCCCAAACATCATTCTTCATGATCAACTGGTATTCCTCGATCATGGCATTCTTCCATTACTGCATCCCGTATCCTGGAAACTTCAGATTCTTCAATATCTTTAATAGATAGATTTCTTTAAACTTCGTTGCTAGAACAAATGTTGTAGTCCTTCTTTTGTAGGTGATTGTATACGATCTTTCCTACAAAGCAAGTTAAATTGCATGATTAAAAACATCTCATAGTTTTTAGAACAAATTCTTACACATAAATAAATATGTCAACCAGTCATGCAATTATTTTAGCCAATGTTTTAATACAACATTTATCCATATCCCGTAACTTTCTAGATGCCTTCCAATCTCTACCAGAGAATTGTTAAGAGTGTGCACAACTCCCAACATGTCAGCAAAGAGGTTTCATTCTAGATAAGTAGCAATGGAATGTTGTACAGTGCCATAGGCCACTTACCCATCACATACATATTAGTAGTATATTGTTCGTTAATGCAATTATTCTAATATGCATAATACACACCCTAAGTCTAGGAACATAAGCATATACATCATTGAGCAATATTATTTAAACAAACAAATATGCAAGAAATGACAATTCAAATACTTATCTTTGTTTGGTTTGTAGGGTGGACTCCCTCTCAATATTTGCTTCCTTGCAGGAACTACTGGAGTGTGCTCCCTCTTGATCTTTGCTTCCTCGATTACTTGTCCTTGAACTTATATCCATCCTCGATCACTTATGCATACTTACTAGTATCATCATTGTGTTATCCTCGAGGTCTCATACATACATTCATTAGTATAATCTCAATACTATCAAAACACAATAATATTAAACATGTATAGTCATGATCATTTCAAACACAAATAATAGACATTAGTATTCAAGGTTTCAGGGAATACTTCTTTTACTCATGCATATTCTTATTTGACCAAAGGACTTTTCTAGTTAGTCATATCATCAATCAAGGTAAGAGGCATAATATGCATAAACCCTTGACTACTTACATTTCTAACTTCATGAATAATCATTATCAACCATACAACAGTATAAGATCCTAACACAAGGTAGGATTCTAACTTGATATAGGAAAAACATACCTGGTTATCATATTTGCTAGTTATGTCTAGCATTGTCTTCTTGTTCTCTTCAATGACTTGTGCTAGTAACCTGCATATCTCATAGGTTAAGCATTATAGAACCAAATTATAACATGGTTCTATTTTACCAGAACATGGTTCTATAGCATTAGGAATGACTTGTTCTCTTCAATGTGACCATGACAATGGATGAATCTTTGTCTTCATGTCACCATGGTCGTATGTTCTTGAACTAGAACATGGTTTGTCTTTCTTGATGTACCTTTCATGTTAGCGGACAACATCAACCTCATACAACACCACAATGCATTAGTACAATCATAAGTGTCAAAACCCTAATCAATGAATATCTTCTATCATGCATTCATATTTTTGACAAGTCTAAAATTAATTAGGATTTGTACTAATCTTAATGAAGACAAACATAAACTTAATCATGAACAGACTTTGAAACATACCTGGATAAGTCATACCTGTCGAGATTGCTTGTATTCTTCTTATGTGAGGCCTTAGCCTCATCTCCCTCTGAAACTGGAACTTCTTCACTTATGCAGGTGACCAATCCATTCTCTACTAGGATTAACCCAATCCACTTGATTTGTAGAAACTAGATCTGGAGCTAGATTAGGGTTTGTCAGGGAAACCCTAAAAATTCAAACTTCTGAAAGGATATAAAGATGTGCGTTGATGAGATGATCAACCTAGTATACTCAGAATTTGAAAACTGCAAAGTTTCACCCCTCAAATTTTCTTTTCAATCTTCCAGATTCACTAGGGAGGACCCTCAATTAGGGTTTGAGTTTCCCAGAGCTTCACCCAACGAAATAGTTTGATCCAAAGCTCTACACTTCTATTTTTCCAAGGAGCTTCCAGCTATGGTCATAGATTTCAAAAATTCCCATTTTTGCAGAAGCCCTAATTTTTCACTTTTCCGATCAAAGTCCCAAACTAGGGTTTGATCAAGCCCGACCTTCCACCCAACCAAAAAATTTGATCTTGGTCTCTAAATTTCGATTTTGATGAGGAGTATACGGCCGTGGTCTCCGATACAAAAAATTCCAACATTCTTCAAAACCCTAAATTTCCGTAGTCATGAATGAAGGTGCTCAAAATCCAATTCTGTTTTGACATAAATATGCACCTGATTGTTTCTAGTGTAACTCCCAAATTTTAGATCTACAGGGTCTGAAAATTTTTCTTATGGTATCCTAACCTATTATCTTTCCAACCCCACAGGTCTTACCTCAAATGGATTATCTGAGAGAGAGGTATGCCAAGTGTCGCAACGTGACCTGTTTATGGGATAAAATAGGAGAGCGAACTTGTACGGAGTTCCACGTGTCCTTGGCTCATTTTCAGCCTTTGAACCTTCTTCCTGTGAAAGTACAGTCCATTCCCTACCTGTCACATTTTACGAAATTTAATTTGGATCTTCCTATCCCAAGTTGTGACCTTTTTCCTAGGTCACCTGTTAATGACTGAGATCTGGAAGAGGCAGAAACCCTATATTGTACAGATCATAAAACACAAAGTACAATGAATTATAAGTTTTTCTTTGGACACAAGGTACATTGGGATCTTATCTTCGACCTGTAAAAGTTTTAGATCCTGAAACTTCGCCAAAATGGATTTATAATGAAAGGGCTACGATGACTGGTTTTTGCTATATCAAGCTCTAGCTTCGCAAGTGCAACAAGTGTCATAAATGCCATACCATGCCTTCTTTTAGGCTAGCTATGATACCATGTTAATTTTTCAGAATTTACTTCAATCTGATCTATAATATTAACTGAGAGAACAACATGTACATCATATCTATAACATATCAATCATGGACATAATAATGCAAGCACACAAGAGACAATAGACACACAAAGTTTCACTGGGGAAAACCATAAAGGTAAAAAACCCCATAACTTCCTCAGAGATAGATAGAGCAATGATACAACCCAAGCATAAGAGATAGTCTTCTCCTAGCAGCAACTTCTCCTCCTCCACAAGTGCGCCACTCTCCAATGAGAGTATGAGTGAGAAAGTGAATGATAAAATAATGTGCCTCCCGCACTCTATTTATACATGAATTAAATTGCTTAATAACCTTTACTAGGTCGGCCTCAACTTAACCTCTTAACATAATGCTGACAGGGCCGACCCCCAATATGGTGGTCTAATAAACCTTTGACCCACATGACATATACAGGGCCGACCCCATCAAGGTGGTCTAATAACCCATCAAGTATAAGTTACGACACTTACAATATAAATGACGACACTTTCGTATAGAGGAATAATAACATCTCTATAGGAATACAATATACATATGTGAAATACATTCCGAAGTTACAATTACATCAACAAAAAGAGCCTTACACAAAGACTCAAAGACAAGTCTTCTCTCAACTCTTTTGTTGCTAGTCAACTTGAAGTTTGTGAATGGTATTTCAAACAAAACAATGACAAAATTGTTAAGGTATGGAAGATTTTGATTTTTGTATTTGCAATTGCTTATTTTTTTTTTATATTTATGTCATTTATTAATCAATAATTATGATTTTTACACTAATTTATATGTTTTTAGACTGTTAGGTGACACTCTTCTACCACCATAAAATACTTTACCTCGCACATACAGAGAAATGTGTGCCGTTTTGAAAGATATAGGAATGGAGTATAACACAATTGATGCATATACCAATGATCATATCATATATTACAAACAACATGCATCAAGGAGTGAGTGCCTTGAATGTGGAATTAGTAGATATCATATTGATCAGGTAACAAATAAGGTTCCCCGCAAAGTTCTTTTCCATATCCCAATAATTCCACGTTTTCAATGATTGTTCAGGTGTAAAAACATTGGAGAATTTATGGATTACCATGCATGAAACAGAAGTGAAGATGGTGTCATGCAAATTCTTGGAGATGGTTCTGCATTCAAAGACATTGATGAAAGATGGACAATTTTTAAAGAAGAACCCTGTAATGTTAGAATTTCATTGGTAACCAATAGTGTCAACCCATTTGGAGAGATCAGAACCATTTACTCAGTTTGGCCAGTCTTTGATATAAAAAATAACCTTCCTCCATGGATAGAAATTAAAAGGGAGCACGTCATGTTGGCATTAATTTTTCCAGGTACTTATTTTTAAGAATGTTAACATAATATAAGAAATCATATTTTTGTATTATTGCATGTATGACAACTTATTAACCATGTATGTCACTTTTGAAATGACTACTAGGTAAGAACCAAGTTAAAGATAAGGATGTATATCTTGAGCCTCTTATAGACGAATTTTTAAAATTATGGTCTGGTATCAGTATGTACAACATCTGCAAACCTATAGGCCAAAAACAATTTCAGTTCCATGGAATACTTACATGGACAATTCATTATGTACCCAGTCTTACACAGTTATGTGGTACACAAAGTTCCCATGTATCTCTATGCGTCACTTATTATGCAATTATTTTTATAATATATGAAATTCTATATGTTAACACTATTCCACAAATTGCAGGGATTGAAATAAAGAATAATATGCATGTCTAGTATGTGGTCCAAGAAAAGTATCTAGATGTTCAAGAAGTTTGGGAAAGGAGGTGTACAATGAGTTTACATATTTTATCCATAAGGACCACTAGTAATGGATTACCGAAAAAAAATGACTTCAATGGAAAGGAAGAGGTTGGAAAAAATATGCGAAGAATGATGCCTAAACTATGGAAAAAGCATTTCAAAAGATCAATGGTAATCAATATTTGTTTGTAGCTAATTACTTCGTTCTTGGTCACTTGTTTTTATTTATATATTTCATACTTATGATGATTAAAATAAAATATTAATATGTCATTGATATTTCTCAAAGGTCATCATTGATACTTCTCAAAGCTTCCATGGGGTTTGAAACGATACTTTTCCCAATTTAGTTGGTTTCCATACTATGAGCACCTACAAGTAGCTCATTTGTTCGACACAATGCATATTGGAAAGAATGTTATAGAGTTCTTGTGGAAAATTATAGTTGGGAGGAATCACAAGGAAGAAATTGCAAAAATTATTAATGACATTCAAGAATCCAACTCATTGAAACATTTGAATCAAACATGGGGTCGTGGTAATTCAACCAATCTCCCATGGTTATTAACTGAGTAAGAGAGTGTTGTTGTAAAAGAGGTTGTACGAAAGATAAAATTTCCAACTAGGTTTCCTTCAAACATAAGTAATATATTGACAAAAGGCAATTTCAGGGGGGGGCTAAAACTCATGATTGGCATACATTTATCAAGGTTCAATGTTTTGTAACTTTGATTATTTATTTTATGATATATACATTTTTTTATTAATCCATGTTTACGTCTATTTAAGTTATATGTAATGGTATATACGTTATTTGTTAGTAATATGTGTTGCATCCTTGTTGCAGTATGTTCTACCTCTAGCTCTGCTTAATAGCTTTAATAACATTAAGAAGGTTATGTATGATCTTGGCAAGTACATGAGGTATGTATAAAGTTATAGTTGAATTAATATTGATTGTATACAGGTTCAATACTTGATTTTATTGTCTTATATATTTGAATGTTGACACGTCAATTTTCATTGCACTTGTAGGTGGTTGTCATCTAAATAAATACATAAGGAAGATATCAGGTATTGGAAAAGGAAAATTCCCCAAATTATGTGCGATATGCAAAAGTATCTACCTATATCCTTTTTCAATGCAAAGGAACACTACCTTATACACCTAGTGAAAGATATTTAAATATGTGGACATGTGCACACAAGGTCAATGTGGTTGGTAGAGAGGAACTTGAAAGCATTGAAGGCCTTTGCTAGATAGATATCATGTCTAGAAGGATAGATGGTTTAAGGGTACATGCTATATCAATCCACTATATATTTTAGTGAGTACTTACCCCAAGTAGTGGGTGATATGGATGTGTCACTCCTTTGGAATGCCAATTCTACCAAAATTTTTAAAGGGGAGGTCTTGTTGGGGAATGGTAGATGGATAAAAGTTAAAGATAAAATCGTGTATTGTATTTAATATCTCCATACATGTTTTTGGTACACTAGTTAGTAGCTTGGTTTTTTAACTAACACTTTTTTTGTCATTGTTCTAGGTAGTACAGAGTAGGATGCAATTCATGTATACATTGCAAATAATATTGATTTTATGATGATATGGACAGAACGATGTGAAGAATTTTATGGTTAATTAATATGGATTGACTTGGAATATATGATCAAAAAGGCATATTTGGATCATGACACAAGTTTAATCTAACACCAAATTGATGTAGCATTTGGTGCAAAAGATAGAAAGGTAAGCCATGCCTACCATTTGTTTTATATTTCAAATCACATTATGGTATTTTTATTGCAAATTATCTTATACATATACTTATAAACATTTCCTTACAATCCATTTCTAACATATTGAGAATATAGGTGAAACATCATAAGGCTATGTGGTGCAATGGCAGAAAATTTCACACCAAAGAGTTGGATGACAGGAGAAAAACATGTGATAGTTACTAATATTTCCCATAGGGGTGGTAGACATCCAGTCACATCGGATTTGAGGTACTATGGATATTTGGAAGAAATATTGGATATAGAATTTAAATCCTTCGAAGTGGTTCTCTTCAAGGTGATGTGGTACAGATTGTTCTTGCAAGGTGATGAAAGGATAGTTATTGATCATGACAATGGATTTAGCATGATTAATACTAATAGGTATGAGTGGGATACAGATCCATATGTATTTCCAAGTAGAACAAGTTGGTCATTTGTTGTTATATTTGATCCAAGGGGAAAACCCATAAAGTATAATTTTCATGAAGATGAAAATGTTCAAGAAGAAGAAGAAGATGTGGCTGGAGAGATTGAGTAAGAAGTGGACTTAGATGAAAAGGGAACTAGTTTGACCAAATAGCCTCCAAGTCACATCTCGATGATGATGACTACATTGATGATGAATTAGCACTAGATGTTGTATACGTTGTTCTGGACAATCCTTACAATGATTCTGAAGGGTTGGATACAAATTCTAATATTCATGACTCAGATCTCGACTTGGACGATGTTTAAGATCAATAAGATGCGGAATTGTAACAAATTTTGTTCAATGGATCTCTTTTTTACAATTAATATTGGGATAAATAAATTCATGGGAATTCTCTGTTATTGTATATGCAAATAGATCAATCTCATGGAATGCTATTCTCAGTAATGTGTTGTAAATTTTATTTCATAAAATTCCAATTCAATTATTTGTTTTCATGATTTTACATTTGATTTTATTTTTGTACATGAAACCAAATTGTGGATGTTATAAACCATTTTGAGTGCGAGTGTCCCGAGAAATTTGAGTGTGGCTGTAAAACTGGTTCAAAAAAGACACATTTGTAGTCACGCACTTTGAAAACATCATTATTTTCAATAAAATATGTAAAGAGAAACTAACACATATTCAATTATGTGGGTGCTAAGTCTTATCGTTAAAAAATTTAATATTGAATTCAAATTAGCCTTGTTGAATTTGTGTTTCAAATCATGTTTGTTGAATTGTACATAACGTATAAACCAAAAATGACATCTATTCATGATATTCATAAGATGCCATTAATATTTAATATTAAAGCAAAATTATTATTGTTAAATTTAAGATGATGATTTGTGCTTGAATTTTGCAAAGGATTATTTATTAAACCAATATTATGATTGTCAATTTATGATTACACCAAGACAACTTCAAAATGGAAGTGCAAATCTAAATCATGAAAAAATAACACAAGTTCCATATAGTGTGTTTTTCAAAAAGAAGACATAAGTAGAAGACATAAATTGTTACATTATAAAATAGAATAGGATACCTACTTGCATTGAATTCCTATCACCAAGTGATTTGTTGCATCTTCATGTGGAGAAAACTATATCTTTGTCTTAGTTCAACAAAATTTGCACCAATATAAAGGCCACCCATAAGTGAATATCTACCACCCAATCTTTAGTTGGTAAAACCACCCACTCTTCTTAAGGTGAAGCCATGGTTGGATTTCCTAAACTGAAGTAATAAGGACATAAGGGCCCATTACAGTTAATGATAGGATATGTATTGTGGCCATGTAATATAATGTGACTAGGCCCACTATGTTAGTTATTGAATAAATCCCACTAGATAATTAGCATACATTCAACGTAATATGTCCCAATCAGTAATGTAGGGGTCACTAGTAGTTAGGGTTTGGGGTAGATATAAACTATTTATATAGATAGAGAACTATGTAATATCTTGTCAAGAATTATAATTGTAATGGATCACTACTCATTTGGATGTGGCCCCTCAAATAGTCATATGAACTTTTCTCTCATTTCATAATATGAATAAATGGTTTAATATTCTTATTAAGTATGATTTCCTGTGTACAGTTTGAACCATTTTAAGTACTAATAATCATAATAAGTGGTATCAAAGCACCTCCTTATACCAAGGGGAATAAAAAAAAATATGTTTTGAAAAAAAAATTGTGGTGGGGTATTCTCTCAACCTATTATTCATATTGCAATTGCACTAGTTCCATCCTAAGAAGAGTGGTCGTGCCATTTCCCAATCTAGGTTATAATTGTGATTATGAAAAGTATAGAATATATTACAACTATTTCAAGTTACATACTCAAAACCCTAGTAATAAATTATTGTGTCGTGATTATCTCTTTATTTGTGAAACAGATTGCAATTTCACCAATGTCATCAATCACAATGTGTTTGTGTGAAGGGACCAAAATAATGGAATTGTGAAAACATATTCGTAAGAAAGGGAACTGGATGAGGGAAATTTTTAAAAATATTCAGGAGGGATAGGATAGCATTATCACCAAAGGGGAGTATACAAGAAAAATATGTGCATGGTATGATTTAGAAGAAGATTGTCAAGCATGTTATGGACCCTTTTCAGTTATGTGAAGGCTTATAATTTAAATTCTATTTGTTTAACGTACTCTTCCATATGCAAGACACATTAATGAGGGAATTCATGAGACTAATATGTGTTCCCATTGCATGAGGATATCGAGGTTTTGTTAGTGCAATGGACAATGAACATGGAATAAGTGAACGAGGGATGAAATGATTTTCATTTTTCATTGCACATAGGAATTGAATGTCAATGCAAGAATTTAGTGTGGAGGGGAATGGGTGAAGTTTGTAGTCTCCACATGCCATACTTGAAAAATAATTTTACAAGGATGTGGGATGGAGAGATAATGTGGAGGCAATGGAGTATGTGTAAACAAGGGATTAGGAGGTGTGGAAAGGGTTTGGATAAAAAATTCAACTAAATCTCAAGGGAGAAAAGGGGAAAGGAGTAGCGAAAGAAGAAAGTAATACCCAAGGAAAAACAGAATTGACATATTTTTATTAACTAACCACCAAATTTGGTAATTTGGTTTTGTGCTTTAAATTTTTCTCCACATAGGGCAATGATATTCTTCTTCTTCTTTGACAATTATCAACTTTAGCTGAAATGTTGGTCTTCAAATGGATTCCTATCTTGTGCTACCAAAACTTATTTAAACATAATTACAATCCTATTAAAAAAAAATCAAATGAAACCTAATGTTTAGCAAATGAACTTATTTGAACATATTCCTATCTATCCTAATAAATGCAAGGTATCAATTTCTAAGTATGATCATATTTCTGTTGTAGCCTAGAACGAAAATCTTAGTAGGATCATGGTATCTACCCTTGTATTTGATTACGAACCAAAACATAGACATATTGAAATACATCATAAACCTATTATTACCCTTAACCCTATACCCATTATGGTCATAAAATATTTCCATTAAGTAATATAATCTCCATTACAACCCTCACAATTCACTTCTAAACACTACAATAACTTAACACCTAATAATTATAACCTTGTAAACACCAACTAATATAAACCCTAAACCTTGTAATGTGTATAATATATAAGATGGAATATCATATTTAACAAATCTACACCCTAACTCTTATCATACCTTTTCAACCTATATCTTGAACCATTGTAGCATATATAAAGTCTCATTTTTTTAATTTCACTCCTTTTAGACGTCACTTAAGTGATGTCTTACCGACGAAAATGCTATGCCATCGACGTCTTACCAATGACAATGTTATGCCATCGATGTCTTACCGACGGAAATGCTATGCCATCTATGTTAACCAAGCGTCGATGGAATAACATTGTCATCAGTAATTCGCCGCTTAAGCAACGTCCAAAAGGAGTGAAATTTATAAAAAAATACTAGTTCGATGGGGCTAAAGGTCATGATGGTTGGAGTTTGTTATATTGTATATATATATTTTTATAAATATACAAAAACATACATATATATAAATATAAAAAAAATATTTAAATTAATAAATAAAAAATACATAATAAACAATAAACATAAATAAAAAATAAATTGAAAACAATAATAAACAATAAAAATATTAAATAAATAAAATAATGAATAAACATTAAACATTAAAAAAAACATTTCAAACCATAACATTCACTCACCTCAACCCCTCTCGTGCGCATTTGACTTAATGAGTCCAAAAACCAAGCCTCTAAGGTCGTAGAGAAGGTCACTGTGGTCGCAAAGGAGGTAAATGAGGTCACAAAGGAGGCCGTCGAGGTCGCAGAGGAGGTCATTGAGGTCGTTGGGGAGGTCACCTAGCCCAGATGTCACTAAGGTTGCATATGAGGTCATCGAAGTCACTAAGGAGGTCGTAGAGGAATCAGATATGGTCATCGAGCATTGCCACAGAGGACACTATGCATCCCAAATCAGTGAGTACCTCTACTATTACCATATTCCATGTATCCACCTTACTGTTCTTTCAATTAATTTCTATCATATTTTTCTTCGTATCAATATTCTTGAGGGAATGGTAATAGGTAAGGGAATGGGTACTGGAACATTTAAAAAAAGCATCCATACTTAGGATATATTTTATTAGTCATCTAGATTAATTTTCCTAGGTGTAGAGTATGTAGTTGGCCTAGTTTTGTCTTATATGCCTCCATATTCCATCCTAAGTAACAAAAATGAATTTGGATAGATTATGGATAAGATTTCCTTGGATTCTATTTGATTTTATTCCATTCCGGAATTAGAAAGACACTTTCATGATTTAGACAGCTTTATCCTATTTTTCTACTTTCTAGTGGATAAGGTAAAGCTAGTTGACTTGGAAACTCTCTCCACTTGACCAATTTGACATCCACCGCTTTCTTCTATCCTAAATTCATCATTAAATTCCATTTACATCACTCATGAGCTTCCATACGCTATTCATTCAATTCATGAGCCTTTAGAGTGTTTTGGAAAGTGCTTTTGACACCTAGGGGTTTTTTATGCTTTTAGTAAGCCTTACTTTTTTGTGCTTTACAAATTGTCTTTAAGGAATTATATTTTCTCTCTTGAGATGTATTATATATTGTATTCATGTTGAGGAATAATACATGATATGATATTTCCATCAATTGAGTTCCTCCTCTTATGTTTCTGTCTCAATATTTCTTCTTCTTATTCTTGCATATATTTGAATAATTCTTGTGAGGACTTCTTTGCTATTAGAATTCTTTCACTGTATTCAACATGTATAGAATTATCACATGGTATCATATCCTTGGGATCTCTTAATTAAATTAGTCTTCCAGTATAAGATTTTAGAGAGTTTGTTATGCAGGTACTAATGATCAAATGGAAAAAATTTCTTCAATACATACAATTGTTGAAGATGAATAATTCCATCTCTCTTGTTCCCCCAAAATTATTCTATTCTAAATTCTGAGAAAGATAATCCAGTTTATGCTCTAGAACCTGAAGAGGTTCTTGAATAATCTCTTTCACATGAATCTGTTGGTGTGCAGAATGATGATCTTCTGAATGTTTTGGAGGTTAGATCAGAATTTGGAGGTGATGCATTCGCCCTCCTTGATCATATACCTCTTATGTAACTCTATATTATAATTGGAACATTTTCTCAGAGTTTCACTGAAGATGGAGGACACTACCATTCGCTTGGTTTCAAGTCTCAGGAACATTTTGGTGATTTTGGTTCTGATCTCACGCCTGTCGGTTCAAAGGAGATCTCAAGAGACCTTATATCAATTCTTGGAGCTGATTTAACTTCCATTGATCAGAAGTTCAAGTTTCAAGATAAATCAAATATGTTTGGAGCTTATCCTGCCTCAATTGGTTTGAATTTCAAGTTCCAGAATGGTTTGCATATTCATGGATTTGTGCTCTTCAAGAGAGAGTTCAGAGAGCCTCCAGTTTCGCTTGCATCCACTACTGGAGAATTCAAGCACATGTTTTTGGAGCATGATCCACTTCTTCCCAAGAATAATATTCCTCCAGACATCTGATCAAGTTCAAACCTACTTTAGTTTGGAGCAACAACAATTTTGGTGTGCACATGTCCATTTTTGAGGGAGGGTTTTATTCCCATGAGGTTTTCCATGTTTCCTCAGTTTACATGGGCATAAGTTTTTGTATTGGGGTGACCATAAGCCTTGTTTTTTGGGCCCTATATTTATGATATTTTACCACATCCAATCAAGCTTAAGGGGGGGGTTTGGAACATTTAAAAAACCCATCCATACTTAGGATATATTTTATTAGTTGTCTAGATTAATTTTCCAAGGTGTAGACTATGTAGTTGGCCTAGTTTTGTCTTATATGCCTCCATATGCCATCCTAAGTAACAAAAACGAATTTGGATAGATTCTGGATAAGATTTCCTTGGATTCTGTCTGATTTTATTCCATTCCTGAATTAGAAATACACTTTCCTGATTTAGATAGTTTTATCCTATGTTTTCTACTTTCTAGTGGATAAAGTAAAGCTAGTTGACTTGGAAACTCTCTCCACTTGACCAATTCGACCTCCACCACTTTATTCTCTCCTAAATTCATCATTACATTCCATTTACATCACTCATGAGCTTCCATACCATATTCATCCAATTCATGAGCCTTTAGAGTGGTTTGGAAAGTGCTCTTGACACCTAGGGGGTTTGTATGCTTTTAGTAAGCCTTACTTTTTTGTGCTTTTCAAATTGCCTTTAAGGAAATATATTTTCTCTCTTGAGATGTATTATATATTGTATTCATATTGAGGAATAATACATGATATGAATTTTCCATCAATTGAGTTCCTCCTCTTATGATTATGTCTCAATATTTCTTCTTCTTATTCTTGCATATATTTGAATAATTCTTGTGAGGAATTATTTGCTTCAATATTCTTGGCTATTAGAATTATTTCATGGTATTCAACCTATATAGAATTATCACAATGGGGTTTTGTGTTAAGGGTTTCCTCCATTGTCAATTAGCTCTATTCCTCTTCCATTGTCTTGCCACTTTATTTGTTGTCTGGTATTTTCTGGTTCGGGATTCAACATTGGTTTGCAGGGAGGCATAGCTCTTTAATACCATGTTTTCCTCATGGATTCAACATTAGTTTTCTAGGGAGGGGTTGTTCTGATTTCATTAATACAATGTTTACTCTAGAGTTATACTTGATGAACCACATGCCTTCTACCAACAAAGCTAAGTGTTGTCCTATGGTTCGTGTCGCACCGGCTTGATTCCAAGTAAAGAAGCAATTATTGTGGTTATTCAATTACCTTGGATTTCATGGAAAAACTACTCTCATATTTGAGACCTTGACATGGACAATCATTTGATCTTATTCCATGCTTTTATTTGATCTCTCTCTAGTCTCTTTAGAGATATGATTTGGTTATTTGTATCTCATTTAGAGATCAGTCTAACACATACTTTTTCTCTAGGATAATTGCAATCAGGGATATCAACTCATAATCATACTCAAGGGCACCCTACAAGTACACAAGAAAAGGTTTAGTGGAGCCTGGCATCAGTAAAAAAATTAGAAATTTTGAAAATTGAATGGATGAAAGTGAAGGTATTTGTAAGGAACCTCCAGCAAATAATTAAAATGCACGATATATTAGAAATAACATAACACAGAAGAGATTTATTGATCGCGGGCCACTTAGAGGGGGAAACCTCCTTTGAGCAAGCTCAATACAAAATAACTTGTGGCTGCGTTCATTGGCCTCAACATGTACTTATATACTAAGTCTATGCACCAATACTATGGATCAATACCATGGAACATATAATACTACGAGACGACTTACAAAGCATATGTGTCCAATACTATGGATCAATACCATGGAACATATAATACTATAGGATAATACAAACTATGGATCAATACCATGGAACATATAATACTACGGGACGACTTACAAAGCATATGTGGCCAACAACAATATACTAACAAAGTAACGAGAAGAGTTGACACGGGTTCCTAACATCCCCTCCCCCTTAGAAAAAGCTTTGTCCTCAAAGCTTTAGATGTGGAAATCGATGTTGAATTTGAAGGAGTGGTTCCCATGTAGCATCCTCTGGTTGCATTCCGTGCCACTGAATGAATACCTTTGTGATAGAGCGAGAGTGAAGTTGACGAGTGTGCCTATTGAGGATGGCCTCCTGCTCCAAAAGGATGGATCCTTCATATCCAGTTCTGGTAAAATAGTTTGTCCTCTGATGTTGGTGCCAAGAAAATTCATCAAACAAGAGACATGAAATACTGGATGAATGTGGGAAGAAGGAGGAAGTTCCAATTTACAAGCAACGGACCCAATATTCTGAAGAACCTTATAGGGCTCATAGAATTTTGGAGCGAGCTTATGACTCCCTTTGAGTTTCAGGGAGGATTGTTGGGAAGGCTATAGACGAAGAAAAACCATATCACCTACTTGAAAAGTGCACTCAGAATGGTGCTAATCGACTTGTTGTTTCATTCGAATTCTTGCCATGTGAAGATTGTCTTGCAAAATGCGAAGAATCTGATCGTAGTTTTGAAGAATCGTGTCAACTTCCTGAACTGGTGAACTTTTGAGGGTGTATGGAAGAAGAAATGGCGGTACGTGACCATAAGTGGATTCATATCGAGTCATTTTAGATGCAGTATTGTACCACCATCCAACGAGAGGGAGCCACTTCACCCACTGAGGTTGTTGTTTGAAGGTGAAGCAACGAAGGTAAGTTTCCAAAAATGTATTCATAATTTCAGTCTGACCATCTGTTTGTGGGTGAGACCCTGAACTCATCTTCATTTTGGTGCCAATGTGGCGAAATAGTTCTATCCAAAAATGACTGGTGAAAGTTGCATCGCGATCCGAGACAATGGAAGAAGGGATTCCATGAAGATGAAAGATCCGATCCAGGAAAATTTGCGTGACTGAGGAGGTTGTATAGAGATCGACGAGGGCACAAAATTGACTATATTTGGAGAGGCGATCAAACACAACCAAAATCATTGTCTTCCCTCCAGATTTAGGGAGCCCTTCAATGAAATCCATAGAAATATCTATCCAAATCCGGGTAGGGATGAGCAAGGGTTCGAGCAATCCCGGAAGTAGTGTCATTTTACCCTTGTTTAGCTGGAAAGTATCACATTCAGCCACCATCTATTGAATTGTCATTTTCATTCCCTCCCAAAAGAAGTTACGATGTGCCCGCTCATACGTTTTGAGGAACCCAGAGTGCCCTGTCGATGGAGAAGCATGGAGTTCATAGAAGACAGTCTATTGAAGATCTGTTCTCTAGGGAAGCACCAGATGAACCTTGTATCTCATGGAAGTACCATCCCAAGAGTAATTCGATACAGCAAAAGGGTTGTTGTCCAACCGTTGGATGATTTGAGATAATGAGGAGTCATTGACATAGACCTGTTGAACATATTGCAACCAATTTGGAACAGATATAGAAATAGTTGAAAGACAAAATGTGCGAGAAAGAGCATCTACCAATAGATTGTCCTTACCCTTCTTGTAAATGATCTCATAGTCACAACCCATGAGCTTGCTAGCCCATTTCTGTTGTGTTTGGGACGAGACCAGTTGTTCCAGGAAATATTTCAGACTCTGGTGATCAGTATTGATGCATAAATGATTCCCTAATAAGTATGGTCGCCACTTATGTACGATATGCAAAATAGCCATGATTTCCTTCTCATATGTAGAGGCGGGTAAATTCTTCTCGGAAAGGTCTATTGAAGGTGGAAATCCCATTGGTTCATAAAAGACACCTGCATATCTATCCAAAATTTGTTGTATATCCAAAGGAGTAGTGGAGACCGTTGATGTGTGAATATGAATGGAATGGAGCTGAGTGATGACACCATGTGAATTCTTCTTAAGGATATTTTCTAGGCGATGTGAATTGATGATGCGGAGAGACCCTAGTTGTAAGCCAGTCAATGTGTGTTTTTTCCCATTGAATGAAAACTGCATCCAAAGTTCAACAAAATCCCATAAGATGGGGCCAAGTGTGCATAACCATTGAGCTCCAAAAACCACATCACATCCTCCGAAGGCTAAGGCAAACATGTCAGAGCGCAGGTTATAATATCCCATAGAGATACGCACATTGCGACACTTCCCTTTGCAAGGTAAGGTGCCCCCATTGGAAATCATGAGTTCAAAGTTGGAGAAAGGATGGAAAAAAAATCATCCTGCTTGGTGATCCGAGGGTCAATGAAGTTATGAGTGCTACCAGAATCAATGAGTATTGTAAGAGGGAGCTTCTTGAAGTAACCCCTAACCCACATTGTTTGTGGGGTGTTGACTCCAGCTAAAGCATGGAGAGATATCTCTGGGTGGTCATCCTAATACGTAGGGTCAACAAGCGGTTGCTGAATGTCGACCTGATCATCTTTTGTATCTGGAGCTTCTTCACCAAGTTCAAAGGCAGGAGGAGAATGCACATCCAATAGATAGAGTTTTTTCTCAACACATTTATGGCCCCAAGTGAATTTCTCATCACAATTGTAACAAAGCCCTTTTTCTCTACATGCCCACATCTCTACTTTAGACAAATGCTTGATAGGAGTTAGTCGAGGAGCTGGCATGATGGGAGGATGTTGGGAAACCATATTTCTAAATAGAACAAAAGTGGATTTGGAGCATTGTTGGGTTGTGATCTTGTCCTCTGCCAACTTAGCCAACCCTAGGACTTCCATCATTTTGTTGGGATAGAACATTTTAACCTATGATTGGATTGCATCCTTGATACCACTGATAAAACAAATCTTGTAGAATTCATCAAACAATCCTTCTGTGTGATTGGGAAGTTTCTGAAATTATGTCTGATACTCTCTCACAGTTCCAATTTGGCGAAGTTTAGTGAGTGCTCCTGTGAAGTCATCAAAAGCACTAGGACCAAATCGTTGCAAAAGGAGTTGAAAAAAATCTGTCCATTTTGGCTCTTCATGAGCCTTGATGTACCAATGGTACCATTGAAGGGCTTCATGTTCCAAATGAAAGGATGCAAGTGGAAATTTGTTGACATCAAAAGTATTATGCAGACTGAAATATTGTTATGCCCGGTATATCCATCCAGTCGGATCATTACCATTGAAGCGACGAAAATCAAGCTTCGACCCACAAAAAATGTTGGAAGAAGAGAACCCAGTGTCTGTAGAAGATTATGGTTGTCGTTTACTGTTCATGGTTGATGCTGAAGATGGAGGCTGATAAATTTGTCATCCAGATCTTGGAGTTTGGTTTTGAGGAATGCAAGTTCTTCCTCCATGATTTTTGAGGAATTTTTTTTTTTTGAATGGGTAGAAAACAAAAACAAAAGCTTATTTAGTAAGGGAAAAAATGGATTGGGGAAAAACTCTGATGGGTAATTGGGGTTTGACTAGGTTTTGGACACTTTTATGATAGACAAGGAAGCAGAAAATGGGGATTTCAGAATCGGGGTGAAAGAATGGGAAAAATTGTCAAAGAAGGACAAAGGAGCAGAAATAGGAAATGAACATTGTGGCAAAATTTGAAGGCGATTGGGTGAAAATCGAAGAAGTTATGGCAAACCTAAAAATAGATGGATGTGGGGTTTCTAGCTTCGGGAAGTAGAATTTGGATAGGGTCCTCAGGAATGAAATATGTAGAATGGGATTGTAGGGGTGTCAGTGAATTTTCAAGGGAAACAGAGTTAAAACAAAGAAGATATGGAGAAAAAACATAAACAAAAATTCGAAATGGATTTGCAACGGCTCAGAATTGATCGGCAAGAGTTCTGGACAGATGTAATCTGCTATTTATCAGCTGAAAATAGATATGGACCCCAGGTATGCTTTGTCTTCCTAGTGGTTCAGGGGATTCACTCGGCCACTAATGCTGTCTGACGGCTTGCGTATTGGGGAAGTACCCCTCACTCCACGTCTCAAGTAAAACTGATAACCGCTTTGCCACAAACGACAGCTCTTGGTTTACCTCATGGGTGGGAACTAGTTAATCAGGAAGGGGTCGTTTCCCTTTTCGCTAGAAGGTCCTCTTAATGGGCCAGCTACTTCAGGGTTCCCGTGGTACTCCTCACAATGATTTTTATGGCTATTCCCAAGTACTTCCAACAGTTAAGTGGATAAGAATTATTCCCAGATCCGAACCTACAATTGAAAGGAACAATATAGATGCGAAAAAAAAATTTGGCAGAAATTCCACCCAACGAGCCCAAGAAAGCGCTCTGATACCAGATGTAAGGAACCTCCAGCAAATAATTAAAATGCATGATATATTAGAAATAACAGAACAAAGAAGAGATTTATTGACCGCGGGCCACTTCGAGTGGGCAACCTCCTTTGATCAAGCTCAATACAAAATAACTCGTGGTTGCCTTCATTGTCCTCAACACGTACTTATATACTAAGTCTATGGACCAATACTATGGATCAATACCATGGAACATATAATACTACAGGACGACTTACAAAGCATATGCATCCAAAAATATGGATCAATACCATGGAACATATAATACTATGGGCTAATACAAACTATGGATCAATACCATGGAACATATAATACTACGGGACGACTTTCAAAGCATATGTGTCCAACAACAATATACTAACAAAGTAACGAGAAGGGTTGACACGGGTTCCTAATAGGATTGAGATGAAGAATTACGTGGTCCAAACGAAACTAAAATGTCTAGATGAATTCTCCCATAGTCTAAACTCAAAGCTTGTGGGTAAAATATGGTTTTTTTCATAATTCACTAACTCTACAAATCAAAATGGTGAAAATGAACTCTTTTTCACATATTTATGCATTTTTAGCACTATTTTTTATATAAAAATATATTTTCACTCCTCGTTTGGTTTATTTTGGAAAAAATTGGTTTCATTCGTCATTTTAACCTCGAGAAGTTTCATTTCAAATTTTTTAGTTGCAATTTGAGATTTATGTGGTGTTTTTATTATTTCAGCACCAACATTTTTCATGAATTTGAGATAAATAGTCCTACATTTGCATATAGTTATAGGTCTCTTCCCCTGTACTTTGAATTGTTTGCCATTTTTCTCCACTATTATGCCTTAGGATCAATCCCATCAATTTATGACATTAAGTTGTCCATATCTGTCGCAACGTCATAGCTGGTTCAGTATTTCCTATATATCATGGGTCTCCTTAGTTAGTACCTTACTTTCCAGTTGGAACCCATGCTAAGCTTTTCCAAATAGGCTTAAGAGCCCCATTTAATATGGCCATGACTTTGATTAAATAACTTGCATGACTCTATCTCATATTTTCCTTCCTAGTTACCTAAGGGGCTCCTATTTTTTATTTGATTTACATTTCCATTGGTTATAGTTGCTTACATTTTTGTGCATTATGTTATGTTGTAGTTTTATACTCTATTCTTGCAACCATTATATTTTCAAGTGTTCATATCCTTTGCATCAATTACTCTTGCACTACAAACCCTATCCCTAGAGGATACATACTTATGAGTGTCTACATATTGCACGACGACTTTTTTGCTTTGTTTTTTCATAGGTCTATATCATGAACTTAGAACATGTTTTCATGCCCTACGCCACTCATATACTCCACTATATTGTGGCATTATTTTATTATTTTTCAAGATTTCCAATATGAAAAAGACAAACAATTGAATATTTATAAAAATGAGGAGTGGGGAGAATTGAGATCTCTATGATTCATGTATCTATATGGAATCTATCAATGTGTGTCACCCTTGAACAAAGAATTTGTGGAATTGATTCTTCATAGTTTTGGTTTTACTATGGTGCATATTTTATGAATGTTATTTAATATGGTTCGTCTACTTCTTATGTGTGATGCTTTAGTGCATCTCTTAAGTGAATCAATGCTTAAGTGCATCCCTTCTGTGTATCATTTATAGTGTGTCATGCATGGTGTGTTGATTATGTGTGTCACTTAAGTGCACCACTTATGGCATGTGCGTCAATTTTTCTGCATTACTTATGTTTGCTGCTTAAGTGCATCAATGATGGTCATTTCTTATCATGGTGGATCTCTTAAGTGTGTCAATCATGGTCTGTGAGTGGGTCACTTATGTGTGTTTCTTATGTTGAATCACTTATACATGCTAGTTAAGTGTGTCACTTGTGGTGCATTGCTTCTATTTGTGCTTAAGTGCATTTTGTATGTGTTATTGTCACACTTGTTAATTGATTATGTGTGTTTGAGCCTTTTCCAAATCACGAGAAAATTGATTTCATACTTTCTATGTTAAAAAAATCATAAAGAGGTTTTCAACAAGCTATAGTGTGCCTTAATCAAAGTTCATTTGACTGAATAGCTATGGCCTTGGGAATTTGATGTGCCATCCAAATATTTAATTTACAATATAATAAAATTAATTATTAACCTATCATAAACAAATTGTAGTAGTAGGTTAATTGGTATGTCACTATGTTATCAAGTAATAGGTCATGAATTCAAATCCCACATTGAAAATGGGACATGCAATAATAAAAATGGGATGCATAGCATTGGATGAAAGGCACTATTTTGCATCCCAATTTGTGTTCAATGCACACAAACTGAGATATTAAGGCTAGTTGGGATGTAAAAATATAAGCAAATTGGGATGTTGAGGTTAGTTGGGACACATATTGAGATGTTAGGATGAAAGCCTTGAGGTGTTTCAGGTCACAAGGATGCAAATTGAGATGCAAGTTTAGATGTAAAGATAAAAATGTGATGCCAATATGAACACTAGAATGCAATTATGGACCCAATAGTGATTCAAAGACATATGCATAAAAATCATTGAGGATGGAGTGTGATGTAAAGTGGGATGCAATGTGACACAAGGTTTGATGCAAATACAACACAAAAAAAGAGAAGGCCACAAAATATATACAAATGAGTCATAGAAAAACAAAAAATAAGATTCCCTAAAATAGATCAATTTTTGAGACCTAACGATTGAAAAACAAAGTACACTACCTTAGGACACAAAGTGGGACACTATAGGATGGCATGCAATGCATGAGAAATCATTGGTAAAACCAAAGTCATAGACAAATTTATTACTTACAATGAAGATGGGGAACAACTAATTAAGCTTGAAAAAATATGGAATAAAAATAAGGAATATAACTCTAATAGAGAACAACTATTTAAACTCAAGAAAATTATAAAAGAAACTCCTAATAAATGTTTAAGTTCAATAAAGTGCACATATGAGATTTCCCTGTGTTTGATGGGTTCAAGTTAGTCTTCTCTAAAAGAGAGAAGAGACACCCAACAAACTAACCCTGATTAAAACCTCACATTCAAACAATCATGGTTAAGTTTCTACATAACTCACTTACAAAAAAAGTAACTTTTCCCATAGTGGATTCAACAAACCTACCTTGATTAAAAGCTCAAATTCAAACAATCATGGTTAAGTTTCTTCGTAACTCACCTACAAAAAGTAACTTTTCCAATAGTGGATTTTTTGAATAATTTCAGGATCTTCTACACATCACATCTCAGCTCCAAAAGCTATTTTAAGATATGATTTCTAGTGTTTCTTCCTCATGTGAAAAATACACATAAAAATCATAAGAAAAAGTTGCATTCCTAACCCTCATCCTTTATTGGAAAGTTGAGTGTGATTTGTGTGTGGGGATTCCTATATCAATTATTTCCTGACATGAAACATAAACATTGTTAGAGCATGTTCTTTACAATGAAAATGTTTCACACACTTCTCTTGATGTCCTTTATTGGAACGAATTATTGACCTCAAACTTTCCACATCATAGATACTATTATTCTATCATATCCTTTAATCTAAGTAGGAATAGCACCTTATCATTATTCCAATAATGGATGGAAACAATTCCACATAAAGGCTCATACATTCTATTGTTCTACCATATCCTTGCATCTAAGAAGGACCAATACCTTACCTTTTTTCTCACGAAGAAGCATGTTGCATCCTTCCTTCTTGTACCTCAACAAGAAGTAACAATTTTAGTGGCCTCAACACTATCCAATAATGTTCCCTACACAACAAGTTTCCATGTGTGTTGTGTTAAAGGGAATTCCAAGTAAATTAAAAAAAAAACACAATGGACAAATTCATTTAGAAATGTAAAGTTCCACTTTACACAACTTAATTTATCTTCACAAAATCAACCTTTAAGTGGACAAATTCATTTGAGGTATGGAAAAATTTACACGAAATCACCTTTTAGTTGTAAAACAAAGAGAAATTTGTGAAATGGATAGAATCTAAGGGAAACGCTTATTGTCAACCATGCCTCTAGCAATGCCAAAATCAATTGATAACATCTACAAGATGTATTATCAAGTATGTTCAAATTCCAAGATTTATCAAGTACGTTCAAATTCAAATTATCTAGTACGTTCAAATTCTTTGTCTTAAACCCCCACCCCAATCGAAGGTTTTTCAACATCCTTTGTTTAGTCTTAATTATGATGATTAGTGTTACTCTTCTATTAAAAAATTTCAAACGGGTGAGGTTATATGGTGAATACCATGTGTTTTTATCGTGGACATCTATGTTCAAACTTAATGTGTTTTTATTGTGGAGATTTATGTAAAAAGAGGTTTCTACCTTTTATATTGATTAAAAAAGTATTTACTTACCAAAAAACAAATTTTTTATTGACAATATTAATGTCTCTTTTTAGTGTGTTTTTTGTCTATTTCTCATGTTTACACAAATAATAATAATATTTCAGTTTTATGTTTATATTTTAATCTTTATTTTACATGTTTACAAGAATATTAATGCTTAGATATGCTTATCAATTACTTATCTACTGGGGTGGCAGGTGCGGGTGGGATACTCTTTGATCCCGGAGGAAATAAAGTTGCAGCCTTCTCTTGGGGACTAGGTAGCAAGACAAATAATGAGGCAGAATGGCTAGCTCTCATTTTCTCATTAGACATGGCCTCCAACTTCAACATTGACAATCTTAGAATCTACGGAGACTCCAGACATGTCATTCAAATTATGCGAAGAGGGTCTGCCCCACCTGGCTCAAAAGCCCATAGATACATACAAAGAATTAAATCCAACTCTCTTCTCTCAAAGGCCTCTTTTTTCCACATCCGTCGAGAGAACAATAGGCTTGCGGATTTAGCGGCTAATAAAGGAATCTTGCTTGAAATTGGGCACGTCAAGGATCTTACTGGAGCTTTGGGGTATCATTACATTCCCTAAGACTAAATGTTAAGAATTAACAAACTCATTGCAATTCTTAAGGTTGGGCCCATGGTCTCGAGGGTCCACCTTTTCCCTTGCTCAAACTTTGGTTATGCATCTTGCCCCTTCTCCGTAGCTTCGGCCACACGCCTCCCCGGTCATCCTACCACTTGTCACCTCGCTCCTAGCTGCGCTGTCAGCTCTCACGAGCCAATATTTACTCCCCCACCCGTCCCTTCTTCCTCTTCCTCCGCGATGGCTCGTCCTCCCCACTTATCCGATGCTCTGAGTCGCCTCTCCCTCCGCGAACTTGACTCCCCTTCTCCCCGTCGTCTGCTGTTGCCGGCGTGTAACATTGAAATAATGCAGAGTGTTTTGGCGGCCATAGCCACCCTGAGTAGAACTATGGTGGACATTAAACTTGCTGTTCGAAACACCTACGATGCTGTTTGCACCAGCATCAAACAAAATGCAGAGATGGCTTCGGATATTACTCACACGGTCTCCCAGCTTTCATGCCGGGATTCCATGATAGACGACCTGGAGATGAACTTGTTCGAGTTGATGGGGAAAGTGGACATGCTACAGGAAGACATGGCCGTTCTTACAGGGAAAACTCAGGGAAGTTGGGTGCACGAAACCCCCACGGTCAATTAGGAAATCAACCATGAAATGGTGGATGCAGCTTCTGCCCAGTTAAAGAATTATGGCTAGTTTACAGCATAGCCCAGGTTCCAAAATTTGGTATCTATTTTGTCAATGCATTTCTGCATAATCCTCAACAGACAATTTATCAAGGTTTACTCCAGCTTCATTTTGGATAGTTATAGAAAGACAAAACTCAGAGCTTGCAAAGCAATGTTGTTAGAAATCATAGTTACAGTCTTTCCAGACATTTCCTCCTCTGCTAGAAATCTTTTGAAAGCATGTAATGAATAGTTGTGCACAACTTTTATAAATACAATCTATTTCTCTGTTACTGTTAAAAAAAAAACATTACTTATCTAGATAGGAAATTTACTTTCAAGAAAAACGTAGTATGTAAGTTTAATTTATTTTATCAGTTTTTTCAGTTCACACCATCTATGCACACATCTCTCCCGAAGATCAACATATTCTTGGTTCATGACCCCAAGAGGGCCTTAAAAATTAATTAACTTAACACACATTAACCTCACTTGAGGACCAAAAACAATATTGTAGTTAACTTAGAGCATTGGGGATAGGCATCCAAATAATTCCCCTTTTCCCTTTACATCTGAGACATAGTTGTTGATCCAAGATCCTCCCCTAGTTCGACCTCCTCCCCAAGATCATCCCCTGGTTCGACCTCCTCCGCAAGGGAAAGTCTATGCATAGCAAAACTTGTCTTCCCAACCTGCCAACAATGGCAGGGTAGGCTATTGAAGGGCAAGAACCAAGGAAAAAATTAGCAATAGGGAAGGGGTGTTAAGCCTTCGAGCCCATCTCCTATAAGCAAATTTCTATAAACATGAAAAATCTGTAGTACATTCACAATTAGAAGCTTAAAAAACAAGCACATTTACTCATTATATCTTAGCACAACGAACAAAATTCTCTACAACTTCATAATTGAGAGGGCCTTTCCCTTGAATATTAGATCTCTATACTTAGGATGCAATTCCACAATTCACAATAAGCATGGTAAGCCAAATTTTGAAGCTGTTCTAGCCTAGGGTATAGATTTCTTGTCCTCACTTTCTTTACCCAAAGACGTAGGTGGCCATAGCCAATGAATACAACTAAGGTTTTTCTGGTATAGAAAAACCCAAAATAAATTACTAGTAGGTTTCCAAAGAGAAAACAATTGGACCATGAGACACTCTAAGCAACTAGACCTAGAGGCTAGTTGTCATGGGCATGCCTGGCGCCTGGCTCAATCAATTGTCCCAAGGGTCCATGCGAAACTTCCTGGTTCCTTTTTTGGGGAGTGACCATCCTATTAGGTATCCAATATACTACACCTAACTCTTAACACTTTACTCCTATTACACTTGTTTACATGGGTACATAAATCTTGTTTAACACGTATCCATATTTGCAATTAACCGAAACAAACATGCATGCCACAAAGAACAAGTAACACAAGTATAAAGGTGGCAGCCCAAAACTGGCTTGCCCTTAAGATTTTATATATATAACCGAAATCATATTACATCAAGATAGTGGGGGTGGTGCAACCTTCCCAACCACGAATCTCCCAGCTAGCAGCTCCAAAAGAAGAACCTACAAGACTATTGTGATTGTCGCAACTTCTTCTACCTGACTTTTGTTCTGCCAAAGATCTGTCCAAAAGTGCGTTCTCCCTTTGAGCTAAGTCCGCGCCCCTACGGCCTGCTCCTGCGGATGGGTAGCACTCTGCCTCAGCGTCACTTGGGTGTTCCTTTCCACTTAGTTCATTGTCCAAACTTGGATCCTCTTTCCAAACTCGCTTTCCCTACTTATATGCATCTGCGACCCAAGGGTGCGCCCAAGGAAAGCCTTGTGGAACCCCTTAGCCAATGTGCTAAGTGTTCCAACCTTTGGTTCATCCCCATGCTAACCTTGGCGTGATTTAGATTGATTCTTGCAACTCACGCCAATATCCTTGACATGTCACTTGGTCTCTCTTTCTGGTGTGCTCCCTCTTAACATGCTCCAACCCGACCCTTGCCGCACTTTCTGACGCATTGCTTCTTCCTTACTTGCCAAGATAAGGTGTCTGGGAATCCAAACTTCATTCCATGTGGACTTTATGGTGTGGGTATGTTCCCGTCCTTGTTTTTCTTCCACCACACTCCTCCTTGGTGTGTTTCCTAAACCCCATTCCCTTGGTCACTTGTTCCCCACATTTGTTTTTGCGCTCGCACAACACCTAATTCAAGTGTGTCCATGATTCCATCTTGGCATGCCCATGTGCGTCGTTCTCCCAAGTCATGATGGTGTATGCATGCCACTTGATCCCCTTGGACGAACTTCCAAGCAAGTATGAGCTTGGGTGGGTGAGGTGGCTAACTAGAGCCGTGACACTAGCCCTCTTAACCTATACACAATTTCACAATCACATGAATATTATCAACTACAAATTGATCTTGAACACTGTGGGATTCAAAATAAATATCTATCCCAGTCTTTAAGCATATTGCTAACCCAATATTAAGCCTAGGAACCCATAAACAAGAACCAAATACCACAACAAAAATTAACTAGGGAGATTGTGAAAGGCTTACCTTATAATGTTTAATTTTAGCACGAAAACTATATAAGATGACCCAACTACGATCAAATCCCTATATCCCATAATCATTCATGAGAAGAATCTTCACGAGTTCAACTTTTAGAGGAGAAAATAAATGCAATGTTTGAGGAGGCATAGCTCTTGCCTCCTTGTTTAGGATCTTTAGAATATGAATAAATAGGATCTCCTTCAACCCACTAATTTCACATGTTAAGATAGCCATCACATGTTAAGATATCCATAACCTTATAATATGAATAAATAGGATCTTCTCGAACACAGTTAATATATCCATCACTACACATTGTCGTTTCATATGTTTTTTTATGTTAATTGCAAGCACAACCAAATAGATACATGTCAAATCTATCTTCGAATAGTGATGGTTGTCCTTAATAGACTGGAAAAGACGAAGCATCAAGCAGTACATCAATATCAACCAGAGGTAGCAATGTTAGAAGAAAATTTAAAAAATGTATGGAATTATTTTTTCTCAAGGAGGTTCATGCTCTTATGACAATGATTCTACTGAAGGCAAAGTTCCATTGATGTGCATACATTATTTCAATAATTGGGAAGCAAACCCACTTCATGAAATAAACACGGATTTCAGTATTAATGGAAGAACATATCGAATTGCTCCAGGCTACTTTTCACCATGTAGGGCTCTTTACAATGAAAGGTGTGAAGGTTCTGTATAACAACGAAGTTGAAATAATGGATTATGTTGGCCCAACCTATAATTATGCACATTGGGGTAGACTAACAAGATATCTAACTAGTATGCGCATATATGGAGTTTGTAAAAATTATAATAAAATGAAAGAAAAAAATAAGGATAAAGGATATTCCATTTATATCGATGGAAGGCCCAAATCTTGTGAAAATATTGTTGGGTTTATAAATAGTACTCGTCCTGGAAACACAAATAAACTACCCAATTGTGTGTTTGTCGATTGTGAGGAAAACAGAATTGTGGTCACTGCAATAAATTTAATACCTGCGGGGAAGGAGTTGTTGGTCAAAGTATAATTTGAACTGGATATAGGAATCATGCAAGTATCCTTACACACTCATGTCCATTATTCGCTAAAAGGCATGCATACTGGATGTTCATTAGTTTTCATTATATATTCTTTATGTTGTAATGTTGATGAGCTTTCACCCAAATTTTGATATATGGTTAACATATCTTCATTTATGTTTTATGTTCAATGGGGGAAAGGCATCGGACATGCTCAAGTGAGATAATATATGGTGATTTATATTTTTTATTGCATTCCATATTGTTCAGTTGTATTCCAACGCAAAGTTAATTGTTACATAATTTATCGTTCTTACATGACATGATCATTTGTAGGCTCCTATGTCAACACCCAATCCTAAGGAGGATGACGCCGACATTTCAGTAGTTGGTGACCCTCTGGAATCTATTAGGAAAAAGCTTAAAAAAATAGTTGTCGAACTAGCAGAATTGATGGGCACTGAAGATACACCGAAAAACGATAAAGATGACAACACTTGATGGCTTGCATTCATAAGTACAACGTATTTTTTTTAAATCATATTTCATTTCTTCATTTAAAAAATACGTCATATTTTTTTAAATGAATCCAAGATCCTGACCCGGTGAATTCTATTTTCGCAGGAATTATTGAAACAAGAAGAACCCAGCGTACGTAGTATACATGCATCTATGTTTGCACCCTCTACTCCTGTTTCACATGGTTCTGGAGCCCCTTCTCCTAGTATTGTTAGGTCTGGACCTGATTCTACACCTAGTGTTTGCGGGGGGAATTCCATGGCACCATCTTTGGAAACGACCCCTGTTGCTTGGGTTTTCACCCAAGCATGTGCTAATGTGAACCTACTAACTTCGTAGTTGCAGTCTCGATTAAAGAAATAGAAACTAATGTAAAAACAAATATTAATCTAAGATGTGCAAGAAAAGTAAATCTACAGTAAACAGTAAAAAATCGAATGATCCATGTAAAACAAATTTTTATTTATGAAAAAATAGCTTTGCAAATAACTAATTACCTCAAAGGGTGAGGATGGTTGAGCTTGAGCAACTGCAATGGTGAGGTGCTCCAATGCTCCAATGATCTTTCTCTTCTCCAAATGCAAGTGGGAGGATTGGCCAAAAATGGTTTCCAAAGATGGATATAAGCTCAAATGATGGCTCAAGATCTTAGGGAAGAAATTGGCAGCATAAGGATAGGATGAGTGTGGATGAATAGTGAGGAGCCTCTATCACCTTTTTATAGCTTTTTGGTGATGGAGAATACAACTATGGTTTAAGGAAACCAATGGTATTGGTAAAAATGGTTTAGGTTTCTTTTTCCTCTTTTTTCCTTTTTTGAATATATTTTTGAGTTTTATTCCCTTTTAATTGTTTTGGGGAATTTTGGACCCTTTTTTAGGGTTTTTTTGTATTTTTTGAGGAAAAATAAATATTTTGAGGAGAAAAAGAAGGATTTTGGTTTTTTTGGTGACCTTTTGAAGGTTTTAGAGGCTATCATGGTAGGAAAAATGGACAAATGGGTCATGTGAATAGGGAAATGAGCTAATGAGCATGTTTTGGGTGTTAACAACCCCTGGTTCTAGTACTCTTGCACCTCAGTCATAAGAGGCCAAGATGATCCCCAAGATGTCAGTATTAGTCATCAAGAGAAATGGGAAATTACAGGTTTCTTTATAGATAGACCATGATTTGGTCCTGGTAAAGGTTCCAAAACTCCATGGTAATTAGATCCAATCCATTGGAATACTTAAATTTTATACAACAAATAGAATTTTTAGATTCATTGTATATATCTAATCGGAATATTTGGTTGCATGTAGGAAATAACGTGTTCTATGACAAGTTACATGAAAAGGTACTTTCTCTATTTGCACCAATGATTAGAACAAGTTATAAATATCAGAGCAATGACTTGAAGAAGGATTTGATGGAGCACATGGCCACATTGTTTGGTCTCGTATTCAATCAAAAGTTGGTGCCATCCATGGCATGGAAGTACTTGAAATCCATGTGGGACAATTACCACACTAATATCGGTCGATACCTTGGTTATAAGCATCCTAGATTAATTTCAGAATGGTATTGGGATCCATTAATAGAGGATGTTAAGGAGAAGAAGATGATAAAATAACGAAATTTTCCTCCAAGTGCAGTGGAAGCACCAAGGTAGATAAAGTAGTGTACCAAACAATGAATTTATAATTTGTATATTGCATTTGACCACAATTTTTAATCACATAAACACCTACATTACAATTCGTGTAGGTTCAAGGACACATCGAAGGCTACACAAGCGAGACTAGAGAAGCATGGCCAACACAAGCTTGGCCCATGGGGCTACGTTAAAGTGAAGGGAAGATATGTAAGTACGGAATTGTCGTTGCTGTAATTTCATTTGAGTTTCAAATGATTTCCTTACCTAAAGTGTTATGATACGGTATATTTAGTCCACGGAATGTGGCATCATTCCCATAGATGACGAGCTCAAACTTGCCTTCAAGGGAGGTTACAATTCCCTAGTTGAGCATAAAAAGGCCTGTACAACTAACACTTCTACTGTCAATGAGGAGGTATACAAGCTTAATGCATTATGATTGAATACTTAATTACAAAGTACAAATTGACAATGTTTGGTGATTCAACAACTTCAACTATTATTGGAGGAAACACAGGAATATTTATGTATTCCCCATGAGCCAATTATAGAGACGGAAGTTGGAACTGATCAACTAGAGGTTACTCCTTCTGCACCTACAGGTACCGTGAACTAGTTTAATTATAGAAATTGTTATTTCACTAGTTATTGCTTACTATAGATAAGTTGATAAAAAAATTGTTTGTTGAAATTGTAGATAGCATTGATCCTAGAATTAGAAAGCGCCCTCTAAGGAGACATCTCTTACAGTATCCAGATCAATACCTAGCACCACAAGAAACTAGTGGGGAAGATAATGAGGGAGTTGATTCGAATGACAGACTTGCAGAATTCATTAAAAGTAAAAAAAAACAAAAACAAAGAAGAAGTAGGACAATAAACATTGGCCATTGTGGATGGCATAGTGATTTTGTTGTATACAATATTGTATTATGTATTTTGTCATAATGTAATTTAATTTAACATTTCTAATTTAATGTTATTTGTATCTACATGTTGTGTTAACTAATGTTATGTGTGATTTAATTTGCAGTTTGTAATATAATGTTATTTGTATCTAAATTTTATGTTATCTAATGTTATGTGTGTAGTGTTTATGTTATTTGTATCTACATCTTATGTTACAATGTGTTATAGTAAATAGATTTGGCATGGGGAAATGAGAGTGATGTGAGGGGGGGGGAGGGGCCATAAGAGCTTCAACATTCACGTGGTTGGCCATGTTCAGTAGAGAATAGATTATTCTTGAAATAGAGATAAGCTCATACAAGTATTTTTCTTTTGGTCCTTTAGAATTATGATACATGTTGGTTTGCACACACACACACACACACATATAATTCAAATTTGATTTTTGTAGGTATTCACATGCAACATAAATGCAACTAACAACTATCATTGTTGTTGGTTTGACAATATATGCAGTTATAATTGGCATCATAAAGAATTACCATATGGTAATGTCCCTTTTTTATCTATTTACTTCGGATTTAACAATATTTCATTGGGGTTATATGTTGATTTTTTAGACATAAACTTAGCATTGAAACCTATGGGAATCACGAGATTAATTATTATATTGATCATATTTATTTGATTAAAAATTGACACATATTGGATTCAAATAATACTATAAGTTCACTACACTCTTAAGTTGATCAACTTTGTTCAATATTATTTTAACCCTTTTAAACATGCACCTATAGTGTATGAGACTCACACTTGGGTAATCACATATGTGTAAACACTAGGAGATGCTTTGTGTGGTCCACAATTGTTTCATTTTCATGTATGATTTTCTTAATGATGAGACAATACCTATCAACTACTAACCTAAAGTGATGGATCACCTTCCTAGAGCCCCTGTCATCTTAGCCTATATGTGGGACCTCACAACGATTTCTAGTGCTTAGGTGAATTCCTTTTAAACTCATTTTTTCCCTTTGGTATATGGTCCTTATCCATTTGTTTGACTCATATTGACCCCTCAACGATCCCATTAGAGACATAATAATCAAATTCTACTCATGTATATACCATGTAAGGGTGAATAGATAAAAATGGCACAAAGTGCGATACATATTTGAAGTTTTGAACCAAAATTGAAAATACATAATCACCAAAATTGTTTCCTATAATGGGATCTTATTCATAAATAGAACCCAATTCCCCCCTCCTAGAGTCTCTAGCCCTTGCCTCTACCTCAAATCTCAAAGTTGATCCTCCAAGGACATTAGTCGTCACCTTACACCTTTGATGAAACTTCCTAATCCAAGCATTAAAATAAGCTCGAAAAAGCTTCACGCATTTAATAAGTGATTTTGCTTACCTGAAGGGTACATTTAGAGGAGTTCAATCAACTTCAACTATCAGGAATCAACACCACCAACATCAAGGTACATAGAGACTTTGATGTACTTGATTAAATTCTAATCCATTAACCACATACATGATAGAATCCATTGGAAATGTTGTCATGCTTAATAAGTGATTTTTCTTGAATGAAAGCTACATTTAGAGGATTTCGATCAACTTCAACTATCACGCATCATCACCACCAAAATCAAGGTAAATAGAGAGTTTGATGTGCTTGACTAAATTCCAATCCCTTAACCTCATACATGATAGAATCCATTGAAGCGTTGTAATCCTGCAATCCCGAAAACTATTAAGTCTGTTAAATTCTGAATGGGATCTAAAATTCTATTTTTTACATATGAAGTCCAATCAGGTTCGAAACACTCTCAAACATCCTGTAACAATTCTAATTTTTTTTATAACTCCATACATAAACATTGCTTATTAGACTCTAACCCGGCATTAGAGTGGTGTGGGTTGAACGTCGTTACCATAGTTGTTTTGTCAGTAGCATAAATGGTAGAGGTCTCTTTTCCTACTCTAATCTGACGTGACATCCACTCTGCAAATGTTTATTTTTGGATGCTATACCGACATCAACTTTAATCTATGAATGTCTCTTTTCGAACATTAAACCAACAATACATGTACTCATCTAACGTCCCTTTTTAGAAATTATGTCAATGTGCACTTTACTCTATCAATGTATTTTTTCTAACGTTACTCTAACATCAATTCTCCATTGCAAACCTCACTTTTCAGACATTCAATTGACATTCAATCGACTCTTTAAACATCACATTTTGGACATTATATCGACGCGACATCTACTCCTATAACGTCGCTTTTTAGACATTATGTTGACGTGTACTTTGGTCTGACAATGTCACTTTTCCAACATTAATCCGACATCAAATATTCATTGCAAATGTCTCTTTCGGGAATTAAACTGATGTGCCAGTGACTCCTCAAAATTCGCATTTTGGACGTTATCCCGATGTGAACTTTACTATTTAAACGTCACTTTTTAGACATTTGTTGGGTGATTGACTGACATTCCCAACATTCCTTGAAGAGGGATGGAAATTCATCTTAGGAGTTGCTTAAGCGACACCTCTAGACATTTCTTAAGTGATGTTAAACCAACGATGTTCATCCGAAATTATTGTTAAATTTTCAGAATTTACTTCAATTTGATCTAGGATATTAACTGAGAGAACAACATGTATAGCAAATCTACAACATATCAATCATGGACACAATAATGCAAGCACACAAGCGACACAGAGTTTACTTGGGGAAAACCATAAAGGTGAAAAACCCCAATAACTTCCTCAGAGATAGATAGAGCAATGATACAACCAGAATACAAGAGATAGTCTTCTCCTAGCAGTAGAGCCTCCTCCTCCACAAGTGCGCCACTCTCCAAAGTGTGAGTGAGAGAATAGAATGTGTAAAATGAGAGAGACACACTCTCTATTTATACACTAACTTGACTTGAACTTTACTCAACTAGGTCAGCCTCAACTTAACCACTTAACATAATGCTGACTGGGCCGACCCCCACTAGGGTGGTCTAATAACCCTTTGACCCACATGACTTATACAGGGCCGACCCCAACACGGTGGTCTAATAACCCATCAAGTATAAGTTACGACACTTACAATATGAATGACGACACTTCCATATAGAGGAATAATAACATCTCTATAGGAATAGAATATACATATATGTGAAATACATTCTGAAGTTACATATACATCAACACTCCCTCTTAACTAGGAAGGTATTTCTCGACATAGGTCTTCTAGCACAATTCTTCTTCTCTGGATCATCGTCACTGGATAATCGTCATCTAGTCATCATCATCGTCACTGCTGCTGCTATCTAAATCAATCTCTGAATATACTCATCATAGGAAGTTCTACAGAGCCAGTCCTTTTTCATATTGGATGTAGGCCCACCACCTGCAGGTCTTCGTCATCACTGGCCATACTGTGGAATCCTCAGGACTTATTACATGCGTCACAAAACCTGGCTGCATCATCCCAGGCTATTACGAGCACACAGCTCTACCTGTCGGATCTCCCAGGAGCACATTACATGTGACCCATCACAAAACCTGGCTGAAGCATCCCAGGCTGTTACGAGCACACAACTCTACCTGTCGGATCTCCCAGTAGCACATTACATGTGATCTCACCACAAAACCTTGCTGAAGCATCCCAGGTTGTTACAAGCACACAGCTCTACCTGTTGGATCTCCCAGGAGCACATTACATGTGGTCCACCACAAAACCTGGCTGAAGCATCTGAGGCCTTTTTCATCCTGTCCAAATCTCCCAGGAGCAAATTACATGTGGTCATGGCAAAACCTGGCTGAAGCATCTGAGGCCTTTTTCATCCTGTCCAGATCTCCCAGGAGCAAATTACATGCCATACTACAAAACCTCGCAAGAGCATCTCAGGATGTTACGGGTACACAACTCCGACCTGAAGATCTCCCAGGGCACAAATTACATGTCCTCCCAGAGCAATGTCTCGAAAGAGCATCCCAGGCTGTTACGGGTACACAACTCCGACCTATAGGATCTCCCAGACATGCTCATCTGCACAACCTGATCCACGACCACAAAGTATCGCCCTGATACTCACCATACATCATCCTAATGTACACATGATCATCTTGATCATCATCACTGCATCGTCCTGATGCATGTCATCTGGAGAAGCTCGTCATCCACGATCATCCTGATCATACAATGCATCCAGTTGATGCATACCAAGTATCAACCTGATACATATCACCATACATAGTGTATCCACCTGATACATAGATACATGATCCACAAAATGTATCCATCAACATACATGATCTACCTGATCATATTTGATATATATCAACATACATGATCTACCTGATCATACAATGTATCCACCTGATACATATACAGATACATGGTCCAAACATCCAACATGATGCATATACAAAACATATAAATGATACAACTGATCATATCCAGCATCATCCTGATGCATATACTGAGCAGTAATTGGAGCATCGTCCTGATGCTCATCATCCAACGCTTACATCCACAGCCATGTGAAGGATCCTCCTTCCAACATGCTTGGAATGGCTTATGCAGATGTGTCCATCACTTCTTCCTCGAAGTGTCATCAATCTGAAGAACACCAAGCCTCTCCTTGAAGTACTCGAACTTCACCCTGGCTAGTGGCTTCGTCAGCACATCTGCAATCTGCTCGTCCGTCGCAGCTTCACAGCTCCTCTCTGCACCATATCCCTGATATAGTGATATTTGATCTCTATGTGTTTCGACCTATCATGAAACAATGGGTTCTTGGACAGTTTCACACAACTCTAATTATCACAAAAGATACCAGTAGCATCCAACGGGAGATCAAATAACTCAGACAGTAACTTCCGAAGCCATACTGCCTCACAACTACCTAAACAGGCTGCAACATACTCTACCTCAGCTGTACTCTGTGCTACGCAGGATTGCTTCCTACTGAACCAAGAGATCACACCTGATCCCATACTGAAGCAACATCCAGATGTGCTCTTCCTATCTGCAGCCCAATCTGAATCAACATAACCCTGCAGGTTAAACTTTTGATTCGCTTCATACTTGAGCCCATAATCCACTGTACCCTTCAGGTACCTCAGAACATGCTTTACAGCAACCAGGTGAACACTCCTCGGATTCGTCAGGAACTGGCTCAATGTGTTCACAGCAAATCAAATATCTGGTCTCGTGTTCGTCAGGTACATCAAGGACCCAATCATCTGACGATACATAGAGACATCAACCGGGTCAGATGAAGCATCACACAGAAGCTTCAGGTTCGATGCCATAGGTGTGGCCATGGCCTTGCAATCCATCATCCCGAATCTCTTCAGGATATCTTCTGTATACTTCCCTTGTCCAAGGAAGATTCCATCTACACTCTGCCACACTTCCATGCCAAAAACAAATAGTGCATCATCCCCAAGTTCTTCATCTCGAACTTGGCAGCAAGCTTCCGCTGCGTGTCAGGAATCAATCTATCCTCACCTATTATAAACAGGTCATCCACATACACTTCTTCTTCAACTACACCTTTCAAGAAGGCTGTCTTGAAATCCATCTGGTGTATTTTCAATTTCATCACTTTTATATTTCTCTATGCTGCCATCTGCAGCATGCTTGATCTGATAGATCCATATGAAAGTCATAACAAACTTCCCTTCAGGTCTTGGGACTACATCCCAAACATCATTCTTCAAGATCGACGGATCATGGCATTCTTCCCATATCCTGGGAACTTCAATATCTCCAATAGATAATTTTGTTGCTGAACAAATGTTGTAGTCCTTCTTTTGTAGGTGATGGTATACGATCTTTCCTACACAACAAGTTAAATTGCATGATTAGAAAACATCTCATAGTTTTCAAAACAAATTCTTACACATAAGGAAATATGTCATACAGTCATGCAATTATCTTAGCCAATGCTTCAATACAACATTTATCCATATTCCGTAACTTTCTAGATGCCTTCCAATCTCTACCAGAACATTGTTAAGAGTGTGCACAACTCCTAACATGTTAGCAAAGAGGTTTCATTCTAGATAAGTAGCAATGGAATGTTGTACAGTGCCATAGGCCACTTACCCATGTATATTAGTGGTATACTGTTCATCAATGCAACTATTATAATATGCATAATACACAACCTAATTCTAGGAACATAAGCATATACATCATTGAATAACATTATGTAAAAAATGACAATTCAAATACTTATCTTTGTTTGGTTGCTGGGTGGACTCCCTCTGAATATTTGCAACTCCATTCTGATGTGGATTGTGAGAAGTGGTCAACTCCCTCTGAATATCTGCATCCTTGCAGAAACTACTGAAGTGTGCTCCTTTGCTTTCTTGCAGGAACAACTGGAGTGTGCTCCCTCTTGATCTTTGCTTCCCGGATTACCTGTCCTTGAACTTACATCCATCCTTAATCACTATGCATGCTTATTAGTATCATCATTGTGTTATCCTTGAGGTCTCATACATAATCACACATTTGTTAGTATAATCTTAATACTATGAAAACACAATAATCATTCACAGATAATAAACATTAGTATTCAAGGTTTCAGGGAATTATTATTTTACTCATTCATATTCTTATTTGATCATAGGACTCTTCTGATTAGTTAAATCATCAAAGCATAAGCCCATGATTACTCCAACCTATACCTTCATGATTCTTCTGTTTAGTCATATCATCAACTATGGTAGGAAACATAATATGCATACAACCATCACTATTCAAACCTATGACTTCATGAATAATCATTATCAACAACACAACAGTATAAGATCCTAACACAAGGGGGGATTCTAGCTTGATATAGGAAAAACATACCTGGATTAGCATGCTAGCTAGTTATGTCTAACATACCCGCATAATGTCTTCTGGTTCTCTTCAGTGACTTGTGCTAGTAACCTGCATGTCTCATAAGTTATCCATTGTAGGACCAAGTTATACATACCTCGAAAGTAGATCTTCTATGAGATCCATGACAATGGATGAATCTTTGTCTTCATGTCACCATGATCATATGTAATTGAAGTAGAACATTATTTGTCTTTCTTGGTGTACCTTTTATGTTAGCGAACAACATAAACCTCATACAACATCACAATGCATTAGTACATTCATAAGTGTCAAAACCTTAATCAATGAATATATTCTATTAAGGTGATACGACAAGTCTAGTAATTAATCAAGATTGTACTGTAATGATATGAAGACAAACATATGATAAACTTAACCATGAAACATACCTGTAAGCCATCCTTGTCAAGATTGCTTGTAATCTTCTTATGGAAGGCCTTAGCCTCATCTCCCTCTGAGACAGGAACTTCTTCACTTAGGTGACCAATCCATCTTCTTCTAGGATTAACCCAATCCACTTGATTTGCAAGAACTGGACCTTGATGAGCTGATCAAGTTGGTATATTCAGAATTTGAAAACTGCAAAGTTTCACCCCTCGAAATTGCCTTTTAGATTTCTGGATTCACTAGGGAGGACCCTGAATTAGGGTTTGAGTTTCCCGGAGATTCACCCAACCAAAATATTTGATTCAATTCTCTAAGCTTCTATTTTCTGAGGAGCTTCCAGCCGTGGTCACAGATTTCCAAAATTCCAATTTTTGCAGAAGCCCTAATTTTCCATCTTTCCGATCAAAGTCCCGAACTGGGGTTTGATCAAGCCCGGCCTTTTGCCCAACCAAAAAATATGATCTTGGTATATAAATTTAAATTTTGATGAGTAGCATCCAGTCGTGGTATCCGATTACAAAAATTCCAACTTTCTTCGATGCCCTAAATTTCGGAAGCCATGAATGAAGGTGCTCAAAAATAATTATGTTTTGACAGAAATATGTACCTGATTGTTTCTGGTGTAACTCCGAACTTTTAGATCCACAGGGTCTGAATTTTTTTCCTGAGATAGCCCACCCTGTTAGCTTTCCATCCCGACAGGTCTGATCTCAATTGGATTCTCTGAGAGAGAGTTATGCCAAGTGTCGCAACGTGACCTGTTTATGGGATAATACAGGAGAGCGAACATGTATGGCATGGCACGTGTCATTGGTTCAACTTCAGCCTCTAAAACATTTCCTGAGATAGCCCGACCTATTATATTTCCATCCTGATAGTTCTGACCTCAATTGGATTCTCTGAGAGAGAGTTATGCCACGTGTCGCAACGTGACCTGTTTATGGGATAATACAGGAGAGCGAACGTGTACGGCGTTCCACGTGTCATTGGTTCAACTTCGGCCTCTGAAAAATTTTCCTGAGATATTAAAGTCTGTGTACTACCTATAAATTTTTACTAAATTTCATTTGGAGCTTCCTAGCCCAAGCTATGACCTTTTTCCCAAGGTCACCTGATTTTGACTCAAATCTGGAAGAGGCAGAAACCCTATATTGTACAGATCATAAATCACAGAGTACAACGAATTAGAGGCTCTCCTTTTGACACAAGGTACATGGGGATCTTATCTTTGACCTATAAATGTTTCATATATGAAACCTTCTCCAAAATGGATTTATAGCGAAAGTTCTACCATGACTGGTTTTTGCTATATCAAGCCCTAGCATCGTAAGTGCAACAAGTGTCATACATGCCATATCATGCCTTCTTTCAGGATAACTCTGATACCATGTTAAATTTTCAGAATTTAATTCAATTTGATCTAGGATTTTAACTGAGAGAACAACATGTACAACAAATCTACAACATATCAATCATGGACACAATAATGCAAGCACACAAGAGACACAGAGTTTACTTGGGGAAAACCATAAAGGTGAAAAACCCCAATAACTTCCTCAGAGATAGATAGAGAAATGATACAACCATAATACAAGAGATAGTCTTCTCCTAGCAGCAGAGCCTCCTCCTCCACAAGTGCGCCACTCTCCAAAGTGTGAGTGAGAGAATAGAATGTGTAAAATGAGAGAGACACACTCTCTATTTATACAGTAACTTGACTTGACCTTTACTCAACTAGGTCGGCCTCAACTTAACCACTTAACATAATGCTGACTGGGACAACCCCCACTAGGGTGGTCTAATAACCCTTTGACCCACATGACTTATATAGGGCCGACCCCAACAAGGTGGTCTAATAACCCATCAAGTATAAGTTACGACACTTACAATATGAATGACGACACTTCCGTATAGAGGAATAATAACATCTCTATAGGAATACAATATACATATATGTGAAATACATTCCGAAGTTACATATACATCAACAATTATAACAACGTCCTTACAAACACTTATATGACGTTAAATAGCATCGAACAAATGTCGGATTTCCCCCCCAAATGTGGTAGTGACATTATGAGGTTCTTCTTTAAAAGTTGTCCATATTTACTTGATGTTTCTAAATGCATAACTATCTACAGGAATTCGAAGAAAATCATCTTCACTTATGTTAAATGAATGGTAATCCATAATATGTGCTATATTTTGGCACCTAAATAGTCGTTGCAAACATGGAATTTGTTGGAATCTTATTAATACTAAGAGGGGGATGAATCAGTATTAGTGTGGTTATGAATAGTTTTTAACTTCTTATCTTATTTAAGCTTGAACTTAAATTATGCATCCACCATAAATATAAAAATTCAACATCACATATGCAAAACACAATACACACAGATTTTTACGTGGAAACCCAAACAGGAGAAAACCACGGAATGCTCTCTTATATTAAAAGATTTCATTCTAGGAAGAACCAAATTCCTAATTTATCCAACACCAACTGGAAGGAGGCAACAACCCCCTGGTTTTATAGGATGCGGCCTGAAGGAAGCACTGAATCCCTTATTTACCAGCTTCAATTGGAAGGAGGCACCGACCCCCTGCTCCTTGCCCTGCCTTGTCACCATAATATGAAAGAATAAGATATACTTTGATGTTCTTATGATCTGTGTATTGTTCTGATAATCAGTTGTTCACAACGTTGTATGCACCTTCAATAGAATTAGGTATTTCAATCACTAATCTGTAACACCAACTTCACTTGAACACATCAACAAGATATACTTGACTTTATACTTCACAAAATGTGTGTTGTTTCATCATATTCTGCAGTATGCACCCATGTTCTATATGTCGTTTTGTTTCTGTGCATGTGATATCAATGGCCGATAAGTGAAACCAACGTTTGAAATATTGTAGCATGACTATATCCAAGAGGAAGGGTGAATCCAGAGAAAAACTATGTGCACTAAAGAAGAAAATATTTCCCTCACGACAAGAATGAAGAAAGGAAAGAAACACTTCTTCCAAAAGAATTTCTCTCATCAAAAGAAGAAGGAGTTCAACAAAGGCTTTGACAAGTCAAAATCTAGATGCTACAATTTAGACAAGAAATGTCATTTCTCAAGAGAGTGCAAAGCAAAGCGGAAAGGAAAGTTTCATGCTTATACCGCCATAGAAGATGAAACCACTCAAAAGAATGCATCTAAAGAAAAGGAGACAAGAAGGGAGTATTACCTTGTCTCGTCCCTTTAGGGATCTGTCATCACAAGTGCAGACACATGGTTGATTGGCAGTGGTGCATTCAAACATATGATTGGTTACAAGAGTGCCATCACTAACCTAACAGAGAAAATGTTCACATGCATGGGAGAGTTGGGGGACAACTCAACGTATTCGATCCAAGGAGTTGGATCCACCTCATTCCAACTGAGCACCGGGAAATTTTACATGTGGAGGACATTCTATATGTTCCAGTCTTGAATAAGAACCTTCTTTCAGTTTCATTTCTTGAAGACAAAGGATTTCGATTTATCTTCATGGATAACAAATCACTTGTATGGTTGAAGAAAAAAAGCCTAGAATCTTCTGTTGTGATTGGAGTTTGAGAGGTAGGACTCTACAGGGTACCAAGGAAGTAAATTCAAGCTATGATTCACCACACTATCATTCCATGCGAGCTATGGCACTGAAAGCTTGGACACCTACACTACAAAGCACTACCAGGACTTCAAAACATGGTAAAAGGTATGCTCGTATTTGATTTTGAGCATGATAGTGTATGTAGAGGTTGTGCACTTGGGAAGAGTGTTAAGAAAAAAATTTCCAACAATACTACTAGATCTAAAGGGATTGTAGATTTAATACATTTTGATGTATGTGGTCCCATGTCATCCCCCTCCCTGAGTGGTTTCTTATATTATGGACTGCTCATAGATTATTTTTCTAGGAAGTCATGGATTTATTTCATGAAGGCTAAAAGTGAAACTCTTAGCAAATTTAAAGAGTTTAAAGCCCTAGTTGAAAATAAAAAATAAAAGCATATCTATGAATTAAGGTATGATAATGGAGGTGAATTTGATTCACATGCATTTAATGAGCTATGTAATGATGCAGGAATATGTAGACAGTTAACAGTACCATACAACCCTCAACAAAATTGGGTTTCCGAAAGGAAGAATAGAACCATATGTGAGGTTGAAAAATACATGATGCATGATCAAGATATGTCTACCTCATTATGAGAAGAAGTGACCAGTACAGCTGTGTACATCCAAAATAAAATCCTGCATGCCATTCTAGATGAGAAGACACCCAAGGAAGTGTTTACTGGTGAGAACCCATACATCTCACACTTGAGGATCTTTAGGATCCTAGTATACATTCATGTAACGAAAGAAAAGAGAACAAAGATGGATCCTTCTGGAAATAAAGGCACCTTTGTGGGTTATAGTGAGTCATCCAAATTATACCAAATATATTTACCTAGTGAGAGACACATTGAATTCAACCAAGATGTTACCTTCCATGAGGAAGCTGCTTTCAAAAGATAGAAAGAGATTTAATGTGATTCAGAGATAGAGGATCCAGAGTCTAATTCTCCACCTTTGGAGTTTGAGAGGGAGAAACTAGAATATACCTCAGATTCACTAGATCCTGAAGAAATAGTAGAACTGATTGAGAGGTCACTTGATGAACCTCCCACTAAAATAAGATTGTTTAGGTGCCGAGATATCTTACAAGATGTAGAGAAACATGGAGCACCAACGGGATTATCCAAGGAGCATAAGCAACCTGATAGATATTTGGGGTATGTTGCATTGATGAGTCATATCAGTGATTCAGAACCATCCTCATAAGAAGAAGCTGCAAAGAATCAAGTTTGGAAAGATGAAATGACAGGAGATTACAACTCTATAATGAAGAATGATGTTTGGGAGGTTGTTCCCAAACCTGATGGGAAGTCCATTGTGACTTCCAGATGGATTTAAAAGATAAAGCATGTTGCAGATGGTAGCATTGAGAAGTATAAAGCCAGATTCATTTCCAGAGGTTTATCTCAGAAAGAAGGCATAGATTATGAAGAGACATTTTACCCTATGGCAAGTTACACCACAATCCGAGAAATGATTTCACTTGCATCTGTTCTAGGATGGAAACTTCACCAGATGGATGTGAAGACATCCTTCGTCAATGGTGAGGTTAATGAAGAGGTTTGTATTTAGTATCCTGAATTATTTGTGGTGCATGGGAAGGAGTCCCATGTTTGCAAGCTAAATAAATCTCTATATGGGCTTAAGAAATACCCTAGGGCTTGGTACTCCAGAATTGATAGCTACCTTCAGAAACTGGGTTTCTGTAAGAGTGAAGCTGATCCAAATTTGTACTTCAAACTAGTGAAGAACCAACCATTGATATTGGTTTTGTATGTTGATGGTTTTTTTCTCACTGGAGAGGAACATCCGATTGCTTGGTGCAAGAGGGAGCTCACCTCGGAGTTCGAGATGAAATACTTAGGTCTGATGCATTACTTTATTGGCCTTGAGATCTGGAAAAGAAAAGATGATTTTTTTCTATCTCAAGGGAAGTACACTGTGGATATATTGTGTAGGTTTGGCATGATAGATTGCAAATCTATGACTACATTGATGGTTTCCAATTTGTGGAAACTTCATGATTCAGGATCTGGATCAGATCCAGTAGATCCTACTTTGTATAGCCATCTTATAGGCTCACTAATGTACTTGATACATTCAAGGCCTGATATATTTTATGTTGTGAACATTCTGAGTCAATTTATGTTTGATTCGAGACACAGACACTGGATAGCTGCTAAGAATATGCTTAGGCACCTTCAAGGTACAATTTCATATGGACTTAGATATGCCTCCAGTGGAGGAGTCATGTTACTTGGTTATACAAACTCACACTGGGGAGGAAGCATTGTAGACCATAAGAGTACATTCGGGTATTGTTATAGCATGGGATCATCTATGATATCTTGGTCCAGTAGGAATCAGGGCTCTGTATCCTAGAGCACTACAGAAGCATAATACATAGCTGCTAGTGTTTCCTGCCGAGAAGCAGTGTGGCTCAGAAAGCTACTTGCAAGGTTGTTTGGTGAAAATATTGAGCCTATAGTTATTAGGTGTGACAATTAGAGTTCCATCAAGCTTTCCAAAAACCTAGTGTTTCATGACAAGTCGAAGCACATTGAAATGAAGTATCAATTCATCTGATACATGTTCCAGAAAGGTACAGTGAAACTTCAATACATTGATACTAATGAGCAGTTTGCAGATGTGTTAACAAATCCTATGTTAGTGATAAAGTTCAGGTACTTATGAGACAAGCTTGGTATGGCAGAGAATTACTCCCTCATTGAGAGGGAGTGTTAAATGTACAAAATTAGGAGACATTCTCCAGACCAATCTTTTCCAACCAAGATTGATCCTCTCGTATAGAGGTTAACACTTTGATTTCCTTCTGTGTAAAGGTTATTCCTCTCATATAGATGTAATTGATCAAATTAATGATGTTGTAAAGTCTTGTTGGACAAGGATCCGGACTTGTGTGTCAAGTCATGATTCTCATGTGAACCTTCTATATAAAGGTATCCATGGGATGGACCTCCTGTATAGAGGTGGACCTTCCGTATAAAGATCATGCTTTACTTGTTAAAATCATTTAATGTTGTGTGATGTATTATTAACCATGATCACTAGATTGTTATTAAGTCTCCTTAGAAATTGATAACCTCTAAATTGAATTAATTTAGCATATGATCATTTGGTCCGGAATAATATACTATGATCACAACATCTGATAATTCTTCTTAGGATAATGTAATGTGATGGATAATTAAAGTTAGCACATATTGATGATGCAGTAAAAGAAAAAGAGATAAAGATAAATGCATGGAAAAAAAAGAGAATTTGAATTGATCAGGAGATGACTAAGTGAACTCGAATTGTCTAGATTTAGTTAAATCCACAATGTATGCCTTAATTAACTAAAGAAATCACGTTGGTCACTACAAGTAAATCAATCAACATGATTTCAGTTAATAATAGTTAACTAAGTGTTAAATAAGAAGGACTAGTTAACTAAAAGACGACACTTTAGTAAATAAAGGAGAACTCAAATTGATCACTACATTGATGTTATCAAGAAAGAATAAGTTAAAGAGAGTTAACTAAGTGACAACAAAGAAGATCTAGTTAACTAAGTGTTTTTGCATGACGACACTTATTCTAAACTAAAAAATGACACTTGATTTGTGACACTTGCATGATGACACTTAAGTTAGTCACCTAACTAAGTGGGAAAGATTTTAGTTAAGAGGCGAGTTCATCCTAAGAGACATTTCAGTTAGATTAATCACTGCATGAGAAGTGGGGTGCACTTCTTCATGCAATATTGATACATCCAGTTTGAGGGCGAGTTCATCCTGAAGTTAGAAGAAGCTGGTGCATTAGAAGAATGTATAAATATGTTATACGAGATTGATGAATTCAATGTGAAGAAAATTCTCTTCTCCATTAAAGTAAAGGCGCTTCTCTTTGTGCAGGTTATTGTTCTTGTTTTTTATTGATGTGCTGGGAACATTGGAAAACACATCTAATTGATCTCTCTTCTATATTGCTTATGTATCTTCACCAAGAGTGTTTTGGTGATCTCTTATCTTCTAAAAGCAATCTATTATGTTGTAAAAGAAAGCATTCTTTACTATCCATTATATTATACTAAGAAGAATTGGTGGGGTTATTTTTCTCATAGTTTTGAGGATTTTCCCCAGGGTATATCTTGTGTTGTGGGGTTATTTCATGTGATTGCATCCAAAAGAATTAAAGATAAAATCTCAACCAAATATTAATAATGTTGACACATCAAATTTGTTTTCACTTGTAGGTAGTTATCATCATATAAATACATAAATAAGATATCAAGTATGGGAAAAGAGAGATTCACAAACTAATGTGTGAGATGCAAAAGTATCTTCCTCCGACCTTTTTCAATTAACAGGAACACTACCTCATACACCTAGTGGAATAGATTGAAATATGCGGAACCATACACACAATGTAAATGTGGTTGGTGGAGAGGCACTTGAAAGCATTGAATTCCTTTGTTTGACAAATATCATGTCCAAAAGGCTCAATGGTTGAAGGCTGCATGCTATATCAATCGATTGTATATTTCAGTGAGTACATACCCCAAGTAGTGGGTGACATGGATGTGCAGCTCCTTTGGAATGAAAATTCCACCAACAAATTTAAAGGGGAGGTGTTGTTGGGGAAAGGTATATGGATAAAAGTGAAAGGTAAAAGCCTGTATTGTATTTAATATCTCCATATATTATTGTGGTAGATAGGTTCATAGCTTGGTTGGTTAACTAATTTTTTTTTGTCATTGTTCTAGGTAGCATAAAGTGGGATGCAATTCATTTAAACATTGCAAATAATCTCGATTGGATGAAGATATTAATAGAACGATTTAAACAAGTTTATGATTCCTTATCATGGAATAGGGTGGCAACGTTTATTAGAAAATATTATTTGGATAGTGATACAGATTTTACCCAACAGAAAGTTGATATAGCATATGGTGCAAAAGATAGAAATCTAAGCAATATCTAACTTTCATTTTTACAATTTAAATTCCATTGTATTTTTCCCCAAAGTATCTTATAAATATTGTTATTAATTCATGAAAATCCATTTATAATATGTTGAGCATGTAATTGAAACATCATAAGGATATGTGATGTAATGGAAAAAAATATTGCACCACATAGTTAGATAATAGGAGGAAAACATGTGATAGTGGGACAACTAAAATTTTCTAAGTTACTAATATTTTCCATAGGGGTGATAGACATCTGGTCACACTAGATTTGAGGTACTATGGATATTTGGAAGACATATTGGATATAGACTGTAAATCCTTCAATGTGGTTCTATTTAAGGTGAGGTAGTACAGATTGTTGTTGCAAGGTGATGAAAGGATGGTTATTGAACATGACAATGGATTTACCATGATTGATACTAATAAGTATGATCCAAATATAGATCCCTATGTAATTTCAAGTCTATGTGAGAAGGTAATTTTTACAGAGGTACTAGGTAGAGTAGGTTGGTCATTTGTTGTTATATTTTATCCAAGAGGACATCCCATAAAGTATACTTTTCCTAAAGAATTTGTTCATGATCAAGAATAAGAATATGTAGCTTGAGAAATGGAGGAAGAAGTTTACTTAGATGAAGGGGGGAATCAACTTGACAAAATATTCATTGCCTCACATCTCGATGATGATGACTATATCGATGATGACATAGAACTAAAATTTGTAGATTTTGTTTTGGACAATCCTTACAATGATTTTGAAGGGTTGGATACAAATTCTAATTTTCACGAATCAGATGTTGACTTGGACGAAGTTCAAGATCAATCTGATATGAAATTGTAACAAATCGTATTCAATGGATCTCTCCTTAACAATTATTGATGGAATAACTGTTGGAAATTTTAATATTCCTTGGAAGGTAATAATGTCTTTGTATTATGTCAGAAGATATCCACAATCTTATGTAAAAGAGTAATACATTATATCCCATATTCATTATGGTAAAATATACTCTTGATATTCATTATTATATAAAGAGATGTTATTATGGAGAATTATATTATCCCACATTTAATATGTAAGTAATTCCTCCTCATCTCTTGGTATATAATAGAGTTAAGGGAGTCTCTCACATTCATTCATTCGTGAATCATCCATTCATCCTTTGTGGATCACTCATCATGATCTTTCTATATTGTATTGGGGTTATTGGCATTGCTCTCTGTAAGCTTGAGGGAGATATTCTGGAGATAATAGAAGACTACCTTCCCATGGACGTAGCCCAATTGGGTGAACCACGTATATCTGGTGTACTCTTTTCTCTTGTTCTCTTTTTGTTCTTATTTATTGTGATATGTTATTGTTGCACAGATAGGTAAGCTAGTTTAGCTAGATCCATATCTCTGACAATAATTATAATGAATAGAAATTTGTGTTATTGTATATGTAAATGGAATCTAATGGATTATTATTCTCTATTATGTGTTGTTAATTCTATTTCATATATTTATTCTTTAATTTATCAATTTTGTAAAATAATTTGGTTATGGTTTTTTAACGCATAATCATGCTTATGAATTTATAAGGGTTTCTCTTATTATTGTTTTTCATGCAATTCCAATGATCATCATTTTTTTTGTATATTAAATCTAAATGTTGCTGTTATAGACCAATTTGTGGTTCAAACTAGGTTATCCAATTGGAAAATCAAGAAGAAATTTTGAATTGGAGTGCCTTGATGGCTAAGGGTAGTGTTCAGCATGTTGCAACTAATTAAACCAAGGGCTAAAGTTACTTTTCATAGGTAGGCTTCCTTGTCATGTCGCTAAAATTATCAACCACTACCTAAGATATAGCATGTTTAAGGTGATCCCTGTTATACTTATAATTGGTCACCTTTGACCCATGTGTTGAGCTAGGTCACTTACATTCCCTCATCTCAAGAATTACATATCATTCTGACATATTTCTCAATCCATTTGCATTGATCATTCAAATTTTGAAAGTGCAACTCAAGAGCATGGGAATCCAATTGTTTAGAAACATGTGAGCATCCTCGAAATGGAAAAATAAAATAAAATAAATGCATAATGCATGGGCCTCAAGGAGATAGTACAAAGCACATACACTTGTATAATGGATTCCTCTCCCCAACAACTAGAATCACCTTTCACTCATATAAATTGATGGTTCATGGTTGGAAAGGGACACCACACCTTTCTATTGGAGAAATAATTTGAGGTATGTTATCATTTGGACATAGTATTGTCTTCTTGAATGGAACTCTTTTGGTTCTGCAAGTCCAATATGATCTTAAGTAGGGTTTGAGTCATCCTTTGATTACTCTTCCATACTAAGATTATGATCTTTGGTACAAAAAGTGTGATAAGTGATCTAGGTTGGAGGAATCCAAGCTCAAGTTCGATGGTCATTGGAAATCGATGAAAATGAACACTTATGGTTTGTTCTGAATACTAAAATTGAATGGTCAAGTATAAGGTACAGTTGAATGTTAACTTGAGATGAGCTCATAATTTCTACTATGTTAAATTAATTTCACAACGTGGTTTTCAATTGTGTAATGGCTCCATCAGTCTACCTTCAATAGACAATAACCTATACCAATTTTCTATTCACCGTGGCTTGGGATGATTACTAGGTAAATAAGGATTCATTACCACAATAAGTGAAACCTTGGTGATTCTACATCAATACCCAAAAAATAATACTAGTCTTTTATTATCTTGCAAATTTTTGTAAGTGTTAACACCCAAAAAGTGCTCACTAGCTCATTTCCTTATTCACATGACCCATTTGTCCACTTTTTCACCATTTGAGCCTCTAAAGCCACCAAAAGGTCACCAAAAGACCTTAATACACCCCTTTTTCCACTCAAAATGAGTATTTTTCCTAAAAAAACATAAAAAACCCTCAAAAAGGGTCCAGAATTCCCAAAAATATTAAAAAGGGAATAAAAATATTCAAAATATTCAAAAAAGGAAAAAGGAGGGAAAAGGTACCTAAACCATGTTGGTCAGGTTTCCTCAAAACCATAATGGTATTCCCCTATTACTTCCACAGTTTTTGGCGACTCCGGTGGCTTAGAACTCGTAGATCTCAAATTTTGCTTTAGATCTTAGTTTTTGTTAGTATTAGTCAGTTTAATTCATAGATCTGCCACCCTAGACAACAGATCCATTGCTGTTCTAGATCTTGGCCCATTTTATTGCTATTAACAGCCCGAAATTTTCAATTTTCGGGTTCGTTTTTCGGCGTCCGTGTACGGCTTTTGCCTCGCGGCTTTTTGCCCAACAGTCGCACGGCTCATCACGACTGTGCGGCTCTTTTCCACACAGCTCACTGTGGCTTCGCGGCCAATTTGCGCGCTGCACATCGCGGCTTCGCGGACATTTTCTGCGATGCACATCGCGACTGTGTGATGAAATCCCGCGCTGCACATCGCGGCTGAAACCCGCGCTACCCATCACGACTGTGTGACAGAAACCCGCGCGGTCCATCGCAGCTGTTCTGTCAAAACCCGCGATGCAAATTTTTCCCATTCTGCCAATCCGTTTAAAAAATTAATTTTTTGCTGTATTTTCTGCCCAATTAGCACATTTTACAGTATTAAAATTCCTTCATTTTTTATAGCTAGAAATCTTTTTACTATTTATAATGCACCTTTAAAAAAGTCTTTTTAAAAATTTTCAGAAATTGAAAGAAGGATTTATTTGCATTTTATCTAGATAAAAAAATTTTACTGTTTACTTCCTTGATATTTTGCCCATAGCAAATTTTAAAAGAAATCTATTTATTTCTTGAAGAAGTCATATTATTTGCTTTCCTATTTCAAAATATCCTTTGTTTTTTGAATATTTTCTGCAAAGCATTTACATTTTCAATTTCAGTTTAAAATACCACACGTGCACCCACTCAAACACATAATTTAAACTGAGCCTTAAAATTTACCCTAACTTCAACCAACTTTTAACCCGACTTGGGGAGCACTTAAAATAACTTTGTAGCTAGGTAGTATTGAGGGGATAGGTGTTCCAATAAAACCCCTCAGTTATTACATTTGAGACATAGTTGTTGTCTATTAGGGAACCAAAATCTCCTAGTATTTTTTGGCACGGTCACAACCAGTTTATCAGAAGGCCTCTCCCCTAGGAGGGTTGAAGTCGCGAGGATGGTTCCGGAAGCCTGAGTGGAATACCGAAATCCATTCAGTAACCGAAGGCTACCATTCGCAGTTCTCGGGATATCCCTGTATGGGGGTATTGCGGTAAAAGGACCAAACGGCAGATTTACCTTTTCTGAACGTGTCATGAACGGAATATCCTAGTTGCCATTCTTTAGGATTAATTACCCGGTGTCCCTCCAGGTAGGGGGATATCTAGCCGTTGATTCAACACTCAATATTGTCTGACTTGGATTTCATCACCTTGCAGAGAATATCGTTTGTTGATTCACAATACTTTTAGTTAGGTGTTTGCATGATACAATCCACCTTTGGTCTAGCAGCACCTCTTTTTTCTAGAAGCTGTTTGACTGTTGGTATTCTGACCATTTTTGTTGCATCCCTCCACTTATTATAGCACAACTGCTATAATAAGTGCTTTTTGAGTTTGATTTTTTGGCTCGAGAGCCTTTATTTTCACTCCCCTTTTTGCACCCTTGGTTGCATTAAGGTTTCGAGTTTTTATACATTACCATCTTACACTAGAGATTTTTACACAAAAAACATTTTTCTCACCATTGAGAATTTTAGATGATCTCGTCGTCTTCAGGGCGAACCCCCAGAGTTCAGTCTACTAGGCTCTCCACGTCACCGACGTCGAGCCTTATCCCTTGACTCGACACATCATCGGTCAAACATACAGTCATCTGATTCTGACACGCCTCACTTCACATCTGATTCTGAGGCAGAATCCGAAAACCCTACTACGTTATTCCCAACCAACCTTATGGCTGGAACACAATTCGACCCACTTTTTACCAGCACCATAGGAGATACATCCACAAACCCTTCTACTGCGGTGCCATCCATGGCAACAACCACCCCCCTAGGTATGCCTAATATGGGGGACACTCCACCTTTAGGAATGCCCAACACAGGACCACCTCCTATTATGGGTATGCCAAACATAGGGGTCACACCCCCTCTCATTACCACAACCCAGATCCCAGGAATCCCTACTACTATTCCTAACCCCGGTGTAACCCATGTTGCACTTGGAAATGCTGTCCCATACCAAACCACAGCAGTTGGAGGACACATACCTTCAATACCTAGCATACCCTTAGGGGCTACTGGACCACTACATCATGCCACCATGAATAGTCATGTCCCAGTCATTACGCCACATCCATCTGCTAGTTTACCTTACATGGCGAGTCTGAACTTACCAGACTTAGCCAGACTAACCAACGATCCTATCAGACACGACCCTGCATGGCCTCACATTCCCACCAAACTCCCCTCCGACATCCCTAAGTTTGAGGGCAAGGCAGGTGAGGACCCCCAGAACCATATTATGTCCTTCCATCTATGGTGTTCCTCCAACTCCATAGTGGACGACTCTGTCCGCCTCCATTTGTTACAGCGCACCTTCACTGGCTCTGCAGCTAAGTGGTATATCGAGCAGCCCCATGGGACACATGCCACCTTTACCTCCCTTGCCTCAACATTCCTGCAGTTCTTCCAGTTACCTGTCCGCTATGATGCGGGAGTCAAGATCCTACTGTCTTGCAGACAAAACACAGCTACCCACATCACCGACCATATCCATGAGTGGCGCAAGCGCCGTAGCCTCTGCAAGATAAAACTAGGCGACCGTATATTTTTGGATTGGTTTCTCAAATCACTCCTACCCCTCATAGCCAAGGATGTAGCTTCTGAATGATCCCAGTCGGAAGAAGAAGCCATTCTAAAAGCCCAGCAGTTTGATCTGATCTATGCCCAGTGTGGCTACCTGTATACCATTTTACCTGACGCTCCCCGCGGTGATTCCTCCCAGACTGATGCGCCGGGGGCATCCCACGACGCCAATGGCATCATTGGAAAAGTTGCATCCCACAACCAACCATTTTCCATTATGCGCAATAATAACGACCCCGATCTTTCGCGGGCCACATCTCACTCTGGAGCTACAACTTCGTATGCTCCCATGGCCCACCCCCACCACACTCATGGACCCCCATGTCCACCACAGTGTTATGGTCATGCACCTTCATCCTATCCACCTCTGGTTGCACCCCCTACATATTACCATCAGCAGGCCACACATGCTCTTGTTCACTCACAAGCCCCAACGGCTTATTTCCCACCACAGGTAGTCCTTGCTGCACCACAACCTCCAATCGCTCAGATTTATCCTTCAAACAACAACAACGCGATCCCTGCCAACCAAAACCCTAATCGACCACCGAAACAGGGTAAGAACCCAAATTTACGAACAAACCACCCATGTTCCATATGCGGGGTATACGACCATTATACACACACTTGCCCCCATTTGGGGTGAGCATGCCAACTGTGGTCTGATGACGCCCAACGCCAAGGGCACGCAGCACAACCAACGCCACCTCCTCAACCACAACCCATGGTGCTGCAGAATCCTTTGCCCACACAAGGAATGGTGAACACTCCTCTGTTGGACCCTCCTCAAGGAACCACAACACCACAACAACAAATCACATATGTTGCACACATAAACCATCCAATGGATTCAAATACTCATAATCTCCTTATGATGTCATCGTCCGACATGAATCTCCAAACGCGTCGAAACCCATACGCTTTCATTGCACCTGCAAATGTTCTCCCTATGATTGAACAACCAGTTCAGAATGCACCTACATCGTTCATCTCCACAGTCAGACCCGGATTACACTCGAAATCACCTATTACTTCCACATTCCAATCCATTCCACCCCCGTCACCCGCGACCCACATCTCTGACCTTTGTACTCTTTCCCACAATACACAAACACCCAACAATCAATCACCCTTGTTACCCAAACCACAATTGGTACCTAGTCACATTGGTGTTACACCCACCCACACAATCCCCTTTCTATTCCCTCCCTTGGGAGTAGTAAGCGCCCCGGTTATGGCTACCCTCACCACATTGACACCTCCCATTCCCCCGCCAACACCAAATGTCGTCCTACAACCGGTGCAACCCATTGTCACTACTAGTCAACCACCTCCCGATGTCACTACCACTTCGTCATCTACGAATCCCCCTCCTCTTATCAAGCCCACTGGGGGCAGTGGCCCAAAACCATACACTGCTGTACCCCCTCCCAAGACATTTAAACCCCCCCTGGTGTTTCATGCTCCCCCCAAATGCTCGTTGTGTGATGAGTTAGGCCATCCGACTCATCAATGTCCATAATTACCTACATTACAGGAACACATGCAAATGCTTGACGACAACCCCAACATCCCGGTTGTTGAACTAGATCCAACCCCTAAACCTCGTGATAAATCATTGCGCACAAACCATCCTTGTGCAATATGCGGAATCTATGGCCATTATTCACATGACTGCCCTGATCTCCCAGATTACAGAGCAGCCTTGTACGAGATGAATAACATCGAACTCGAGATATCCCCTCTTCTCATTGAGGAAATTCATCCCCCACCATCTTCCTCCTCGGAAGAAATTAACACCATTTACACGATTTCCACTGGATAGCCCTCTTTCCGGTCGACCCCTTCCATTGATCCCTTTGACACACATGTTCAACCCTTTCAAATCAACGAGGAAACCACATTTCCACAACATGGGGGCAGGCCCAAAACCTTGCCTACTCATCATCATTGTGATTCTCGTCGGAGATACTGGGGGCATCCACCCCACAAAGGGAATCCCCCATCATCATATCATCACTTCAGTATGCCACCACATCCCACAGCCTCATGGTATAACACCCCGCCAGCAGTTGCTCAATGCCCTATTGATCTCTCTCTGAGACAACATCTGCACCACATTGACACCTCTGAGTTAGGGGCCATAATAGATTACCTCGACCCTGGGATAGGGGGCACGATCAATCATTTTGAACCTTCCCCATCATCTTTATCTCAACACCTCAATGAGCCCATCGTTCAAACCAACACGTATGTAATCCACAATCACAAACCCCATGCACATAGCATGGGGGCAGGTCATTAACCCTGTTGACTTCTTCACATGCATGATCTCAACCATTTTTTGAGGTCACATATCACTTGTATATTCGATTTGATTTGATACACCTAGTATTCGCCCCCCGCGGGTCATCATTTATCCCCACCACTGCATCCTTGGCTTGGTGGGCTCACCTTTATTTGTAGCCATTTTTTAACCTAGTTATTTGCTTTGACCATTCCGGAGTCCTTATGACCTCTGTTTTTCGCACCATTTGCATCATCGGATTCAGTTTTCCGTGCTCATGATGACGCTTGAGATCATTTCTCGCTCTCACCTCCAGTTTTTTCGGGCATTTTTCCCATGCCCCCTCATCGCCTCGGTTTGCATGCCACATCGGCCGTCATCCATTTTTGGTGAGTTTCATATCGCCGGATTCAGTTTTCCGTGCTCGTGATGACGCTTGAGATCATTTCTCGCTCTCACGCCCATATTTTTCGGGCACTTTTTCAAAATGCCCTCTCATCTCCCCAGTTTGTGTGCCACATTGGCCGTGGCCCCCTTTTGACAATCTTTATGTCACCGGATTCAGTTTTCCGCATTCATGATGATGCTTGAGACCTTTTCTCGCTCTCATCAATCCCTTTTTGTTCGGTATAATTTTATCCCTTTTTTGGGCCGAACAATCCCTTTTACGAAAAAGGCACTTAGGGAGTTTCTGTTAAGCTCTTTTCTGACTCCTAAAACAATGAAAAGATCGCCGAGCAACCTTGCTTCCTTTCATGCTCGCTAAACGTATCTGAAAGTGCGTCTACCTGGTATAAGTTTACCCCTTTTCCGGACCTTGTAGACTAATTACGAAAAAGGAATACTCTAGTCACATCGGCTAGAAGAGTTCTCCATTTGCATCATTTTATGCTTTTTCGGGCCTTAGAGACTAACTTACGAAAAAGAACACCAATGGAGTCCACTTACCGCTTTCAGACTCTCTAAACATGAAAGCGACCACGAGCAATCACCATCCTGGGCTCGTAAAACCAACAAGACAATACTCACAACCACTGCAGAGTCTTCTTATCGTTTTCAGACTCCTTAAAAATGAAAGCATCCATGAGCACGAACAGTCCTGGGCTCACAAAATCCACAGGACAGTACCATTTCAGAGCACACTTTTATCCCTTCTTCGAGCTCATTAAAACTATGAAGAAGGACCCAATGGTGCTTCTCGGCGCCACAACAGATCATGTCTCCTCATATGGTAGCCTCCCCATTTTGGTCGCCTTTGTTTAGAGTATTCTGTAGTTTGTCACCCTGAGAATCCCTTGACAGCACCCATCAGCTCGTCCCCTCAGTTAATAAATACCCTTCAATCCTTCAAATCTATGATCCCCACACCTACAAGTCAGTTCCCTACGCTGCCAGGTCAACCATGTCATCATGCTCTGAACAAAGGAAGTTTGAGTCTACCCATATATGACCCCAGTTACTTCCCATCCCCACAAGTATGTCAGTCCTACCATCAGTACTACCACACTTCAGTTCTACACCTCGCGCTCCTATCAAGGAAACATCATTGCCTTGTTAGTTGCTAGTCTCCCTCTGTCGACGACAACCAAATTTATTCCATAGGATAGACCTAGAGGTCGTCGACAGAGGGAGACTAGCAACTAACAAGGCAATGATGTTTCCTTGATAGGAGCGCGAGGTGTAGAACTGAAGTGTGGTAGTACTGATGGTAGGACTGACATACTTGTGGGGATGGGAAGTAACTGGGGTCATATATGGGTAGACTCAAACTTCCTTCGTTCAGAGCATGATGACATGGTTGACCTGGCAGCGTAGGGAACTGACTTGTAGGTGTGGGGATCATAGATTTGAAGGATTGAAGGGTATTTATTAACTGAGGGGACGAGCTGATGGGTGCTGTCAAGGGATTCTCAGGGTGACAAACTGCAGAATACTCTGAACAAAGGCGACCAAAATGGGGAGGCTACCATATGAGGAGACATGATCTGTTGTGGCGCCGAGAAGCACCATTGGGTCCTTCTTCGTAGTTTTAATGAGCTCGAAGAAGGGATAAAAGTGTGCTCTGAAATGGTACTGTCCTGTGGATTTTGTGAGCCCAGGACTGTTCGTGCTCATGGATGCTTTCATTTTTAAGGAGTCTGAAAACGATAAGAAGACTCTGCAGTGGTTGTGAGTATTGTCTTGTTGGTTTTACGAGCCCAGGATGGTGATTGCTCGTGGTCGCTTTCATGTTTAGAGAGTCTGAAAGCGGTAAGTGGACTCCATTGGTGTTCTTTTTCGTAAGTTAGTCTCCAAGGCCCGAAAAAGCATAAAATGATGCAAATGGAGAACTCTTCTAGCCGATGTGACTAGAGTATTCCTTTTTCGTAATTAGTCTACAAGGTCCGGAAAAGGGGTAAACTTATACCAGGTAGATGCACTTTCAGATACGTTTAGCGAGCATGAAAGGAAGCAAGGTTGCTCGGCGATCTTTTCATTGTTTTAGGAGTCAGAAAAGAGCTTAACAGAAACTCTAGACCATTATGACGTACCATCAGATTTTTTTATTTTTTTCAGGTCCCCCTTCTTGGGACTAATTGTTATGTATATGTCTTGATACGAGCATGGGTATGCCCGCCTCGTCCATTATCAGAGATTATTCCTCATTCATATTGAGGCCATGTAATATTGTTTTTGGTGGTGGGGAATACCATTATGGTTTTGAGGAAACCAATGGTATTGACCAACATGGTTTAAGTACCTTTTCCCTCCTTTTTCCTTTTTTGAATATTTTGAATATTTTTATTCCCTTTTTAATATTTTTGGGAATTCTGGACCCTTTTTGAGGGTTTTTTATGCTTTTTTAGGAAAAATGGGTGTATTAAGGTCTTTTGGTGACCTTTTGGTGGCTTTAGAGGATCAAATGGTGAAAAAGTGGACAAATGGGTCATGTGAATAAGGAAATGAGCTAGTGAGCACTTTTTGGGTGTTAACAGTAAGCATGCCAAATATGAACAAGAACACCACCTCATTAGTTGTAGTAGTCATGCCTAAGAAGAAAAGACATAAACTATGTCATGTGTTGAGTTTTAGTTTAGAAGAAAAAATGGAATGAGAAAAGAGAAGCCAAGGATAGACAAGGGAATTTCCATTAAAGTCCTAACACACTTCAAGATTAAATCAAATATTGACAACCAACCATATGTGGGTGATATTAATGCCCCTAAGCTAAATCAATGGTTTCAAGCAAAAACTATAAGTCTTTTTTAGTGGTCATGAAATTGGTGGAGATTAGAGTCTAGTTTCCTCATCTAAAATTAGAAGGTCATGATTGACATGGTGGGAAAGTTATGTGATTTGTCATGTGTTGTAGCAAGCACCAACAATGAGTGAATGTCAAAACTTTAATAATATCACAATTCATAGCTCTTTGTAATTGTATATGAGGAAGAATAAAACATACACTGGCACTTCTTCCAATTAAGAAAAGGATATAACGTTTAACAATATACCACTAAGTTTCAAAAATAAGTATCCATTTGGGTATATATCCCATCTATCATGATGTTGTCATTAAATACTTGGGAGACTTATTTGCTCATATTTAAAGACAAGTGATGTTTTTCAAGACAACATCTATTTACAAAACTTGTGCGTAAACAAACACATTTACAAAGGAGAAAATAAAGGTTCGTTCATTGGATAAAAGAATGTGCAAGTTGGAGAACATTGCAATTGAATGAGTTACCTACACCTTCACGAAAAGAGTTGTGTTATGGTGAAGAAAACCCCTATAAGGTATACATATACATATATATATTAATGCACATTATAGTCATTGAAAACCTTTCAATATCAAATGCTTTTCCCAAGGCACCCTAATGAACCATCACTTACAACCCCTAAGAAGTTTGAAATTTAGTGTCTTCCTCTTAAATTCAAATTCTATAAATAGTTGTTGTTTCAAAAATATGAATCTCATTCTTCCATTTAATTATACTCAACAAGAATCAACTTTGAAGACTTTTTCTTCTCCTTGAATTATCAGTGGATTTTGGATAGCTAGACAAGTACCTTCATTACTAAAAAAAAATGCTATGCCACATATATGGATAGATTTTGGAGGATTCGACTTATTTGAATCTAGATCCACTAAATGTCACTTAAGCGACACGACTTCCATGTTAATGCCAAGGTATCGATGTTTAATCTAATGTTGATACCATAGCATTAACGTGGAAGGCACGTCGCTTAAGTGTTTTTTAATGAATCTAGATTTAAAACAAAAAAACTAATATGCCTTTTGGACCCTAAATAAGGTTTTCATACATGACATAAGACTTAACAATTGTTGAGGGATAAATTGAAGGAATTAGACTCTGAATGAATTTTTTTTCTAATAAGCTATGTACAAAGCCTCAAACCAAAACATAGACACTTCAAAAGGGATATTAAGTCTCCAAGTGGGATATGGGCACAATTAGGAAGTTTTAAACTCTAAGGATGGTCTTGGGGTCATGACTATGGTTGAGGGAGGATAAAATTCCCTTGGTCTATATATGTATATCTAGGGATAACACATGCCCTATGGAGGTGATGTTTGATCTCTAAGTTGAATATGAGTGCTATTACAAGGTCTTATGCACTAAAAATGGACTTCGAGGCCATGAACATGATTGGGGGAGAAATATAGACCCTCAAGATCTAGGTGAAGCTTTAAGGGATTATGTCATGGCCCCACCCTTGGACCCAATGCAAGGAAGGGAACCTGATGCTATTCTATGGGAGTTTTCATAAAAACTCAGCCAATTCGTTAGATTTTAAAACCAAGAAATACATATGTGCAGATGTAAATCAATTAAACATGCGCAGCGGAATGAAAAACTCATCCACACACAAATTACATGAATGTTATCCAATTTAACACAGTCAACAAATTAACACATTTGCAGAAGTATATACTCAATAAAATACTCATCTTGATGCAATGTTGTCCCGAACAACTAGCTATGTCGCTGCAATGTTCCTCCCAACCATAGGTCTCTACTCAGCCTGTATTCTTTCAGCACTCAGAGACCACCCCTGAGCTGGGCATGATATCTACAAGGAAAAGGGGACTCTCAAGCTCAGCTCAGCCAAAGCAATGGATGACCAACTCAACCCCAGCATTCTCTTGCACACCAAACTCAGATATGGGCTCTAGAACACACTTTCCACAATGGAACTTAGGAACTAGATGGACAGGGGTTTTCCCAAAACGTAGGCACACCAAAAACGGATTTGCGGGAAAAGGAATCCAACCCCAGGGAAGAAAATCGATTTCCCCCACAGATGTATGAGCATACAGTGGGACAAAGTGGCTTCTAAAAACCCCAAAATCGTTTCTCTCTTTTCTCCACTGTTAGACACACAAAAACGCCCTTCCCCCGTTAGGAAAATGAAGGTAAACACAATAAAACCAGTGAGGAAAATTCCCAGGTAGCTCCAAACTTGTGAGAGGGCAAAGTGGGTTGATGGGTAATGGCTTGGGGAGCAATTCATGGCTCTTTTCTTGCCCAAGAATCCAACCACGAATTCCCATGTAGGGTGGCTTGCCCCTACCCGAATTTGGACCACCATACCTCCCATTCCCCAAGGCATTAACTACCTCAACCAACTCTTGGGAGAAAACAATGGTTGGGTACAAAAGTCAACATGGGTAGTTGAGGGTTTGATTGGTTCTCTCATTGACACTTGGCTTGGCCTGATTGGCTCCAAGGGTTTGAATGTCCTCCTCCCAATTCCTTGTAATATCATGCCCCCATCTCTTGTTGCATTGCATAGATAGTTGTGGGATTTTATATTAAAATGCATATTTACAATTCCCATGGTTCATTAGCACATGGGTAGCATAATATCAAATACTTGCCTCTTCTAGATCGAGCGTTCACTAGCGGGGCCTTGGCCTTGAGCTCCACGCTAGGAATCATACATAATATGCATACGTTATTTACATTATAGCCCAAAATATTACAAGGGTCAAAATGGGGGACATTACAGATTAAGGGTCATGATAAAAGACAAAAGCAATCAAGAATTCCCACTATAGGGGATCATTATCCTTCAAGTGGGATATAGATGACATTAAGAGTTTTTTCCATGATTTTTGGATGGTTATTAGGACCTTGACCATTTTTTGGTGAAAAAATACATGGAATTAAACCCTATAACACTGTGTTCCCATTAAACCCTAACCCTTACAACCCTTAACCACTACATTTCCTACCATTGGTAAGACACTTATCTACCTACCCTTTATAACCCTATAATTTAACACCCATAACCTCTATGATCTATATCCCCTAACTTTTATAATTTGAAACAAATAACCCCTATAAATTGTTTTATTATAACCTATAACCTAAATAACTACTATCACCTACCCTCCATAAACACTAGTATTCTAACCTTTAATTGATCATTACAATTCTTAGTTTCTATGACACCTAACCCTATGAGAATCCATCTAAATCCTACAATATGATATCCCTATAACCTTTAACCTCTATTACTCCAATCTTATACTCATTATAACTACTTACTTGCGTAAACACTACTTACTATCACACCTTACCCTTGATGGATGTGATCACTAAAACCCTTTTTGTAATAATATTTAACCTCAATATACTCACCAATATACCACTGAAGTGTACAACCTATAAACCCTATAATGTCTTGTAGGTTATGGAGCCTTATCTTCCTAATTCATAGATGTTGTTGTTTTCATCCATGTTGCACCCCAATTTTATATGATGTGCAAGTGGATTGTACACCTCATCCTAGTGGGTGGGTGTGGGGGGGCATCACCCCCCCATGGGGGTCCAAGGGGGACCATCTCCCCTAGCTTGGGGGTTCATGGGTGAATCCCTGAAAGAAATGTTTTGGGTTGTTTGTTGGCCAACAGTTTACGAGCCCATGGTATTAGGTAGGTCGTCGTATTTTCCCACGGTAATTCCCCTTTAAAAGGAAGATATTCTAATACGGTTGTGTAATGTATTGTAGCATTGAAAATATCTTTATGATTGTGTAAGCGATACTGAGAGAGAGTGAAGAGGAAGTTGTAGCGGATGTGCTGCAGGTTGTATCCCTTCATTTTGTTGGATGGTATAATAATAAGGACTGGTAATTTATGTGTGGACATATCCCATCTTGGGTGAACCACGTTATATTGGTGTCTCTCATGTAATGTGTTTTATGTGATTTATATTTGCATCTTGTTAATTGTTATTGCTCCGTGATCCTGTTTTTCTAACATGTCTAACCCTTAAAACTTCTATCACTTAACCACAACAACCCATATTCCTAACCGTAGACCTATTTCACCTAAGTCTAAATTCATAACCACATTAATATTATATCAAATCATTCTCATTCCATAAACTATATTACATATAAGGCAATTATATATATAACTCTAACCCTTGAGACTTATTATTTACAATACCTAACCCTTGTAACCATAATACTATCCCTTGCACCATATAATCCCTAGAACCCCTAATATTCAACCACAAACACATATAATCTCAACTTCAATAACCCTTAACTCCTAACTATTTCAACACATAAGTATCAATGCTCATATCTTCTGACCCGCAAATGAATAGGTATCTACAACCTTAGTACACATAATGAGTAACCAACAATCCCTATAACTTATACTAACCCTCAATCTCCATAAAAACTAACTTATCCCATATAAACCTTTCTTTTTATAGTCCTAGAACTTTAATCTCTAAATGATACAACCCCTAAATTTTACCCAATAATGCTAATAATCTCTACCATTTGACCCCTTACACCTATTTTTCATAACCTATATACTAGTACCTATAATTATTAACCCCTATGACTAGTAATACCAATAACATGTCATCCTAATTATAACACATTATATATCTATAACCCTTAAATCCTATATACCCTAACACTTATTACCCTATTTACCACCTCAATTACCATTATAATCCATATAAACATTAACACTTGATCCTTATACCCATTGACACCTATGCCCACTAAACATTATTTTCTAATCCTGATAAACCATAGAATATAACAACTAAGTCAGACAACCCCTACAACCTAACATGTATAATCCCTAACACATGACCCTTAACTTATAACACTTATATCCCCAAACTACTAACCCCTGCAACACCTAACTCCATCATTTTTCCTATCTACCCAAGTTCAACTGTTGCATTATTCCCACATGCCCAAACAAACTATATGATAATAAATTAGAGATGTTGAAATTCAGATGTTGCAACTATCAACGACTTAAGTGGTGTAACCAAATTTTTCACTCAAAATGGTCAACATGAGAATGACTATGAAGTATCATAAGAAATCCATATATCAGAAAACATTATTGTCTCGAAATCCCTAAATAACCATAAATTTCACACTGGTGTATCATCACGTATCCTCCACACTTAGTATTTCATTCTTTCATATGAGGGTCCAATGCCCATAAACCCTGAAAATGACCTTAATCAAACTATTGGGGTTTGTTCTCTTTGTGGACCAAATTAAATGTTCTCTTTGTCTCCATAATTTCTAAATTGCATCATGGAAAAATTTTCTAATAATGGAATCAAAGTGTTGGCCATGAAAAGTATTTGCAAGCATGGTATGTGTGATTGTGGGAATTATCTAAGCTACAAATGGTAGAATTTTTGACAATATATATGAGTTTTCACTATTGTTCTATTTGACATATTGAACCCCTAGTTTGTGAAGGGTTGCTAGGTGTTGGAAAAAATAGATTTGTTCTTTATGGGCTATATATAGTATGATTTTTCATGGTTAATAGAATAAAATGATTGTTCTTTCTCATGAAAAATATTATAAACCTATGCATGGTTCGGAAGATTGTGTACAACCGGATTTACAACACTACCTTTGGATTTATTTTTCTACCATACAAGTCTGCTATTGAAGTATACCATTAATCTTCAATTACAAGTCTATTTGAATTGGACATGCTTGATATATCTTCTAATAGTTGCATTGGTATGATAGAAAAATGATGTAGTTGAATGTGTTAAGGATTACGCATGTGCAAACTTGTTTGAAATTTTTAGGATATTTGAGTTTTATACCTTATCATAACTCATAATCCAAAACTAAAATACAGTACCCATATTTGAAATCGAAGAAAACGCGGTATTTTTCTATCCTTTACAAGCATGAAACATAGTCATTTATGATGTTTAGTGGGTTTTTATGATAGTAAAAGAGTGGAACATAAAATGAGTTTATGATCAAGAGTAATGGTTATAGTGATAATTGTATATTGGGGTTTCCTTATGTGATGGTTTTATATAGTCACGGGTTAGGATATATTGATTATGGATACATGTTGATGAATATATAGGTTGAAAATGTTTGCCAACATGGTCTTCTTCCAAACCTATTTATTTATTGTCCCCACCTAACTTTACATACATAATCCTTATAATTGATGCACAAAATTTTACATTAAACAAACACCCTCACCACATTATCTTTTGCATTGCATGCATGCATTTTTGAAGGAATTTAATATGGTCAAGTTTTTTTTGGCATTTCATTTCACCTCCATTGGTGTTCTAATGAACATTGACAATGTCAAAGTTGACAAGTCAAAAGTCAATGACCATTAAACCATATCAAATGGATTAATTATATCTACATCCTATGTTGGAATTGCGAAAGAGGTGCATCAAACCACCAACAATCATTAAACATGATCATACTTGAGATGAAGTTAGTGGAACATCATTAGACTTGCGATGACCATCAGGGCACCCAAAAAAAATTTAAATTTTAATCATTTACTTACTAAGTTCCGATAGTATGATCGATTTTATCTATATTGTTGGAATATTGTGTTGGATATTGACACCAAATGTAGTAGTGGTAGGAACTCCAGCTATCTCAAAAGTAACTTGTAATGGCATCCGGTCTTTTGGTCCCATTTTCAAGCAGGGATTCATTGGTAAAGGCTCTAGTGTTTTTATAACATATTGCTTTGTTTCCTGGTTATATTTGGGTTGAATCCTTGATTGGGAAATAGCATCAGGGGTATCTATGGAAACTATTGTCTATGTACTCTCTTTTCTTATCCTTATTTCATCTCATAAGATATCCAAAGGATCACAAGTATCCATTTGTTGAATAACATTGACCCGGGAGGGTTTTTAAATCGTTTCTTGTGAAGCACTAGTACCAAGAGTTCTAGGTACATGTTATGATGTTGCCACTAATAATATGTGAGAGAGTTTGGAAGGAGAGAAAAACAATGGAGTTTGAAAAGAAGTGATTTATCATTTTTTATCCAAACTAGACTCTAAGATTAGTTACTTGTCTCCCCTTGCTAAGTATGTCCTTGATGGCTAAATTATGACCTTCTTTTCTTGTAGTTACCCATGCTCACTATATTCCTCCCTTTTTCTCTTTTCTATTGTTGATGTTGTTCGTCCCTTGTCTAATATACATTCATTTCCTTAACTTTTCCCTATATCAGGTTTCTCCTTGTTAGTATCGACTGTTGAGAGTTTTGGTTGGACCTTGGAGAGGGATCCTTGTTGCACTTGGGGTCTGTTAGAAGGAATTGAAAATACATTAGGGATTTTTCCACCAAATATCCTATCATTTGATCAAATCATTCTATTGTTTGGGTTGGAGATGTGAAGGTGGATTGTAGATCTATTTTTTTAACTAGAGGGTCTCATGGATTCACACCCAATACCAATCATTTTCATCTCTATTCCACTTCAATAGGATTGGTAATGTATTGGACTCCTTTCCCTAATCCATATTCTCCTAAAAACCCCATAGTATGCATAATAGGTGTGGCTTTAGGGTAAAATGAAATATCTTGTGAAAGGGATGTGATGGCCTCATCAATCAGGACACCAGTCCCTGGTCCATCTCTCTCTATATATTGTTTCGTGAGACTTGTATCACCCATTGCTTGTGTTGAATCTTCCTTTTTACAACCATCACCTCGATCTTCCTTATCATCCTCATTGTCTTCATCATCATCATCATCCTACATATCATCATACAACTTGGAAAATTCTTCATCTTAGGATATACCTTGATATGGGGTATCTTTATCCTCCAATAATTTCATGATCCTCCACCATGCCCCCACCTTATGATTTCTAAATTTATCATACATGACCTCTTTTCTTCTTACTTATGTGAGGATAGTAAATTTTATCTCCTCTTTGGGCACTACAACACCTTTGGACCTATATAAAGTATAATATGCAAGTATATCAATTTTTTTAGGCTTTGGATATAGAAAAATGCGAGCTAGTGCTTCTATAGGATTAACATCTACCTCCAAAATGGACTCCACTTCCTACAAGTCTAAACCAAATAAAGTATACCTTGAATTCAAGCAATTTATATGTTTCATTGATGGTTTTGGTAAGGTTTTGTATCTTCTAGTGTCATAGGTCACTCTATGCCTAAGTTTGAAACCATTTTATAAAGTGATACAATCAATCTGCTTCACTCATATCTTTGAGTTCAAACATAAGGCCTGAAAACCTCTTGATTTTCTCTTGAATCAAGCATGTATTCTTAATATCCATCAATTGGTTCTATCCAATCCAAGTATGATTCCTTGGCAAAAACTAAGCCTTAAAGGTTTCCTTCATGTTTTCCCAATTGTTGATATTCACAACATTATTCCATGTTTCCAAGTCCTCCCCCTGGTTTATCCACAAGAGCTTCATGAACCCCTCCAAAACATTGTAGTAGAATTCATCGTAGTCTCATATAAATTTGCAATCATATATTCCAAATATTGATTAACGTCACAAAAGAAGTTACCAAGTAAGTTAGCATCACGAGTTCCATTTTATGGTTTTGGTTCCTTTAATTTGATTCTCATAGGAGCCGTCAAACCATTTCCATTGGATATAGTTTTCTTCAATAGGTTTATGGTGTCATTTTTGTTTTTGATCTACACAGAAATATATTTACACAAGTATTCCAACACTTCCAACCTATCATCAATATTTTTGGACAAAATTGTCTCATCAATATTTTTGGACAACTTTTTCGTATCTAAACACAAAATCATAGCCTCATGGAACTCCCTCAAAGTGCACCACAAGTTTGGTCAATGTGGCTCAACCTTTATAACAAAGATTCTATATTTTATCCATGATTGTAAAGAGAATCCAACCATTGCTCTATTGTCTTATCCAAAGACGAGACTCTAGCCTTCATCTTCTCAACCCTAGTGTGTTTACCGCCATCATTATCCTCACGATGTGAAACTACCTCAACATTGAAAAGAAACATTGACATTTTCCCAAACTTTGTCACTATTCCCAAATGATTGATTCCTCAAGTCTCCAAAACTTGCACTATGTCCACTTGAAACAACAATGACTTACCAATTTTATGTGGATCAATTCATACTTTATTCCTATTGCACTAATGAACTAAATCAACTTTGTATTTAATCCAACTCTTGTGACCACCTATTAGATGTTTTCACCAAAACCTATTGTTCCTTTCAAGTGATGGTGAGAAGCACTTGAAATATCTTTGAAACCAACTTTCCTATAGAAAGGAGGTAAAGAGAAACTCTCGTACCACCTATCATGTACCTATAGACTATGCCTAAAATTTTCCATTTTCATCACCCTAATTCATGTGGAAAGCCCTTTCCTTCGCTACACGAGTTTTACCAACATGCACCTACTATAACCAGACTACACATTTTCACTTAGGTTCTACCCGTAAAAACACCATAAGCTACAATTATTATATGTGCAACCAAGTTCTATTAAACTTAGACTCATGCAATCGTGGTATTAAGACATCCCACTAATACTTCTTAACCACTTAGCCAAATAAAGCATTGCAACGAATACTAATACCCATAAATTAAAGGAACCACAAAACATAAGTATGGGTGGAACCCAAGGTGGATTCCTTAATTTTAATTATGAAAATTGTTATAATGAAAAGAATCACACAAAGGATTCCAACCACTACTTGCAACTCATTTTACATAAGTAAAAATATATATAAGCCACACTTGCTTATTGCCACAACACTTGCACAATACAACCCCTAAAGCACGTGTGGGTCTGCCTCTTGCAAGACTCGTTCTTCAATTGTAGCAATCTTAGTCTAGATCTATCATGTGCTAGAAACGTTCCATGTCATGTAATTCATATGTACATATTTGCATAGATTCTACTAGCATTCAAGTCGTTTAGTGTTCCAAAATGCAAACTTAGCATTTCAAAAATCCTTATTCACTACTTGATTCAATGCCCATTATCAAATGCTTTTGCATAATTCTTGTGCCCTCTTTAAATAGGTTGGATATGCCCAATAATTTTTCTAAGTTGAGTCTTTCACTATGTCTAATGCCAAGTATAGCATGCAATACACTCCACTCAATGTGAAGCTAACTCCTCATAGTTATCCAAGGCTTGGAACATGCCCCTTCAGTCCACATTCTCACCAAAGCATGCATCATTGCACAAGTATTTTCAAATGTGAATGCACCCATTGGTTACAACCTTCCGACTTGAAAAATTCCCAAGGAATACTTTCCATTCCTTGCACTTCACATTCATGTCAATCCAATGTTCTTCTATCTTTGTGGGGCTCACCGAACCATTCTAGGCACTACGAATCATGTGCCAAAGTGTTGGTGCACACAAATCAAGCCATTATTTCCCAATGCATACATGAACCAAGAAACATTTGTGTCCTCTTTAAGAAATCACTCCACAACAACACTCATGTTATTTCGTGCTTGTCGAATCACTCCTGCTAGCTTATTTAGAACTTAGGTGTGCCTAGCCATTGTGCAAGACTGCCCAAGGCATGCTCGTATAGCCTTGCAACCTTCCATCACAACCAACTATGCTTTTCAATTATTTTCTCAACGAATAGGAAAGGATACTCATTTCTATCTCCAAGACAAAGGCCTTGTAATAAACCTCTAGAGATATTGCTTAATCGTATTCCTTACTCATTTCTAGAAAATGAAGTATAAATGTGATTAGGATTATTATCAAGTGCAAACATGAAAGGGAAATTTAATCTTTCCAATAATTGGAATGGTTATTTATAGAGCTAAAGAAATGATGTCAAACAATTATGGGAATTTTATTTTGGAATAACTATACATTATATATGAAATTTTTATCCTTCCACCATCTATAGCTAGTTGCTTAAAATGACCATCAAGAACTACTTACGAATAGGGAATTAAATTCCATGCTTTTATCTTGGCTATTATATATTGAATAAAATTTGCAAACTTTCCAAAATGATCCAAAAAGACTTATTTGTCCTAGTATCTAATTCACTAATGTCTTGCTTCGGGTATTATCTAGAAAAGACAAAATCACCCCACCCATTTTCCCCTTCTATGCTGGTGAGGAGTCTTTTTTGCACATTTTCTAAAGATCTTTCAAGGCCAAGGAAATTTGAATTTATGTTTGCAATGTTTAGATAAAAAAAAAATTTCCAACAACTTGGAGAGAAACATTTCTAGGAAACATATTCACTAGTCCCCTAGAGACATATTCTTTAGGACCCTAATTTTCAACATGCATGTAAATTTGCCAAGATTAAAACTCTTACATTTTCATAGAAAGAGTATAGTCAATTTGTGCACCAAAATCGTTCTATACATGTGTCACTATGTTATAGTGTCCATTCCTTAGTGGTCCTTAATAGTATCATGTAGATATAGAATCAAGTTGAGAAAGAAGCCTTAGATCTTTACCACTTATGAAGTTTTATTAGCCACTAGAGGGACACGGTGTACATAGTCAATTAGGTCACAAAGAGAGATTCATGAAGAGATGCTACTAAAGATTCAAAATAAACATGAATCAAGTAGGGAAGAAGGATAAAACCATGCTATAGAGTCCACATCCTCCTATGTCAATCCAAATTAAACATGGTAAATATTTCCATGCCATATAGAGATAACTGGCACTCAATCTCATCATCTTAGCAGTTGGGAAACTAGAGGAAGAGTGACAAAGTTTTCTCATGAAATTATGGAAGCATGGGAGGGACATACTTTTATGAAAATCGTAAGAGTCCTTCCTTATGTGTTTAGAAGTAATGTAATTTCTCTTTTCACCAATCCTCTCATCTCCATTGGATTATACCCCTCACTTTCCATGCAAAATTCATACATTATGTAGCCTTCATATTGTTGTCTCCATTTCCAATAACCAAACGATAAAATTAACCAGAAATTAGAACCGTGAAGAGGAAAATTGTAGACATTAAAGTGAAGATGATGGATATAGGTGAGCATAGAGGTTGCGCAAGATAGGAACTTTTACCCAGTATCTATTTATTGCTCATGGATGCTTGAGAAGCCATGAATTGATTTTACAGGAGGTTCTTTTAAAGCATACATCAGGTTAGACTCTTTATGCACACACTGAAGAGCATAGTAAGGGTTGGGTACTCTTAAGGGACTGTTGAGAAGAGAAAGAGTAGGATTTATTTGTGTTGCATGGGGTAGTGGAAGAGATTCCCATGGATGGGATGGTTGAATGAGATGTTTGTAGTGCTATGTGGTGAGAAAATTGGCTAAGCATGAAAGAAAATGGGTTGGATTGGGAGAGAGTTAAGTCTATAGGTGTTTTATTCTCCTTGGTTGCCTCATAGCTCAGTTTGGGGGTGGTATCTACAACCGATACCTACAGTTGGGTGGAAAATATCTATAACTAGTCACGCTTTAATATTATTCTTTTAAAAGATAATTATTCATTATTGTCTATGAATATGCAATGATTATATATGCTTCTTGTTATGAATATGTTTGTTTATGTGTGATATGTCAGTGAATATAGTTTTAATTTTGTCATATTTTATACTCATGCACTTGTACATGCATTACTTAGTTTATGTTGTCCATGGGAAGTTGATTCACGGGGAAGGTCGCAAATGATGGTTGCACAGCAACCAACTCCTTCATAAGGAGAAACATCCACGGTCGCTCATGTTCCCATGATGCGTAGTGAAACGGTTATCTTATCTACCAGGGCACGCATGTACGATTCTATTACATATAAATAATATAATGGAGGTAATGTTGTTACACCAAAATGTCGTCACCCTTGTGCAAGTGTCGCAAGTGTGCAAGTGTTGCAAGTGTCGTCATCATGACCTAGTGTCGTCACCATGACCGTTGCAAGTATCGTCATTATGACCAAGTGTCGTCATCATGACCATTGTGATAAAGTCATCATCTTGACCATTGTGTAAACTCTTTGATCTCACCCTAACCTCATTTTGGGATAAAACACATCCAACTGAAAGATTTCCCTGCCTAGTTGACCTCTTTGAGTAGGTTGTCGCACTTCTCCTTCATCTAGGGTGCGACATCGCAGTTCTTGGTCAGCTAGGGTGAGACACTGTCGCACTTTGTCTTCCTATAGAGTGCGATGACCCCTCGTTGTCGCTCTATGTCCTCTACCAGGGTGCGATGAGGTTAGTTAAAGGATATTTTGGGGAGTCTCGAGGTCTTTCTAGAAGTTTGTTGAGGTGGAGGCCTATCCCTAGGCTCTAGGTGAGGTGGCATTTCGGTTCCTAACCTTATGGGAAGATCCCTTAACCATCTCCCCCTAATCCTCAACCTATCATATATATTTAGCCCTATATAAACACCCACTCTCTCCATGGGAGTGGGGAAGGTCTATGGTATCCTTATGCTGATATAATCCATATTGGTGTTTGGTAAGCTTGTACCACCTTGGAGGCTTGGCTTGGACATGTTGGATGGAGGATGCAACGTTGAGGCTTTGGTTGTAGCTTCATCCTTTCAATGTAATTCCCACTTTTATACAGTTAATATAATCTCTTTCCATAAACTGTTGTCTCATTGATGATGATGTTTAGAGTTTTCTTCCTTAACTGTTAACTTAGATCAATCATATGAAATGTATGCTTTCACTATTTGTTAGTATCTATATGTTCAATAGGGTCTTGCAGCTGGAGATCTGACGACGCTGGAGCATTGGATCAACAAAGAGCAAGGGGATCTGCAAATCTAAGGTAAGCTATCTATCCACTAGTTTGCACTTCGATTGATCTAGGAAAGTAGATCTATATTCTATTTGATTTGTTCTAGACTTGCATTAAGCTAGGGAGATCATGCCTTAGATCTGTCTTTGGTAGATTGTTCGTTAACAAATTTGGCAACCATACTGGGGAATGAACATAGTTTTAGTTTTCAATTTGAATTCCATTTTCAGTTGATTTATTTTTTCAACCATCTAAATTGCCTCCTAAGTCTCTTTCACCATCAGATATTCACTTTGAAGAGTCTAATTACCTTCCTTTGAGTTTGTACTCCTCATTTTCAGACCATTTCATTACTCAGTGTCTGGAGGATTGGTTCATTTTTGAACTTAGATCTCGCTTGTCGCACCTGGTCAATGTACTCAGAGCGACACTGTGTCTTTTTTTATCTTTGTTCTTTGTCTGTTGGCTTCTCGTTGCAACCCTTCCATTGGTATACTGCGACACCGTCGCACTTCCTGCACTAGTGAACTACGACGTTGCACTTTGTACAAGCACAGACTACGCCGGCCTGTCATGTTTTCCATACAGGCACCCCTTATCCATTTCTGATTTGAGTTTCGGTTTGTGTATAGACTCCTCTGCACTGTACCTTCTAGGCAAAGACCCTTTTGTCCAGCAGTGTTTTGTTTGGCTTGTTTGTATTGGTTTTTGGGTCTTTTGAGATTTGGATTCATGTTTGGCCCTTTGAGTCAAAACTAATGTTTTGCTTGCATTTTTAAGCGAAATGGATTCTATTTTTGAAAAAAAATCCCCCTCATGGCCAGGGGGGGCCATGAATCGTGCATCCTACAATTGTTTTGACCCATCTCAAGGTTTTGAGATCATTTTTGGCTTGGCGTGATTGGCTTGTTTTAAAGACTTGAAGAGTGTGGGATATCCATGTCTGTTTGAGCCTCTTTTTCTTGGGTTTTTCATCTTGTTTCCTTTACATACTAAGCTATCTAATGATTATTGGAAAAGATTGATTCTTTGTCTCCACTTTAGTTCAAAGAAAAGCTTGATTTTGTCACTCTTTTGCTATATTCACAAACTTGGAAAACATAAATATTCTTCTTACTTTATTTTTGATCATTTGATATTCTTGGTCTTACCATCATAAGAAGAAGAAAGGCTTGTTTCAGATTTGTGTGTATTGGAGTTAGATAATATTGTTAAGTGTTTATCTTTGTATTACATTTGATTGGAAACGTTTATGGAATCTTTCTTTCCGTAGCTTAGATGTGTCTTTTTCAAGTGTAAAAAGATAGGAAATGAGTTATAATTATTGAATTTGGTAGATTTTGAGCCTTTCTTGAGTGTCTTTGAGTTGTTTGGGTGCTTGCCATTTTTCTTTAGGAATTTCTGAACGATTAGAGTGTTGTAGATATTCTCTCACTTTCTGTATATAGATATGAAAAGCGTTTAGTTATCAAATTCCATTTTTTGGTACATGCATTTGAAAATTGAAAGTGCTTTATTATTTTGTCTTATACATTGTTAAGATTAGTTGCATCTTTCATTTTCTTTGTGCTTTTTAGCTGATTATTGCATAAAGTTAGAGTTATTACACTCTGGGAAGGAATTCTTCTTTTCGCTACTACTTAAGTACTTTTGGTTTGAAAGAAAGAAAAAGCTCTCCTTACCTTAAGTAGTTTTCATTGAAAAGGAAAGAAAAATGTGCATTGTCATGTAGTTGAGGATTGCATTATGTTTACATTTATGTACTCACCTCATGCATCCACCTAACCGTACAAGATAAAATTAATGCTAGCTTAGGTTAAAATCATTTAGTAACTGTGTGTAAGTTAGAGACGTGTTCTGGCGTCGTTAAGCGTGGCAGCTATCATTATTTTCCAGCACTGTATCTCGGGGGTATTGTAGTCTTCCACTTGCTTATCGATATATCGAGCTCCTTCACGTACCCACCAAGTACCATAATCCGTACTTGGCATATATCGAAGGGTGTATCACGTACTCGGTAGTATATCGAAAGGTCTCTTGCCGAACAGTTGTGCATTAGACAGCACCACTATGGATTTGAGCTCCCACGTACCTTGCGTATATCGGGGGACACCATTAGGATTCCTGAAACCAACTGAGTTAACCATTTGGCCATCTTGGTGAAGCAATACACCAAGAACAACACTCGGGGAGATTAGCATGCACGTACTGTCCAGGTAATCGGGTATGCAGGAAAGGGTATGGTCCCAATCCTCCTTGTCGCGTCATATTGTTGGACCCTGCAGTATATAGCAGTTTGCGATGCCTTGATAATCCTGTGAGGTTCCAGACTTTGGATCCACTCCTATTCACACAGTTTGCTTGTTGCTTTTAGACTTGAGTAATGTTTGACTTGTGTGGTACTTTAGAGTATCTTAGGAAGTTCAGATATGGAAGATTCTTCTAGGCCTACCAACCAAGAGGCCCCTTTCTAGGGTATGCCATTTTTTTATTCCCCCTTGTGGAACTGTTGGTCCTCCCTTTATGGCTACGTTGAGTCTTCCTGGATTGATGATAGGATTACCAGTATGGTTATTCTCCAATCTAGTTACACCAAGTGCGCCAATTGTGTCGAACCTAGGTCCTTCATCACATGAGCATCAATCTCATGGTGACCATTCTCCTTCTTCGTTGAAAGCCGAATCGGCTTCCGTCTCTTCTTCTTCTCCTAATGAAAACTCTAATGTTAGTAAGGAGGCAGGTGAGAAGAAGAAGAAGAAAAGGAATATTAAGAAGAAGAAGGATAAGAAAGAGACCAAGCACCAACCATATTCCTTTGATGGCACTCATTCTATGAGAACACCTCATAATCCCAAGTTCCCTTGCAAACTTTGCAAGGGTGATCACCTTCTCAAGGATTGTCCCAGTCTTTCCCGTGTGTCAGAAGTGTGGTCTAAAAACCCCAAATCGCTTGTATTTCCAACCTCTGACCATCATGTTGATGATACTCCCTCGACTAGTGACCCATTGTTGAAGGGTCGAAAGGGTAAAGTCCTGTACCCCTGTTTGATATGCAAGGGTATGTGCCGTACTTTCCTTTGTCCAAACATGGATGAAGATTCATGGTGGTTGGAAGATATTACTATCTCTCAACAGGTGCTTCCAACAAGTGATAGTAAGTTGTCCCTCGACCCCCCGTTGGTTAACCAAGTGATCGATTCAGTTTCATCTGTAATTGATCCCACTCTTCCTTCCAAGAGTGAAGTGATCAAGTCGCTGTCAGCTCCACTCGATCCTGCTCTTCCATTGGAGAAAGTCCAGATTGAAGTAGTCACCATGACACAATCTTCGTCTCATTCTTATCTTCTAAGTGAGAGTGATTTGGAAACAGGTGATGTTTTCCTAGTTTGTTTAGAATTTCCTAGGAAAGGGGAAACCCTGTCCATTCCTACAGGACCCCCCCCAAGTACTGAGGTCATTTCCTTTGATTGGAATGGTCTAACAGAATCTCGTCTTCCTTCAAGTATTCCTTTTCAAATATCTGTAGGAATTTCCGATAAAGAAATCTTTCGTACGATAGTTGATGAGGGAGCTTCTGTTAGTATTTTATCCTCAACTGCTTGGCAAGCTATAGGTTCCCCTCAGCCTATGCCAGTAACTGACCAGATTTTGGCTTTTAATGAAGGCCTACCATACCTTTAGGGATTCTCCCACAGTTACTTGTCACGTTGAGAGGTAAAATTGTTTATATCGATGTCATGGTTGTCCAAGGTCCTTTAGATTTCAATCTTCTCCTTGGACGTGATTATGTCTATGCTATGAAAGCTGTAGTGTCCACGCTCTTTCGAGTGATGTATTTTCCTCATCATGGGAATATTGTGACCATTGATCGGCTTTCCTTTGTGACACCCACTCATCATATGACTCCTAGTCATCAGACTTCCCTAAATGTTCCGCATGTTTTAGTGGTTTCTTCCCCCTGAGGATGGGGGGTATGAGCACGGTTTATGTTATATTTCAAGCTCATTAAAAAATGAGACCGAACAATCTAGCATAGTTTACCTTTGGTTTCAAGCTTGCATAAAAATGAAACCAATCCACTCGAGCATAGTTTTATTCCATTTCAAGCTCGTTAAAAATTAAGATGGGTCCCCTCAAGCATAGTTATAGTCTATTTCAAGCTTGTGTAAAAATGAAATAGATCTCCCTCCCATCAGTTCGAGTCTCTCGCTAGAGTTAGAACTTGAACCTTCATTTCATCTGCTTCTCATTTCCCCCCCTTGGTGAACATTTTCATATTAGTAGCCAGGTTAGTAGTTGGGTTAGGAGCAGCATTTTCAGACGAAATGAAGCTTGGTGGGCATGCCACATGTCGTACCGTCAATGATCATGTTGAGGGAACACTACCATGTCAAGCTGCTAGCAATCATGCTGGGGGCATTTACCAACCTCTGGGAATCATGTTGGGAAGGAACCCATCAATGGGCCTTAATCGTGAGCAGAGTTTACCTTTGGCTTCAAGATCATTAAAAAATGAAACCAATAGTTTGAGCATAGATTAGTCTTTGGTTTCAAGCTTGCATAAAAATGAGACCAGCTTCATGAGCATAGTTCCCTTTCTGTGTCAAGCTCTTTAAAAAATGAAACAGGTCTTTTGAGCAAAGTTCTATTCCCTTGTCAAGCTCGTTAAAAAATAAAACCTATAATTTCCCTTTGGAGTGGAGTCTCCTTGTAGACTTAGTACCGGAACATTCTTTTCACCCGCCTATGCCTTAGGTGAATGAAATGAAGCTTGGGGGGCATGTCTTCAACCTCTGGAAGTTATGTTGAAGTCAACTCGATCGCCTCTCCACACCATGTTGGAGATAAGTCACTTACTTCTAGAAATCATGCTGGGGGCATGTACCAATCTCTAGATTTCATGACGGGAAGAAGTTCACCATTGGGAATATTTTCAAGCATACTTTCCTTGTTTAGGTTTCGAGCTCATTAAACCATGAAAATTATCCCAAGCATAGTTCATTTTCTATTATAAGCTCGTTAAAAAATGAAGTATACATCATGAGAATTCTTCCAAACTATCTTTGAGCTCGTTAAAAATAGTAAGATGGTGTTGAACTTACTTTTAACTTTTTCGTGCTCTCGTTAAAACATGAAAAGTAGTTTAAGCTTACTTTTCACTTTTTTCGTGCTCTGGTCGAAACATGAAAAGTGGTTTGAGATTACTTTTTACTTTTTCATGCTCTCGTTCAAATATGAAAAAGATTCTTAGTGATTTTGATACCATTATCGTGCTCATTAAAAATTTGAGTAAAAAGGTGTGTCTAACGAGTATAGGTTTATCACTTTATATGGCCTCGCTAGACTATTTACGGAAAAGGAACTGTACTGAGTTTACTTTTTCCTTTGTCGTACTCGGTCATAAACCATGACAAAGTTGTTCCTGGAGTCCTTTTAAGCACTTTTCAGACTCCCTAAATAGGAAAAGATTGCCAAGAGAACTTGATGCTTTCACGCTTGTAAAAGCATTTGAATGATCGTCTTTCTGGTGATAGTTTACCCCATTTTCGAACCAGGAAGCACTATTTATGAAAAAGGAATACTCCAACCAACCATGGCTGGAAGAGTCCTCTCCCACGTTGTTTTACCCTTTTTTGGGCGATGAGGCTAACTTTACGAAAAAGGACCATTGGAGTCTCCTTTAGTTCTTTTCAGACTCTCTAAACATGAAATGACGTTGAGTTTTCCTTCTTTGGACTCGTTAAATTTTAAACATCGAAGGGCCCATTATGGGATGAACCCCTCCTTTCCTAGGTTTGTAAAACATTTGGGATTGGACTCATCTATGAGATGAGCTATACCGAGCATCTGGTTACCCTCATCAAGCTCGTAAAAAACACATGAGGAACTCATCATTCATGATGGGGAAAAAAGGAAAGATTTTGTGTTACATCTTAATTATGGCAGTACATAGTCACTCTTGAACATGGCACTCATTTGCATTTACATTTAGTACTTGGATAATATGTTTGTCCTCGAGTTTTGTCAATTCCATGAGTCACGTCTCTCCTTTGGATCAGCCAAAGAACGTTTCCACCATTAGTTGCATTAGGGGTTGGTATCATTCTCGTCATGTCAATATTGCCAATTCCTGCCATGCCCATGTTCAAGAGATGTTCATTGCTCATTATCTGCAGTCAGTATACCTTTGATCATGTCAGTCTACCTTGAGTCAGTCTTGCACATCATTCTATCGTCCGATTTACTCCAAACATCTGTTATCGAGTTTCATGTCGATGATGGGGGATTCATCATGGCCCTCCTTCGATGGGTTCATCCTCATCAACTTCAAATCATTATCCGAGGATTGAACTTAGAAACCAACCAAGTACCTTGGCCCTGCATGCCTCAATGGAAGGTTACCTTGCTTTCAACATGAGTTTACATCATTAACTCTTGATTGAAATATTTCATCTAGCGTTCGACTTCAACTCATTTATCCACGCTTGATGATATGTACTATGATACCTTGGGAATCATTGACATTAATGGTGATTTCCCTCGCACTTGTTAACGGTATACATTAATGACCAGTAATCAAGTGGTTTTTACCATGTTCAACTCCAAAACATTGTAATCACATGGATAGATTCGTATCGTTGCGGGTTCATCTTGAAGACCCTGGGGAAGTTATTTCCTACCCAGGTTGTGATGGAGATTGTTTGAGGCGCATAGATCCACTTTGTATTGGTCGTGGCTGTGTTGTCAGTTCAGAGTTACACGGATCCACTTTTGTATTGGTCGTGGCTGTTTTATCATCTCATCATGGATCTACGATTGTGTCTAGTAGCCATGATTGTGTTCAGTCGGTCTTTACTATCATGGATCTGCAGTGTATTGGTCGAAAGCCATGTTTTGTGTTGTATGAGACTTGTGGATCTTAGGTCATTTCTGCAACAACTTCTTCCAACCAGCAAGTCCTTGCCATTTTTCTTATTACAAAGCATTTCACCTGTCTCATTCTGTCAGCTTCATGCTTTGGGGGGCATTCTATTACACCAAAATGTCGTCACCCTTGTGCAAGTGTCGCAAGTGTTGCAAGTGTCATCATCATGACTGTTAACACCCAAAAAGTGCTCACTAGCTCATTTCCCTATTCACATGACCCATTTATCCACTTTTTCACCATCAGAGCCTCTGAAACCAACAAAAGGTCACCAAAAGACCTTAGTACACCCCTTTTTCCATTTAAAAAGATTATTTTTCCAAGAAAATCATAAAAAACCCTCAAAAAGGGTCCAAATTCCCAAAAATATTAAAAAGGGAATTAAATTATTATTTTTATTCAAAAAAGGAAAAATGAGGGAAAAGAACCTAAACCATGTTGGTCAATACCATTGGTTTCCACAAAACCACAAATGGTATTTCTCACCACCAAAACCTATAAAAAGGTGGTAGGGGCTCCTCATTTCATCATCCTTCCATTATCTCATCCTTATGCTGCTGAAATCTCCCATGAGCACTTTTAGCCATTGAAGCAACCTTGGAGAAAGAGACCTATTGGAGTTTGGAGCTACTCATCTTGGGAGTTGCTCAACATCAACCTTCACCATTGAAGGTAATATCGCAAGCACTTGCTTGCCCCCCACTTTTCAATACAAAAAATTATTTCTTATGTTTCTTGTTCTTGATTTTGAAATATTTACATTATTTGCTTAGATTCTTGTTTAGATCCATGAAAAGTATTGTTTATTTAGTTTAATTGTTTTTATTTCTATTGAAACTGCTACTACTAGTTAGTAGGTGCCCATAGCACTAAGCCTGGTTGCAAAACCGGGCCAATAGTTTTTGGCGACTCCGCTTTGGTTTGAACTATAGATCTCTAGTTTTGCCTTTAATCTTAGTTTTTTATGAGTTTTTAACCTTTAGATCCATAGATCTGCCATCTTAGACAGCAGATCCATTGCTGCTCTGAGATTTGGCCCCATAAACAGCCCAAAATTTTCAATTTTTGGGTTCGTTTCTCGGTTTCCGTGCAGGGCTTCCGCCTCGCGGTTTTTTGCCAGACAGTCGCGCGGTCCATCGCGACTTTTCTGCGTTTTTCCACGCGGCCCATCGCGGCTTTTTTTCAGACAGTCGCGCGGCCCATCGCGACTTTTCTGCGTTTTTCCGCGCGGCCCATCGCGGCTTTTTGCCAGAAACCCGCGCGGTCCATCGCGACTGTGCGACAGAAACCCGCGCGGTCCATCGCGACTTTTGGTCCAAAACCCGCGCGGTCCATCGCGACTTTTAGCCCAAAACCCGCGCGGTCCATGTCATTTTTTGGCCGCGCAGCTCAATTTTCAAACGACCATATCTCCCTCTCCCGAACTCCGTTTGAAACGATTTTTTTTTTCAAATTGGGTGTTTTCGATCAAGGAATCCAAATATGCTATTAGATTTAAGAAATTTTCCATAGAAATTTATCTAATATTGTATTTTAGTGTTATTTATCACTTCAGTTCACCCATTTTGGCTCATTTTTTACAGTACTAAATTCTGCATAGTTTACAGATTTGAAATTTTTTTTTACTATTTAAAAGTGCATACCTAGAAATCTTTTTAAAAATTTTCAAGAAAGTGAAAGAAAGACTCATTTTGCATTTTTTATCTAGATTCAAATTTTTTCTTGTTTACTTCTTTAGAATCTTGCCCTTAGCAATTTTTATTGAAACGAAGAAATCCATTTATTTCTTTTAAAAAAGGAGTTTATTCTTTGCTTTCATAAATCCAAGAAATCCTTTATTTTTTTAGTTATTTTTTGAAAAGTATATTAATTCCTTTTAGTGAAAAAAGTCTTAAATATTTGCTTTTTATTTTTCGAAAAATCCTTTATTTTTTGAAAAATTTCCCTTAAAGCATTCAATTTTTTCAAGTTCAGTTTACAACACCTCACGTGCACTCACACGATCACTTAATTGAACTAAGACTTAAAACGTACCCTAATTTGAACACACTCTTAACCCCACTTGGGGAACACTAAAAGAATTCTTGTAGCTAGGTAGTATTGGGGGGATAGGTGTTCCAATAACACCCCTCAGTTCATACATCTGAGACATAGAAGTTGTCCAATTAGGGAGCTAAAATCTCTTAGTACTTTTTGGCGCGGTCACAACCGGTTTGTGGGAAGGCCTCTCCCCTAGGAGGGTTGAAGTCGCGAGGATGGTTCCGGAAGCCTGAGTGGGATACCGAAACCCATTCAGTAACCGAAGGGCTACCATTCGCAGTTCTCGGGATATCCCTGTATTGGGATATTGCGATCAAAGGACCAAACGGCAGATTTACCTTTTCTCGACGCGTCATGAACGGAGTATCCTAGTAGCCTGTCTTTTAGGATTGATTACCCGGTGTCCCTCCCGGTAGGGGGATATCTAGCCGTTGTCTCAACATTCATATTGTCTGACTTGGATTTCATCACCTTGCAGAGGATATCGTCTGTTTGAGTCACAATACTTTTAGATTAGGTGTTTGCATGATCCTTACCACCTTTTGAGTCTAGTTACACCTATTTTTTCTAGGAGCCGCTTGCATGTTGGTATTCTGACCGGTTGTTGCATTCCTCCACTTATTGTAGCACAGCTGCTAGAATAAGTGCATTTTTTGAGGATTGATTTTTTGGCCTGTGAGCCTTCTTTTTTCACTCCCCTTCTTGCACCCTTGGTTGCATTAGGGTTTTGAGTATTTTACATATATATCACCACCTGATACTTAAAACACTTTTTTACATAAAAAACATATTCTCACCATTGAGAATTCTAGACGTTCTCGTCGTCTACGGGGCGAACTCCCAGAGTTTAGTCCACTTGGCTCTCCACGTCACGGACGCAGAGCATTATCCCTTGATTCGACACATCGTCAATCAATTAGACAGTCATCCGATTCTGACATACCCCACTTCACCTTTGATTTGGAGGTAGAATCCGAAAACCCCACCGAGTTACCACCAACCACAAGTATGTCTGGAACACCAATTGATCCACTATTTACATTAACCATAGGTTAGACATCCGCAGACTCTTCTGCGGTAGTACCATCCACGGCAACAACCACCCCCTTGGGTATGCCCAATATGGGTAACACTCCACATTCAGGAATGCCTAGCACAGGACCACCACCTGTCATGGGCATGCCCAACATGGGGGTCATACCCCCTTCGGTTTCCACAAACCCTATCCCAGGAATCCCTAGTGCGATTCCTAACCCAAGTGTAACTCCTGTTGCACTTGGGAGTGCTATCCCAGGAATCCCTAGTGCGATTCCTAACCCAAGTGTAACTCATGTTGCACTTGGCAGTGCTATACCAGGAATCCCTAGTGCGATTCCTAACCCAAGTGTAACCCAAGTTGCACTTGGGAGCACTAACCCATATCAGGCCACACCTTTTGGAGGGCACATACCCTCCATACCTAGCATACCTATAGGCGCTACTGGACCCCTACACCATACCACAATGGCTAGGCAAGTCCCGGTTCCGATCACCACATCCGCTAGTCTACCATACATGGCAAGTCTCAACCTGCCAGATTTAGCTAGGCTCACAAATGACCCCATCAGACATGATCCTGCTTGGCCCCATATGCCCACTAAACTCCCCTCTGACATCCCTAAATTCGAGGGCAAAGCAGGTGAAGACCCCCAGAACCACATCATGTCCTTCCATTTATGGTGTTCCTCTAACTCCATCGTGAATGACTCAATCCGCCTCCGGATTTTACAACGCACCTTCACTGGCTCTGCAGCCAAATGGTATATCGAGCAACCCCATGGGACGCATTCCACATTTACCTCCCTTGCCTCGACCTTCCTACAGTTCTTCTAGTTACCTGTCCGCTATAATGCAGGCGTTGAGATCCTACTGTCTTGCAGACAGAACACGGCCACGCATATCACTGACCATATTCATGATTGGCGTCGGCACGCCGAAGCCTATGCAAAATCAAATTAGACGACCGAATCTTCCTAGATTGGTTTCTAAAATCCCTCCTTCCTCTCATTGCGAAGGATGTAGCATCTGAAAGACCCCAGTCTGAAGAAGAGGCCATCCTCAAAGCCCAACAGTTTGATCTCATCTACGCCCAGTCGGGTTACCTATACACGATCATACCGGATGCCCCACGAGGCGACTCTGCACGCGGTGACACACCGGGGGTATCACATGTCGCTGATGGCATCATTGGCCAAATCACCCCGCAACCTAAACCTTTCAGCATGGTGAGCACCATGCCCGCCCCAGACCTCTCTAGGGCTACATCCAGTTCCGGAGCAACAACTTCTTATGCTCCAACAAACCAGACCCATCACATTCATGGACCCTCTTGTCCACAACATTGTTATGGCCAAGCGCCATCAGAATATGTACCTCCTACATACTATGCTCAACCTACGGTACAAACCCCCATGCAGTTCCCACAACAGCCCATGCATTACCCACAACCGGTTGCACCAGCTAACCTCACACCTCCACCAGCTCAGGGGTACCAACAACCCCAACAGGCAACTGGACCACCTCCAGCTCCACCTGCATACTATCCACCGCAACCTGCTCCTGCACCTGCGGCTCCTCAGAATCCCCCCAATGCTCAAGGGCATGTGTACGCACAACAACATCAGCCCCAATACCAAAATAACCAACGCAACCAGGGTGGGCAACCAAACCGCGGAAGAGGACGCAACCGTGGAAACAATCAAAACCGTAACCAAGCTCCACAACCTACCCATCCTCCGCAAAACAATAACGCGGCGCCTGCTCATCAGAATCATGATCGACCACCTAAGCAAGCCAAAAATGCTAATTTACGAACAAACCATCCTTGTTCCATTTGCGGTGTCTATGGCCACTATACCCACGCTTGCCCACATCTGGAGCGAGCTCGACAACTATGGACAAATGACGCCCATCGTCAAGGGCAGGCAGCTCCTCAGCCCCTACCCAACCCCCCACCACCTCCACAACAACCTTTGGTGCTGCAAAACCCCTTTCCAAACCAGGGTATAGTGAACACTCAGCCGTTAGCCCCCCCTCAGGGAAACGTGCCACCACAGCAGATCACTTATGCAGCCCCTGATCAACCCATGTTCGAATCAGGTACTCACCATTTGTTGATGATGTCGATTGCCGATGCTAACCTCCAAACTCGTTGGAACCAATATGGCTCCACCTCTGAAACCCATCCCGCCGAGAAGAACACTAACGTTAATCCCACAGATCAAACGTTACGTATACCTCCGGCTCCACTTGATGGCGCTTCCAAAGCACCTCGCTTCCCACTTTGTCGTATCAACAATAATCCCAATGCTCGGGCTGCGTCGAATTACAACATCGTAGACGACTTAGCCCAGTCTCCTGCAGCCATGTCTGCTTTAGAAGTTTTGAAAAACTGTCCTTCACAGCGCAAGACTTTACTCTGTGCCATTGGCGCCATTGACCCCAATGATTCACAGCTGATCGCATTTGATTCAGACCAGTCTGAACCCCGCCTGCCTTCCTCTTTAGCATTCCAAGTTTCCGTTTCTGTTCGGAATCTTATCATCCATCGGTGCATTATCGATGAAGGGGCCTCCACATGCGTCATGTCCACATTCGTTTGGCAGAAGTTGGGATCCCCTACTCTCCAGCAGTCCACCACTGCATTACGAGCTTATGACGGCCGTTCGGCTGAACCCCAAGGTCTTTTAGCCAATGTCCCTGTCCAGCTGGCGGGTAAAACCGTGCTCATTGACATTGAGGTCATCAATGCCCAACTAGACTATAACCTTTTACTTGGTCGCAGCTACATGTACGCCATGCGGGCTGTTGCCTCATCCGTATTTCGCACCATGCAGTTCCCCCATGAGGGACGCGTGGTCAAGGTCGACCAGCTCACCTATTACGATCCCAAGGCCCCTGCCACACCTGAAAATGTTCTCCCCATGGTTGAACAACCTGTTTGTGGTGCAACTACCTCATTCATTTCCTCAGTAGGACCCATACTTTACTCCGAGGCGCCGATGACCTCTACATTCCAGGCCATTCCACCACTGTCACCGGATACCCAGGTCGCTAACCTCTGCACTCTTTCACAAACACCCGGTAATCAACCCTCCTTGTTACCCAAACCACCATTGGTCCCTAGTCACATCGGTGTTACACCTATCCACACAATCCCCTTTCTATTTCCTCCTTCGGGTGTAGTAAGCACCCCGGTTATGGCTACCCTTAGTCTACCCGGTTTAACTTTGGGATTACCCGTGTGGTATATTTCACCTCCCGTTCTACCGCCAACACCAAATGTCATCCTCCAACCGGTACAACCTATTGTTACCTCAAATCAACCTCCTCCTGGTGTCACAATCCCTTCGTCGTCAATGAAACCTCCTCCTGGTCTCACGATTGCTTCAACATCAACAAATCCCCCTCTTCTTGCTAAGCCCACTGGGGGCAGAGGACCAAAACCGTACACTGCTATACCACCTCCTAAGGCAGTTAAACCCCCACCAGTGTTTCGAGCTCCCCCCAAATGCTCACTATGCAATGAGATAGGCCATCCAACTCATCAATGCCCACACTTACCGGCACTCCAAGAGCACATGCAAATGTTGGACGACGACCCCAACATCCCAGTGGTCAAACTGGATCCAAACCCTATGCCTCGTGATAAATCACTGCGTACCAACCACCCATGTGCGATATACGGTATTTACGGCCACTACTCCCACAACTGTCCTGACATCCCAGATTACAGAGCAGCTCTCTATGAGATGAACAATTTGGACCTAGAGACGGCACCCCCTGCTATCGAGGAGATATACCCTCCCGCATCATCCTCATCCGGAGAGATTAACACCATCTACATGATCTCTTCGATTACCACTACCTCATCACTCGATTTGACCACTCAAATCTCCCGCAATGATGAAGAGGTTCTCGAGACTCCTACTACCTTTGATTATCCCGGGGAAGACATGCACCATCGTCCATACTTCCTCCCGGAAGAGACTTCATCCACCACCGCTACCCAATCCGCGGTTGAGTCCAAGGTTTTCCTTCCAACTAAGATCGACTGGTTAACGGATCCCATGGTCGATATTTCTCCCGTCATCCACATTGACATCTCTGACCCACTTGGTGCCCTTCATACCATCACATTAGGAACCTCCCACAGTGAGCATGAGATCGGAGAATACCAACAACTGTTCCAAGAATTCACTGATGTCTTTACTTGTTCAGATACCGAAATGCCTGGCCTTGACCCTGCCATTTATATGATCTCCACTGGATACCCCTCTGTCCGCTCGGCCCCTTCCATTGATCCCTTTGACACACAGGTTCAACCCTTTCAAATCGACCAGGAAACCACATGTCCACAACATGGGGGCAGGCCCAAAACCTTGCCTACTCATCATCATCGTGATCCTCGTCGGAGATACTGGGGGCATCCACCCCACAAAGGGAATCCCCCATCATCATATCATCACTTCAGTATGCCACCACGACCCACAGCCTCATGGTATAACACCCCGCCAGCAGTTGCTCAATGCCCTATTGATCTCTCTCTGAGACAACATCTGCACCACATTGACACCTCTGAGTTAGGGGGCATAATAGATTACCTCGACCCTGGGATAGGGGGAATGATCAATCATTTTGAACCTTCCCCATCATCTCTATCTCAACACCTCAATGAGCCCATCGTTCGAACCAACACATATGTGATCCACAATCACAAACCCCATGCACATAGCATGGGGGCAAGTCATTAACCCTGCTCACTTTTTCATATTCGTGATCTCAACCATTTTTGAGGTCACGTGTCACTTGTATATTTCAGTTGATTTGATACACCTAGTATTTTTTCCCCACGGGTCATCATTTCTCCCCACCACTGCATCCTTCGCTTGGTGGGATCACCTTTATTTGTAGCCATTTTTTAACCTAGTTCTTTCCTTTAATCATTCCGGAGTCCTTATGACCTCCATTTTTTCGCACCATTTGCACTGCCGGATTCATATTTCCGTGCCCGTAATGATGCTTGAGATCATTTCTCGCTCCTACCTTTAGATTTTTCGGGCATTTTTTTCCATGCCCCCTCGTTGCCTCGATTTGCGTGCCACATCGAACGTTCTCTGTTTTAGACGTGCCTTATATCACCGGATTCAGTTTTCCGCGCTCGTGATGATGCTTGAGATCATTTCTTGCTCTCACCTTTATTTTTATTTTTATTTTTTTTCTCGGCCATGTTTTCCACGCCCCCTCATCACCTCGGTTTGCGTGCCACATCGGTCGTTCTCCGTTTCCGACAATCCTCATGTCACCGGATCCAGTTTTCCGCACTGATGACGATGCTTGAGACTTTTTTCTCGCCCTCATCAATCCATTTTTGTTCGGTATAATTTTATCCCTTTTTCGGGCCGAGCAACCCCTTTTACGAAAAAGACACTTAGGGAGTTTCTGTTAAGCTCTTTTCTGACTCCTAAAACAATGAAAAGATCGCCGAGCAATCTTGCTTCCTTTCATGCTCGCTAAACGTATCTGAAAGGGCGTCTACCTGGTATAAGTTTATCCCTTTTCCGGACCTTGTAGACTAATTACGAAAAAGGTATACTCTAGTCACATCGGCTAGAAGAGTTCTCCATCCGCATCATTTTATGCTTTTTCGGGCCTTGGAGACTAAACTTACGAAAAAGAAACACCAATAGAGTCCACTTACCGCTTTCAGACTCTCTAAACATGAAAGCAACCATGAGCATGAGCCGTCCTGGGCTCACAAAATCCACAGGACCGTACCATTTCAGAGCACACTTTTATCCCTTCTTGGAGCTCATCAAAACTACGAAGAAGGAATCAATGGTGCCTCTTGGCGCCACAACAGATCATGTCTACTCACATAGCAGCTTCCCCATTCTGGTCGCCTTTGTTCAGAGTATTCTGCAGTATGTCACTCTAAAACTCCCTCGACAGCTACCATCAGCTTCACCCCCCCCGGAGTCAGTACATACCCTTCCGTCCCTAAAAAAGCTATGATCCCTGCACCTACTAGTCAGTTCCATATGCTGCCAGGTCAACCATGTCATCATGCTCTGAACAAAGGAAGTTTGAGTCTACCCATTTTTTGACCCAGTTATTTCCCATTCCCACAAGTATGTCAGTCCTACCATCAGTACTACAACACTTCAGTTTTACACCTCGTGCTCCTATCAAGGAAACATCATTGCCTTGTTAGTTGCTGGTCTCCCTCTGTCGACGACAACCACATTCATTCCAGAGGATAGACCTAGAGGTCCCTGTGTCTTGGACTCATTACCATTTATGATGAGTGCCTACGAATCATTTCGAGAGGAATCCTCAGTGCCTCTCCGAATGGTTATTTCTCACATGCTCGACTTCAACACCTTGATCGCATCGTTGAGACTCGCACAGGGTATTGGTCCGTTCAGTTATTAGTCGAAGACCCCGGATACCACCTGACTCCTCCACATTTGAGAGTCGACCTATGGATACAACCAGTTAAATTTTTTCTATAGATATCCAGGTTGCGTATGGCGACAATATTCAGATGTACCCCAGTTTTATACTCCCTCGAGTATACAGATACAAATACTTCCCAGAGATGGCTCACAGTCATTGAGTCCATACAGATGTTGAACACCTTCAGTTTAAGCAGTTCAACAGTTATTCCAGTGTATCAGTTATTTGAGATCAGCCATGATCATGAGTATATCCCACAATAATGTCCCCTCTGGACCATTATGATGTACCACTATATTTCTTTACGTATTAGATCCCCCTTCTTGGGACTAATTGTTTTGTATATGTCTTGATACGAGCATGGGAATGCCCGCCTCGTCCTTTATCAAATATTATACCTCATTCATATTGAGGCCATGTAATATTTTTTGTTTTTGCAGCTTCCAAGGGCCGTGGCTCCAGTCTCCAACCGGTCTCTTCTCTCCCTAAAACCCCAGAAAAAGACAAATGAACTATGATGTCTATCGGCCATACGATGAGCTCCTGCCCTCACACATCAGGGGGCAATCTGTTAACACCCAAAAAGTGCTCACTAGCTCATTTCCCTATTCACATGACCCATTTATCCACTTTTTCACCATCAGAGCCTCTGAAACCAACAAAAGGTCACCAAAAGACCTTAGTACACCCCTTTTTCCATTTAAAAAGATTATTTTTCCAAGAAAATCATAAAAAACCCTCAAAAAGGGTCCAAATTCCCAAAAATATTAAAAAGGGAATTAAATTATTATTTTTATTCAAAAAAGGAAAAAGGAGGGAAAAGAACCTAAACCATGTTGGTCAATACCATTGGTTTCCACAAAACCACAAATGGTATTTCTCACCACCAAAACCTATAAAAAGGTGGTAGGGGCTCCTCATTTCATCATCCTTCCATTATCTCATCCTTATGCTGCTGAAATCTCCCATGAGCACTTTTAGCCATTGAAGCAACCTTGGAGAAAGAGACCTATTGGAGTTTGGAGCTACTCATCTTGGGAGTTGCTCAACATCAACCTTCACCATTGAAGGTAATATCGCAAGCACTTGCTTGCCCCCCACTTTTCAATACAAAAAATTATTTCTTATGTTTCTTGTTCTTGATTTTGAAATATTTACATTATTTGCTTAGATTCTTGTTTAGATCCATGAAAAGTATTGTTTATTTAGTTTAATTGTTTTTATTTCTATTGAAACTGCTACTACTAGTTAGTAGGTGCCCATAGCACTAAGCTTGGTTGCAAAACCGAGCCAACAATGACCTAGTGTCGTCACCATGACCATTGCAAGTATCGTCATTATGACCAAGTGTCATCATCATGACCATTGTGATAAAGTCGTCATCTTGACCATTGTGTAAACTCTTTGCTCTCACCCCTAACCTCATTTTGGGCTAAAAAACATCCAACTGAGAGATTTCCCTGCCTAGTTGACCTCTTTGAGTAGGTTGTCGCACTTCTCCTTCATCTAGGGTGCGACATCGCAGTTCTTGGTCAGCTAGGGTGAGAGAATTTCGCACTCTGTCTTCCTACAGAGTGCGACGACCCCTCATTGTCACTCTGTGTCCTCTACCAGGGTGCAACGAGGTTGGTTAAAGGCTATTTTGGGGAGTCTCGAGGTATTTCTAGAAGTTTGTTGAGGTGGAGGCCTATCCCAAGGCTCTAGGTGAGGTGGCATTTCGGTTCCTAACCTTATGGGAAGATCCCTTAACCATCTCCCCCTAATCCTCAACCTATCATATCTCTTTAGCCCTATATAAACACCCACTCTCTCCATGGGAGTGGGGAAGGTCTATGGTATCCTTATGCTGATAGAATCCATATTGGTGCTTGGGAAGCTTGTACCACCTTGGAGGCTTGGATTGGACATGTTGGATGGAGGAAGCAATGTTGAGGCTTTGGTTGTAGCTTCATCCTTTCTATGTAATTCCCACTTTTATACAGTTAATATAATCTCTTTCCATAAACTGTTGTCTCATTGATGATGATGTTTAGAGTTTTTTTCCTTAACTATTAACTTAGATCAATCATATGAAATGTATGCTTTCACTGTTTGTTAGTATCTATATTGTCAACAGGGTCTTGTAGTTGGAGATCTGACGACGCTGGAGCATTGGATCAACAAAGAGCAAGGGGATATGCAAATCTAAGGTAAGCTATCTATCCACTAGTTTGCACTTCAATTGATCTAGGAAAGTAGATCTATATTCAGTTTGATTTGTTCTAGACTTGCATTAAGCTAAGCAGATCACGCCTTAGATCCGTCTTTGGTAGATTGTCCGTTAACAAATGTTGAAAAATCCTTCACATCCGCATCCACTATCCCTCCTACACAAGGTCCTTTGACCATAGACAAATCGATATCAGATGCATCATTGCGTCCACCCAAAAGCACAATCCGAAAAGTGATTTTCAACCCCAACGCTCGGGTTGCTCAAAATACAACATTGTGGAAGATCTAGCACAAGAACCATGTGCTATGTCAACCCTTGAAGTCTTACAAAATTGTCCTAACCAGCATAAGATTCTGCTATCTTCTATTGGAGCAGTGGATCTAGAATCATCTAATACCATTATGTTTAGATTGAAATACTTTAAGCCCAGTATTTCCCACCAATTGGAATTCCAATCATTACCAATTTTGCTGGGAAAAATATCCATCGTATTGTTTTAGACAAAGCAGCCTCTACTTCCATAATGTCCTTGTCTTTTTGGAGAACCATTGGCTCTCCTGAAATGAATCGTTCTCTTACCACTCTAAAAGCATTTGACGGATGTGTGTTCCAACAACACAGGATTTTACAATCCTTAGCTGTTTAATTAGGAGTCAATATTGTTTCCATTAACATGGAAGTAGTCGCAACGCCATTGGATTATAACTTATTGCTTGGTCGAAATTGCTTTTAGTTACCAATTAGAATTTTGTACACCAGACACCACAACTCATCCTGCGGATAATGTCCCTCTTCTAGGGAACTCTTTGCAAATATAAGAGATTGTGGGGGTAGGACTCCTTAAGGAATTATCCCTTATGGGATTCTTTCCAACACCTGATCCCCCATCACAATTTTCCACGGTGAACATGATCTCATCCATGATGCCATATTCCTCCAACTCACTGGACCCTTGGCTTGTTCCTGATTCTATTGGCATTGATTCAATTGGAGATCAGATGCCTCTCATCCCAGCTGAGGCTACTTATAATTCCATTCGATCGGCGTCCGATTTACCTAGTGACCATCACTTGGTGGCATCAGACCCAATTTCTATGCCATCTTAGTTGAACTCATCCTCGCCATCATTGGATTATCTCCTCCATACATTTCACTTCGACTAATCCATCATGGATATTATGAGCTTGGATGAACTTCCATGGGAGGACCATCATCATCGATCGTCCTTTCTCCCACCTTTAGACATGGTAGAGAATGATATTCAAACTATTATTTAAACAGATTTCATTTCCAACCCTCAGTCTCCTATTCTCACCCAGGATAGGGTAACTGAAGGGAATTTAGCAAAAATTACACCTACCGCTACCATTGACATCTCAGTGAAACCCGATGTCATGGAACATATTCATATTGGACAAACTTGTTCTTTTGAAGAAATCAAAACTTATATGGACTTGTTTAAACAATTCCGCAATGTATTCGCATGGAGCTATGAAGAAATGCCCGGGATTGATCCTGCTATCATTGTCCATGAGATCAAAAATTATCCCAACGCAAAACCTATCCAACAAAAACTTCGTCCAGTTCACCCTCGAAATACTGTGGCTATAAAAGCAGAAATGGAAAATTTGGTTTCATTTACTCTGCACCCTTGACAGATTGGGTCTCTAATATCGTTCTTGTTACAAAAAATCAAGCAACCATCAGAGTTTGTGTTGATTACCGGTATTTAAATAATCCTTGTCCCAAGGAAAATTACCCTACCCCATTTATCAACCAAATCATCAACAACTGTGCCGGTAGTGTCATCTTCTCATTTATGGATGGATTTTCTACCTATAATCAGATTGAGATCCACCCAGCAGACCAGCACAAGACTGCATTCATATTCCCATGGGGTACATTTGCATACCGCAAATTACCTTTTGGCCTTAACCTTAAAAATGTTGGTGCTACATTCCAGAGGGCCATGTCGTATTCCTTTCACGATATTAAGGATTTCGTGGATCCCTACCTCGATGATTTTCCAGCTCATTCAAATCATCGTGAGTTTCATATCAATCATGTGACAACTTTTTTCCTCAGATGTCGACGCTATAACATCCGATTAAATCATCACAAATGAATATTATGTGTGGAGTTCGGACATCTCCTTGGATTCATAGTCTCAAAATATGGGATTCATATCGATCCCCTAAAGGTAGAGGTTATTCTATCCCTACCCCCACCCATGGACATAACCGAACTTCAAAGTTTGCATGGAAAGGAAAACTACTTGTGACGTTTCATGTGTAATTATGCAGAAAATACTAAGGGTTATATGTGGTTATTAAAAAAGGACGTCCCTTTTTTCTGGGACAATTAGGCCTAAAGTGCATTTGAAAATATCAAACACATCCTTACCCATGCACCCGTGTTAAAACCACCTCATTATAGCAAGGATTATCTCTTTTTTATTGATTCCTCTACCTCTACTATTAGTATGGTTTTAGTGCAGGAAGATAACAACGCACAAAAACATGTGATTTATTACCTTATCGACTCCAAAACACGTTATTCATGTGTCAAGAAGTTGGCTCGTTATTCACTTCTTGTTGACTTGGAGAGACTTGTTTGGGTTCGGCCCTACCTTGAGGGTGCACATTACATGAAGGATGATCTCTCTATGATTGGGCATAGCATTGAGGATGACACACTTTCAGTATGGTTGCATGATCTTGTCATTCCTCTCAATGATTCCTTCATCCTTCCACACTTTCAGTATGGTTGCATGATCTTGTCATTCCTCTCGATGATTCCTTCATCCTTCCTAGTACCCTTCATGGTTCCAAATTCTACATGGTTTTGATGATGTTTGGGAGGATGCACACTAGGTAGTGGGACCCTGGAATTAATTGGTATTTTAAGTCTCCTCACATGACATTGCCACATGGAGATTTGCAGTTGAGGCAGTGGGATCTAGGCATTCCTTCACCTGATGGATTTTTTTGGATGACATCCTCATTGATTTGGACTAATTTTTCTCATGGTGGCTTGATGGATCAATTCAACCTTCTCTCTCATAAGTTCATTTATGTTTCACTTGGTTTATGTTTCCTACTTGGGGAACATTTCTTTGAATGGACTTATCGTTTGCATGCATGGTGCATTGGAAGATGTATCCTACACCTTGCAATTATGAGGATCATTTGGGATCCTGGTATCAATTGTTATTATTATCCACACTAAGTGCATGGTTGGATGGTGATAGAACATTCTATTAGGAGAGTTCATGAACATTTTATAATCAGAGTGGTGCAGTAGAAGCATGATCGCTCATGGTGCTTAGTTGGGTTTGATTTGATTATTGCTTGAGGACAAGCAATATTGGGAGGGGAGGAATGTCATGTACCCTCATTTATGTTTAGTGGAAGTATTTCCTATCCCAACCAATCCCTTGGTTTAAGGAGAATATTTCATTCACTTGGGGGTTAATTTTGAAGTTAAGGCATTAATTAGTTAGGAAGTTTAATTTTATTTTAACTTAAGTTTGAAATGCACTGGGTAGAAGTATTTTTCATTAATAAATATTTATTTCAATGAAATAAAATAGATAATTATGCACAAGGGCTCATTAGAGGATAATGATTGACCAAGTGATGGCTTGAAAAGGAAGGAAAGGTAAAACAGTCAAAGCAAGGAGAGTAGGAAAAAAAGAAGAAAGCTGGCACAAGGAAGGAAAGCAACAAAGCTCGGGAAAAGCATAATAAAGAAGAAAAGCAGGACAAAGCACAAAAGAAGGACAAAGCAGAAAAGCAGGATAAAGGCAAAAAAGCAGGATAAAACGGAAAAAGCAAGAAAAAGCAGGGCAAAGAAGAAAAGCAGTATAAGGCAGAAAAGCAGGAAAAAGCAAAAACAAAAGCAAAAGAAAAAGCAGAAAGCAAAGGAAAAATATAAATCTAAAAGAAAGGAAACCTTATCCACTCCATGAGGGTGCATTATCCTATTTTCCTTGCTCAACAAGCCACCCAAGTCTATTAAAGAAGATGAGTGCACCACTTAGCCATCTTTTGACAATTTGAGAATTGAATTGAGTGCAAATTTGCCTCATTGAATTGGGAGATGTGCCCCTAGTACTAGCTGGGAGATGTGCCCTTGATTCTAGTGAGAGAATAATGGAATCCAGTCTTCATCACTAATCTCAATTGCAGATTTGATCCAATTATTTCATGTGTATATCAAGGGCCATCATAATTTGATGCAGAGATCCAAGCCGGTTTGATGTAGTTTTAATGAGTTTCATTGAGAGAGAGATCAATTGGAGAGATTTCAAGAAGATATAGAAGATAAATTTTCCTCCCATGAGTAGCCATCATATCAATATCATCATACAGATCATATTTAGTTTCAACATCTCGCCTTCTTACTCTTATTCAATATTCTTCTTCCATTCATTGTAATAACTCGAAAATAATGACTCTCTGTGAAGTTTGAGCCATGAGACTTATGTTTATTTCTTATTAATCTCAGCGAATGTTTTTTGCTTATTTTAATGTAATTTATGAGCCAAATTAATTATCAGAGAATGAATTTGATATCCTTAGAGGCTGATTGTGATCGTCTTTAACAAGACTATCCCTTTGTATAATTTCACTTGACTAGTTTTCAGTAAATTGCATTATGCAGATTTCTCTGAAACTATTCCACTTTATGAAATTTTCTGTAGGTTTTCATTTTCCTGAATAATCCATCCCAATTCAAAAATAATATATTTGTGGCCCTTGATGACTGCTTGTAGTCCTATTTATGAAGACTAGCTCATTGAGCCCTTTTAATTGACTAGTTTTGCAGTAGTTTTAATTAAGAGATCTATGGTTGTTCAATTTCAGTTTTATCAGTCATATGAGAATATTGATACCTTTCTGAATACCCTCTAATATTCTCCCTAAGAATTCGTATCCCTCTCATCCTATTTGGGAGAGCCTGGAAACAAACTAGTTGAGCAGTCCATCCTAGCGCTCTTTCTCCCCTTAACTCCAAACACTGCCAGAACCTCCCAAAAAATCTGTAAAACTTGTCCAAAAGTATATTATGGGGTTAATGACCTATTATCCATCTTTTTTTTATTTCAATTGTAAGCTAATGAGTTTAGTATGCATATGCTGGTGTGCCCAGGAAGCCTTGTATAGACTTCAATGATTGATGTTGTCAAAGAATAAATAGCCCCAATACATTATCATGCATAGGAATCTAAATATGGACGTTATGTTGTTGTACTTGATTCTGCACATTCCCCAACCTATTTTTCATATCCAAAATTTTCCATCAGCCAGTCTCTTGGTGGGTTAATCAATACCCTAGACTAGTTCCTTTCTGACTAGTTTTGTGAACTAGTTTTTGTCATACAATTTTCTGATTTTTAAAGTTGAATTTAAGTTGATATCCTATGAGATCAAATTGGGTATATTACATATATTTTATTTATTCCCTTAATGGTTCTACACCTCTTGATTAGATCATGGACGTCCTTCATTGTGGCCACATGGAGAGTTCACCTAGTTGGAGAGTGGCCAACATGGAATGAGACGAATTATGCATCTAGGAGGAGGGATCCAAACCCTAGTTGGCATGTGGTGACTTGGATTCCTATTCAAATGAGTAGATATGGCTCAATGGAACCTAGGGATTTGATAATGTTCTAGTAGGAGGTAGCTAACATAGTTTAGTACATTACTTAGAAGGATAGATGGAGTCTGTGGAGTCTTGTGATGGAGGGATCTAGACATTCCTTTCGTAAGTACATCACCTTGGAACCATTATTGTTCAGGACATCACCTTGGAGCATGATTTTAAATGTAAGGCATCAGGAGAAATTCTCCAAACCAAGATTGATCATCTTGTATAGAGGTGAACACTTTGATTTCCTTTCGTGTAAAGGTTATTCCTCCCGTATAGAGTTAATTGATCAATGTAATGATGTTGTAAAGTCTTGTTGGACAAGGCTCCAGACTTGTGTGTCGAGTCATAATTCTCATGTGTACCTTTTGTATAAAGGTATCCATGGGATGGACCTCCGATATAGAGGTGAACCTTCCGTATAAAGGTCATGCTTTACTTGTTAAAATCATTTAATGTCGTGTGATGTATTATTAACCATGATCATCAATTTCTATTAATCCTCCTTTAGAGATTGATCACCACTAAAGTGAATTACTTTAGCATATGATCATTTGGTATGGAATAATATACTATGAACACAACATCTGGTAATTCTTCTTAGTATAATGTAATGTGATGGATAATTAAAGTTGACACATATTGACCATGCAGTAAAAGATAAAGAGATAAAGATAAATGCATAAAGAAAAAGAGAAATTGAATTGATTAGGAGATGACTAAGTGAACTCGAATTGTCAATATTCAGTTAAAGCCACAATGTATGCCTCAGTTAACTAAAGAACTCATAGTGGTCACTACAAGTAAATCAATCAGCATTGATTTCAGTTAATCATAGTTAACTAAGTGTTAAATAAGAAGGACTAGTTAACTAAAGTGTTTTCACTTTAGTTAAAATAAAATAGGACACTTCAGTAAATCAAGGAGAACTTGAATTGATCACTATAGTGATGTTATAAAGAAAGAATCAGTTAAAGAGATTTAACTAAGTGACAACAAATAATATCTAGTTAACTAAGTGTCATTGCATAATGACACTTGAGTTGCGGCACTTACATGAAGACATTTAATTTAGCCACCTAACTAAGTGGGAAATATTTCAGTTAAGAGGCAATTTCAACCTAAGAGACACTTCAGTGAGACAAAGCACTGCATGAGAAGTGGGCCACACTTCTTCATGAAAGGTTGATACATCTAGTCTGAGGACGGGTTCATCCTGAAGTTACAAGAAGTCGATGCATGAGAAGGATGTATAAATATGTCATACGGAATTGATGAATTAAATGTGAAGCGAATTCTCTTCTCCATTGAAGTAAAGGCGCTTCTCTTTGTGCAGGTTATTGTTCTTTCTTATTATCGATGTGTTGGGCACATTGGAAAACACATTTGATTGATCTCTCTTCTCTATTTCTCATGTATCTTAACCAAGTTTGTTTTGGTGATCTCTTATCTGTTGATGTATATGTAACTTCGGAATGTATTTCACCTGTATATGTATATTTTATTCCTATAGAGATGGTATTATTCCTCTATAAGGAAGTGTCGTCATTTATATTGTAAGTGTCGTAACTTATACTTGATAGGTTATTAGACCACCTTGTTTGGGGTCGGCCCTGTATAAGTCATGTGGGTCAAAGGGTTATTAGACCACCCTATTGGGGGTCAGCCCAGTCAGCATTATGTTATGTGGTTAAGTTCGAGCCTACATGAGTTAGGTAAAAAGGCAAGTCAAGTCAAGTATAAATAGAGTGCGGGAGGCACTCTATTTACTCACTCACTTCTCACACATGCACTCAAGGAGGAGTGGCGCACTTATGGAGGAGGAGGATTTGCTGCTAGGTTATATCTCTCATGGTTGGTTGTATCATTGCTCTATCTATCTGTGAGGAAGTTATTGGGGTTTTTCACCTTTATGGTTTTCCCCAAGTAAATCTTTGTGTCTCTTGTGTGCTTGCATTATTGTCTCCATGATTGATATGCTGTAGATATGCTGTACATGTTGTTCTCTTAGTTAAGATCCTAGATCAGATTGAAGTGAATTCTGAAAATTTAACATGGTATCAGAGCTAGCCTGAAAGAAGGCATGATATGGCATGTGTGACACTTGTTGCACTTACGATGCTAGGGCTTGATATAGCAAAAACCAGTCATCGTAGAACTTTCGCTATAAATCCGTTTTGGCAAATTTTTCGGATTTGAAATTGTTACAGGACGAAGCTAAAATATCCAGGTACCTTGTGTCCAAAGGAAAACCTCTAATTCGTTGTACTTTGTGATTTATGATCTGTACAATATAGGGTTTCTGCCTCTTCCAGATCTGAGTCAAAATCAGGTGACCTTGGGAAAAAGGTCATATCTTGGGCTAGGAAGCTCCAAATGAAATTTCGTAAAAAGTGACAGGTAGTACACAGTCTGTACTATCTTATAAAACTTTTTCAGAGGCCGAAGTTGAACCAGTGACACGTGGCATTCCGTACAAGTTCGCTATCCTGAATTATCCCAAAACAGGTCACGTTGCGACATTTGGCATAACTCTCTCTCAGAGAATCCAATTGAGGTGAGACCTGTCAGGATGGAAAGATAACAGGCCGAGATATCTTAGGAAAGTTTTTCAGAGGACGAAGTTGAAATAGTGACACGTGGCACGCCGTACAAGTTCACTCTCCTGTTTTATCCCAAAACAGGTCACGTTGCGACATTTGACATAACTCTCTCTCAGAAAATCCAATTGAGGTCAGACCTGTCAGGATGGAAAGCTAACAGGTCAGGCTATCTCAGAAAACGTTTTCAGTTCCTGTGGATCAAAAATTTCGGAGTTACACCATAAACAATCAGGTACATATTTCTGTCAAAACAGAATTATTTTTTGGTACCTTCATTCATGGCTTCCGGAATTTAGGGCTTTGGAGAAAGTTGGAATTTTTGTAATCGGAGACCACGGCTGAATGCTACTCATCAAAATAAAAATTTAGAGACCAAGATCAGAATTTTTGGTTGGGAAGAAGGCTGGGCTTGATCAAACCCTAGTTCGCGACTTTGATCAGAAAAGTGGAAAATTAGGGCTTCTGTAAAAATGGGAATTTTTTTGAAATCTGTGACCACGGCTGGAAGCTCCTCAGAAAAATAGAAGCTTAGAGCTTTGGATCAAACATTTTGATTGGGCAGAAGAGTGGGCTTCATCAAACCCCAATTCAGGGTCACGTCCAGTGAATCCAAAAGTTTCAAAAGCAAAATTGAGGAGTGAAACTTTGCAGTTTTCAAATTCTGAATATACTAGTTTGATCAGCTCATCAAGGCGCATATTTCTATCCTTTCGGAAGTTTGAAATTCAAAGTTTGAATTTTTGGGGTTTCTCTGACAAACCCATATCCATCTCCAGGTCCAGTTCTTGCAAATCAAGTGGATTGGGTTAATCCTAGAAGAAGATGGATTGATCATCTGCATGAGTAAAGAAGTTCTTGTTTCAGAGGGAGATGAGGCTAAGGCCTTACATAAGAAGATTACAAGCGATCTCAACAGGTATGACTCATCGAGGTATGTTTTGAGATTTGTTCATGATTAAGTTTATGGTATGTTTGTCTTTATGTTATTACGGTTAGTACAATCTTGATTTTAGACTTGTCATATCACCTTAATAAAACTATGAATGCACAATAGAAAATATTCATTGATTAGGGTGTTGACACTTATGATTGTACTAATGCATTATGGTGTTGTATGAGATTTATGTTGTCTACTAACATGAAAGGTACACCAAGAAAGACAAATCATGTTCTGGTTCAAACATATGATCATGATGACATGAGGACAAAGATTCATCCATTGTCATGGATCTCATAAAAGATCCATTTACGAGGTATGTATAACTTGGTTTTATAATGGTTAACCTATGAGATATACAGGTTACTAGCACAAGTCATTGAAGAAGAACAAGAAGACATCATGTGAGTATGTTAGACATAATTAGCTAGCATGCTAATCCAGGTATGTTTTTCCTATATCAAGTTAGAATCTCACCTTGTGATAAGATCCTTTATTTAAGTATACTTGGCATGATTGATTATGATTATTCATTGAAGTTAGTACTCATGGGTTTAGGCATATTATGATTTTTACTTTGATTGATGATATGACTAACCAGAAAAGTCCTATGGTAAAATAGGAATATAAGTAAAAGAATTATGTCTCTTATATTGATTGATTTGACTAACCAGAAGAATCATGAAGGTATAGGTTTGAATAATCACAAGTTTTATGCATATTATATCTCTTATCTTGATTGATGATTCAACTAACCTGAAGAGTCATAGGTTTGAGTAATTATAGGTTTAGATATGTTATGTTTCTTATAATTTGACTAACCATAAGAATCCTGCATAAACCTTGAATAATAATGCTTACTTTTTTTTTGTTTGAAAAGATCATGACTATACATGCTTGAGATTATTGTGTTTTAATAGTATACTAATGAATGTATGATTTTATATTAGACCTAGAGGATAACACAATGATGATACTAACAAGCATGCATAGGGATCGAGAATGTATATAAGTTCAAGGACAGGTAATCCAGGGAGCAAAGATGAAGAGGGAGTACACTTCAATAGTTTCTGCAAGAATGCAGATATTCATAGGGAGTTGACCATCTTTCTACATTCCACAACAGAAAGGTGTAGAAGAAGATACTGCAGATTAGGACTCCAGCAGCTCCTGCAAGAAAGCAAAGACTCAGAGGGAGTCCACCCAACGAACAAACAAAGATAAGTATTTTAATTTCTTGCATATGTGTTTGTTTAAATAAAATTGTTCAATGATGTATATGCTCATGTTCCTAGACTTAGGATATGTATAGTTGCATTGATGAACAGTATACTACTAATATACATGAGTAAGTGGCCTATGGCACTGTACAACATTCCATTGCTACTTATCTAGAATGAAACCTCTTTGCTGACATGTTGGGAGTTGTGCACACTCTTAACAATGTTATGGTAGAGATTGGAAGGCATCTAGAAAGTTATGGGATATGGATAAATGTTGTATTGAAGCATTGGCTAAGATAATTGCATGACTGTATGACATATTTCTTTATGTGTAAGAATTTGTTCTGAAAACTATGAGATGTTTTCTAATCATGCAATTTAACTTGTTGTGTAGGAAAGATCGTATGCCATCTCCTACAAAAGGACTACATTATTTGTTCCAGCAACAAAGATATTTATTGAAGATATTGAAGTTCCCAGGATCTGGGATGAAGAAATAGAATGCCATGATCCGTCGATCATGAAGAATGATGTTTGGGATGTAGTCCCAAGATGTGAAGGGAAGTTTGTTATGACTTCCAAATGGAACTATCAGATCAAGCATGTTGCAGATGGCAGCATTAAGAAATATAAAAGTGATGAAATAGAAGATGCACCAGATGGATTTCAAGACAGCATGGTGTAATCATATATGTGTGCAGAACTTGGTATGGTAGGATAGACAGCTTTCTATCCAGTTTGGGCTTTACCAAGAATAAAGCGGGTTCCAACCTTTTCTACAAGGTTGAAGAAGGAAATCCAATGATACTATTTTTGCATGCGGATAACCTATTTGTTACAGGTGAAGATAGATTGACTACCGACACGCAGCGGAAGCTTGCTGCCAAGTTCGAGATGAAGAACTTGGGGATGATGCACTATTTGTTTTTGGCATGGAGGTGTGGCAGAGTGCATATGGAATCTTCCTTGGACAAGGGAAGTATGTAGTAGAGATCCTGAAGAGGTTCGGGATGATGGACTACAAGGATATGGCCACACCTATGGCATCGAATCTGAAGCTTCTATGTGATGCTTCATCTGAGCCGGTTGATGTCTCTTTGTATCGTCAGATGATTGGGTCCTTGATGTACCTGACGAACACGAGACCAGACATTTGCTTTGCTGTGAACACATTGAGCTAGTTCCTGATGGATCCGAGGAGTGTTCACCTGGTTGCTGTAAAGCATGTTCTGAGGTACCTGAAGGGTACAATGGATTATGGGCTCAAGTATGAAGCAAATCAAAAGTTTAACCTACAGGGTTATGTTGATTCAGATTGGGCTAGCAATGCTACAGACAGGAAGAGCACATCTGGGTGTTGCTTCAGTATGGGATCAGGTGTGATCTCTTGGTTTAGCAGGAAGCAGTCCTGCGTAGCACTGAGTACAGCTGAGGCAGAGTATGTTGCAGCCTGCTCAGCTAGTTGCGAGGCAGTATGGCTACAGAAGCTACTGTCTGAGTTATTTGATCTCCCGTTGGAGGCTACTGGTATCTTCTGTGATAACCAGAGTTGTGTGAAGTTGTCCGAGAACCCAGTGTTTCATGACAGGTCGAAACACATAGAGATCAAATATCACTATATCAGGGATATGGTGCAGAGAGGAGCTGTGAAGCTCCTGTATGTTGCGACGGACGAGCAGATTGCAGATGTGCTAACGAAGCCACTAGCCAGGGTGAAGTTCGAGTACTTCAGAGAGAGGCTTGGCGTCCTTCAGATCGAGGACACTTCGAGGAAGAAGTGATGGACACATTTGCTGAAGCCATTCCAAGCATGTTGGAAGGAGGATCCTTCACATGGCTGTGGATGTAAGCGCTGGATGATGAGCATCAGGATGATATTCTAGTTTCTGCCTGGATATGATCAGTTGGATCATTTTTATGTATGTATGTACGCATCATGTTGGATGCTGGATATGATCAGTTGGATCATGTGTATGTAATTTCTATATGCATCATGTCGGATGCTTGGACCATGTATCTGTATATGTATCAGGTGGATACACTGTATGATCAGGTGGATCAAGTATGGTGATATGTATCATATATTTTGTATTTGTATCAGGTGGATACATTGATGATCAGGAGGATCATGTATGATGATATGTATCAGGTAGATACTTGGTATGCAGCAGGATGTTGCATTGATGATCAGGATGATCATAGATGATGAGCTTCAGGATGTTGCTCCAGATGATATGCAGCAGGATGTTGCATTGATGATCAGGATGATCATAGATGACGAGCTTCAGGATGTTTCTCCAAATGACATGCAGCAGGATGTTGCATTGATGATCAGGATGATCATAGATGACGAGCTTCAGGATGTTGCTCCAGATGACATGCAGCAGGATGTTGCATTGATGATCAGGATGATCATAGATGACGAGCTTCAGGATGTTGCTCCAGATGACATGCAGCAGGATGTTGCATTGATGATCAGGATGATCATAGATGATGAGCTTCAGGATGTTGCTCCAGATGATATGCAGCAGGATGTTGCATTGATGATCAGGATGATCATAGATGACGAGTTTCAGGATGTTGCTCCAGATGACATGCAGCAGGACGTTGCAGTGATGATGATCAGGATGATCATGGATACATCAGGATGATGTATGGTGAGTATCAGGTTGATACTCTGTGGCCGTGGATCAGGTTGTGCAGATGAGCATGTAATTCGTTGCCCTGGGAGATTTGCAGATGGTCTTTCGAGGTTTTTCCTATGGCATGTAATTCGTTTCCCTGGGACATCTGGAAAATGCTCTTTCGAGGTTTTGCTCTGGGAGGACATGTAATTCGTTGCCCTGGGAGATCTGCAGATAGTCTTTCGAGGTTTTGCCTATGGCATATAATAGCGCCCTGGGATATCTGGCAGATGCTCTTGCGAGGTTTTGTCCTATGGCATGTAATTCGTTTCCCTGGGAGATCCGATAGGTTGGGCTGTGTGCCCGTAATCAGTCCTGGGATGCTCTTGGGAGGTTTTTCCATGACCACATGTAATTTGTTGCCCTGGGAGATCCTATAGGTAGAGCTGTGTTCTCGTAACAGCCTGGGATGCTCTTGCGAGGTTTTGTGGTGAGGTCACATGTAATTCGTTGCCCTGGGAGATCCTATAGGTAGAGTTGTGTGCTCGTAACAGCCTGGGATGCTCTTTCGAGGTTTTGTGACGCACGTAAAAGTCCTGAGGATTCCACAGTATGGCCAGTGATGAATAAGACCTGCAGGTGGTGGGCCTACATCCAGTATGAAAAAGGACTGGCTCTGTAGAACTTCCTATGACGAGTAGATTCAGAGATTGATTGAGATAGCAGCAGCAGTGACGATGATGATGACTCGATGATGATTATCCAGTGACGATGATCCAGAGAAGATGACTTGTGCTAGAAGAACTGTGCTGAGAAATACCTTCCTAGTTAAGAGGGAGTGTTGATGTATATGTAACTTCGGAATGTATTTCACCTGTATATGTATATTTTATTCCTATAGAGATGGTATTATTCTTCTATAAGGAAGTGTCGTCATTTATATTGTAAGTGTCGTAACTTATACTTGATGGGTTATTAGACCACCTTGTTTGGGGTCGGCCCTGTATAAGTCATGTGGGTCAAAGGGTTATTAGACCACCCTATTGGGGGTCGGCCATGTGGGTCAAAGGGTTATTAGACCACCCTATTGGGGGTCGGTCCAGTCAGCATTATGTTATGTGGTTAAGTTCGAGCCTACATGAGTTAGGTAAAAAGGCAAGTCAAGTCAAGTATAAATAGAGTGCGGGAGGCACTCTATTTACTCACTCACTTCTCACACATGCACTCAAGGAGGAGTGGCGCACTTATGGAGGAGGAGGATTTGCTGCTAGGTTATATCTCTCATGGTTGGTTGTATCATTGCTCTATCTATCTCTGAGGAAGTTATTGGGGTTTTTCACCTTTATGGTTTTCCCCAAGTAAATCTTTGTGTCTCTTGTGTGCTTGCATTATTGTCTCCATGATTGATATGCTGTAGATATGCTGTACATGTTGTTCTCTCAGTTAAGATCCTAGATCAGATTGAAGTGAATTCTGAAAATTTAACATTATCTTCCGAAAGCAATCTGCTATGTTGTAAAATAAAGAATTATATGTTATCTATTATATTATACTAAGAATAATTGCTAGGGTTTTTGTTCTCATAGTTTTGAGGATTTTCCCCGGGGTATATCTTGTGTTATGGATGTGTTGTGGAGGAAAATACCTTATAGTGAGGGATACGACACTACCAACTTATATGGGGTGACAGGTAAATACATTCATGTTTTGCATTCATTACTACAAATGGAAAGCTATTAGGGTTCTGAAAGTTGTACCTTTTTTACGATGGTTGGTCCTAGCTTTCTCTTGCTATTCCACAATGATGAACTTGTAAAACAAATTTAACCTTCCTCAGTGTATCTTGACTATAATAAATATGATGAAATTAGAAATAACTTAACATCAACCACAACCAGATATTCAATCAAATAAAAATTCCATCAAATAGACATTTGATTGGGACGGGAAGGGTATTTCCACCTTTTATTGTCAAAGAAATGTAGATAAGTACAGATATACCTGATCTGTCCAGACACTTCTGCAACCGAGTCTTGGGATCCTGCTCCTCACAATGACTTAATAATTCCTCCAGCGTAACAGCAGCTTCATTAATTCTACTCCCCTCTCTCATGGATTCCCCTTGTATTTATGGGGAAAGGTAGGCAGCTTAATTTGAGAAGTGGTTGAATTGGGAGGTTGGGGAAGTTGAAGAACCAACTTCAACTAATCCCAATTTGTAATCTTAATATATTTTTTCATTTCATCTTAAGATGTGCGCAGGTTTCATACAAGTAGACTAACGCATAGTATGCAACTTTTTCATTTGACAACCAGCGTTCGCAACATTTTGGAGTATGTGTGCAGTTTATCTTCAATAATACCAACGTTCAGAATGCTAGATCACTATGGAAATAGTAGCGCACACATGGTGAAAATTGTAGAAAAAATATGTTTTTCAGCTGAAGAGTGTAATCTCAGCAATAACTCATCCAAGTCAACCTAGCTCTTCCATCCATAGTGTCCTTTTGTGTGATTGACAGAGCAATGTGATCACGAATGGAGAAGTGCATATTTGACCTATAACAGATACCCCCTAATGTGTGAGGTCAGAGAGAAATGATGGCCGAAATACATTACAATTCCAAGTCAGAGGAGGATCAAGAAACCACAGAACCAAGTCACAAAAGTACCTAAAAACAACGATCAAGGTCAGTGCACAATTACAATCTTGACATCATATAGATGTTCGGTATGATACAACATGATCTCTGATACATAACTAGGAGACGTATATATAGCATGGCCACTGAAATACAAGCGTGGATCCATGTCAAAGATGAGAGATCATAGCCATAACAACAAGATGGATCTATGTCTCATGCAGAGCCAAAAATGAGAGTGGCTCAGTCTTGCGTAGCTTGGGTGATAACATAAATATGGTGATGCTATCAGAGTCCTAAGGTCTTCATCCAAACAACCCAAGGTACAAACCCTAACCATGTGAATAAATGAGCTGGAGTCAAACATGGGGGGTATCGTTTGATTACCGTTCATTGATATATACCGTTAACAAACGCGAGGGCTTCCATCGATAATGATAATGGGACCCAAGGTACCTAGTATGTTCCAACAAGTGTGAATAAGTGGACTTGAAGTCAAACACTTGAGGAACCTGTCGAATAAGAGACATTGATGTATTCCCATTATTAAATAGCGAGGAAAAATTCCATTGATGACTGCAATCCCCAAGGTACTAACCGAAACTCTAAACTTCATTCCCAGAGCATGATGAGTTGAATTCAATGGGAAGAAGTCCGCTATAAGGGAGGCCTTAAGGCATCCTCCATCGTCCAACACAAGGAACACTCACAAGTTTGAGTTGATTTGGAGTAGGACAAGTAGCAATATGAAACAAACTGAAACTAGGATGGCCGACACATGAAGTCAAGGTAACTGCAGAATGGACGATACAGGTTGTATCCTTGAATAGTGAGCACGACACAAAGTGACTTAGGTAGCTTTTAACAAGAGGGGGAAGTGATATAAGCCTGCAATGTTGGAGACATTAGCAAACTCTCCATATGATTGGAAGAATAACCAACCGAAGGAGTAACAAACTTTGAGATCATGTTCTCCCTAAGGTCAAAAACTAAAACCCAACTAAATGATAGACTCAAATAGGTGTTGTGTTCAAGGACATGACTGACTTAACTACCTTTGAAACTGAAAAGATGTAGATATACCCTTCTCTTATATTATTATTTTTGGTAAAAGAATGTCCTTCTTGTTGTTTTAATGATTCCAAGAAAGCAAACTCAATAAGTCCAACCATGTAAAAGTTTAACGATCCCATGGGAGGAAGAATCAAGACCTTCTTCATTGTTTATAGAGTTCGAAGAAGAGATAGAAGAATACTCTATAATACTGATATCTGGATTTTAATATTGAGCCGAGATGTCTTCTTGCTCGCTGGTGTTTTCAATTTTAAGGAGTCTGAAGAACTTAAACAATAACTCCATACACCTACCCGTGGATTTTAGTATCGATCCCGGGTTGGTATATGCTCGTCGGTGTTTTCCTGTTTATAGAGTCTGAAAAACTTAAACAATCCTCTATATACCTTCTTGTGGATTTCACATCAAGCCCAAGTAGGTGAATGCTTGCTTGGTATTTTCATGTTTCGAGAGCCTGAAAACCCTAAAGAAGGCTCCAAAAGTCCTTTTTCGTCCAATTAGTCTCCTCCCCCGAAAAAGTGTAAAACGATGAGAGAATAACTCTTCTAGCCACAAATGATTAGAGTATTCCTTTTTCGTAAGTAATACACAAAAGTCTGGAAAAGGGTTAAACTTATACTTAAGCGGATGTTCCTTCAATTCCTTTAACGAGTCTGAAGAGAACAAGCAAACTCGACAATCTTGTATGTTTTTGAAAAGTCAAAACAAGAGCTTAAAATGACTTAAACTGTTGCAGGGATCGTAAAGTTCATGACCTGCCAAAGAATAGAATCTCGACAACCAAGTTAGTAACCAGGAAATTTTTTCTCAAATGACAAAATATTGAAACAATATGGTACCTATACGAACCCTGTCAATGAAGAAAACAAGCCTTAATAGTTCAATTTTTGAAATTATAGTGATAATTCGAAATATATAGTTAATCTAATCCATTAGAATAACATTTTAAAAACAAAATGAAACTATACCCTTTGCTCATTGCGATCGAACTGGGTCACCAATCCAAATTCTGCTTTCACCAAGTAAGTAGTCTCATCCTTAACTTGCATTTACAGATAAATTTTTTAAATTTTTGTGGTCAAAATCATTTTTTATCCAACTTTAAAACTCGTTTATGTGCGAGCGCTGGTTTGCTTGCAAGAGACTAGCGCACTCAACAAAAGTGCGCTAGTATACCTATAAGATAGTCATGTTCAGGACGCTACTGTCAATAATAGAAAATAGCGTTCACCGCAAAAACAAGGGCAAAAAATTACAAATGACCAACGTTTGATGTTTTAATGGTAGGATGGTGTTTGTGTGACGTGAAAGGGAACATGAGGAGATGGATCGAGAATCTTTACAAGATCCATTAACCTTGCATGCATTGCGAAGATGTGGTTTGTTGAAATTTTATAGAACGGTCAATATGCGGGCACAAATCTGGCTGATTGAGAGGCTTGTACAATACTGGGATGGCAATGCATTGGTATTCAATCTCCAAGGGGAGATATTGGAACTAACGGTTGATGACATCTATTTCATCGCAGGTCTCTCCCTAAGGGTAGATGTAGTGAATCTCAAAGGGTCCTCTCGCAATGTGGGTTCCCTATCCGTGCAGGACTACATCAATACCTATTGTGTACCGAGTACAGAGAAAATTGGCAGTCAGTTCCTTATGTCGAATGTTGCGAGCTTCCCACTCAAGGTGATCTTGAGTATTCTCAACCGGATGGCCGGAAGTGCTACGCAACATCTTTCTTCAAGGAACTTCATGCATATGGGTACCGAATGCCTACGAAGGATATTTTTTGACTCATGTTCAAGTCTACTGGAAAACATGAAGCTTCAACTTTATGGGTGTAAGACCGGGAGGATGAAGAATTTTGGGTACGGGAGCATACTGTGCACCTTTTTCTTTGAAAGGGTCCCTGCCATGAGTATGGGGATGGCTTTGCCCCCACATAACCCTGTTAAATTTTCAGAATTTACTTCAATCTGATCTAGGATCTTAACTGAGAGAACAACATGTACAGCAAATCTACAGCATATCAATCATGGACACAATAATGCAAGCACACAAGAGACACAGAGTTTACTTGGGGAAAACCATAAACGTGAAAAAACCCAATAACTTCCTCAGAGATAGATGGAGCAATGATACAACTCAAGCATAAGAGATAGACATCTCCTAGCAGCAGATTCTCCTCCTCCATAAGTGCGCCACTCTCTCGAGAGTGTGAGAGAGAATAGAATGTGTGAAATGAGAGAGACACACTCTCTATTTATACACCAACTTGACTTAACCTTTACTCAACTAGGTCGGCCTCAACTTAACCACTTAACATAATGCTGACTGGGCCGACACCCAATAGGGTGGTCTAATAACCCTTTGACCCACATGGCCGACCCCCAATAGGGTGGTCTAATAACCCTTTGACCCACATGACTTATATAGGGCCGACCCCAACAAGGTGGTCTAATCACCCATCAAGTATAAGTTACGACACTTACAATATAAATGACGACACTTCCATATAGAGGAATAATAACATCTCTATAGGAATACAAACACTTCCGTATAGAGGAATAATAACGTCTCTATAGGAATACAATATACATATATGTGAAATACATTCCGAAGTTACATATACATCAACACTCCCTCTTAACTAGGAAAGTATTTCTCGACACAGGTCTGCTAGCACAAGTCTTCTTCTCTGGATCATCGTCACTGGATAATCGTCATCGAGTCATCATCATCGTCACTGCTGCTGCTATCTCAATCAATCTCTGAATCTACTCGTCATAGGAATTTCTACATAGCCAGTCCTTTTTCATACTAAATGTAGGCCCACCACCTGCAGGTCTTCATCATCATTGGCCATACTGTGGAATCCTCAGGACTTATTACGTGCGTCACAAAACCTGGCTGCAGCATCCCAGGCTATTACGAGCACACATCTCTACCTGACAGATCTCCCAGTAGCACATTACATGTGACCCATCACAAAACCTGGCTGAAGCATCCCAGGCTGTTACGAGCACACAGCTCTACCTGTCGGATCTCCCAGGAGCACATTACATGTGATCTCACCACAAAACCTGGCTGAAGCATCCCAGGATGTTACGAGCACACAACTCTACCTATCGGATCTCCCAGGAGCACATTACATGTGGTCCACCAAAAAACCTGGCTAAAGCATCTGAGGCCTTTTTCATCCTGTCCAGATCTCCTAGGAGCAAATTACATGTGGTCATGGCAAAACCTGGCTAAAGCATCTGAGGCCTTTTTCATCCTGTCCAGATCTCCCAAGATCAAATTACATGCCATAGGACAAAACCTCGCAAGAGCATCTTAGGATGTTACGAGTACACAACTCCGACCTGAAGATCTCCCAGGGCACAAATTACATGTCCTCCCAGAGCAATGTCTCGAAAGAGCATCCCAGGCTATTACGGGTACACAACTCCGACCTATAGGATCTCCCAGACATGCTCATCTACACAACCTAATCCACGGCCACAAAGTATCATCCTGATACTCACCATACATCATCCTGATGTACACATGATCATCCTGATGATCATCACTGCATCATCCTGATGCATGTCATCTGCAGAATCTCGTCATCCACGATCATCCTGGTCATACAATGCATCCACCTGATGCATACTAAGTATCTACCTGATACATATCATCATATACAATGTATCTGCCTGATACATACATAGATACATGATCCACACAATGTATCCATCAACATACATGATCTACTTGATCATACCTGATACATATACAGATACATGGTCCAAGCATCCAACATGATGCGTACATACATAAATGTAAATGATCCAACTGATCATACAAATTAGAAACTAGAACATCATCCTGATGCTCATCATCCAACGCTTACATCCACAGCCATGTGAAGGATCCTCCTTCCACAATGCTTGGAATGGCTTCAACAAATGTCTTCATCACTTCTTCCTCGAAGTGTCGTCGATCTGAAGAACACCAAGTCTCTCTCTGAAGTACTCGAACTTCACTCTGGCTAGTCGCTTCGTCAGCACATTTTCAATCTGCTCATCCGTCGCAACATATAGGAGCTTCACTGCTCCTCTCTGCACCATATCCCTGATATAGTGGTATTTGATCTCTATGTGTTTAGACCTGTTGTGGAACACCGGGTTCTCAGAAAGCTTCACACAACTCTGGTTGTCACAAAAGATACCAGCAGTCTCTAGCGGGAGATCAAATAACTTTGACAGTAGCTTCCGAAGCCATACTACCTCACAACTAGCTGAACAAGATGCAACATACTCTGCCTCAGTTGTACTCAGTGCTACGCAGGATTGCTTCCTGCTAAACCAAGAGATCACACCTGATCCCATACTGAAGCAGCACCCATATGTGCTCTTCCTATCTACAGCATTTCCTGCCCAATCTGAATCAACATAACCCTCCAAGTTAAACTTTTGATTCGCTTCATACCTGAGCCCATAATCAACTGTACCCTTCAGGTACATCAAGGACCCAATCATCTGACGATACATTGTGACATCAACTGGATCAGATGGAGCATCACACAGAAGCTTCAGGTTCGATGACATAGGTGTGGCCATAGCCTTGCAGTCCATCATCCCGAACCTCTTCAGGATCTCTACTGCATACTTCTCTTGTCCAAGGAAGATTCCATTTGTACTCTGCCACACCTCCATGCCAAAAACAAATAGTGCATCATCCCCAAGTTCTTCATCTCGAACTCGGCAGCAAGCTTCCACTGCATGTCGGCAATCAATCTATCCTCACCTGTTACAAACAGGTCATCCACATACAATAGTAATATCACTGGATTGCCTTCCTCAACCTTGTAGTAAAGGTTGGAATCCGCTTTACTCTTGGTAAAGGCCAAACTGGATAGAAAGTTGTCTATCCTACCATACCAAGTTCTGCACATATATGACTCCCTGTCATGTGTCTCAGAACCAATTGGCTTCTCCACATATACTTCTTCTTCAACTACACCATTCAATAAGGTTGTCTTGAAATCCATCTGGTGTGTCTTCCACTTCATCACTACATCCAGAGAAAATACGGATCTAATGGAAGTGTATCTGGCTATAGGAGAAAAATTCTCTATGCTACCACCTATAGCATGCTTGATCTTGTAGATCCTCTTGGAAGTCACTACAGACTACCCTTTTGAATTGCATCCCAAACATCTTCATGATTGACTGGTACTCCTCGATCATGGCATTCTTCCCAGATCCTGGGAACTTCAATATCTTCAATATTTTCAATCGATAACTTTGTTGTTGAACAAATGTTGTAGTCCTTCTTTCGTAGGTGATGGTATACGATCTTTCGTACACAACAATTTAAATTGCATGATTAGAAAACATCTCATAGTTTTTAGAACAAATTCTTACACAAAGAAATATGCCATACAGTCATGCGATTATCTTAGCCAATGCTCCAATACAACATTTATCCATATCCCGTAACTTTCTAGATGCCTTCCAATCTCTACCATAACATTTTTAAGAGTGTGCACAACTCCCAACATGTCAGCAAAGAGGTTTCATTCTAGATAAGTAGCAATGGAATGTTGTACAGTTCCATAGGCCACTTACCCATGTATATTAGTAGTATACTGTTCATCAATGCAACTATTCTAATATGCATAATACACAACCTAATTCTAGGAACATCAGTATATACATTATTGAACAGTATTATTTAAACAATAAAATATGCAAGTAATGACAATTCAAATACTTATCTTTGTTTGTTTGTTGGGTTGACTCCCTCTCAGTCTTTGCTTCTTTTTTGCAACTCCATTCTGATGTGGATTGTGAGAAGTAGTCAACTCCCTCTAAATATCTGCATCCTTGCAAAAACCACTGAAGTGTGCTCCTTCTTGATCTTTGCTTCCTTCCAGGAACAACTAGAGTGTCCTCCCTCTTGATCTTTGCTTCCTGGATTTCCTGTCCTTGAACTTATATCCATCCTTAATCACTATGCATGCTTATTAGTATCATCATTGTGTTATCATTGAGGTCTCATACATAATCATACATTCATTAGTATATTCTTAATACTATCAAAACACAATAATCTTAAGCATGTATAGTCATGATCATTTCAAACAGAAATAATAAGCATTTCAAGGTTTATATAGGACTCTTATGGCTAGTCATATCATAAATAAAAGTAAGAAACATAATATGCCTAAACCCGTGATTACTCAAACCTATACCTTCATGATTCTTCTGGTTAGTCATATCATCAATTATGGTAAGAAGCATAATATGCACACAACCATGACTATTCAAACCTATGACTTCATGAATAATCATTATCAACAACACAACAATATAAGATCCTAACACAAGGTAGGATTCTAGCTTGATATAGGAAAAACATACCTGGATTAGCATGCTAGCTAGTTATGTCTAACATACCCGCATAACGTTTTCTGGTTCTCTTCAATGACTTGTGCTAGTAACCTGCATGTCTCATAAGTTATCCATTGTAGAACCAAGTTATACATACCTCGTAAGTAGATTTTCTAAGTGATCCATGACAATGGATGAATCTTTGTCTTCATGTCATCATGATCATATGTTCTTGAACTAGAACATGATTTGTCTTTCTTGGTGTACCTTTCATGTTAGTGGACAACATAAACCTCATACAACACCATAATGCATTAGTACAATCATAAGTGTCAACACCCTAATGCATGCATTCATAATTTTGTTAAGGTGATACGGCAAGTCTAAAATCAAGATTGTTCTAACCGTAATAACATGAAGACAAACATATCATAAACTTAAACATGAAAAAATATCGAGACATACCTGGATGATTCATACCTGTCGAGACTGATTGTAATCTTCTTATGTAAGGCCTTAGCCTCATCTCCCTCTGAAACAGGAACTTCTTCACTTATGCAGGTGACCAATCCATCCTCTTCTAGGATTAAACCAATCCACTTGATTTGCAGGAACTGGATCTGGAGCTGTATTAGGGTTTGTCAGAGAAACTCCAAAAATTCAAACTTTGAATTTCAAACTTCCGAAAGGATAGAAATATGCGCCTTGATGAGCTGATCAATCTGGTATATTCAGAATTTGAAAACTGCAAAGTTTCACTCCTCAATTTTGCCTTTGAAACTTCCAGATTCACTCGACGTGACCTTGAACTGGGGTTTGATGAAGCCCACTCTTCTGCCCAATAAAAAGGTTTGATCCAAATCTCTAATATTCTATTTTTCTGACGAGCTTCCAGCCGTGGTCACAGATTTCAAAAATTCCCATTTTTATAGAAGCCCTAATTTTCCACTTTTCTGATCAAAGTCCCGAACTAGGGTTTGATCAAGCCCGACCTTCTGCCCAACCAAAAATTCTGATCTTGGTCTCTAAATTTTGATTTGTATGAGTATCATTCAGCCATGGTCTCCGATTACAAAAATTTCAACTTTATCTGAAACCCTAAATTCCGGAAGCCATGAATGAAGGTGCTCAAAAATAATTATGTTTTGACATAAATATGTACCTGATTGTTTCTGGTGTAACTCTGAACTTTTCGATCCACAGGGTCTAAAACATTTTTTTGATATATCCTGAGCTTTCATCTTTCCAAACCGATAGGTCTTACCTCAATTGGATTCTCTGAAAGATATGTATGCCAAGTGTCGCAACGTGACCTGTTTATGGGATAAAACAGGAGAGCGAACTTGTACAACATGCCATGTGTCACTGGTTCAAATTCGGCCTCTGAAAAACTTTCCTAAGATAATACAGTCTATGTACTACCTGTCACATTTTACAAAATTTCATTTGGAGCTTCCTAGCCCAAGTTATGACCTTTTTCCCAAGGTCACATGTTTTTGACTCGGATCTGGAAGAGGCAGAAACCCTATATTGTATAGATCATAAATCACAAAGTAAAACGAATTAGAGGTTGTCCTTTGGACACAAGGTACATGGGGATCATATATTCTACTTGTAAAAGTTTTAGATCCGAAAACTTTTCCAAAATGGATTTATAGCGAAAGTGCTACGATGACTGGTTTTTGCTATATCAAGCCCTAGCATCGTAAGTGCAACAAGTGTCATACATGCCATATCATGCCTCTGTCAGGCTAGCTCTGATACCATGTTAAATTTTCAGAATTTACTTCAATCTGATCTAGGATCTTAACTGAGAGAACAACATGTACAGCAAATCTACAGCATCAATCATGGACACAATAATGCAAGCACACAAGAGACACAGAGTTTACTTGGGGAAAACCATAAAGGTGAAAAACCCCAATAACTTCCTCAGAGATAGATAGAGCAATGATACAACCCAAGCATAAGAGATAGACATCTCCTAGCAGTAGCTTCTCCTCCTCCACAAGTGCGCCACTCTCTCGAGAGTGTGAGAGAGAATAGAATGTGTAAAATGAGAGAGACGCACTCTTTATTTATACACTAACTTGACTTGACCTTTACTCAACTAGGTCGACCTCAACTTAACCACTTAACATAATGCTGACTGGGCCGACACCCAATAGGGTGGTCTAATAACCCTTTGACCCACATGGCCGACCCCCAATAGGGTGGTCTAATAACCCTTCGACCCACATGACTTATACAGGGCCGACCCCAACAAGGTGGTCTAATAACCCAGCAAGTATAAGTTACAACACTTACAATATAAATGATGACACTTCCATATAAAGGAATAATAACATCTCTATAGGAATACAAACACTTCCGTATAGAGGAATAATAACGTCTCTATAGGAATACAATATACATATATGTGAAATACATTCCGAAGTTACATATACATTAACAAACCCCTGTGAGCCACTGATGGGTCTTTAGGGAGAGATCTTCCTGCGCCAGGGTGGTGGCGAGAGCAATTTTTGCTATAATGAGGATGATTTCTGAGCATGGTGGGACCGGAAGGTACCAGTTCTTGATCAGTTCCCTTATGCGGGTATAGACTTCCGCAATGATATTGAGTTGGCTCTTCCTCTAGGAGCAGCCTAGGGAGAGATTGGTAAGTTGTTTTTTGAAAAATTATTTAATTTTTTCATTTTTATATATATGATTTTTATGATGAGTTTGAAGTACTTAAACAAAATTTCTTATGCAAATGTTGGACCAGTGCGTCCTGAGGGACACCCCCGTACCTTTGTGAGACCATTCATAGTAGGGGAAGCTGACGCCATGTTGGAGAACATAGAGGGGAAGATGAGTCTGTTGACTCATGAAATTCCGAAATACAAAATCGAGCGGATGTCGCTCGACATGCAGGAGAATGTGGTGGGTGTGCCCCCCAGCGTGGCTTCGACTACCGAGAAAAGTAGCTAGGCTGGTCATTTTCTATAGAGAGGCAGTAGAGGAAGATGAGGCCACTCCTTCTCCATAGGAGGACATATCTATGTATATTTTTGAGGCCATCGAGCCCATTTTTGTATATTATGACACGACTCTGTGACAGACTTATGACTCAAACTCATATTATTTTTTGATACAGATTATATATACAGTATCGATGTTATTTACATGTGTGTTATTGTCTTTTATGCCTGAAGTATGGATGTGTATGATGTAGATTCCAATCTAAAACGTAGTTTACAAATGAATCGGCTAATGCATTCAAATTTCTTGGAGTATGTTGATATGTGATTTAATCAAACTGTCTCTCTAGTAACTTAACGCACAAAAACTGACGTGGCAAAGTAGGATCTATAACCTGATAAACACCCATTAACATAAATACAACTAACTGTGAGTCGATTCGTACCTCCAAATGTGAAATTCCATGGAACAGAGCATCTCGGAGTAGCTCTATGACTACACTATATTCAGCCACATTGTTTGTTGTGGGACCTAAACAAGCCCCTTCCGAAGAAACTAGTTGGCCGGTTGGTGAGTAAATAACCCAAGCAGCTACAGCCAACTGACGGGTGTGGCGGCTAGCGCCATCAGCAAACCCTATAAAGTGTTCATTCGACATCTGAAACACAAAGTAATGGATGCATAAGATGTAACGACCACCATAAACAAAGCAAACTCTACAAAATGTACAACTATAATACATGAAAAGGCACAGAAGCCTAAGCATATTACTTCTTCAAGTAGAGCCCATTTCTATGCTCCAGCAACTTATTACTTCATAGCCTGTTAACTCGTATGCACCCTTCTTCGGAACCTTATAAAAAATGTAGGGACCGAGCCGCATGGACTGAAAATTTATAGCTCCTAAAGGTTCCTTGTCCTGATCGTAGAGCAGAACAAGGTCTTCTTCGAGAAAAACCCTAGGTCTGATAGACTTATCGTATTGTCCCTTGACTCGATTCTTATGCACTCCGTTTGCTATAAGCGCATCGCAGCGCTGCTCATCTAGATGTTCTAAATGCAACAAATGTTCTTCCAAGACTAAAGTGTCAGGTAGTACTTGGACAGCCAACTTCGATGAAGGAATCTCGCACTCAACCGGAATGACTACTTCTACCCCATGCACAAGTTGGAAGGGAGAGAACCCAGTAGCAATCTTCACATTGGCTCGGTAGGCCCAAAGAGTAGGATACATCATAATGTGATAGTTAGTTCTACTGGCATTAATGGTCCTTTGTAAGATGGTCTTCAAAGTCTTGTTGACTGCTTCGACCTGACCATTCACTTGCGTGTAAAACGAAGAAGAATGTTCCTGTCGAAAACCCTAACATGGTGTATAGATCGGCCATCATGTTGTTCTAAAAATGACGACCGTGATCAGTCACGATCTCTTTGGGTATACCAAATCTTGCAATGATCTGGTTGAAAATGAAATAAGCGGTCGTTTCCCCATCTGCTTTAACAGTAGGCATTGCCTCATCCCACTTGTTGAAGTAGTTGACGGAAACAATGATATGATGATGACCTCCAGCCGAAACTGGATTACAATTCATATAATTAATCCCCCACTTAGTGAAGAGGCTTGCTGTGATTACAGGATGGAGAGGAGATGGGTGTGCTCTCATCTTCCTGGTGAAAAAATGACATCATTGGAAGCGTTTCACAACTTCCACACAATCTTTGAAGATCGTGGGCCAAAATAACTGGCACACAATATTTTCTGGGTTGTTGCCAACCCAGAAAGATGATCCCCATAGGCTCCACTATGAGCATCATTCAATACGGATTCTGCTTCCTCCAGGGTCAAACAATGGCGTAAGATGGAATCTACTCCATGGAAACACAAAGTGTCAGAAATGATGAGGTAGTTCTTCGCATGACTCTTAAGTTTGCGTCGTTCATCCCTAGAGAAAGTGGTTGGACACCTCAAAGTCTAGAGATATACCAAGATATCCCCATACCATGGGTCAGAGGATGCAATGAGAAAGATATGTTCATCCGAGAATGATGACTCTTGCTCAACATGTACTATGTCACTAGGGAATTCAGAAATCAGTTCGGCGAAAACCAGTGATTTCTTTGACTTAGCGGACTGAAAAACCAAGTCAAATTCTTGCAGGATTACAATCCATTTATTAAATTTCCCATCGATGATGCGTCGAGTGAGAACATATTGAAATGGTTTGACATCCACAACCACTGTGTTAGTTCACAATAATATATAGTGACGTAGCCTCTAAACTGCATAGACAGCAGCTAATGCCAACTTCTCCACATGAGAATACTTAATCTTAGGAGCTATCAAGGCACGCGACAGATAATAAATGACATGCTCTTGGAGCTTTCCATCCTCCTAAACAAGTACTATGCCTATTGTGTATACTGATGCATCCGGATATAAGAGGAAATCCTTCCTATAGTCTGGCGGGATTAACAAGGAGGCTGAAAGTAATGCCTTTTTCAAGGCCTCAAATGATGCTTAAGTAGCCTCATCCCACAGAAAGTAGGTGTCTTGTTTAAGCATCCTCATGAAACCTTTTGTAATTTTGGCATAGTTAATGATAAAGCATCTCAAGAAGTTGGAAATGCCCTGTAGACTTTGAAGTTGTCTCGGATTCGAGGAGGAGGCAGATTTATAATCACCTCAAATTTAAATGGATCAACCATTATGCCACGACTGGATACTATGAAACCCAGTAATCGTCTAGACTCGACGCAGAATACACATTTGTTCGGATTCAATCGAATCTTGTAGTATCAGCACCGTTCAAACACAAGTCTTAAGTGATAAGGATGCTCCCGTCTCTTGTGATATCGCGTTGGGAGATCATCAAGGTAACGTTCTACAACGTGCTTGATGTCATGAAAAGTGAATTTCATCACCAGCTGAAAGGTAGCTCCAGCATTCTTCAGGCCAAATGGAATCTTCCGATAGGAAAAGGTTCCCCAAGGACAAATAAAAGTTGTCTTGTGATGATCTTTAGGTTTGATATGTATCTGATTATATCCTGAAAAGAAATCCATGAAAGAAAAGATTTCATGGCCCGCACACGCATCAATGATCTGATCTATGAATGGCGTGGGGTAATTGTCTTTCGAACAAGCTTTATTTAGGTCCCAGAAGTCAGTGCAAACTCTAATGGTACCTTGATTTTTGTCTACCGGAACAGGATTTGAAACCCATTCCGTCATAGCTATCGGATAGATGAATATGACTTTGAGCAATTTCTCTACTTCTGCCTTAATGGCAGTTGCTTTTCGAGGGTCTTACCTTCAAAAATTGGAATGTCTGAAGGCAACTTAGTGGGAACAGGTGGCCATGTAGTATTATGGCGCACGGGGTCGTTAGTGAGTTTCGAAAGATCTGGCAAGTTCAAAGTTTCCAAAAAAGGTAAACGCGGTCGTGCCGATGGAATTTGGTGGAAAGGAACCTCCCAATACCTGGTTCATGTACTGCTGGTTGGGGTTTCCCCCAACCATCGGTTGTGAGGTAAAAGCATTAAAATTGCTCCACCCAAAAGAAAGAGGATTACTTCCTGAGGCAGTGTTCCATTGCGGCTGGGTGTTAACCCCATCGTATTGTGGATTAATAATATTACCCCCTCCTCCAACAAACAAAGAGAAAGGGATACTCCCTACAGGTATATTTGATGGATTTACATTGTAACCTACATAGGGGTTAAATCCAGGTGTAGTTGTAACAGACGGTGCCGTCATCATACCCATAACAGGTATAGATGCAGAGGGGACCGATCCTAAAACAGATGTGGAATCAATATTCTGAGGTATACCCTAGACTTGTTGAGTAACAGGAGGTAGATTAAAATTCACTATAGGTATCCCTATCAAAGTGACATTAGTTGGTCCAAAGCTACGGGTGGAAATTGAAGCAGATGTCGAAGCTTGTGAGCTCGGCATGCCTACAGTACTAGCATTAAAACTAAAGGACGGGCTCGAAGCAGAAGCATACTGCGAAGAGCTTGGCGTTGCAGTGTTTGTAAAAGAAGGATTGATAATACTTGTAGCCATAGCTGTTGTGGGAGTTTGAGGAAATCCATGCTCATCTCCTGGGTTATTCATGTTGTAACTAGGTGTAAACAAGTACGCATTGTACTCAGGTTGGCCTAGAAATCCTACAGGTACCAGTAGTGGATCGTTGGGTCCAGTCAGCGGAGGGTTAAAAGTAGGGTTAAACTCTTGGGGAGTTAAGTCCTCAACCTCAACAGTATCAAAGACCTGTTGATCCTGAACTCAGGGTTGTGGTTCTCTAGGTACTTATGTTTCACCCGTAAGTTCGAATGAACCATGGGAATCTGTCCTCCGGCGTCGTGGTGGCGATGGAGGCTCCACAATGAGTGGGGGAAGTTTTTGCAACCTTCGATACCTACAAATATGTTGGTCCTCCAAAACTATATAAAAAGAAAACTAAGTACAAAACCTAGTGGCCACTACGACTAAAAAGAAAACAACATACCACTAAAAATTTCCTAAGTGACCAAACCAGGAAAACAAGGCAAATACTCTCAGAAGCAAGTCTGGGATGATGAGGTCCCAGAACAAACTAATAGAGTATCGATGGTCAGTTACGTGGCGTCCAATGGAAGTCCTCGGGGTGCAAGCGTTTGAACAACCAAACCTCCCTCCCGAGATTACTACCAAAGGGTTACCTTCCACGTTTGTCCGAGGCGAAGTGGAAATATCCTTCCACTCTACCTGTGTAGAGCCCTAGTGTTATGATACTAAGGATACCACCAATACGAAAAAACCTGGGGGAATAGTCATCAACCTAGCCAAGACACATGGTCAGGGTAGCAAATCCCGAAATCCAAAAGCACTTAAAATTACTAGTGGACCCTCGTGCGTGAATTAGCTCTGGTTTATGGTTGAGAGGAAAGTGAGTGGGTATCCTCAACAGTTCCAATCGCCCACAGCCTCGTGCTTAAATCTGGTTTGAGTAGAGCATTCCCAGGATTTTTTGATAGAGGTGGGCTTACCTAATAGATTGTCTTACTACGATTGTTGAGTAATGAAGCCAATTTCGGGTAGTTTAAGGTGATTTACCCCAAAACCCTAGCCTAAGCTAGTTGATGATGTGTATACCTAAAAAGAAAAAGTTGCTAGTTAATTTTATTAAGATTTCTTTTTAAGGGCTATTTTTTACTCAATAAGGGTAGTGAAGTGTGTGGAATGGTTTTGACAGAAAGCAAAGTGCGTATAAAAATAATACATGAAACTTCACAAAAACTCTTTTCTTTTCGTTTATATTTTTCAAAACTGAAACTAGGAAATCCTAAATAACTTTTTTCAATTTTCTTTTAAAATTTCAAAGCAAAATATCTATGCTACTTCGAAAATGATGATAAATCTCACTACTAAGCTACCAATTTCAATTTTTGTCTTTTCTAATATTTGCAAAAGAAAATGAACTTGAAAAAGGAACAAGTAAGACCTAACGCAAAGTGTGAGTAAGGAAAAACAACCTAATGGCTTAAAACAATCAAATAAAAAATACTTGAGAAAGACTCTACCTACCGAGTTGTTTCAATGAAGGAACTCAAGTTTTGGAACAAGGTGTAAAAGAAAATAAGGTAAAGCTAATGCATGAAACGGGAAACAAACCAAGAGGCTGTCCCTAAGCACCGAAAACCAAGAAAACACCCGCCAAACAAAAAAGATTAGGTAAGCAAACCAAAAGTAACCCTATCAACAGACAGACTCAAAAGAAAGCTAACTAGAAATCTTCAACTCACTCAGACTGATCTAAACAGATGTTCAGAAGGTGTCTAGACTAAACCACCCTAAGGACTCAAACTGGGATCAAACCCTAACAAAAAGGATAAGACTCAATAAAAGTGCGCAGTTGTTGCCACAGACAACAAGCGTTGAGTGCGCTGGTTTGTATAACTGCAACAAGCGTCTAGGGAAAAAAGTGCGCTACTGTGCCTAGCAGAGAGTCGCGCACAGCATCAAAAGGTCTAAAAAAGCAGAAAAGACACCTTAAACAAGTTCTAAAGCAAGTAAAGGAAATCTACAGGACTCCAAAGAGGCAAACAAGACTCAAGAAAGACAAACAAGTCTCAATAATCAGTCAAAGAAGCAAGGCAACATGATAGAAGTAGACCCTATCACTTGGAAACCAAACCCTAGTAGAAGGCTTGAACCTATAGGAAACGTGCGCTACTGTGTGGTACAAGAACCAGCGCCTGCCACAAGAAATGCGCTACTGTGTTTGAGGGAAACCAACGCACAAGACAGAAATGCGCTACTGTATGCATAGTAATCTAGTGCATAGGGACTTAAAGCAATAAAAAAAGCTTTGCTAAAGTAGACTGGGATGAATCAAGATAAAAAGAACAGGAAAATAACCTATAAAAACCTCTCAAAGAACAAAAGATTGAATAAACTAGACAAAAACCTAGCAAGGTCCCCTAGAGCATAAAACAACCAGTTACTCCCTAGTGGAGTCACCAGTTCTATTGTGTAGGAAAATACCTTATAGTGAGGGATACAACACTACCAACTTACATGGGGAGACAGGTAAATACATTCATGTTTTGCATTCATTACTACAAACGGAAAGAGATTAGGGTTCTGAAAGTTGTACCTTTTTAACGATGGTTGGTCCTAGCTTTCGCCTACTCTTCCACAATGTTGAACCAGCAAAACAAAGTTAACCTTCCTCAACGTATCTTGACTGTAATAAATATGATGAAATTGGAAATAACTTAACATCAACCACAATCAGATATTCAATCAAATAAGCATTCCATCAAATAAACATTCAAGTGGGACGGGAAGGGTATTTCCACCTTTTATTGTCAAAGAAATGTGGATAAGTACAGATATACCTGATCTGTCCAGACACTTCTGCAACCGAGTCCTAGGATATTGCTCCTCACAATGACTTAAGAATTCATCCAGCGTAACAGCAGCTTCATTCATTCTACTCCCCTCTCTCATGGCTTCCCCTTGTATTTATGGGGAAAGGTAGGCAGTTTAATTCGAGAGGTGGTTGAATTGGGAGGTTGGGGAAGTTGTAGAACCAACTTCAACTAATTCCAATTCGTAATATTAATATATTTTTTCATTTCATCTTAATATGTGTGCAGGTTTCATACAAGTCGACTAGCGCACAATATGCAACTTTTGCATTTGACAACCAGCGTTTGCAACATTTTGGAGTATGTGCGCAGGTTGTCTTCAATAAGACCAGCATTCAGAATGCTAGATCACTGGGGAAATAGTAGCGCACACATGGTGAAAACTGTAGAAAAAATATGTTTTTCAGCTGAAGAGTGTAATCTCAGCAATAACTCATCCAAGGTCAACCTAGCTCTTCCATCCATAGTGTCCTTTTGTGTGATCGACAGAGCAATGTGATCACAGATGGAGAAGTGCAGATTTGACCTATAACAGGATGTATGAATTTCATGTGATTGAATTGTCTCATTGTTTCAATTTTTTGCATCTAAAAGAATTGAATATCAAATATCAACCAAATATTAACATGGTATCAGATCTCACAGCATGAAGGAACTCAATTTTTCATGCCAGCTAGAGCCTACGTAGATCCTGAGAAGTTGAGCACAAGATTTCAAGACTATGGAATCAATCTATGTACAACAGGAATATCGTCTTGAGGGCACCTCAAAATTCAACACTTGAAAGGCTAGGATTCTCAACATCCCGAAGGAACATAAATTGGATAGCTACATATCAAATGTGGTTGAGGATCCTACATCTAATGCAAGGCGCATCAACTTCAAGAAGAATCAAGCTAAGGCCAAACAGATCATCTATGATTCATTAAAAGATAATGTGATTCCCGTGATCACACCGCTGAAGACCGAAAAAGAATGTTATGATACATTGACAAATCTATATGATAAGAAGGCCCCAAATCAAAAGAGGCAATTGAAGAACAAGTTACGAAACTTCAAGATGGAGAAGGATGAGACAATGTCCTCCTTCTTCACAAAGATATCTCAAGTAAGAGATCATCTTGTTAACATTGGAGTTGTAGTGGATGAAGATGATCTCATCCAAACCATTGTTGATGGTCTCCAATATTCATGGTAGAAATTCTTGGATGCTATCTGTTAGGAACCCGTGTCAACCCTTCTCTTTACTATGTTAGTATATTGTTGTTGGACGCATATGCTTTGTAAGTCGTCCCATAGTATTTGTTGATCCATAGTTTATATTAGCCCATAGTATTGGACGCATATGCTTTGTAAGTCGTCCCGTAGTATTATATGTCCCATGGTTTTGACTCATAGTATTGGGCATAGACTTAGTATATAAGTGTGTGTTGAGGTCATTGAAGGCACCGTGAAGTTATTTGTATTGAGCTTGCTCATAGGAGGTTGCCCCCTCGAAGTGGCTTGTGATCAATATAAAAGCGATTCTGAGTTCTGTCATTTCTGCTATTTCGCATATTCTTATTAATTAATTGTTGCAGGTGCTTTACATCTGGTATCAGAGCACTTTCTTGGGCTCGTTGGGTGGAATTTCTGCCAAATTTTTTTCGTATCTGTTGCAGCTTCAGATTTGGGAATAATCCCTATCCGCTTAACTATGGGAAGTACTTGGGCATAATCCCTAAAACTCATTGTGAGGAGTACCACAGGAACCCCAAAGTAGCTGGCCCATTGAAAGGACTTGCCAGCGAAAAGGGCAACGACCCCTACCTAATTGACTAGTTCCCACCCGTGAGGTAAACCAAGAGTTGTCGTTTGTGGCAAAGCGGTTATCAGTTTTACCTGAGCCGTGGAGTGAGGGGTACTGCCCCAATACGCAAGCCGTCAGACAGCATTGGTGGCTGAGTGAAACACCTGAACTGTTAGGAAGCCGTACATACCTGGGGTCCATATCTATTTTCAGTTGAACTGTTGCCGATCACTTTCGCTCCAGATCCAGCCGTTTCAGATCTATTCTGAAAAGTCGTTCCAGATCCAGCCGTTTTCGATCCCTTCCGCGCCGTTGTAGATCCATCTTTTGCAGACCCCTTCCGCGCCGCTGTTGCCGATCCATCTCTGGGAAAAAAAAAAACCATTTTTTTCTCCATATCTCCCTTGTTTTCACTCTGTTTTCCTTGAAATTTTCGGGGAACCCCTGTCATCCCATTCTGCATCTTTCATTCCTGAGGACCCTATCCCCAATTCCCCTTCCCAAAGCCTGAAATCCCACATTTGTCTATTTTTAGGGTTTGCCATAACTTCCTCAGATTTCACCCAATCACCTTCAAATTTTACCACAGAGTTCCTTTCTGAATTCTGCTTCTTTGTCCCTCTCTGCCAAATTTTCTCATTCTATCACCCCGCTTCTTAAATCCCCCTTTTTGCTTTCTTGTCCTTTCGACAGTGTCCAAAATCTATTCAAACCCCAATTACCCATCAGATTGTTTCCCCAATCCAAATTTCCCTTTACTAAATCAACTTCTGTTTTTGTTTTTCTACCCATTCCACAAAAAAAAAAAAACCTGGTTATGGTTGTCACTCGTGCAGGAGCACACACCATGGAGGAAGCACTTGCAGCCATTCAAACCAAACTCCAATATCTGGATGAAAATTTTCTCAGCCTCCATCTTCAGCATTCAGCCATAAACAATACCAGACATCCAGAATCTTTTGCAGCCACCGAGTTCTCTTCTTCCAGCAATTTTCGTGGGCCGAAGCTTTCTTTTCCTCGCTTCAATGGTACTGATTCGACTGGATGGATATATCGAGCAAAACAATATTTCAGTCTGCATAATACTTCTGATGCCCAGAAAGTTCCACTTGCATCCTTTCATTTGGAACAGGAAGCCCTTCAATGGTACCATTGGTACATCAAAGCTCATCCCGAGCCAAACTGGACAGATTTTTGCCAACTCATTTTGCCATGATTTGGTCCTAGTGCTTTTGATGATTTCACAGGAGCACTCACTAAACTTCACCAAATTGGCACAGTGAGAGAGTATCAGACAAAATTTGAGAAATTGGCCAATCACACAGAAGGATTGTCTGATGAATTCTACAGGAGTTGTTTTATCAGTGGTCTCAAGGATGAAATCCACTCAGAGGTCAAAATGTTTTGTCCCAACACAATGATGGAAGTCCTAGGGTTGGCTAAGCTGGCCGAGGACAAGATCGCAGCTCAACAACGCTCCAAACCCACCTTTGTTCCCTTCAGAAATATGGGTTCCCAACGACCTCCCATCACGCCTTCTCCTCAACCAACTCCTATCAAGCATTTGTCTGAAATAGAAATGTAGGCACGCCGAGAAAAAGGGCTTTGCTATAATTGTGATGAGAAATTCACTCGGGGACATAGATGTGTTCAACAAAATCTCTATCTCTTGGATGTGGATTCTCTGCATACCTTAGAACTTGGTGAAGAAGCTACAGATACAATAGATGATCAGGTCGACATTCAACACCCGCCTGTTGACACCCCCTCTCAGGATGACCCACCCGAGATCTCTCTCCATGCTGTAACCGGCGTCACCACCCCACAAACAATGCAGGTCAGGGGATACTTCAAGAAGCTCCCTCTTACCATCCTCATTGATTCTGGTAGCACTCATAACTTCATTGACCCTCGGATTGTCAAACAGGCTGATTGTTTTGTCCATCCTTGCTCCAACTTTGAAGTCATGGTTGCCAATGGGGGCACCTTACCTTGCAAGGGGAAGTGTCACAATGTGCGTATCTCTATGGAAGATTATAACCTACGCTCTGACATATTTTCCTTGTCCTTAGGCGGATGTGATGTGGTTTTGGGCGTTCAATGGTTACGCACACTTGGCCCCATCTTATGGGATTTTGCTGAACTTTGGATGCAGTTTAAAGTCAATGGGGCACAACACAAATTTATGGGATTACAACCAGGGTCTCTCTGCATCATCAGTTCACATTTCCTGGAAAAAATCCTTAAGAAGAATTCACATGGTGTCATCACTCAGCTCAATTCCATTCAGATGCACCCATCAACAGTCTCCACTACTTCCTTGGATAGATATGCAGGTATCTTTGCTGAACCAATGCACTTGCTGCCTTCAAGAGACCTTTACGGTAAGAATTTAGCCACATCTACCTCTCAGCAGGAAATGATGGCTATTTTGCATGCAGTACAGAAGTGGCAGCCATACCTATTAGGGAATTATTTCTGCATCAAGACTGATCTCCAGAGTCTGGAAAATTTTCTGGAACAATGGGTCTCCTCCCCAACACACCTGAAATGGGTTATCCAACTCATGGGTTATCCCTATGTGATCACTTACAAGAAGGGTAAGGACAATATGGTGGCAGATGCTCCTTCTCGCACAATTGATGACCCAGTTTCTCTTACAGCTCTTTCTCTGCTTGTTCCAACTTGGTTGCAATATGTTCAACAAGGCTATCTCTTCTATGAACTCCATGCTTCTTCATCAGCAGGGCACTCTGGGTTCTTCAAAATGTATGACCGGGAACAATGTAACTTCTTTTGGCAGGGACTGAAAATGACAATTCAACAGTTGGTGGCTGACTCTGATACTTTCAAGGTCAACAAGGGTGAAACGACACTCCTTTTGGGATTGCTCAAACCCTTGCCCATCCCTACACAGCTTTGGCCAACTATTTCTATGGATCTCCTAGCAGCGCTCTGGTGGTACAATACCACATCTCAAAGGACACCATCTGAAGCAGTCTATGGACATACACCACCAGTTCTTCTTTCATACAGCCTTAGCAGCTCCCCAGTATACGAAATTGACTCGGTTCTTCGAAACCGCGATCAGATTCTTCTCATTCTGCAGGACAATCTTCACATGGCCAGAATTCATCTACACCGTTCTGAGCGCATTTTCCGCGCAACTGATGGGGTTCTTCTTCGTCTACAGCCTTCCAAGAAATCCTCCTTGACACTCCAAAGGCGTCAATGGCCTGAAATGCAACCCGAGGATGCTACTGGGGAACCACTTCTTCAGATTTTGCAGCAATTTCTCCAACCAAAGCTTTGAGGACAAAGCTTTTTCTAAGGGAGAGGGGATGTTAGGAACCCGTGTCAACCCTTCTCTTTACTATGTTAGTATATTGTTGTTGGACGCATATGCTTTGTAAGTCGTCCAGTAGTATTTGTTGATCCATAGTTTATATTAGCCCATAGTATTGACCCATAGTATTGGACGCATATGCTTTGTAAGTTGTCCCGTAGTATTATATGTCCCATGGTTTTGACTCATAGTATTGGGCATAGACTTAGTATATAAGTGTGTGTTGAGGTCATTGAAGGCACCGTGAAGTTATTTGTATTGAGCTTTCTCATAGGAGGTTGCCCCCTCGAAGTGGCTTGTGATCATTATAAAAGCGATTCTGAGTTCTATCATTTCTGCTATTTCGCATATTCTTATTAATTAATTGTTGCAGGTGCTTTACACTATCAATGGCTGAGAAGTATAACCTGGATTCGAAATATTGTGGGATGATTTTATCCAAGAGGAAGGGTGAATCCAGAGCAAAGCTATGTGTACTAAAGAAGAAAATCTTGTTAATATTTGGTTGAGATTTGATATTTAATTCTTTCAGATGTTGAAACTTGAAGCAATGAGACAATTCAATCACATGAAATTCATACAACCATAACACAAGATATACCCTGGGGAAAATCCTCAAAATTATGAGAAAAAAACCCCAACAATTCTTCTATGTATAATATAATGGATAGTAGAGAATAATTTCTTTTACAACATAGGAGATTAATTTTGGAAGATAAGAGATCGATAAACACTCTTGGTGAATATACTGAAGCAATAGACAAGAGATATCAATCGGATGTGTTTTCGAATGTGACCAGCACATCAATAACAAGCAAGAACAGTAACCTTCACAAAGAGAAGCGCCTTTCCTTCAATGGAGAAGAGAATTCACTTCACATTGAATTCATAAATCACGTATAACATATTTATACATTCTTTTCATGCATTGTATTTTTGTAACTTAAGGATGAACTCTCCCTCAGATTGGATTTTTCAATCTTGCATGAAGAAGCGTGCCCCACTTCTCATGCAGTGCTTCATTTCTCTAAATTGTCTCTTGGGATGAACTCCCCTCTTAACTGAAAGCTTTCTCACTTAGTTAGGTAGCTAACTTAAGTGCCGACATGCAAGTGTCACAACTCAAGTGTCGTCTTTTAGTTTAACATAAGTTCCATCATGCAATAACACTTAGTTAACTGGATATTCTTTGTTGTCACTTAGTTAACTCTCTTTAATTGATTCTTTCTTGATAACATCACTGTAGTGATCAATTAAAGTTCTCCTTGATTTACTGAAGTGTCATATTTTACTTTAACTAAAGTGAAAACACTTTAGTTAACTAGTCCTTCTTATTTAACACTTAGTTAACTATGATTAACTGAAATCATGCAAATTGATTTACTTGTAGTGACCACTGTGATTTATTTAGTTAACTGAGGCATACATTGTGGCTTTAACTGAAACTTGACAATCTGATTCAACTTAGTCATCTTCTGATCAATTCAAATTCTCTTTTTCTCTATGCATTTGTCTTTATCTCTTTATATTTTACTACATGGTCAATATGTGCTAACTTTAATTATCCATCACATTACATTATACTAAGAAGAATTATCGAATGTTGTGATCATAGTATATTATTCCAAACCAAATGATCATATGCTAAAGTAATTCACTTTAGAGGTGATCAATCTCTAAAGGAGAATTAATAGTAATCTGGTGATCATGGTTAATAATACATCACACAACATTAAATGCTCTTAACAAGTAAAGCATGACCTTTATACAGAAGGTCCACCTCTATACGGGAGATCCATCCCATGGATACCTTTATACGGAAGGTTCACATGAGAATCATGAATTGACACACAAGTTTAGAACCTTGTCCAACAAGACTTTACAACATCATTACTTTGATCAATTACCTCTATATGGGAGTAATAACCTTCACACGGGATTCAATTAAAGTGTTCACCTATATACAGGAGGATCAATATTGGTTGCACAAGATTGGTTTGGAGAATGTCTCCTAATTCTATACTTTTAACAAATATTTCCCTCACGAAAAGAACGAAGAAACAGAAAGAAACCCTTATTCCTAAATAAGTTATATCATCCAAAGAAGAAGGAGTTCAACAATGGCTTTGACAAGTCAAAATCTAGATGCTACAATTGAAACAAGAAAGGTCATTTCTCAAGAGAGTGCAAATCAAAGCAGAAAGGAAATTTCCATGCTTCTACCACCATAGAAGATGAAACCACTCAAAAGAATGCATACGAAGAAAAGGAGACAAGAAGGGATTTTTACATTGTCTCATCCCTTTCAGGATCCGCCATCACAAGTGCAGACACATGATTGATTGAAAATAGTGCATCCAATCATATGATTGGTTACAAGAGTGCCATCACTGACCTAAAGGAGAAAAATTTCACATGTATGGTAGAGTTGGGGGACAACTCAACATATTCGATCCAAGTATTTGGATAAACCTCATTCCAGCTGAAAAACAACGATATTTTACATTTGGAGGACATTCTATATGTTCTAGGCTTGAATAAGAACCTCCTATCGGTTTTAGTTCTTAAAGAAAAAGTCTTTCGAGTTTTTTTTTCAATAGAAAAAACTATAACTTGTTATTTTCAATGGAAAATCAAAGTTACAACATTTGTTCCAGATCAGAAAACAAGGAACTTCAAAGAAAGTAAAAAAACCATCCCCTGTAAAGAGGATAAAATACAGTTGACTTCATACCACATAAAAAGGAATAACTAAATAGCTACATACTAGGTGACAAGTAACCAAAAAACGTCACAAGTACCAAAAAAACATGTTCCCCACAAAATTTATATCGCCCATATGGTACCCTGGTCAATGACCACGTTATCCAAGGATTCCAAAAAATGTAGTAAACCATCCATTGGTCCCACGGCTTCCTTCAAAAGTTTTTTTGCCTCAGAATTAGCTTCTCGAAAAATATGCTTGCAGCTGAACTGTGCAAATGAGGCCACCAACCGATCCACCTACTTTAGCCATGGCTCTAGAATCAAGACATCAACCTTTGATTTTCCATTGATCCAATTAGTGATAACCTATGAGTCACTAAAAATGGACAGCTGAGAATACCCCCTCCTGGATGCAAACCAAAGAAGACATCATGTCGCTAATAACTCTATTTTTATGCAATCCCCTTTGTCGATTCCCATCTTAATATGAAATATATGATCCTTGCGCATGTAGAAAATAACGCCATCTCCACACATACCCTGCTTCGAGTCCCCGTCAAAGAAGCCACAAATGCCTTCACAATCGATAACTGGAAAAGTAACCAGCCTGCATTTTTTAGAAATATTTTCTCCAGAAGAGCCACTATACAAATTCAGAATCCTCTTACAGGTGCCATAAACTGTGGGGGGGATGTTTTCAAAAAAATATTCATTCCTCATCCTCCATATGGATCCAATCATGATCAATGGAAGAGTCCTGAAGGATGCAGCCAAACGACTCCAACTGAAAATGAAATCATAGAGAGAGTCTCCACTCCAGTCCTCCCTTATATGGGTCCATATTTTCAATTCACCCCAAACCTTCTGCAAAAAAATCCAATTTACAAAAAGATGATGTACGTCTTCACCTTCAGATCTGCAAAGAGAACATATCCCAGGTCCCAAAAAACTTCTCATCTGCAAATTTTCCCATGTAAGTATTTTGTCCTCTAATCAAAGCCACACAAAACATTTCAGTTTTGGCGGAATTTTACAAAACCAAAGCTTATTGTGCCACCATGTGTGCTTCGGTGGGGAGGCAAAGTCTGGTAATGCCAACTTATAAACCTTAGCAACTGTTAGCACTCCATTAGAACCTGTGCCATCCCAAACCAATCTGTCACCATCCTCCGAGAGTTGAATGCCAACAAAGGAAAGTTGTTCAATGTAAAAATCCCAGGCAAGATCCCAATGCACGGGTAGGTTCAATTCATTGGAAGACAGCCACCGAGAATTACAAGATACTGAGCCCTCCCAATAAATCTGAGCAAGAACCACCAATTTCCGGTCATGAAGTTCCTTGATCAGACTGATGGGTAGTATGTAACAATATTCACCCCCAATATATGGATCGATACCAACGAATAAATCCTTTCCACAACCCACCTTCCATTTAATCCAAGGGCATATATATTGAAAGGTATCGATGAGGTTGTTCCAGATCGCAGAAGCTTGGTAAAATGAGAGAACCGGATTTTGAACCCACTGATGCACCGTGGCCGTTTTCAAATATTTCAATCGGATCACACTGCTCCATAAGCCCCCATCAACCAGGGCTCTCTACAAAATTTTTGTTCTCATGGCCAATTTGAAGCATTCAAGGTTCTTCAGTCCCCATCCTCCACTTGCCTTGCACCATGACAATTTCTTCCAAGAGGCCAGGTGATACTTCTTCAGGTGGCGTTTTATGGCCCAAATGAAATGGAACAGATTTCTATGAATACTATTAATGATGGAAACGGGCACTTTCCTCAAACCAAACCAGTATACCAGGAGACTCTGTATTACCGATTGTGCAAGGGTGAGTCTACCACCTATGGATAACCATCTATGTGCCCACCTATAGATATGGTGGTCAACTTTCTGTAGGAGCCATCTCCAATCCTCCACCCTGTAACAATTAGCCTTAAGGAAATACCCTAAGTACTTGAACCCAGTATCTAGAGAATCAAAATTGAAAGGAAAGAGCGACTTCAAAGCTTTAGTCACACCTTGATCTTTACAATTATAAGGAAACGAGGACTTGCAAATGCTGACATCCATACCTGAGGCTAAACAGAATTCATCAAAGATGTGTTTATATACCATCCATTCATTAATAGAAGCATCCCTGAAGATCAAAACATCATCAAAAAACAACAAGTGTGTAATAGCCATATCTCGGGAAATGTTAATACCTTTGATTTTTCTCTCTGACTTTGCAGCATTAATGAGCCTACTCAAACCTTCAATGGCCAGGATAAATAGAAAAGGAGAGAGTGGGAAACCTTGTCTAATACCCATGCTACAAGAAACAACATCTGACAGAGAACCATTAATCAACACAGCAAAACTGGTAGAAGAGATACATGCCATAATCCACTGTACCATATTCCATGGTATACCAATAAAAAATGAGAATAAGTTGAAGATAAGACACCCTCTCACAGATCTTCCTACCCTCATCTTCGTTGAAGAAATGAGGGAATAATTTGACAATATTTAACTGTTCTTCTAGATTATTATCTTGGACCTGTAGAAAACACCCCCGAAAAACCTCCTCCGCAACCAATTGTGTAGAATGTTGATTAGTTCTAGTATTGTCGTCGTCACCTTTAATCTCCCCAATCAAGTTCCCATTTCTCCTCTGATTAGAAAAGTTTTGAAAAAATCCGGTATTGCGATCACCTTTGGCGATCCATAAAGCCCGACTTTTTAATCTCCATGTATTTTCATGTTTGAAAAGAAATTCCTCTTTTCTTTTAAATATATCCAACATGACCGTCTTCCATTCAGCAGAAAAATAATCATCCTTCACAGAGTCCTCCATCTCTAAAAGATGATCCTCTATAGCACAAAGCTCAGCCGAAAAAGCTTTCTTCTTTGCTCGATCCCATGCAATCACCTCCCCTCTAAGAGCCGCTAATTTTTGTATCATATTACTTAGGTGGGATTGCTAAACAATCTAGGGCGTCTCCAACCATTTATTTTTAACCATCTTGTAGAAAGCTTCCTCCTCAAGCCATGTACTATTGAATTTGAATGGGAAAAAAAACTTTGATACCTGAAAGTCAATTTGTAGAAATATATATTTATGGTCTGATATTCCGGTGGGTTCACACCACGATCTTATCCGGTACCCCAAACCAACCAATGAATCATGAACCAGAAAACAATCCAAGCACTTCGCTATGCCAAACTTTCCAGAGCGACCGTTGTTCCAAGTTGGAACCATGTAGGCTGGTTGTATATCAACTAGCCCCAAGGATTCCAAATGCTCCAAAAAATAAGAAGATAGAGGATCCTCTAATTGGCCAAACCCCCATATTTCATCATACGACAACATAAATTTCAAGTCCCCACTGATAATGAGCCCTTGATCCAATAAATCAGGGTTAGAAAAAATAGAGTCCCAAAAAATTTGACGATCCCTGTAGGGACCGTATAGGTTTAATATGCTGACAACCCGATCCATCCCCCTGAAGTGGCCCTCCATATTGATGCCTGCGCAAGATTTGTAGGCAACAAAATTAGCCAAATTAGGGTCCCATGTGGCAAGAAGACCACCCAATAGGCCATTAGAATATAAACCATAGCATCTCCAATTCGGATAGATTTTCATGAAAAACTTGCAGGCTTCAGAGCCCAAGTGCATTGTCTCCTGTAGAAAAATCACCAACGGCATGACAGATTCAAGTAACCTCTGAAGAGCATCCTTTTTAGGATGACCTCCAATCCCTCTAATGTTTAGAGTAGCTATAATCATCAATGAAACAGTGAGGGGTCATCACTTGGTCTAAGTGACCCGGAGGATGGGCGAGAACTCAAGGCCAAGTATATGTCAATAGTAGAAAACAATTTGGGGTTAATCCACCTCCCTTCCTCGCCCCCACAACGACTATATTATTTGATCTTCTTCCTATTAGGTTTTATGAGTAGTAAATTTGGCAAAGCGAATAGACCCGAATGAAACCCCCATCGCAGATTCTTCTAACAGGCCAGAACCACCAAAAATAGGAAAACAAACTTTGTCTGGATCAGGTGTAAGTCCGAATGGGGTAGACTCTCCCAACCCCAGAGTCTCCCCCAATGACAAGTACTCCCTAGGATCCACAATGAATAAGGTGCAACAGGGTCATCACTCTCCAAACCATGAGAACAAGTTGGAGGATCCTTAACTGGGGAAGAATTTATGTGTATATCCAAACCATCCCCTTGGTGTCTCTCCAAGGAGTCCCCGTCAGAACCACAAGAAGACCTAGAAAGACCATTGACCCCCCTAGGAATAGGGGAAATAAGAAACGAGGAGCGAAAGAGGCACCACCCCGGGCATAGAGGCATCCCCATCAACCAGTGAAATCCAAATATCCTCAAACGAATAAGATTTAAAAAGAAGCGGAATGAAATATTTAAACTTACCCAGAAACTCCAGCATAGAGATTTCTTCGTAATGAATAGGAACTGAAAAGAACTGTGTTGGGTCATAAACATCCAGAGGCGCCATCAAGCTCCTATCATTGGGCACGATGGAACCCTTCCAATCCTGGCATAAATGACCAATTCAGTGACACTTGAAACACCGGAATAGAAGGCGCCAGTAATCCAATTGTTGAACAAATACCCCATGCTCCCAACTAACCTCAATTTCCTCAGGCAATCCATCCACTATGTCGATTTCAACCAAAACCCTAGGGAATTTTCGTTCATTGAAAATTAGAGTGCATTCCTCAATGAGGATGAAGCGCCCTATGGCATTGGAAATATGCATAAAGGCCTGAAAGCTCCAACAAAAAAGAGGGTGACCAGGGAATAGGACCCAAAGATGGTATTTCGTGAGCTTCTCCTTCCGAGGATCGAACGCAGCATGCCAATGCCCAAGACCCAAAACCTAGAGAGAATAACTTGAAGGGAATCTTTTGACAAAAAATGGAAATAAAGCCAGTCATTGTCCAACAAAATTACCTTAGGCACATAATGTATAAGCAGCTTCCAACAGTTGGTAATCCAGTGTACCAACTCTTCACGAATCAAACACAGTGTAACTAGGGTTTTCACCCTAGCTCGTGCTAAAGAGCACCTACTAAGGATTCAAGAATCCTTACTAGCAGTTCAATAATGGGTAAAAAACAAGATTTACAACAAGTAAAAACTAAGCATTGACATGTGCATGAAAACAAATCTAAGCTATAACAATAAACAGTAAATATCCATGAGAACACAGTAAATGAGGTTTACAATTTTTATTGATTGGGAAAACTAGGGTTTGCAAATATTTCACCTCAATGGTGAGGTTGGTGGAGTCCTTGCAGCAGTACGAGAGTAGTGCACCAGTGCTCCAATGTTCTCTCTCTTCTCCAAGATGCTCCAAGGTTGGGACAAAGGTTCACTCTAAATGGAGAACTCAAGCTCAAATGGTTGGGCTAGGGTTCTGGGGTGATTTTGAAAGGGTATGATGGATAATGGATGTGAAATTGGGGGCCCCCATCACCTTTTTATAGTGATTTTGGGTAATGGAGTGGTAACCCATGGTTTTGGGCAACTAATAGTATTGACAAATGGTATTTTGGATTTTCCCATGGTTTGGGGAAACCAATAGTATTGGCTAATGGTATTTGTAGTTTTTCCCTCTTTTTTAATATATTTTTGACTTTTATCCCCTTTTTATTTTATTTTTGGGGATTTATGCCATTTTTGGAGGGTTTTGACCTATTTTGAGGGATTTTCATTAATTGTGGAGGAAAATAATGATTTTTTTCCCTTTTGGTTACCATTTGATGGGTTTTTATGGTTTTGGGGGGCAAAAATGTAGGAAAAGTGGACAAACTGGTTATGTGACTAGGGATATGAGCTAGTGAACAATTTTTGGGCGTTAACACACAGGTACTCCAATTTACCAACCAGCGCCCACGTGGATAGGTTTTGAACCATTTCCAGCGTCACATCGCTGCCAAGAATGCAGTGTATTCTAGAATTCCGGACCTTTTCCACCTTTAGGCCCCTCCTAACCCTCGTTCGATGTTAAGAGAACCATAACCATGGACTTTAGTGTTAAGTGAAGGTCATTCGGGACAAGTCCTAGAAGAAATTGGAACAGGATCCCCAAAACCTGAAACTGGCGTCCCCTTACCACGTTCTGCACATGAAACCAAAGGGCGCATGGTATGATAGACCACCATAGTATTAGGGTTTACCCTAACCGAGACCACGAGAACTGGAGATTCCCCTCTAGTTGTCACCATCCCTACCACCAGCAAGATAAAGGACAAAACCCCAGTCACGAGCAGCAGAAAACAGGGACTAGGACGACCCGACAGGAGAAAACCTAGGGAATAGTGCAGGATTAAAATAGTACATGATTAAAATACATGTCATTCCCACTTATTTTTACTTGGTTTGTACTAACCATCCAGAAGGAATGGATGACTCCAATCCTGCACTGATCACTAATCCCACACTATCAAAGAGAGGCAGAGTTCAAATCCACAAACCCAGAAACAGTCTCCCCTAGGGCTCATGTCTCCCATGTACTAAGCCCAGGAACCCGCAAAAAAAACTCCATGATACACCCTAGTTCAGGTTTCAAGTAGTAGCCAACAGAACCCTAACCATTCCATCGCCCCAATTTCTTGAGGGTTGTGAAAGTCCTAGTGTCACCAAGATTCGGCTAACCCCTCCAAAGTCTTCTGAGTTATCTTCATGGATAACAAAGCACTTTTATGGCCAAAGAACAAAAGCCTAGAATCTACTACTGTGATTGGAGTTCGAGAGGGAGGACTCTACAAGGTACCCGGGAAGTACATTCAAGCTATGATTCACCACACTATCATTCCATGTGAGATATGGCACCGAAGTCTTGGACACCTACACTACAAAGCGCTGCAAGGACTTCAAAAGATGGTAAAATGTATGCCCGTATTTGATTTTGAGCATGATAGTGTATGTCGGGGTTGTGCACTTGGGAATAATGTTAAGAAACGTTTTTCCAGTGGTACTTATACTAGATCTAAAGGGATTTTATATTTAATACATTATGATGTATATGGTCCCATGTCATCCCCCTACCTGAGTGAATTCTTATATTATGTATTTTTCATATATTATTTTTCTAGGAAGTCATGGATTTATGTCATGAAGGCTAAAAGTGAAACTCTTAGCAAATTTAAATAGTTTAAATCCCTAGTTGAAAATCATAAAGAAAAGCACATATGTGCATTAAGGTCTGATAATGGAGGTGAATTTGATTCACGTGCATTTAATGTGTTGTGTAGTGATGCAGGAATATGTATATAGTTAACAGTACCATACAACCCTCAACAAAATGGGGTTTCTGAAAGGAAGAATAGAACCATATGTTAGGCTACAAATCCATGATGCATGATCAAGATATGTCTACCTCATTATGGGAAGAAGCCATCAATACATTTTTGTACATCCAGAATAGAAGCCCGCATACCATTCTAGATGAGAGGACACTGGAATAAGTGTTTACCAATTAGAATCCATACATATCACACTTTGGGATCTTCGGGATCCCATCATACATTCATGTACCGAAAGAAAAGAGAACAAAGATGGAGACTTCTAGAAAGAAAGGAACCTTTGTGGTTTATAGAGAGTCATCTAAAGCCTATCAACTATATGTACATAGTGGAAGACACATTGAAGTCATCTGAGATGTTACCTTCCATGAGGAAGATACTTTCAAATGATCGAACAAGATTCAATGTGATTCAAATATGGAGGATCCCGAGTCGGATTCTCCCCCTTCAGAGTTTGAGAGAGAGAAACGAGAAGATTCTTCAGATTCACTAGCTCTTGAAGAACCAGTAGAAATTATTGTGAGGTCACCTGATGAACATCCCACTAAAATAATATATGCTTGGTGTTGAGATATCTTACAAAATGAAAAGAAACATGGAGCACTAGAAGGCTCATCCAAAGAGCGCAAGCAACCTGACATATATTTAGGGTATGTTTCACTAATGAGTCACATCAGTGATTCAGAACCATCCTCATATGAATAAGCTGCAAAGAAGCAAGTTTGGAAAGACAAAATGACAGAAGAGTACAGCTCTATAATGAATAATGATGTTTGGGATTTTTTTCCCAAACCTTATGGGAAGTCCATTGTGACTTCCAAATGGATTTACAAGATAAAGCATGATGCATATGGTAGCATAGATAAGTATAAATCCATATTCGTTTCCAGATGTTCCTCTTAGAAAGAAGGAATCAATTATGATGATACATTTTCCCCTATGCAAAGGTATGCCACAATCCGGGCAATGATTTCACTTACATCTGTTCTAGGATGGAAACTTCACCAGATGGATGTGAAGACAACCTTCCTCAATGGTAAGGTTGAGGAAGAGCTTTATATTCAGCAACTTGAAGGATTTGTGGTGCATGGGAAGGAGTCTAATGTTTGAAATCTAAAGAAAAATCTATACGGGATTAAGCAAGCCCCAAGGGATTGGTACTCCATAATTGATAGATACCTTCAGAAACTGGGTTTTTGTTAGAGTGAAGTTGATCCAAATTTGTACTTCAAAGTAGTGAAGACCCAACTGTTCATATTGGTTCTGTATGTTGATGATTTGTTTCTCACTAGAGAGGAACATCTTATTGCTTGGTGCAAAAGGAAGCTCATCTCAGAGTTTGATATGAAATACTTAGGTCTAATGAACTACTTTCTTAGCCTTGAGATCTGGAAAATAAAAGATGAAAATTTTCTATCTCAAGGGAAGTACATTGTGGATATATTGCGCAAGTTTGGCATGATAGATTTCAAATCTATGAATACACCGATAGTTTCCAATTTGAGGAAACTTCATGAGTCAGGATTTGGATCACATCTAGTAGATCCCACTTTGTATAGACATCTTATAGGCCTGATAATGTACTTGATACATTCAAGTCTTGATATATGTTATGCCATGAGAATTCTAATCCAATTTATGTCTAATCCGATACATAGACATTAGATAGCTTCTAAGCATGTGCTTCGGTACCTTAGAGGTACAATTTCATATGGACTCAGATATGCCTCCATTGGATAGCTTCTACTGTTATATCCTAGTATCAGCTATGATATCTTGGTCTAGCAGGAAGCAGGGATCCGTAGCTCGAGCACTACATAATCATAATACATAGCTTCTAGTGTTTCCTGCCGAGAAGCAGTGTGGCTCATAAATCTACTTGCATGGTTGTTCGGTGAAAAGATTGATCCTGGATTTATTAGGTATGACAATCATAGATGCATCAAGATTTCTGAAAACCCAGTGTTTCATGATAAGTCGAAGCACATTGAAATGATGTATCACTTCATCCGAGACATGGTCCAGAAAGGTGCAGTGAAACTTCATTACATTGCTACTTATGATCATATTGCAGATGTGATAAAAAATCCTTTGACAATGACGAAGCTCAGGTATTTCGAGACAAGCTTGGTATGGCATATAATTCCTCCCTCGCTGAGAGGGAATTTTAAATGTACAGCAGTAGGAGACATTCTCCAAACCAATCTTGTGAAACAAAGATTGATCCTCCTTTATAGAGGTGAACACTTTGATTTCCTTCCGTGTAAAGGTTATTCCTCTCGTATAGAGGTAATTGATCAAAGTAATGATGTTGTAAATTCCTATTGGACAAGGATCCGAACTTGTGTGTCAATTCATGATTCTCATGTGAACCTTATGTATAAAGGTATCCATGGGATGGACCTTCCGTATAGAGGTGGACCTTCTGTAAAAAGGCTATGATTTACTTGTTAAAAGAATTTAATGTTGTGTGATGTATTATTAACCATGATCACCAGTTGATATTAAGTCTCCTGTAGAGATTGATCACATCTAAGGTGAATTACTTTACCATATGATCATTTGGTTTGGAATAATATACTATGATCACAACATCTGATAATTCTTCTTAGTATAATGTAACGTGATGGATAATTAAAGTTAGCACATATTGACCATGCAATAAAATATAAAGAGATAAAGATAAATTCATATATAAAAAGAGAAAATGAATTGATCAGAAAATGAATAAGTGAAATCAAATTGTCAAGCTTCAGTTAAATCCACAATGTACGTCTCAGTTAACTAAAGAACTCATAGAGGTCACAACAAGTAAATCAATCATCATGATTTCAGTTAGTAATAGTTAACTAAGTGTTAAATAAAAAGGACCAGTTAACTAAAGTGTTTTCACTTTAGTTAAACTAAAAGACGACACTTCAGTAAATCAAGGAGAAATCGAATTGATCACTACAGTGATGTTATCAAGAAAGAATCAGTTAAAGAGAGTTAACTAAGTGACAACAAAGAATATCTAGTTAAATAAGTGTTATTGCATGACGACACTTATGTTAAACTAAAAGACAACACTTGAGTTGCGACACTTGCATGATGACACTTAATTTAGCCACATAACTAAGTGGGAAAGATTCCAGTTAAGAGGTGAGTTCATCCTAAGAGACAATTCAGTGAGATAAAGCACTGCATGAGAAGTGGATTGTACTTCTTCATGCAATATTGATACATCCAGTCGTAGGGTAAGTTCATCCTGAAGTTACAAGAAGTCGATGCATGAGAATAATGTATAAATATGTTATACGGGATTGATGAATTCAATGTGAAGTGAATTCTCTTCTCCATTGAAGGAAAGGCGCTTCTCTTTGTGCAAGTTATTGTTCTTTCTTATTATTGATGTGTTGGGCACATTGGAAAACACATCTACTTGATCTCTCTTCTCTATTGCTTTTGTATCTTCACCAAGAGTGTTTTGGTGATCTCTTATCTTCTGAAAGCAATTTGCTATGTTGAAAAGAAATCATTCTCTCCTATCCATTATATTATACTAAGATGATTTTTGGGGGTTTTTGCTCTCATAGTTTTGAGTATTTTCCCCAGGGTATATCTTGTGTTATGGATGTATGAAATTCATGTGATTGAATTGTCTCATTGTTTCAAGTTTATGCATCTAAGATAATTGAATATCAAAGCTCAACCAAATATTAACACATCACACATGTACTTGGAGTGTAGTGTCTCACTTGTGTTGGCCTATAAAGGGCTCATTGTAAGTTTCTTATAAGGGATAATCCCACATTGTGTTGTTGACCTCCTGTATCTCTCATATAAATAGAGGGAGGAGAAAGTATTACAGTCATACATCATAGTGTTCACTCATTTTAACTCTTGTGTAACAATGTAAATTATTAAAAAGTGTGCACTTCTCTTCTCTATCTCTCTAGAATCTTTCATTGTAGTATCTGTGTGTGTGTGTGTGTGTGTGTGTGTTAGAAGGTAAATTCAATATCTAAATCTATGACATTTTCTTGTAGGGTGGTACATGACTATCCCCTTGTGTGATTTGTATGCATCAACCGCCCTGGAAGGGTCGTAGCAGGGGTGACCAAGCCCATGTTTCTTAGGGGTGCAGGGGAAAATCCCCTGAAGAAACATTTTTGAGACCCTTCTAGTGTATCTTGTTTCCTTCTTCAACCCTTTTATTTATTGTATAAAAGGGAAGTGACCCTGGCATTGTATCACAAGACATAATGCATTGTAATATTTATATCCAATAATAATAAAATATCAAAGTTTTCATCACCCCATGGTTTTACCTATGCAAAAAAGGGTTTCCACATAAATCTTTTGTTTTATTGTTATTATTGTTTGTTTATGTTTTTATATTTTTCTAACATCTGGTATTAGACCTTGAGAAACTTGCAGACGTAGAATTTTATGTGAGTGGGAGCTGCAACAATGACATGAAGTTTAACCAAGTTCAACATTGATAAGTTTGATGACAATAATTTCTCCCTATGGAAGATGTAGGTGGAGGATTTTTTGGTTCAAAATGACCAATCCCTAGCCTTTAAATTATTTTTAAAGAAACTAAGAAGCATGACAGATGAGGAATAGATAAAGTTAGATAGGAAGGCAATTTTTACAATTCATCTTTGCTAAGAAGAGTTTGTCTAGTTCAATGTTGCTAAATAAAATATTATGGAATCCCTTTGGGAGAAACTTGGGAAGCTGTAAGAAACTAAATAAAAAACAAATAAGGTTTTCCTAAAAAAACAGCTTGATCATATAAAGATGAAGGAGGGCTCAACCGTGTAGATTATATGAATGAGTTTAATACCCTAATAAATAAATTGGTCTCAATTGGTATAAAGGTGGAGAATGAGTACAGTGAAATAATTTTACTTTGTTCCCTTTCAGATACCTAGGATCATTTAGTGATGAATATCACCAACTCAACATCAAGAACTCTGAATTTTGATGATGTGGTAGCCACTTTAATGGAAGAATAATTGAGGAGAAAATCATTTCTAGAACCCTCTACGAGTGAATATATATCTGTGAGAGATTGATCTAGCAAGAGGGGTCAACGAGGTAGATCACATTTCATTGGATGCAATATGAAAGGGAAGTGTTGGAATTGTGGGAAACTAGGGAAATCAAGGAAGGAATGTGCATCATTTGTGTATGCTTAGGATTTGGAATCATGTGCATATTTCTACATTTCTTCACATATATATTTCAAACATCATCCCTATAGTGGTGGGATTGTCTACTTGAGTGATGATCATTCTCTTGAAATTGTGGGAAGAGGGGATGTTAGGATCAAGCTTAATGATGGGAGAGAAAAGAAGTTGTGTGATGTACGACATGTACCAAATCTACAGAATAATTTGATCTCAATCTATATTATGGATAAACTAGGGTATTCTACTATATTTGTCCCGTAATCGTTGCAAGGTTATAAAATGAGCCCTAGTGGTATTAAAAGGAGAATCTTATCGGACCTTGTATTGTTTGTTCGATGATATAGTGACAAATCATGCAGCAACAACAAACTCAGGAAATGTTCTAGATGTAGTGATGTTGTCGCATCCATGACTTGAAAATATGAATTAAAAATGCTTGAAAATTATGCATGATTGAGGCATGCTTTCTTGGGTTAAGTATTGTAATTTAGACTTGTGTGAGCACTATATTTTTGGTAAACAGAAGAGAGTTTTTACTGCAAGCTCTAGTAAAATTTCTGATATGGATTATTTGGAGAATGTAATGTAGGTATAAATATAAAATGGAAACACACTCGGGAATTTTTTGTAGAGAGCACAGTAGTAAGGAAAACCCAAATTCCATTAATGAATGGAATAGAAAAACATTGTACATTGCAAAGTAATACAAACTAGCTCAGATGGTGGTAGCTTATCTATGAAGAGAGGTGTCGGCTATGCTCATTCAGAATAGATGATTACAAAGAGATCAAAAATGGAATTTTATCATAAGCATAATCCAAAGAGGTAAAAACCCTAAACATCCAAAAATCCGAACCTATGAGATGATGCGCCAAAAAATATGTGTGGGCCCTAAGGTGGTTATTTGACAAGTCAACTTCATGAGGGCATAACTTTCACATACAAACTCCATTCGGGGAATATGATAATCCGTTGGGAATATATAAAAGAGAAGAACAACTTTTGGTAGGTCTAGTCATTTGCAGCCACTCTAGGACCATTTGGGGCCTCAAAATAGCCCTAAATGTTTGGTTCCCAAAAAAAGGTAGAAAATTCCCAAAGAGATGGACAATCGTTGTGAGTTAGTGGAAGAGATGGGTGGCCATTTTTATCCACCTAGATCATTCCTCCCCCATTAGGAAGCAATGGAATCCATTGCATTAAGTCCCCTCATTATATGGGGAAGCTTCTCTTGAATTTGACTCTTGGTGAGCCACTTTCCTTGGTTAAGAAGTTGCCCTACTTTGATGACCCAATATAGTTGGATGTATATCTAGAGAGTTCCCTTAATCTATGGGTCCATGATATGATTAATTGTCACCTACTTAATGCATTCATGGTTGATTTTGATAGGTTACGAGTGCGTATCCACCTCTGAGGTGTCCAATAGAGGTGGAAAAAATGGTTGAAGGAGCTCCATATTAAACACTGGATGCAAGCCAAGGAATGGGGGAATACTTAATTCAAAATAAGTCTCACATACATCCTTGGTGATAGTATAAGGACCATATAAAAGTGGATGAAGCATGAGATGGGGTTCTACAAGGCACTCTTTTGTAAATGTAACTATACCTTATCGCCAACTTGAAACTTGTGTGGAACCCAATGCTAGTCATGTCACTGCTTATACTTGGCATTGTATTTTTTCAAGGTATCATGAACTTGTTGTTAGATGTGTTGGATCCATTAAACAAATTTGGATTCCTGATCAACCTCAATTTGAGCATGGGAGGATTCTTCCTATGTATATGCAATGAGTAGTGCTACATAAATTGGGGATAATGGTTAGAATCCCAAGCATACCTCAAATGGGTTGTGGCTAATAGATTTGTGAAGGGATATATTGTAGATATGTTAAACATAAGAAAGGATCCCATCCCAAATTTGGGGATGTTTGGAGTTGTACATTCTCAGGATATGCGCAATCATATGGTTGACCACCTATGTCTGTTCATCAATTTGGGGGTGGAAGGCAGTCATTTGGTCAGCTTGGTGTACATCATCGACCATAGGATAGACCAAAAATTACGTCATAACCTACTATAGAGATCAGAAATAATGGTCTATGGGAGCCAAAAATGAACCCAAATATGCTCAAAGAAAATATTAGCAATGGCCTTTGTTGTGATGGTCTTATTACAGGGAGTTAAAATTTCCATCCTAGGGAATTGGTCAAAACCCACAAATACACAACCGTTTCCATGCTTGGTTGAAGGTAATTCAGACATGTAGTCCATAGAGATAGACTCCCAAGATCTATCTGGGTCAATTAAAAAAGTGTACATCCCTTGCTTCTTGATGGCAGGTTTGGAAATGGCACAAGTGGTGCACGATTGGATGTACCTACCAACATCTTGTTGGAGATTTGGACAATACAAGAATTTCTAAAACACTATCATTGTCTTCTCTTCGCTGAAGTGTCCAACCACTCTACTGTAATGTGCCTCCCAAATCAGTTTCTCATACTCGCTTCAAGAAACGAGAGGTGGTCGATATGGCATAAAAGTTCTTCCTAGAGATGAAAGTTTGAGACTAATATTCCTACTTGTAATGTCTGATAATAGAAAATTCAAGGTATTTTTCGTACAATTTGGGCCACTCAGATGTATCATGTCCACAAGATTTGAACACAATAGTTAGTGCACCAACTAGAGGTTGGTTGAGGTGGTCTATAGCTTAATTGGTGCTTCCCTTTTTATACTTAATGTTCAAGTGGAACTACAACATGTATGTGGACCACTTATGATGGAGGTCATTCTATAAATTTGCATGTGTCTACATGAATTGAAACGGCTTGTGATCAACGTGGATGATGATCTCCTTTCCTAGGATTTATTGTTTCCATTAAAGGTAGGCCTACACAATGGAGTACATCTACTTATCATAAGTGGGATATCAGTGAACAAAATCAGAAAGTGTATCACTATGATAGGACACCGAATGTCCATGTGAGAGAACCCCAAAACAATCCTATGGTAAAAGTTGGAAAGGCCCAAGAAGTTATGGAGCTCTATTAAATTTGTTGCGGTTGGCAAATCATGAATAACTCGGACCTTGGTTGGCTCTAGATGCACCCCAATTTAACCCAAGATGTATCCTAGATATGGAATTCTCTCCATGCCAAATGATCATTTCTCCAAATTTGTGTATAACTTGTGCTAGTGCAAGGTACTAAGGATCTGTTGCACGTGTTGCAAATCTTCCACCTAAGTTCTACCAAAGATGGGGATGTCATCCAGATATACAAACACAAAATATATTGTGAACTAGTGTGATATATCATCCATAATACTCATTAATTTTGTTGGAGCATTAGTCAAGTCGAAAGGCATGACCAACCACTCAAAAATTCCTTCTTTAGAATTGAATTTTTTCTTCCATAACTCGGTCTACTCAATCGGGACCTAGTGGTAGCCTAAATTCAAATCAATATTACTAAAGAACTTGGAACCCTTAAGATGATCAAGAAGATCATCAATCCATGGTATTGGGTGTCAATTCTTGGTAGTGATTTTGTTTAGGTATTTGTAATCAATATAGAACCGTTATGTCCCATCCTTCTTCTATATCAACACAATTTGGCTTCAGGAAGGTGAGAAGCTAAGGTTTAGTTTGTCCTTTTTGGATGATCTATTGAATTTGATGCTTTATATCCTAATTCACCAAAAGAAAGAATCTATATACTGGCACATTAGGTAAAGGATAACTGGGTATCAAATCAATTGAATGTTTAACCTAGTAGTGTAGAGGTACCCCTTTAAGTGAGGTAGAGATATCTTTGTATTCTTCTATAATCTTATCCACCTGCTTTTTTTGTTTAGAGAGACCTCATGTTGAGGATGTGGTATTTGCATTGACCCTCCATCCACTTTCTGACTAAACCATGAAAATGACAATTTTCCCATTCTGAGATATTACCTTCCAACATTTCTTTGCAGATATCAAGAAAATGAAGTAGTTAGAGCTACCTTGGGTATCTAGTAGATTTGGCCTTCTAAAGTAACAAAGAAACTGCGAGACCTCTACTCATAAATATCTTGGTGTTTCCACATATAGGGTTGTCCTAGAATAACATCATAAAATTTAAGTGGGGCAACATCACACAGTATCTCATCTTTGAAGGGCTTGATGTCGTAGGATAGGCTACATTGTTAACTAACATGGATGTCTTGTCCCTAGATTAACCAAACGATGGTGTATGGATGAGGATGCGACATTGTTGACAGATTCAAACTCTTTTGATGAACTCAATCAAGATCATGTTCTTCTAGATACCATTGTTAAGAATGAAATGCAGCAAATTCCCCTTCACCCACAATTATGAATGGAAGATGCATTTCTCTTCCTCTGACTCCTCTGAATCTTCTAGTTGGATCTTTGAATTTGCGATAATTGCAATAGGTTTTCCATAAATAACCCACTTTCCCTTATCTTTCTTTGAATCAGAATCCAAACCAAATTTTGGGTTTGAGGATTTCATGTCATCCAACAATGAGTAATTTGAGAGGCATTCATTAGTGTTGTTCCAGAGGATTTTGTAGAACTCGCACCACTTTCCAGTATCCTTCTTCAACTTGTTGTAATTACCCTTATTTACTTGTGGCTTGGCGTGGTTGTCATGATTTTTTCCATCCTTGATTTGTCCTATGTTTTGTGAGTTAGGTCCAACTTTTCCAGTCTTCTATTGGAGTTGATTTGCAAACCCAAAATCCTGCTTATTCTTGTGTTTAAACGTTTTCTCGATATTGACAACATATCAATAAGAAACTCCTGGTGAGGAGATGTCTAGAAAATCCATCTCTCTATAGATGTATATGTGCAGGCCACTATTGTACTTTAGGACCAAGTTTTTTTGGGGGTCTCTAATACATAGCTTTGAGCAGAACGTATGGAATATATTGGTGAACTCCATCATCTTCTGGTCTCTCTCGTGGCGCAAAGTTGTCCATCTCATGTACTGTTCATCATAGTTTCTGACAAGGTATAATTCATCCTTAATAGCATCAACAAAATCCACCCAATTGTGTTCTATCATGTATGTTTCAGGATCGTCTTTGACATGATTCTTGCAATAATCGTCCCACCAATATTTGACATCGGGGAGGAACTTAAGGAGTGCGAAGGTGATCTTATGTCGGAAAACGTTTGAACATAGTAATAACCCTCCAACATATTTAACCATTTCTCCAAAGCATCTACATCTATCTATCCTTCAAATAAAAGAATGTCAAATTTAACTTGTACCTTGAATGGATCTGCATCCCCTAAATGGTTGCGCATTGAAGGTGTCTTTGATGTCGTCGACAGTTGTCGAAGGATCTAGGATAAATTATCCATCATCGTGTTCCTCTGTCGCACAAGGGCTTCCTCAAGAAACAACTTAATAGGATATCCTACTATGTCGTATCTTTTTTATTCACTCTCCATGTGAAGCTACTTGGGATGACGAGAGTGGTTGTCCCCAAGCTCAATTAGTTTGAGACCCAACTATCGATACCTGGATCTCATTAGGGACGTGAACCGAGAAACAACAAGAGAAGATTTCTCTGATACCACTGATTTAGATTATTTGGAGAACAAAATGAACGAAGCAATATAAAATGGAAACACATGCACAAATATTTTGTAGAGAGAACAATAGTACAGTAAAAACCCAAATTCTATTAATGAATGGAATTGGAAAAACAATCTAAACTATAAACCAATACAAACTAGCTCAAATGGTGGTAACTTTCTATGAAGAGAGATGTGTCAGTTATTCTCTTTGCAAGAGATGATTTAAAAAATATCGAAAAAGTGCCTTTTATCATAAGAATAAATCCAAAAATACAAAACCCTAAACGTCCAAAAAACCTAACCCTAGGAGATGAAGTTTGAAAAAATATTGGTGAGCCCCGAGGTGGCTAGTTGACAAGTCAACTTGCTGGGGGCATAACTTGCACATAAAAAATACATGTAGGGCATATTATATGCCACTAGAAGGATCTCGAAGAGACAAACAATTTTTGGAAATTCCAATTGTTTACAACCACTGTGATATTTTTTAGGGCCTCAAAATGGCCCTGGAAGTTGGGGATTTGAAAACCATAGAAAATTTCCAAGGGGGTTGATCCAGGAGGATCTTTAAGGATCGATCAGATTCAAAGTCTTCAAATAGCAGTTAAAAGGTAATCGTGGTAAATATATCGTCGATAGCTTTCCGTCAACACTTGTTTCATGCGAAACGGCCTCCATATGAAGAAGTTGTCATCATTTGAAGTTTCGTCAAGGATGGTTAAAAATGGTAAAAGTGTGGTTTATAACATCAAAAAATGGTTTTTAAGGTTATGTGGTAAAAAGGGTTGGATCCATGGGAATCAAACCCAATACCTCCACCAAGGTCTCCACAAATATCCATTTAACAAACATGGTTCAAATCTTATTAAGGTTGAAATTTAGTGTAAAATGGGGGGGATTCCCTTGACCCCATGCCAACACCGAGGCTCCCATGTTTTAAACTTTATATTATAAACCATATGTTAAACCTTATCCATCACATATAATGTGGAGCCATCTCATACCACCAAACTATACCATATCGCATCAAACCATATCAAATGTTCCATGTGTTAAACCATATCAAAACCAAACTATACTATATCGCATCAAACCATATCAAATGTTCCATGTGTTAAACCATATCAAAACCATTCAACAAACTATACAACAAGCCATCGTGTGGACAATATATCAAATGACAAACCATAATACAAGCGCCACATTTCAACCATAATATAAATGTGGTATAATATTATATGTGCCACAGCAGTTCAAAGGTAACTATGGTAAAGAGCTCGTTGACAGCCTTCCGTCAACGCTTGTTTCATACGAAACGGCCTCCAGATGAAGAAGTTGTCAACATTTGAAGTTTCGTCAATGATGGTTAAAAATGGTAAAATTATAGTTTATCAAATCAATAAATGGTTTTTAATTTTATGTGGTAAAAAAGGTTGGAGCCATGGGAATCGAACCCAAGACCACCACTAAGGTCTCCACAAAGCTCCATTTAACAAACATGGTTCAAATTTTATTAAGGTTGAAATTTATTGTAAAATGGGGGGAAGCCCTTGACCCCATGCCAACCCCGAGTCTCCCGTGTTTTAAAATTTATATTATAAACCATACGTTAAACCTTATCCATCACATATAATGTGGAGCCATCTCATACCACCAAACTATACCATATCGCATCAAACCATATCAAATGCGCCATGTGTTAAACCATATCAAAACCATTCAACAAACTATACAACAAGCCATCGCGTGGACCATATATCAAATTCCAAACCATAATACAAGCACCACATTGCAACCATAATATAAACGTGGTATAATATTATATGCGCCACTATTCAAAAGAAGCGAGCAAGGAGGAGAGGCCCGTGGGTTTGACCCCAGGACCTCTACCCTTATAGCGTTGCCCCTTGCCATTGGGGCACCACCCCACCGTTGAGTGGTAACCGATGCGAATATCTTTTAACTTTGCAGCGCTGAAACCTTATAAAAAGGCCATGAAATTTCCAACCATGGTTCATGTTCAGAGCTCATAACATAGCACAGTTTTGCACAATAATCGAGGTAGTTAGAGGCACAATTCCCAAGGCATAGAGGCCATTAATGGGCACGAATCCCAAGGAGGAATCCATACACTGTTAGTGTTTTTTTGTCTTATTTGCAGAAGTGTTTCTCGATTTGTGTGCCATAGGAGGTCTCGAGAAAAGGTATTCGATTTTATACTCTTTTTTTTCATAATTTAGAGATGGGCACAGTGGTGCAGTCTGTTTCTGAGTTTGACAGACAGAAATCAGAAGTGTTTCCAGAACACTCAATTTGTAACCTTTGAAGACTTAATAACATCGAACTTCCCATTGGAAGTGGCCCAGAGACGTAACCCAAGGAGTGTGAACTCCATTATCAGCTCTTGTCTTCATTTTTTGGTTTGCATCTCTCTTTTATTTGCTTATGTGTTGATTTAAAAGCATTTAAAAATCACCTTTCAACCCATTTTTATGAATGTTACATGCAAGATTTTTTGGTTACAAAGATCCTAGAAATTTTAGATCAAGTTTGGTATCATAGTAGCTTAACCATTGCATTGTGAGTTTGTTTATTTTAACAAGAGAAAGGATTTAGAGAGGTGAATGAGAGCTTGAAGAGTTTGATCCTAAGGTTGGATCAAGAAGAAGGAGAATGGCTTCATAAAAAGGAGATGATGGGACTTCTTCAATTCGTTCTGAAGGGGATTTTCTTAAATCTTTCATGAAGATGCAAAGTATGGTGGAAGAACTTTATCAAGATCAGAAGAAGGGAGAACAAGGTGGTTCTTCTCATGCAAAAGGTAAAGAAGAAGGAGGTGGAAAGGAACCTCCTAGAACTCCTCCATCATCACCATCTTTTCTTGATGGTTCTTTAAATGCCTCACCTAAACAAAAAGTTGATCTCAATATGCCTCAATTAAAGCTTGATATTAAGTTTGAGTTACATGTTTATGATGGAGAACTTAATGTTGAAACATTAGATAATTGGATCCGTCAAATAGAATTCTATTGTAGGATTCAAAAGTTTACTGAAGATAACTTGAAAATTCAGTTAGCTTCTCTTCGACTTGGAGGGAATGCTCTCATATGGTGGGAGAGTAGAACTCAAAAGGATTTGGCCTCAAAAGGAAATATTATATCCTCTTGGCATGATTTCAAGTCAGAATTAAAGAAGCAATTCTATCCATTGGGTTACATACAGCAAGCAATGATGGATTGGTAGAATCTGAGGAAAGATAAGGGTCAAAGTGTACAAGAGTACACATAATAATTTCGGAAGAGAGCTTTAATACTTGGTATACCTCTCTACACTCAAGAAATTCTTCTCAAGTACATAGGTGGATTACATAGTTATTTGTGTGATACAATACTTATGTTTAATCCTACTAACCTGGATGAAGTATATGTTCAAGCCACACACATTGAATCCAAAGGGAAGAATGTTCATAATGATTTTTCTTCAGTTGAATCCATTAAGTTGAAGGCAAGGATAAAGGAAAGAGAAAACATGTGAAGAAAGGGGACACAAATATTTCATGTTCACATTGTCAGATAGATGGACATTATGCATATCATTGTCGGAAGCTACATCCAGAATTGAAACCGAAGTGGTTTAAGGATCGAAAAGGGAAGCAAAAATCTACGGTTATTGTTGAAGACCTTGGATCAGATTCCGAGGATGAAACAAAGATATCAATCGTAGGTGTGAAAGGTAAATCTATTGTTGGTAATGATTCTAACATTTGTTCTTCATGTGCTTCTACTTCTAAAGATCGTGACAATTCTAAGGATAGAAAAAGAAATGCATTGTTTCATATAAGGGTAATCACAAAACAAACTAAAATTGACACACTCATAGATAGTGGATCTCAAGCTAATCTTATTTCAGAAGAAGTAGTTAAGCAATTGGGATCAACAACAAAATCACACAAGAAACCTTATCCATTAGGATGGGTATGGAGATAAAAGATTACAAGTAACAAGGCAATGTGATCTAAAGTTTGCAATTACATCCAAGTTTGTAGATAAATTTGAATTTGATGTGGTTCCATTAGATATCTGTGGAATTGTGTTGGGAAGCCCGTATTTATATGATCGAAAGGAAATATTCTATCAAGAACATAATCAGTATCATTTTTTTAAGGAAGGAATTGAGTAAATAGTACACTCACATTCATTTAAAAAATACAAATCATTGGGAACTACACAACAATTAAAAAGGGTTGTTAATGCAAGTCAGAATTTGGCACTTATATCTATGCAATGTAAGGAAGAAAAGAATCATAAGCATGAACAGGAAGTGTCATTGCATCACAATACATCTACTATGGTTGATAGTGTTCCTATGATAAAGCATAAGAATGATATAAGTACAATCTATTTCGCATGTTCAATGTTGATATTATCCATATTATTGATCAGCAGTATGTGGTTTGTTCCTACAATGTTGAATGAAGATTTTGTTGAAAAGGGGATTAATGTACTTAACAATATCAGTGCAATGTTGATTGTTGTTATGATGAGTCAAATATACAGGTTTCAAGAAGAATGGACAAATTATATAGGACAAGTGAGACGAACATGTCTTCACTTGATTGCAGAATGATTCCATGCTTTTGGTGGTCCAAAAGCTTCTCAGTGGGAAGGTTTGGTCCAAGAGGATATTTTAGGATCGATCAGATTTAAAGTCTTCAAACAGAAGTTCAAAGGTAACTGTGGAAAATATTTCATCGACATCTTTTCGTTAACACTTGTTTCTTGCGAAACGGTCTCCAGATGAATAAGTTGTCAGCATTTGAATTTTCATCAAGGATGGTTAAAAATGGTAAAAATATGATTTATAAGATCACAATGGTTTTTAAGGATATGTGGTAAAAATGGTTGGAGCCATGGGAATCAAACCCAATACCTCCACCAAGGTCTCCACAAAGCTCCATTTAACAAACATGGTTCAAATTTTATTAAGGTTGAAATTTATTGTAAAATGGGGGGATGCCCTTGAACTCATCCCAACACCGAGGCTCCCATGTTTTAAACTTTATATTATAAACCATACGTTAAACCTTATCCATCACATATAATGTGGAGCCATATCATACCACCAAACTATACCATATCGCATCAAACCATATCAAATGTGCCATGTGTTAAACCATATCAAAAACATTCAACAAACTATACAACAAGCCATCGCGTGGACCATATATCAAATGCCAAACCATAATATAAGCGCCACATTGCAACCATAATATAAACGTGGTATAATATTATATGCGCCACCATTCAAAAGAATGGCGAGCAAGGAGGAGATGCCCGTGGGGGACCCATATTGTTGCGCCTTACCACTGGGGCACCGCCCCACCGTTGAGTGGTAAGCGACGCGAATATATTTTAACTTTGCAACATCAAAACCTTATAAAAAGGCCACAAAATTTCCAACCATGGTTCATGTTTGGAGCTCATAACACAGTTTTGCACAATAATCGAGGAAGGTACAGGCACGATTCCCAAGTTGCAGAGGCCATTAATGGGCATGGATCTCAAGGCGGAATCTGTACACAATCAGTGTTTTTTGTCTTATTTTCATAAGTGTTTCTCGATTTGTGTGCCAAAGGAGGTCCCGGGAAAAGGTATTCGATTTTATACTCATTTTTTTAGATCAGGGATGGAGAACCATTGTGAGTCAGTGGAAGAGGTGGGTGGCCACCAATATCCATCTGGATCAAGTTCTGATCATTTGCAACTTATTCATTATGATATATTTGGACCAATCCCCACTCTGTCTATAAATGGTGCTAGATATTTTCTAACTTTTATACATGATTATTCTAGAAGAGTATGCGTGTATTTTCTAAAAAATAAGTCAAAATCCTTCAAGAAATTTAAAGATTTCAAAGTGTGACTAGATAAAAACTTTGGGTGAGTCTATTTTATGTCTCATGTCAGATAATGAACAGTATTTCTCCAAGAAATTTGATAAATGTTATATGCGGGAAGGAATTAAGCACCAAGAGACTAGTCCATATACTCCACAACAAAATGATGTGGCTAAGAGAATGAATTGCACAATCATGGAACATGCAAGAAGCATGCTTAGCACATTTGGGTTGGATAATGGATTCTAGGTAAAGGTAGTTAATATAGTTTCCTATATGATTAACACATCATCTACAGTTGTGTTGGATGGATAGATTCCAGAGGAAGTTTGGTGTAATAAGCTAGTTGATTATTATCATTTGTGTATCTTTGGTTGCGATGCATTTTCCCATGTACCTAAAGAAAATGTGTCCAATATTAACCTCAAGTCAAGGAAATGTGTCTTTCTCGATTATGATAACATTAAAGGAGTATAGACTGTGGGATCCCATCGACCATGAGGTAATTGTTAGCCGAGATGTTATTTTTTATGAAAAATCCATGCAAAGGAAGAAGGAACAACAACCACCTGAGATTGTACTTGTTGAAGTAGAAATGAGTAAAGATGAAAATTGAAAATGAAGCCTCAACTCAACATGAAGAACGTCATTTTTTGCGACCACAACTCAGAAGATGTACACATCCCAAGATACATCTAGAAATTTATTCTCTCAATTTTGAGTCTTCTTTTGCTTTGTTAACTAATAATGGTGAACCCAGTTCATTTTAGGAAGCTAGAGAATCTAAATGGAGGAAATTCATGGATGAAGAAATGAAAGGACTACGCAAGAATGAAATGTGGGAACTTGTGGACCTCCCACCTGAGAGAAAGGTTGTTGGAAACAAGTGGGTGTATAAAATAAATAATAATGATGATGGGTTGATAAAACACTATAAATATCACATTGTGGAAAAATGTGATGTGCATAAGTCAAGTATATATTTTAATGAAATCTTCTCTCTAGTTGTGAAGATAACCATTGAGAGTTTTACTTGCACTTGCAGCAACACAAGATTTAGAGTTGGAGCAAATAGATGTAAAAAGTGTTCTCTTGCATGGTGATCTAAAGGAAGAAATTTATATGGATCAGTCTGAGGGCCATAAATAAAAAGGCAACATGCATTGAATTTAAAAACTTGATAAAGCTATGTATGGGTTAAAGCAAACACCAAGGGTGTGGTACAGAAAATTTGACACCTTCATGAAAAGTCAAGGTTCCAATAAAAGTAAAGCGGACCATTGTGTATATTATAAGAGGTTTGATGATGGAAATTTTATTATTTTGTTGTTATATGTTTATGAGTATATGTTGGTTGCAAGACCCAACAAGAAGAAAATTATTTTGATCTTAAGGCGTAGTTGGCTAGGACATTTGAAATGAAGGATTTAGGAGCAGAAAATCAAATCTAGGGATGAAGATACACAAGGACAAAAAAAGTAAGAAGATTTGGTTAAGTCAAAAATCATATATATATAATATTTTACGATGCTTCAATATGCAGAATGCAAAACTAGTCAGCACCCCACTTCCTAAACACTTAAAATTGTCTACTGAACATTGTCCTAGAATAGAAGTAGAAAATACAACCATTTCTCATGTATAATTTTCATTAGCAGTAGAGAGGCTCATGTTCTCCATAGTGAGCACCAAATCAGATATTGTCCAAGCAATGGGATTTGCTAGTTGGTTCATGGAAAATTCTGGTAAAGCACATTGGAATGTTGTGAAGTGGATACTTGAATATTTAAAGGGCACTTCAAATGTTTCTATTTGCTACAAATCAACAATTTTACAAATTAAATACTTTGTAGATTTTGATTTTGGTGGATACAAAGATGGATGAAAATATACTACAAGATATATGTTCACCCTTATTGGTGGTGTTGTAAGATAGAATTATAAGTTGTGTCCAGTGGTAGCCTTATCAACCACTAAAGCAAAATAGGTAGCAAGAATTGACGCCAGTAAAGAGGCAATATGGATAGAGCGATTGATGGATGACTTCAAGATAATGTCGGGGATGATTACATTGCATTGTGACAGTCAAAGTGTTATTCACCTAGTGAAGCATCTAGTATTTCATAATCGCTCAAAACATATTGATATTAAGTACCATTTCATAAGGAAAGTGGTGTAAGAAGGTATGATCTTGTTTGAGAAAATTAATACTTAATTATGAGAATATTGTAGATATGCTTACAAATCTGGTCAGAACAATGAAGTTTGAATGGTGCAAAATTTCTTTGGGCTAATTGAAAATGTGATGAAGGAAGCCTTTGGAGATGGCAAGTGAGTGGAAAACATAGGCAAGAAACTTCCTATATATCAAATTCAAGTGGGATAATGTTAGGATGTGAATTCAATATTCAGATCTCTAAAAATATTTGGGGGTGTGATGGTGGGGCCCCTAAGGAGAAAATTTCTAGACCCTTATGTTGTATTTCAGTTCTTTCTTGAACCCTCTTATGTATTGTATAAAAAGGAAGTGACCCTTGGAATTGTGCCACATGAAAAAAAGGATTTAAGTTTTCTATTGAATAATAATAAAAGATTGAAGCTTCCATCACCTCATCGTTTTACATGCACACATCAAGGTTTCCCAATAAACCTTGTGTTATATTGTTATTGTTGTTTGATTTTGTTTTTTATATTTTTATAACATCTTAATGTGTTAGGGTTTATTTGTCTTCTTGGTATATTTTGGATGATCTTGGACTTTTAGGGCTATATTTTATCCCTTGGAGATTGGAGATTACGATTTCTTTCCTTGGACAATGTTAGAGAGATGCTTGTGCGTTGAAGCTCATTGGTTGCTAAGGTTTTGTTGATTTGACCTAGATAATATTTTTAGAGGGTTGGAAGATTTATAAAGATATTGAAAGAAGGCTATGGCATGTTCATGTACTTCATCTTGAGCTCATTAATGAATTTTCCATTTGTCCATATCTTGTGCAATTTCCATATTTGAATTTTGGCGATATATGTTTGTTATTTATTTTTATTAACAATTATGTCTATTATTGATTTGACATAAGTAAAAGGGGAAAATTTTAAGTGATTTGACATCTAATGGAAGAATAGAACTTGATTTTATTGTTGCAAAATAGTATTTTTGGATCTGGCTATTGGTTGATAAGTTGTCCTAGAAGGGTTGAAACATATCATTATGTTTGGTATTTTTTCTCCTTTCATTGCCAAGAATTTTGGGGTTGTTTGAAGTGAAATGTTGTACTATTTTTGCTATTGTTTTGCACTTTAATTTATATCAGTGTTATGGTTGAAAATTATAGGGCTAATATTTGATATACTTTCATAGTTGAAGATGATTTTTTTGGTTTTTCACTAAAATTCCAACTTAGAAAATGTATGCATGGTTTCAAAGCTTGTTTTTACTGAGATCACTCCTGAGTAAAAGAGAAATTGTATTTCAACTAAAGTTTACTTGAGGCGGGTACTTAACCTAGTTAATATAATTAGGTAGAAAACCTCAGTTGCTTGAGATAAGTACCTTTTCCTTAGGAAGAGTTGGTTCCTCTTCATATTGCAAAGGTTTCTATGATATATATGGCATTGGTATGGTTTTTATCGTATAAGATTGTGCCTAATGTTGGTCAGTATGTGGACATTGGAATCGCGAGACATATGACATATGACAAGTATTTATTTATCAGGTTTCAAGATAAAGAGGGAGGCTTGAGTGTAGAGCTTGGTGATGATGCCACGTATCCTATGAGAGGAGTTGGCTTTGTGCTCTGAAACACCCATAGGTGATGTTCTTGAGTTGAATAATGTTTTGTATGTTCCTGGTGTTGAAGAATAATCTTATTTTAGTATCATGTATGGAAAATATCCATTATATGACCAATTTTGATGCTAAGAAGATTATCTTTAAAACACAAACATGGGTCGTGGAAAAATGGGTTCTTGGTGGATATCTTTACCGATTGCAAGTAGATGCCATGAAACATGGTGCTTTGGTGCTTTCCAATACCAAGTTGTATGAGTTATGGAATAGGAATCTTGGTTTCTTGGATTATGGAGCACTTCATATCTTGAAGAAGCTAGTACAGGTATTACTAGACTTTAAGATGGAGAAGGAAGGTGTGTGCAAAGGATGTGCTATTGGAAAGCACATCAACATTGATTTTCCTAGCAGTGAGCATAGATCAAGAGGGAGTCTTGATATAATCCATTCTAATGTATGTGGACCTATGTCTTCCACTTCCTTTCCATGTAGTTGTTATCATGTCACTTTTATTAATGATTTTTATCGTAGGACCTAGATCTATTTTCTGAAGACTAAAGAGGAAGTGTGAAGACTAAGGATAAATTTTTTAGCAAATTCACAGAATTCAAGGCCTTGGTTGAAAATAATACAAGAATAAATATAAAGTAGTTCGCTCAAATAATGGAGGATAATATACCTTCGTGAAGTTTGATTCTTTATGTGGGAAATCATGTATCAAGAGGGAGTTGTTCGTACCCTACAACTCACAGTAGAATTGGAATGCTAAGAGGAAGAACCGGTCTATCATTGAGACTATTAAGTCTCTGATTCATGACATGGATTTTCCCATGAGTTATTGCAAATATTAATGTAATAAAGCCATGTAAATCTTGAGTGTCGATTCCCCATCCATCTATTTGACTAAAGGAAGGGGTATTTATGAATTACAAGTTTCTAAACTTTTCCTCATGGACCATAATATGAATTCATTAAAAATAAATTCGTGAATGTAAAATTCAATGGATTTAAAACTCTATCCACACATACATCATGCATAAACAATCATATTTATCACAGGAAAAAAATAAAATCATTCCACATTCATATACAAAGAGAATACTTATCTTTAAACAAAAATATTCACACGATTGACTGTGTATTCTCTTTCTGCAAAAATACTTTCCATGGTCAATTTGCAAAAATACTTTCTACAAAGTAGAAGTAAATTTTGTATCATGATCGAATACAATTTCTTTGGGTAACCCATGCAATTTGAATATATTTGTCATGAATATTCTATATATCTCATCAACCTTGTAAGTATATTTAACTAGAATAAAATGAGTCGCCCTAAACAATTTATACAACACAACCATGATGGAATCATGTTTTATTGACCTAATTGACAATTCGGTAATAAAATCCATAGTTACCACTTCCTATTTCCATTCTGGAATTGGAAACGATTGATAAACACGTTGGGTGTCGAGGTTCAACATTCGCATGTTGACATTTCATACATCTGGAAATATACTTCGCAATATATTTCTTCATTCTCAATCAAAATATTTCCTCCTTGTTGCGGCAATTGTTTCTCGGTATCCTGGGTGACTGAAATACGACATTTTATAGAATTCATCCATAAGAATCCTCCTAAAATCTACCACATTAGGAATATACATTTTTTTTATAAGTAAGAAGTCCATCATCTTCCAACTGATAACCTTCATATATATTTTCCAAAGTTTGTTGTTGTAATTTGTATTTTGTTTGCACATATTGTTCATCTTCAGCAAGAGAGTCAACAATATTTTGACTCAAATCTAAAATGCTAATGGTCACCACATGCATTTTTTATTAAGTGCATGGTGCATTTTATTTTTCGTTTTCTCTTACGTGTTTGATCTCAAAATCAAACTCACATAAAAATTCTAGCCATATAACTTACCTTGCATTTAGTGTTGATTGCTCAAATAAATATTTCAGACCACAGTGGTATGTCCTAAGGTAAAATTTTCTTCCCATCAAATAATGCCTCTACATTTTCAAAGTGTGCACTATAGAAGCAAGCTTTAAATCATGGGTAACATAATTCTTCGCATGTTCTTTCATTTTTCTTGACTCATAACATACCACATTATTGTCTTGCATAAGAACTCTAATTCCATGTTTACTTGCATTGGTACACACCACAAATATGTTGTGGAATTTACAATTTTCAAAATTGCAACACTTGTAAGAAGATTCTTCAACAGTTGGAAGCTTTCTTCACATTTTTGTATCCAAAATGAACCTTGGAGAATCATTCAATGAACCTTTTGTAATAAATAGCAATACCATAAAATATCTCACAGCTAACACATTCTTTGAAGTTGGTCAATTCATAATGGACTCAATATTTTATGGATCCACTGATATTCCTTCCTCTGAAATAATGTCACCCAAATAATGAATTTCATGTTGATAGAAATTACATTTTCTTAACTTTGCATACAAATTATGATGTTGCAAATTCATTCCCAAATGTTCCCCATTCTCCTTTTCATTCTTGGAATAAATAAGAATGTCATCTAGAATAACAATAACAAACTTGTCCAACTACTTGTTGATAACATTATTTATGAGGCACATGAGTGTTGTTGGTTCATTAGTGAGACCAAATAGCACCACCACGAACCCATAGTGTCCATACCTTATTCTAAAGGTTGTCTTGTGGATGTCTCATTCCTTAATTCTCACTTGATGGTAACTAGACCTTAAATCAATCTTTGAAAATAACTTTGTCCCTCTCATTTGATCAAAGGGATCATCAATTCGTAGTAATGGGTAATTATTCTTCACTATAAATTTATTCACCTTCTTGTAATCAATACATAACATGAGTGTTTCATATTTATTTTTCACAAATAGAATTCGTACTCCCCATAGAGAAACACTTAGCCGAGTGTACTTCTTTTTCGACATCTCTTGCAAATGCATTTTCAACTCTAGCAATTATAGTGTACTCATTCTGTAGGTTGTCTTGGATACTAATACAGCTCCTAGAACAAAATCAATTGTGAAATCAATATCCCTCTTCAGAGGAAGTCTTGCTGCTTCATCGAAAAACACATCCCTAAATTCTTCCAAGATTCAATAGTCCTCCAACTTCGGAAATTCATTTTTTTTTATACTCAGTACATGGGTTGCATACAATTGACAACCATTTTTAAAGAACTTATTTAGTTGTAAGGTTGAAATTTGTTTGAATGAAAATACCTTTCGAATTCCATTTACTATCATTGTGTTTTTGTCTTCAACAATCCATTCCAATGAGAACATCATCAGAACCAAGTGGCAAAACATTCAGATTTGCTTCAAACGCCCCCAGAAAATCAGACAAGCCAGGAAGTCCTTCATATACTGGTAGTGTAACAGTTTCAGTCGCAATGCGGCATAATGACTGCGTGACTGATCCACACTTGTTGAGGGAAACTTCATGCAAATGGTTCTCCAGTTCTCTAACGCGTCGTCAAAGTCGGAAGACACAGAGCTGAAGCTGCGCCACCCAAGCTCACCGTCGGTAGTCGGATGAATATAATCTTCTGAAATATTGAATGCATGGTCCCATCCGCTGGGATATTCATCTTTCACTGGTTCAATATACCTGTTTCCCTCAGTCGGATCCAACGGGGCGATGACTTTGAAATCGAGGTTTTCAAAATTCATCATTCACTTCTTAAAGTTGATAACTGTTGCACTATCGTTAGCCCATCCAATCCCCAAAAATGTGGGATAGGAGCTTCCTCCTTCAACGACTTCGATGACATCAAATTCGGCATATGTCTTCATTCCCTCAATGTCCACCACCAGATGTGGAACTCTCCCAATCGGGATCACCTTGGCCTGATTAGACAGCCGAAGTTGTATGGGAGACCATCTTAGCATGGGACTCCCCATTTTCTACCAGGCCTACTTGGTTAAGATGTTGACATCCGAACCAAGATCCAGAATAACTTAATCAACTTCATAATCTCCAATTTGAATGTTCATACGCATCTCCTTACCTGTCTTCCGCCACTGTAAGGAGTTGACCACAGACTCTTGTCGTCCCCTGACTAGTCGCTACAACAGTCCCTCAATCTCAGCAAGAGCATCAAGATCCCTTGCTAGCGATAAACAACTCTAAAATAATTTCTGCAAGGTTCCAGACAGTCGCGATGGACCGGCTTCTGAAGTGGCATAAAAAACAGGAGGAATGTCACAAACAATAGCCTTACCTCAATCCTTTTCCATCACTCATCGTGCCTGAAAGAATACATCACGTTCAGAATCAATGTCAAACGACACCTTCTTCTGTCCTACTAATCGGATGAGTGGATGTGGGCTATCCCCTCCTGTTGTTGTACCTCCCTGAGTGATAACGGTGATAGCTACATCTTGTGGTCTTGGCTCCGCAAAAATTGTTGTGATAGTCGCACCCTGAGTCTGATTCAGTGGTGGGCTCCCCGGTTGATTCACATTCTGGTTGGCATTTGGATTTGGCCGCTGGTTCTGGTTCTGTGCTGGTTGTGGTACTTGATTCTACATTGGTTGCTGCACCTGGTTCTAGTTTTGCAGTTGTGGAACATTCCCTACTTTCCATAGCGCAATCAACTATGGGAAGTTTTCCATAGAGTGATCTGTAAAAATACAAAACGTACACTGTGTCAGCAATTATGGGAAATCTTGCTGGAAGTGTCCCCATACCCCATAGTGATAGCACTGAACAGATCTGCGACCTCCTCATCCTCCTCCACGACCAAATCCTTCGCCACGTCCTCCTCGGAATCCTCCCTGCTACTGGTAATGTGGTTGATTGAACTATTGCTGCATAGGATTCAGTTGCATGCCTTTCCCTTGCTGCATATACTGGGGTTGTTGAACGTACTGTGGCTGCTGTGGAGCCATCTACATCGGAGTATATTGCGGCATAAACTATTGTGGTTGTTGTTGCAGTACAAACTGCACCTGCGATTGAGGTAGCATTTGGGCCACCTGTGGTTGTTGTTGCGGTTGTTGTACGACACGCTGGTCGTCCTTCACATAGAATACATCGTACGTTCTCTCCTGAAGCAACCCATATGCACGGCAATATTTGTCTTCATGTCCCACATATTTACAGAATGTACAATACAGATTCATCGGTTTTGTGACCATATTCTGCATGTATTGGAATTCCTCATGGCCATGCCCATATACCTGGCAGATGCGACACCACGGCATACCGCCACCATTCAACGGGTTCGGTTCCCCTGAAACCAGATAATTGCGGAAGTCTGGGAAACTGTCCTTAGTACGCCCCTCTCCGCGACATCGCGTACACCATACTTCTTCTCATTGTTCCTTGCCCTTCTTAAGATCTTGCAACTGTATGGTCAGGTTAGCCAGCTGTGTCTGAATCTGCGAGATCCCAGCTGCGTTTTCCTCAATCGGGGATGCTTCTAACCGCATTGCGATTTCCAAGGCCTCATTAGGCATTGTAATGTTTTGTTGCATCAGTAGTAGATGGATATGTGGGAGCAATGTCGTGATGAACCGTTCTTTGAGTTGGAAAACACTCATGTCAAAACTGACCCTTGCCATTAAAGTTTTGAATCACTGATCAAAATCCCACACCGTTTCATTGGGATACTGCTTAATCTCTTTCAGTTTTGTAATATACTGTGCTTCTGACTTGGGTTTTTTGAATTCTGCAATCAATCCTTTCCTGATATCATGCAACGTCTTCTCTGGAGCTCCTGTAGGGACTAAAACAAACTTCATAAACCAATCTAATGCACGACCACGCAGAGTTGTTGCTAACTTTCCTTTCTTAACATCATCATCAGTAATCTGCTTTACGGTCCATACTACCTCACATAAGAACCAGTATTATTCAGTATTACATGTTCCGTTCCCATGGAACAGTGGAAACTTCGTATCCTGGGATTCCTTTCTGTAGTCGTTGAACTACTAGCAATCAATTTTTGTTGACACTGTGGTGTTGAAGTTTTGTTTCTTACTGGTTGACAAATAGTGAACGGAGGTGTGGCCACGTTGCTGCTGGGGTTTGGTCCTGCCTCTATCCTGGGCATAGCCTGGTTGTCCTTGTCTGGACTGTGAGGTCGATTCATCCCGTGTGGTATTTCTTCACGGTCTTGCGTTCCGATCGCAGCAAGACCTTCTCCTGTCCTCTGCCTCTTTTCCTGTCGAAACCTTGCTCCTCCCCTTGTAAGACCACTCTCTTCCTCGGCTTCCTTCAAAGTCTCATCATGACCTGCACCCATCTACCCCTTACTAGTCCATGTACCGTCCCCCCACTGTCGCGGTACCCACGGCCTCTGCCCACCAGGGTTTCTACTGATCAAGATGCATCTTCAATATGCCCTTCTCGCAAATGATCATCTTAATAGACAGTTGTAGCGACAACAGAAACCTTCCCCGGGGTCCACGGAAGAAATATATTTCAACTTCACTATAGTATTTATTCATATCAACCGCAAATTCAGTGATATAGCCTTCCAATATGATGTCAAGCCAAACTTCGACAGCCCGCGACACTTTGTTGTCAACTTCTCGTAGCTCCTGGATCAGTTCAGGGGTCCAGACTATTGGTTCACCACCTTGGAAGTTTCACTTCTGAAAAGTCAACTTCGCTAACCACTCATATAGGATGATTGGGAATTCGTAGAAAAAATATTCCTGCAGACCATCGTGAATATACTTTGCTAACCACCAATCTGTTGTCAACCCAAGGTTCTTGTTTTCCTTTTCAGCGAACTCTTGCAGTTTTAGGTCGAACCAATATTGGATCTCCGGTTTCGTTGGATGCCACATATCCTCCTGTCACTTCGCACACGGTCCCGACAACGGATCAATTTGTTGACACAAACCCAGTCGACAGGGGTTCCCAGCACTGTCGACACCCAGATCACCGTGATATCCCTGAGCACTGACCCAAACAGGTTTTACCCCATCCAACAACACCTACAGAGCAGATGAGGTCTCACCCGAGATGTTCAAGGGAGAGTTGAGGGAACCATGTTTCCACCAAATGAAGGAGTATGTTTGTGGCTCAATTACCCAACTTATTGTAGCATTTCAAAAATAGATCTACGCATTTAACTCAGGCTTCATTCATATTCATGGCATCATTCAACAAAACAAGTCATAATTGCAACAGATATAGCAGAATAGCATTAACCGCAACAAGGAAACATCGCATCATTCATATATTCATATAGTGAAATGCATTACCATAGATAAATAGGAAAACATAAGGATTCTACTCAATAAATATGTCACATCATATTAACTCCAAAAAAACACGGATACAAATTATTCAGTCTTCAGCATTGGATCAGATCTTACATATGGCTCGACAATCATACTCCGCAAAAGACAGATCTAACAGATATCTCCAAATCTAAGGTACACGATCCAAGATCATTCAACATTTACATACCTACATCTATTTATAGGCTTCCGCCTTTACATTGCTTGTCCACTTTCCAACTACTTCCTAACCAACACTTCAAAGCAAATAACCCAAAATCTATCTATTGTGGTCCAAATGACCCAAAGACCCGTATATTGCAGTTCGACAGACCCAAAATTACATAAAATATCATCATTTGCACTTGACTTCCCACCTTCTATGGTATCTTTGGCCTTGCGCAGCATCTATGATGCTGCAATGCTAACTTGTCCAAACCGCCTGCCAACAGGCCCCCAACACAATCTTGTGACTCGCCCTCGAGCCACATCATGTGGACAGGGTGTATACGGTGGTCTTGACCCTGAAGTCCTCGTACCGTTGTTCGACTTCCATGACCTACTCCTTTACTGCCATAGCCAGCACCTGACTATCGATCACATCCTGGGAAGATGGATGCTCACTCAGCTTTGCCGCAACTTGTTGGAGACCATCCTATACAACCTGGAGTGCCGCACCGACTTTAATCACAAACTAATAGCCAATCTCCTGGAACTCCTCCAGCTACGGAGCGCGCTTCTTCTTATGTTCGTCGGCCTTCATGATGCACTGTTGCTACTCTTTTAATTCCACAGACTTGGAAACCTCATCCATTGGCGGCATCGTGCACATCATCATTTTGAATGTCGCCAACTTCCCCTCTGCTTCCTGCCTGAGCTTGGTCAACTGTTCAATCTGCTCGTCCTAAACAATGCGTCCCCAAAACTGTACAGTTTCTGTTGTAATTTTTTTTGATGTCATTTCCAGCTCCCCTATCTATGTTGTCGCCTCCTCAATGGCATGTTTTTGGTCATCCACCTCCGCTTTGGGTATACCAAGGTTCACCAGGGCTGTTAACTCCTGGTTTTCATGCTGCAGTCGGGAAATGACAACCCCAAGTTGTCGTGCACGTTGAACCACGTCCAATGCTGCACTAGGCTCCGACACATGGTAACAAGCCTCAACAATGGCCGGCTCCGACCGCACATTTTGATCCCACAAAGTGGCCTTCTCCACAATGAGGCGATCCTGTGCCTGCTTCAATTCTTCGATCACTTGAGCCTTCTCAGCCCGTTCTTTCTTGATGTTCTCTTCCAACTCATCCACGGCTTGTTGTGTTGTAGCATCCCTCCCTGTTAACTCTGTGACCTCTTCCTTAGTTGTTGCCTCGCTCTCCTACAAGCGCAGGCACTTACCGCTGATCTCATGCATCATGTCCACCATTTCCCGGCTAGAAACCTCCTGCATAGTTGTCAACTCCTTCGTCGGTAGCACATTGATGTTGATGGTAAATTTCTCTAATGTCTGCAGCAAATCTTTCAAAGCCTCATTATCATTCACAATTGCAGTCAGGGGAATATCGACATTCCGGACCCGCGGCTCAGTGTCGATTGTGCCAACTGGCTGCACCGGTGCTCCCTCTGGTGCCTTCTCCAAACAATGTCGCACAAGGAATCCAAACGGGTAGTGATCGCATGGAAACCTTCGTCCGCTTTTATAGTCATTTCTCTAGCCGCCCAGTGGTTGCATTATTTATTGCTAGTAGTAGTCCGCCAAGCTGTACCTTCGACGACAGGGGGATCCCACTGATTATCCCATGGTCATAATGTGCCTTCGTCATGCCCTCTTCAACCTCACGCTCATCATCCCTAGGGGTCTGCGATGACTCCTGGTCCGACATAAGATGCTAATGGTCCAGTATTGGTGCATCTGATGGTATCCCCGTGGATTCTTCCTCCTACGCAACTAAGTCTCACCATTCAACCGACCAATCATCAATGATCGCGTCGAGGTCTTCATCGAATAACTTATAGGGGGTCTACAACCACTGCTTATCTTTATCACAGCGTGCTTGCACATGGATACTGTGCGATCCAATCACAAGCTGGGTGATCCCTTTGTACTTCTCAATCACTGTCTGAGTCAACCATGGAATCTGCTCTATGACCACTCGGAGCGCTTCCTAGTAGAGCCAAAACTGCGTGATGCACTCCCTGAGGCACTCTAGTTCCTTCACCCACCACAATTTTTGGTAGTGTGCCCCCTTTTGATCTTGCACCGCATCCACCTCCATTCCTTGATAGTCATCGGGCTCCATCTAGGTGACAAGCGCGACTAAGATCAGCAACCAACTGTATGCAAATGGCTGCTGCAAACGCGTCCTCCATCAGCTGGTTGAGCAGAAAGAGGGACCAATTTACTTGCACGCCTTCCGCACAGAGTTCCCCGCATGCGACAACCCTTGAATTTCCTTGGTTCGACCGATTGTTCCGAACGATTTTGGTAGCCAGGATCCGTACCCCAATTTTAACTGCGGGCTCGTTGATGGTGTCGAGGCGGTAGGCCCGTCCGTCGCACTGCATTTTATATTTCTTCCTCAACCTTGCCGCGAGATTTTTTTCGTTGTTCTTCCCCTGAAAATACTGCGATGGGTCAACCCCGGCCTTGGGAAACATTGTGATTTAAGAAATCAAGTCCACCGTGACAGTGACCAGCCTATCCAACCATAGAATAACGCCATGAAAATAGGACAGCAGTTGTTTCACGCAGGCATTGGCTTCCGTCAACCACCCAAAGTGTGGTAGGTTGATCAACCCTAACAACACAGCCTTCTCCAAACCGTGTGCCCAGTCATGTGGAATGCATGGCGTCAGTCCAGTCTGCCCCGGTGCTTGTGGCTTAAACGGCTCCGTCATAACATTTTCCAGTGCCAATAAATCATGATCATCATACTGCAGTTGCATCAGCGCAGGCACATTGTCGGTGGTGCAACTCATACCTAGTGGAATCATCAGCATTCTGATTTGATACCGCTGGTTCTTAGTGGGCTTCCTCGGCTGCATCCCAGGTCGACATGGAGGTCGATATCCCGGTATATCCGCAGCAGAGACGCCTGCTAAAACTGCAGACTCCACAACACCAGAGCTCGATGGGCTCGTCTCCGAGACCCCTTCCGACACTTATGCAGTCGAGCAGGTCTGCCGCTTCTCTGATCGCAAGGAGCTAGGCTGCGTCCCCTTGCTCTTCCGGCGCACAACGGAGGAGGATCCCACCGGCATGCTATCAACTTCTTGTACAATATTGATCTCCTTTTCAATACTAACAGCGAGGACGGGGGATTCGGCTTCACTGGAAATCTCCACTGTATCTGGCTCACCAGGAATGCCGTGCGTAATTCCTACAATGCAAACAGATGGGTCAATCCTACTCAACTCTGAGGCTCGCTCAACACGGCTCAACTGCACTCTGCAACACAACTCAACCTTGCATAATTCAGCAATGGAGAGCTGAACTTACTCGTTACAAACATGGGCCTTCCGACTAGCCTCGGCCAGTTCTTATAGCGCCGAACCCGATCCCTCATAATCATGACTAAATCACGCATTAATTCAGACCAAATCATGTCTTAATGACCCAAATCCGGCGTTGATCCTGTCATCCGATCGGTCGGATCTGCCATTAATGCTTATCATTCGAACGAGCGTCGTTAATTAACTGTCATGAACTTTCGGCATTTATTGCTGATTTGACTCGGTCGCGATCCTGCCATTGTCACAAACCCGCTCCCAAACTGCAATGCAAGCACTTCTACTTGCGCATTCTGTTCTTGCCGATGCGCCATCCTGCCACCGATCCTTCCTGCATTTTTTTTCGTCGATGCAACTCAAGCATCGCAATGCTCCAAGCCTGACCTATAAGGCTTCAATATGCTACCATTGATCAACTTTGGGAGCATCGCTCTGTCTAACTACTGCAACTGGACTGCCCCTCCTGAAGTAGTGCTATTGACACGATATGGGCCAAGCCAATGCATCTGCAACTTTCTTAGGTGCTTCATAAACTTGCTGTCATACAACAGCACCAAGTCATTTTGCTGAAACTGTTTATCTTTTATGTAGCGATCATGCCAAGCCTTCTGTCGATCCTTCTCAATGCTTTGGTGGAACCCTGCGATAAAGCAATCTTCTTCAAGTTGTACTAGATGCGCTAGACGTTCACCTACGGCCGCTTCATCATCCATACCTGGTTCTACTGCGATGCGCAGACTTGGAACGATGTACTCCATTGGCATAATCGCTTCTTGCCCATATACCAGCTTGAATGGTGTCTGTCCCGTTAGCCTTTTACATGTGGTGCTATACGCCCACAAGACTGCTGGGATCTTCAGATCCTAGTCGTCGTGGTTTTCATCACACACCTTTGTCAGGGCATGCTCTAGAACCTTGTTGAATGCTTCTACTGTCATGTTCGCTTGCGGATGATATGGCGTGCTCTTTTTATGTTGTATCTGTAGTTCTGTTGTGAATGCACTGACGGTGCAATTGATGAAGTGACTGCCTTGATCACTCAGCAACACCTTCGGGAAGCCAAATCGAGTGACAATGTTCTCGAATAAGAAGTGCGCTGCTGTCGCAGCGGTGCAATCTATGACTGGTGCAGACTCTTCCCATCTTGTCAAATCATCTATCATCATAATAATGTATCTTGCACCAGTGCGCTTCCCGGGTGGGTTGATAGGGCCCACGAAATCCACTTCCCATTTATCAAATGGCTGTAGTCTCACTTGAGGTTGTAGGGGCATCTTATCCCTCCTAGAAGGTTTCCTAGTCCTTTGACAAACATCGCAAGTCCGTGCATAATCTGTTGCATCATTGTGAAGTGTGGGCCACCAAAGCCCTGCGCGAAGCACATTCCTGGAAGTCACATGACCGTCGTAGTTCCCACCAGTTACTCCTGCATGTGCTTCTGATAAGATCTGCCCTTGCTCATGAGGCAAAACACAGCGCCTCAAGATCTCGTCCAATCCTAGTTTGTATAACTCGCCTACAATCAATTGGAAATTTGCGGCCTTGAACACCAATTGTTTCTTCTGACTGGTTGTAAATCCCTCCGGTGCGGTACCTGTCGCCAGGAATTGAATGATCTCTTCATAATATTCATCAGTTACTTCAACCTTAAACAGATGCACATCAGGAAATCCGTCGTCAATGTTGATTGGCTTCTCCCTTGTCTTGATCTATGATAGATGATTTAGTCCGGCGTTCAAACGTCTTGGCTTCACAATCACTTCAAAATCGAACTCCTGAAATAGAAGTAGCCAGTGACATATCTTCACCCCCAACACAGGCTTATTGACCAGGTATTTCAATGCAGAGTGGTCTGTAAACATCTTAAAGTGTCCTCCCAGTAAGTAGTGCTGAATCTTCTATAGTACATAGACCATCGCTAGACCTTCCCTCTCTATTGTGGTATAGTTCCTTGTTGTAGATGATAACTTTCGACTAGAAAACACAATGGGGTGATCCAGATCCCCTTCCCCCAGTTGTGCAAGCACCACGCCTAGTGCGATCGATGAGGCATTGACGTGGAAATGGAACTCCTTGCTCCAGTCTGGAAATACCAGTATTGGCGCTGAAGCCATCTTAGCTTTCAAAGTTTCAAAACTGCCTTGACATTCAGGACTCCACTGTAATACCGCATCTTTCTTCAGTAACTTCTCCATAGGGGTCGTGATGGCTGCATAACCCCTGATGAACTTGCGATAATACCCAGTGTGGCCCAACATCGCTCTCAACTGCTTGACGTTAGTCGGCGATATTAGGCTCAAAATGAGCACAATTTTTTCTAGGTCGACTAGCAATCCCTGCTTGCACACAATGTGACCCAGTAATATTCCAAATGGTGCACAGAAGATGCACTTCTTCATGTTCAGCGATATCTGATGTTGTTGACAGCGCTCCAACATCAACCGCAGATTTTCCAGATGATCATTGATCAAGTCGTAGATGGTCCAATCATCCATGTATACCTGCAAAAATTTCTGGATGAAATCCCGAAAATCAGCAACGACAACCCACAAAAATATCGCAGGTGCATTCTTCAGTCCAAACGGCATCATTGTGTACTGAAAACAGCCCCATTCTGTCACAAAAGTTGTCTTGTGGTGGTCTTCCTTCGCGATGCGGATCTGATGATAGCCAGAGAACCCATCCATGAAAGAATACATCTCTTGGACGCCCACACTTTCAAGCACCTCATCAGTAAACGGGGTCGGAAAGGGATCATGCAAGCAGGCATCATTCAACTTTTGCAAATCGACACAAATGTGCACTTCGCCGGTCTTCTTGTCCTGCACCACCATGGGACTGATCCAATCCGACTCCTCAACTGGTTCGATAATACCAGCATCCAACATGCGATCAAGTTCTACCTTGACCCTCTCCTTATGGTGTCGATTTAGTCGGTAGGGTCGTTGTTGGATTGGTTTGGCATCTAGTTTCAATGGAATCTTCATCTCCCCCAGATTGCCCAAGATTCCCTTCATCTCAAAAAACTTCGTAGGGAATAAGTCATGGAATTCATGGAATTCATGTAGAAAGTCAGTGACCTTTCCCATCATATCATCATCCCAATAGTCCCCAACATTCACGAACTTGGGACTGTCCTCTGTCCCAATGTTGACCTTTCGAAGCTTCAGCAGTTGACTGATCAGATCGCTTGGCGCATTAGGTGCTACAATATCACGACTTCCTTCAGATTCTGGAATATTTACATTCCGCGGATCATCACCATCTTCTGGCCCACCACTGATATTATAACATTCCATCATGGACTGCATATTGTAGTGCGCATGTGGATCCGCAGGATATGCCATCAAAACAACCTTCAAAACTACGTGGCGGATGAGCTGCAAAGTGTTATGGACATCCGATTTGGCATCCACGAAGTTGAACGTATGAGTAAAACAATCCGTCAACTCCAGCCAAGTGGTAATTTCTCCTCGCAATTCAGCTGCAGTATACCATGATCGCGGCATCTCGTCCAGCGTATGGACAAAGGCATGGACCCACTCATCCTTGGGTCGCGATGCCCACAACGTCTGACATTCCATCAAATGACTGCCAGGGTCATTCCAGCCATCATATTTCCATGTGTGGTAGACTTCGGTCTCACCAAAGCGAACCGTCATCAATCTTCGGCACTACGGCCACTCTGCGATTGATTTCTTATGTGTCGCCCACCAACATGCTGGAGCAACCTTCATTGTTTCCTCCAATGCCAGCAATCATTGTGGTTCTGAGACCTTTGCTTCAAACGTCGCCATAAAATCAGACAAGCCAAGCATTCCTTCATATACTGGTAGTGTAACAGTTTCAGTCGTAACGCAACATAATGACTGCGTGACTTATCCACACTTGCGAAGCGACACTTCATGCAAACGGTTCTGCCAGTTCTCTAACGCGTCGTCAGAGTCGGGAGACCCAGAGCTGAAGCTGTGCCACGCAAGCTCACCGTCGGCAGTCGGATGAATATAATCTTCTGAAATATTGAATGCATGGTCCCATCCGCTAGGATATTCATCTTTCACTGGTTCAATATACCTGCGTCCCTCAACTGGATCCAACAAGGCGATAACTCTGAGATCGTGGTTTTCAAAAGTCATCATTCGCTTCTTAAAGTTGATAACTGTTGCACCAGACGTGGAACTCTCCCAATCAGGGTCACCTTCGCCTGATTAGCCAGTCGAAGCTGTATGCGAGACCATCTTAGCGTGGGACTCCCCATTTTCTGTCAGGCCTGCTTGGTTAAGATGTTGACATCCGAACCAAGATCCAGAATAACTAAATCAACTTCATAATCTCCAATTTGAATGTTCATACGCACCTCCTTACCTTTCTTCCGCCGCTGTAAGGAGTTGACCACAGACTCTTGTCGTCCCCTGACTGGTCGCTGCAATAGTCCCTCAATCTCGGCAAGTGCATCAGGATCCCTTGCTAGCAATAAACAACTCTCAAATAATTTATGTAAGGTTTCGTACTGCCATGATGGATCGGCTTCTGAAGTGGCATCAAAAACAGGAGGCATGTCATAAACAATGGCCTTACCTCGATCCTTTTCCATCGTTCGTCATGCCTAAAAGAATGCATCACGTTCAGAATCAATGTCAAACAACACCTTCTTCTATCCTGCTAACCGGATGAGTGGATGTGGGCTATCCCCTCCTATTGTTGTACCTCTCCGAGTGATAACGGCGACAGCTGCATCTTGTGGTCTTGTCTCCGCAGAAATCGTTGCGATAGTCGCGCCCTGAGTCTGATTCAGTGGCGGGTTCCCCGGTTGATTCACATTCTGGTTGGCATTTGGATTTGGCCACTAGCTCTGGTTCTGTGCTAGTTGTTGTACTTGATTCTTAACTGGTTGCTGCACCTGGTTCTGGTTCTGCAGTTGCGGAACATTCCCTGCTTGTCATCGCAATTGTGTGATCTGTAACAACAACAAAATGTACACTGTGTAAGCAATTGTGGGAAATCTCACTGGTAGTGTCACCATACCCCGCAGTGATATCACTGAATAGGTTTGTGACCTCCTCGTCCTCCTCCACGACCAAATCCTCTACCACTTCCTCCTCGGAATCCTCCGTGCTACTGGTATTGCGGTTGATTGAACTGTTGATGCATAGGATTCGGTTGCATTCCTTTCCCTTGCTGCATATACTGGGGTTGTTGAACGTACTATGGCTGTTATGGAGCCATCTGCATCGGAGTATATTGCAGCATAAACTGTTTTGGTTGCTGCTATAGTACAAATTGCACATGGGGTTAAGGTAGCGGTTGGGCCACCTGTGGCTTCGGTTACGGTTGTTGTACGGCAAGCTGGTCGTCCTTCACATAGAATGCATCGTACGTTTTCTCCTGAAGCAACCCATATGCACGAAAATATTTGTCTTCATGTCCCACATATTTACAGAATGTACAATACAGATTCATCGTTTTTTTGACCATCTTCTGCATGTATTGGCATTCCTCATGGCGGTTCCCATATACCTGGAAGATGCGACACCATGGCATACCACCGCCATTCAACAAGTTCGGTGCCCTTGAAACCGGATAATTGCGGAAGTCTAGGAAACTCTCCTTAGTATGCCCCTCTCCGCGACATCGCGTACACCATACTTCTTCTCATTGTTCCTTGCCCTTCTTAAGATCTTGCAGCTGTATGGTCAGGTTAGCCAGCTATGTCTGAATCTACGACATCCCAGCTGCGTTTTCCCCATTCAGCGACGCTTCTAACCACATTGCAATTTCCAAGGCCTCTTTGTGAGTTGTAATTTTCTGTTGCATCAGTGGTAGACAGATATGCGGGAGCAATGTTGCGATGAACCATTCTTTGTGTTGGACAACACTCATGTCAAAACTGACCCTTGCCATCATATTTTTGAATCGCTGGTCAAAATCCCACACCGTTTCATTGGGATATTGCTTAATCACTTTCAGTTTTGTAATATACTGTGTTTTCGACTTGGCTTTTTTTAATTCTACAATCAATCCTTTCCTGATATCGTCCAACGTCTTCTCTAGAGCTCCTGTAGGGACTAAACCAAACTTCATAAACCATTCTAATGCACAACCTCGCAGATTTGTCGCTAACTATCCTTTCTTAGCATCATCATTAGTAATCTGCTTTACAGTCCATACTGACTCACATAAGAACCAATATTGTTCAGGATTATATGTTCCGTTCCCATGGAACAGCGGCAACTTCGTATCCTCGCCTGCCATCCTAGGCTTCCTTCCTGCAGTCGTTGAACTACTAGCAATCAAGTTTTGTTGACATGATGGTGTCGAAGTTGTGTTTCTTGTTGGTTGACAGATAGTGAGCGGAGGTGTGGGCACGTTGCTGCTGCAGTTTGGTCCTTCCTCTATCGTGTGCGTAGCCCGGTTTTCCTTGCCCGAACCGTGTGGTCTTTCTTTGGGGTCTTGCGTTCTGATCGCAGCAGGACCTTCTCCTATCCTCTGCCTCTTTTCCTGTCGAAACCTTGCTCCTCCCCTTGTAAGACCACTCTCTTCCTTGGCTTCCTTCACAGTCTCGTCATGACCTGCACCCATTTACCCCTTACTAGTCCATGTACCACCCCCGCACTGTCGCGATACCCATGGCCTCCGCCCACCAGGGTTTCTACTGGTCAAGATGCATCTTCAATATGCCCTTCTCGCAAATGAGCATCTTAATAGACAGCTGTAGCGACAACAGAAACCTTCCCCGGGGTCCACAAAAGAAATATCTTTCAGCTTCACTATAGGATTTGTTCGTATCAACCGCAAATTCAGTGATATAGCCTTCCAATATGTTTTCAATCCAAACTTCGACAGCCTGCGACGCTTTGTTGTCGACTTCTCGCAGCTCCTGAATCAGTTCAGGGGTCCAGGCTGTTGGTTCACCACCTGGGAAGTTCCTCTTCTGAAAAGTCAACTTCGCTAACCACTCATACAGGATGATTGGGAATTCGCAGAAAAATATTCGTGCGGACCGTCGTGAATATACTTTTCTAACCACCAGTCTATTGTCAACCCAAGGTTCTTGTTTTCTTTTTCATCGAACTCTTGCAGTTTTAGGTCGAACCAATCTTGGATCTACGGTTTCATCGGATGCCACATATCCTCCTATCACTTCACACATGGTCCCGGCAACGGAACCATTTGTTGACACAAACCCAATCGACAGGGGTTCCCAGCACTGTCGACACCCAGATCACCGCGATCTCCCTGAGCACCAGCCCAGACAGGTTTTACCCCGTCCAACAACACCTGCAGAGAAGATGAGGTCTCACCCGAGATGTTCAAGTGAGAGTTGACGGAACCATGTTTCCTCCGAATGAAGGAGGATGTTTGTGGCTCAATTACCCAACTTATTGCAACATTTCAGAAATAGATCTATGCATTTAACTCAGGCTTCATTCATATTCATGGCATCATTCAACAAAACAAGTCATAATTGCAAAAGATATAACAGTAAAGCGTTAACCGCAGCAAGGAAACATCGCATCATTCATATATTCATATTGCGAAATACATTACCATAGATAAATAGGAAAACATAAGGATTCTGCTCAATAACTCTGTCACATCATATTAACTCCACAAAAAACTAGATACAAAATATTCAGTCTTCAGCATTGGATCAGATCTTACAGATGGCTCAACAATCATACTCTGCAAAAGACAGATCTAACAGATATCTCCATATCTAAGATACACGATCCAAGATCATTCAACATTTACATACCTACATCTATTTATAGGCTTTCACCTTTACATTGCTTGTCCACTTTCTAACTACTTCCTAACCGACACTTCAAAGCAAATGACCCAAAATCTATCTATTGTGGTCCAAATGACCCAAAGACCCGCATACTGCGGTTCGACAAACCCAAAATTACATAAAATATCATCATTTGCGCTTGACTTCACGCCTTCTACGGTATCTTTGGCCTTGCGCAGCATCCATGATGTTGCGATGCTAACTTGTCCAAACCGCCTGCCAACAGGCACTCCCATTTCAATGTGGACAATTTCTAAGAAAATGGTCCTCTCCACATCCGCAACACTGAATTGGCTCTCTTGGCTTGTCTCCCATCATCCTAGTTATCTTAGTCACACCCTATGGTGGTTTCTAGTGTTGATTTTTGAGATGAGGAAGCTTAGATCCCTTATTTCTTTGGTCCAATTTCTCATTTTTCGTATATTTCCATACCTTATGGAATTATGGTTTGATTTTGTTTTTATCATAACAATACTTGAGCTTTTTATGGTTTCATATAGAGTTTGAGGTTCATTAAACTCGATTTTTTCCTTGTATGACTAAGGTAATCCATTTAGAAAACATTGAATTTTACATACCTCAACAACTCTAAGAATTTATTGGCATATTGCTACATGGTCATTTGCCCCAATTTCAACTCATAACTTGTTATAGTATAGAACGAGAATTATACACTTAGAATGAGAACTCTAGGAATAAAAACTCATGTTTTTGCATCAAAAACAACGCTCGTTTCAAAAAGTGGTGCTACCGATAGAAACTTTTATTTTTTGGGGCTAAATTTACAGCTTCTTTGAAACCTCGTTTGGTACCCCTTGCAATCAAAATCATAAATCAACCCTCGAATCGAAAAGTGGTGCTACCGGTAGCACCCTTTTTCATTTTGAAAGCATGTTCAAAAAAAAAATTAAAGCATCACTGCAAAACCGAAAAACAAGACAATTTTAGCAAAAACAAATTTGTAACAAATTTAAAAAAAAAAATTTAAATAACGAGATTAGATCAAATTATAAAAATAAAATAAAAATATATATAAAAAAAGGTTTAAAAACAATCCAAAATTTTGAAAAACTAATATTTTTAAAAAAATGTATAAAAAATTATTTTTAATAGTAATGTTTTGAAAAACAAAAAAAAAGTAAAACAAAAATTAAATTAAATAAAACAAAAAAGAATAAAATTAAATTAAAAAATAAATAAACAAAATATAAAAGTGGAGCAAACATTACAAGGGGTAGGTAAATGGGGTGGGAAGGGGAGGCCACCACTCCCTACCCCCCTTTACCCACCCCCCCACCTACCCATTACCCCCTCCCTACCCCACGTGACCCCTACCTACTACCCCCTCCCAACCCCACGTGGCCCCTCCCTCCTCACGTATCATATTATAATACAATATGATACGTGGAGAGCACCTAAGTGGCCCTAATGGTTAAGAACATGTGTTATCTCAGTGGAGGTCATAGGTTCAAAACCGGCAGGGGGTAGGGTTGATCATTGGCCCATTGTGACAAGGATCGAAAGGTAGGTGACCCTTGGGATATAGGATCACCCCAGTGGGATTCGAGTCACAAGTTACTAGTATATCTAACTTGTGGGTTGTTGGATATACCCTTGGGAGGTTGTTGTTCACGTGGTTAAAAAACTATAATATGATACGTGAGGGAAGGGGGAAGGGTTGACTGGGGAGAGGCAAGGGGTGAGTGGGGAGGGACTGCGTGGGGGTAGCGAGGGAACAGTGAGTAGGGCCCTTTTTATTTTTGTTTTTTTTTTTCATTTTTGTTTTGTTTTGTTTTGTTTTTGTTTTTTTTCAAAATATTAGTATTAAAAATAAATTTTTACACTTTTAAAATATATATATATATATTAATTTTTCATTTGGGGGGTTGTTTTGAACCTTTTTTTAATATTTTTTTTATTTTCTTTTTATAATTTGATCTCTAATCATGTTTTTTTTTTAATCAAAATTTGTTACAATTTTGCCAAAATTTATCTTCTTTTTATTTTTTATATTTTTTTTAAATTGTCTTCTTGTTTTTCCAGTTTTGCACCGATGCTTTTAAAAAAAAAAAAAAAAACATGGTTTCGAAATTAAAAAGGGTGCTACCAGTAGCACCACATTTCGATTTGAGGGTTGATTTACAGTTTTTATTGCAAAGGGCACCGGACGAAGTTTCAAAACAGTTGTAAATTTAGCCCCGAAAAAAAATGTGCTATCGATGGCCTCACTTTTCGAAATGGGGGTAAAAACAACTACTAAATGTGACCTCCAAAAAAACAAGAACTCGGTTGAGTTCTTGTTCTATAACATAATGTGTTTCATGGAACTCTTTAATTTTGTCATCGTAGTACCTATCGGAGAGGTACTTTTGCTTGAAGTACTTTTTGAAATGCTTCCACACAATCTTCATTTCAATGAGTTCCTTCACTTGCTTAAGGTGGTCCCACCATATAGATAATTTTCATTCAAATTAAATATGGCCACCCTTGCCTTCATGTTTCTGGAGTAGTCATGGAATTGGAAATACTTCATCATCCCAAGAAGCCAAGCTTTAGCTCGACCTTATTTTGCTTCACCATCAAAAGTAGGAAATTTGGTCTTTCGAAATTCCTCATTTGAATTGGTCTTGAAATGTCTCTTCCTCTTATTCAAGTGAGAAGGATATATTGAATCTTTAGTGGAGTCTTTAGAAGCAGATGACTCACTAAAAGAGAAATCTAGAGTATATGTCATATATCTAGCAACCATTTTTTAGCTATGGGACATCTTGTGAGAATGCCTCCTTGAGATACTCCCACTCTTTTCCTCATTTATCGAGTGTTGTCCATGGTAAATATTCCTCTTAATGTCTATTAATATTTGGAGCAAGGCTACATTCATTTGTTACTATTCTTCCTGAGCTCTGGTTAGCCTCGCATCAATTGCTCGATAACTTTGTAATTCTACTCTTAGGCTTCTCATGCTTTATGCAATATCTGGGGGAGTTACTTGATTTATTTGGACATTAAACTATGTATCTATATTCTCAACATGTATATTTTCTCCCAAGGCATCTGTTTCAGTTTCATAAGGATCATGTGCATCATCCAAGATGATGGTTTTCTTGGCCCAACCAAGACCAAGGATTTCCAATATGCACTATACTGAATATTGACCCTTAATTATCCCCGATATGATATTGTATCTACAAAAATGTTCATATAATAACATTTTTTAGCTTCATTACATTCTTCAAAAAACATTAAATAAATTTCATGCATTTTGGGAACTACCTATATTGACATTTTTTGTCAAATCAAGGCTACAAGCACTTTTATGTTCAATTTTTAGAAACATCTAAATTCCCCTTTCAGAATCTGACTTTGCACAATTTTTCTCTTATGGATAATATTCCCAATGACTATAAGTATGCCCCTTTCTAATTTCTGGGAAAAATTTATAGCATGTCAAAGTTGTCAATTTTTCTCAATTATGCACTTTTCCTGCAAGTCCATTTAGCTTCAAAGACTAACTTCATCCACCTATAGAATAAAATTTGGGGAGAGCCAAAAAAAATTATATCGGGCGTTGATAACAATCCTGACAATGATTACTCAACAATTTTCAAATCTATGATCCAATACTTTAGTCAATTTCTATAAATTTCTGGAATTGGCTACTTTTGACTTTTGCAACTTTTTCCAAACTTGGAATTTTTAGCAAAACTATCTATCTTACAAACTAATCATTTCTGGAAAAACTTCTTATAAACAAATTTATTTGTTTTGATGAGGAGTTGAAATGTCAAGTTCATAAAAAAATTTGTTCTCGACATCTAGAGTCACTTTTATCCCCAAGTTTTCTAAAATCCCCAAAAGTGCCCCGGAATAGTGGATTTTGGCCTTCACTTGCACCTAGGCCTCACACCTTTTGGAATTTGGCCATAAGACACTTAAATTATTTGTGTGCCTAGACCACAGCTACACCGTAACAATTTCATCCCCAACAGGGCTCCTTTTAGGTCACTGGGTATTGATCTTTAAAAACCACTATTTCAAAATTTCTATAAAACTATAGTAGAAGGGGCCCATGCATCACACTGGAAGTTTTGTAGCCTTCCTTAATGGCATCATAATTATGTAAGTCTAATCGGATTCCAAGTTAAACTGCTCCTATTATTTGCATCGGGCCCATATGGTTGAACTTACTCCATTGGACCTCTTTTACATTGCCCAATGTTGTGCACTCCAATGGCCTTTATACGATCCATAGCAATTATCCTTTTCTATCAAGAGGAATACATGGCGTCGAAATCTCCTTGTCGAACTTTAATTTAATCTTGCATTTTTAAAACTCTAATGGTTGATGTATTACCGCATCGGAAACCTTCGATTGGAAATTACTTTCATAGTGCATTTTTTGAAACTCTGGTCCATTGGACTACAATCATTAGACTCCCTTGCATGCTCTATCAATATTACTTCTCAATAGTCCTCTTTTGATGAGGTCTTCTCGAAACGTCGGGTTTCAACCCATCGGAAATTCCCACATTCACTTTCGGGAGCATTTCTCGATGGCCTACCTCCAATGACTCTTTCAATACGTCGAGTTCTGATGTTTCAGCCTCACGATATTGGACTCGTGTCCATTGGGTTGCTTCTATCGGCTCGGGCTCATCACATCAGACCATTCTCGTCTCCTTTATGCATTAGTTGTGAAAACAATCTTCTCTAATGAGCCAATCCCGATATAAATTTTGAGCTCATCGCATCGGGTGATCCTTATCGGATGCATCACATCGGACTCACGAGTTAACACTAGGAAGTGTATCACCTGATAAGCTTCTTTCGACGACCTTGTTCCGATCCTACCACTCGTGAATTCATTCGACATGGTTTGTCCGCGTCACATTTTTGTCCACGTGGAAATTGTGGGACCCACGCCAAATCTTCATATTTTTCAAAAAAATTATAAATTTCCTCCGACGATAATTTTCTCATTCTTTGTCAGACTAGCAATTCTCGTCAATGAACCCAAATATGTGACCACGACACTAGTTCAACTTCTTCGGCCCATACAGTCTCAATGTTGAGAACCTAGGATCCATTAAAACACCATATGCTAACTAAAACCACGATTTTTATAGAAGCATTTTTCAACACTTCGTGTGCAAGCTCTAGTTTATGCTTGTAACTATGGATTCCAACCCATACATCCCCAATGCTGCAACCAAGAGCTCTAATACCACTCTATCATGTCCACATCCATCTATTTGACTAGAGGGTATTTACAAATTACAGGTTTCTAAATTTCGCCCCATGGGTCATAATACAAACTTGTAAATAAGAAATGCATGAGTAAATTCATGAATGTAAAACACAGCATAATTTAAAACTCTATCCACACACATTATGCATAAACAAGCATATCTATCACAGGCATAAATAAAATCATTCCACTTTCATATTCAAAGAGAATACTTATCTTTAAATAAAAAGGTTCAAGCAACTAGTTGTGTAAGAGCAATTTTCTACCCAACCGTAGGTATCAATTGCAGCTACCACCCCTAAGTTGGGATATGAGGCCACTGGGGCGGAAAAAACACCTACGGGGTTTTCTCTCTTAGCCCACAACCCATTTATTCTCATGCTTGGCCAAACTACCCACCTCTGAGCATTTGGAAAGGATCCCACTCAGCCATCCCAACCATGACACTCTTTTCTACTACCCCACACAACACAAAGAAGGAATTTCTCTTCATTACTCCATAGGTCCCTCAAATAATTCAACCCTTACAATGTGTGCAAAAAGAGTCCAATTTGTTGTATGTTGTTGGAGAACCTCTTGTAACCTTAATTCATGGCTTCTCAATCATGCAGAAGTAGCAAAACTTAATGGGTAAAGGTTCCTATCTTTTCCAACCTCTATGCTTACCTACTATCATTGTTTTTTCTCTAATTTCTGGAATTATCTTTCACAATTCAATTTTTTGGTTATTTTTCAATATGGTAATGATAATTGAAATAGAATGAACAACCAAAGAAAACTCTCTGTAGTATAAAATTTGTTGTAAAAGTATTCATGAGAATAATTGGTAGACTCCAAAGGAGATGAGAGGATAGTGATAAAAAACAGCTAACATAACGTCTGACCATAGAAGAGAGACTCTTACAACAATCATAGAAGTATATGCATCCCATGCTTCCATAACTACATGAGAAGACTTTCCCCATTAACCTCACACATGCATTCAATGATTGGATTTAACCGTCAAAAAGAAGTAATTGGCTCATTTAAGACACATGGCAACAAATGGGTGAGTTCTAAGGTTGACACTTGGAAATAGAGGATTTAATCTTCCATAGGCCCTCATTTCCTCTTCCCCTCTAATGGAATCATAACCCCTCTAGTGGTCTTTACACAACCATCTTGGACCATTTTATTATTTTTCCACGTAATATTTACATAGCTTTCGAGTTAGCATGACAAGCCAACCACATGGTCCATATAGAAATATTTACATTATGCATGTCTATCCATTCACTAGTCGAGCCTTGGCCTTGAGATTCGCACTAGGAATCTATACTAGCATATTTACATCATTTGGATGATTTGATTTAATATATTCCAAGTCAAAACTGAGGACATTACATTGAACAAGTGTCCTCAAACAACCTTGAAGGATATGACACTAAAAGAAGCATTTACTAGTGTAAAACTAAACCTATCTCATCTCCATGTGTCTAGGAGTCCAATTTATATTCATGTGCCTCAGGAGAAGATGACAAAGTTGGAACCCTCTAGTATGAAGGGTACCTTTGTTGGATACAACAACGCTTCCAAATTTTAGAACATTTATATTCCATCCCAAAAGAAGATAGTATTAAGCATAGATGGGAAGATTGATGAGAGAGCTTCTTGTTCACATGACCCTCCTTTGGTGATTGAAGAGAGTGATGAAGTAGTTGTTCAAAGATTGAGCTTGAGGCTCGTGATGAGAAAGATTCAGATGAGGATGAGGTGAGGCCAAGATCAAACATCTGCTCACCTTCTACTCTCGCCCACAAGAAATCGAGATGGATTACTTAGAGATTGCAGGAGACTCAAGAAAGGTAGAGCACCTACTAAGAGATGTGCTTGTCATGTTGCGTTGTTTTCTTCCATACATAAGACTTTCAATTGTACAAAGAAGGGAAGGTGTGATTGTGAGATTAACTTCATCCATGAGCCTTCTAGTTGTTCATCGTAGGAGATGTGTGATGTCTTTGTGGAGGATGATGTTGAAATCAATTCCAGAGTTGCAATTGATGGGAGTGTCATAGATTACAAAGCCAAGGTTGATGGATTCTCTCAAAGAGAGGGAGTTACCAATGGATTCTCTCAGACATAAGGAGTTTCCCATGATGTTACTCTTATTGCAGAATTCTCTTAGGAAGAGGGATTTGACCTAGTTCAAGTTGGTTTAGTTGCCAGAGGATTTGAGGTACATGAGAGAGACTCATATTTACTAGTTGATGAAGGCCTTACAAAGAATGCCGCATATACCATGAGTTTTGTACTCTAGGATCAAGTTGACTTGAATGGATCTCTATACTTTTGGATTTGATAGATGTGATCCACTTGTATTAATCTTGTATGGAGATATGTTTATCTTTGCAAGATGTGTTGTACACTTTATGATGTGGTGTCCATTGATGTTGACTTGTGATGCTAATTTCAAGGATGATGGAGGTTGCAAAATAGCTTTTACTCCATAGACATATTTATTCATATCCATGGGAGATCATTACTCATTGAACGATCGACATATTGTTATAGCATGGGAAACAATTTTTTTATAGATGGCAGTGGTTGATTCCAGGACCGCAACAAGTATTGATTTGCAAATAGCAAGTTTGGAGGAGTTGTAGAGGGACTCAATAGGTGTTGATATAAACACTTTCCTCATAAAGAGGGAATGTTAACTTTTGGGGTTACTCCATGTTTGTAGTGTTTCATGAGATTTGGGGTACATGGTGTATGTTTAGTGCTTGGATGCTCCAAGATGGATTGTAACATGGGCCATCGTCCATGATGGATGTGCACAATTGAGATAGCTTGCTTAGTAGATGTTTGGCCTCAAGAGGGTGTTGGCTTGGATTTCTTCCCTTGGGCGTTGGATATATCTTGCTTGAATGGTGGTTCCCCTTCATTGTAGCCACATAGAGAGTTCACTTGGTTGGAAAGCGCCCTACATGTGATGAGGAGTGTTATGCATCTTGGAGGAGGGATTCAGTCCCTAGTTGACATGTGGCAACTTGGACTATGTTTGAAGGATTGGAGATGGCATAGGGACACCTAGGGCTTGAATAATGTTCTTGCAGAGGGTATTTGACCCAGTGGGCTGCTAAGAAAATGACAAAATCATACTTTTGTAACACACATAATTTTTGTCAAACACTTCCAGTACCTCTGATATCATAATAAAATTAGTATTCTTCACAATAAATAAACAATTTCATGTAGCTGATATACAGTACTTGAAAGCAAAATTTGCAGCAGAAAAACACTTTAACAGCAGGCTATAAAATATATGAACATAGTAATTTTGGTCAAAAAATAGACCCTGGGAAAAAACCCCACACCTTGGGGAAAACCAGTGAGAGAAGATATTTTATTAAGAAGGAAAAACTCAAAAATTTCTCTTGCACAATTTGCAATGTAAGAATCTCAACATAAAACCAACAGTACTTATCTCATTCTCAGACCACAACCATGAATCCTCTGCTCACACATGCTGCAAACATTCCCAGTAATAAATGTCAACATTTATTACTGTTCATAGCCTTGGAAAATGCACCCAGTACCAGCCTCGAACTTTATGCAAACTCCAGTAATAAATATCAGCATTTATTACTGTACTATTCCTTGAAAAACGTGCCCAAAATCTGCCTCGAACTCTGTGCTTTTTTCTAACAATAAATATCAGCATTTATTGTTGTACCTTTCCTTGGAAAACGTGCTCAAAATATGCCTTGGTAACAGCGCCCTCCTCAAGTATTTATCTCAACAGTACGACCCAGCATTAATGGTTGCTTGTTGCCTTGGTTTTCGTGCCCTAGACTCTTGAAAATTGTGCCCTTCATTAATGTCTGAAACTTGTCTCAGTCTTCATCTTCCACTTCTCTCTCTTATCTACAAGTTGTTCCTTGGAAATCGAGCCCTCCTCTTGAAAATCGTGCCTCTCACCAAAAACTCTCTTCTTGGATAATCAAAAATGAAGTCTCAAAGCTCTTTTATTTACCTCATTAGGGTAACTCCCATGACTTTTCGAATTCTATGGCGGAGATTAAATCTTGATCTCAAGATCCATGGTTGGGATCTAATCTCAAGTTCACTTAAATTTCCTAAGTGAACTATATACTAAATCTTTTCTTTTCGAAAAGTCATTTTTCCCTAAATATTATAAAAGTTCACTTTATAACTTAAAGCCACTTTATAATTTAAAAGTCACTTTATAATCACTATAAAGTACATCTCACTTTTAAATTAAAAGTCACATCATAAATAACTTTAATAAAACTCATAAAGTCACTTATGAATTATTGAATGAGACTTCATAAGTTCTTGGACCCCTGAACCTAGGCACCTGATGCAAAAGTGTCTCCGTGCTACAAAATGCTAACACTCCCTCTTAGCGAGGGAGGTACTACTGGAATCAGCTCCACCTGGATCTCTCTCCAGTCCTCTTCCTCCAATAGCTGGAGCTCCCTCTGAATCTGAATGCCCCTCAGATACCTGCACTGGATCAACTACTGAAGGTCTGCACCTGACCACTATGAACTAAGAGCACTGCTCACTCTCATGCTCATCCTGAAGAACCATATCATACCAACTCGGTTTCCTCATAAAGCTGTATGAATCCTCCACGGTGATAGCCACCGTTGCTGCCACTGAGTCTGATCTCTCACCAGGATCGCCATCCACAGGATGCCCCAATACTCGATATACCCTACCATCACGGATGCCAAGCAGACTCGCTACACCCAAGCCCCCACTCACCGGATATATATAAACATGCCCTTCCGCATGAAGGATCGCATATCTTTCATCCTCTAGAGCTGAAACTGAGAGCAAGTTCCTCTTCAGCTCTTGAACAAGCAACACATCGCTAACCTCCAGATAACCACCAGACTCGAGTTGGAATAGGACTCTTCCAACTCCTTCTACTGCATGGGTGTCGACATATCCATCCTCAGTCAGTATAACTCTGTCAATATCTATCAAATCTCGGAACATTGCTCGTGTCCCCGTCATATGGCATGCTACTCCGCTATCTATGTACCATGCTCCAGTACCCAAACTCTCTGCTACATTGTTGTCTGAAAGAATTGAGATGAGCGAAAATTCTTTCTCGAATTTCTTCGCAAAATCTTTCACTTCAGCTGGAGAGGCCGCCTCGGGCTCTTCTTTCTTCTTGTACTTCTTCTTATTGGGACACTGCCCAACATAGTGACCATAACTCTGGAAAGCAAAGCATTTTACTTTGCTCAGGTCTTTGGCTCCACTGCTCAAGCCACCCTTTTTCTTTCTACCCTTAGCTGAAAGGGCCACATTCTGATCATCAATATCTTGCTCAGTCTTCCCTTGAGACCCTTCTCGGATCTCCTCCTGAGTAAAATCATCCCACAGTCTTTCCCAAGAGGGAAAGTTTTCTCTGCCAACTACACACTCACGAACACATCCCACTCGTTAGTGAAGCCTTTCAAGGCTATCCGCACTAGCTCGGGATCGAGAATCACCTCACCAATTGCACTCAGTTCATCTTTTACCTGTCTGAGTCTAGTGAGGTAAGAGGCTACATTCTCACCTCTCGCCATCTTTGTGCCATGAAGCTTATCCTTTAAAGCCATTTTACGATTTTCATTCTTGTTCTCATACAAATTTTTCAAATTATCCCACATCTCCTTCGCAGTTTGTTTCTCTGCCAAATGAGGAATGAATTGATCTCGAACACCATATAGAAGCAATCTCTGCGTTCTAGCCTTCTTCACCTCATGTATGTCAAGGGCTACAGGATCAGCTATGGGAGGAACCACTGTGGTACTGACGAAAGTCCATAACTTGTTCTCCTTGAAAACCATTGTCATCTAGGCCTTCCACTGCAAGTAGTTGGAAATCCATTCCAACCGATCTTCATATCGGATGCTTGCCATCTTCCGATTTGCACTTTTTCCAACAATGCACACTCTGCCCTCTTTGACCAAAATACCCTACCAGCTATACTGCTCAGCAATATCCTTGCTCACAGCCACTACAAAAACAGCCCTAGTCATGCAAATCATTTGCACACCCAATTGTACCAACAACCCACTGTAATCTCAGAGCCCCATCTCTGATACCATGTTAAGAAAATGACAAAATCAGACTTCTGTAACACATAAATTTTGTCAAACACTTCCAGTACCTCTGATATCATACTAAAATTAGTATTCTTCACAATAAATAAACAACTTCCTGTAGCTGATATGCAGTACTTGAAAGAAAAATTTGCAGCAAAAAAACACTCTAACAGGCTGTAAAATATATGAACACGGTAATTTTGGTCAAAAAATAGACCCTGAAAAAAACCCCACACCTTGGGGAAAACCAATGAGAGAAGATATTTTATTAAAGAAAAACTCAGAAATTTCTCTTTCAACCACAGAAATTTCTCTTGCACAATTTGCAATGTAAGAATCTCAACATAAAACCAACAGTACCTATTTCATTCTCAGACCACAACCATGAATCCTCTGCTCACAAATGTTGCAAACATTCCCAGTAATAAATATCAGCATTTATTACTATTCATAGCCTTGGAAAATGTGTCCAGTACCAGCCTCGAACTCTGTGCAAACTCCAGTAATAAATATCAGCATTTATTATTGTATTGTTCCTTGAAAAATGTGCCCAAAATCTGCCTCAAACTTTGTGCTTTTTCCAGCAATAAATATTAGCATTTATTGTTGTACCTTTCCTTGGAAAACATGCTCAAAATCTGCCTTGGTAACAACGCCCTCCTCAAGTATTTATCTCAGAAATACAGCCCTTCATTAATGGTTGCTTGCTGCCTTGGTTTATGTGCCCTAGACTCCTCTTGAAAACCGTGCCCTTCATTAATGTCTGAAACTTGTCTCAGTCTTCATCTTCCACTTCTCTCTTCTCTACAAGCTGCTCCTTGGAAATCGAGCCCTCTTGAAAATCGTGTCTCTCACCAAAAACTATCTTCTTGGATAATCAAAAATGAAGTCTCAAAGCTCTTTTATTTACCTCACTAGAGTCACTCCCATGACTTTTCGAACTCTATGGCTGAGATTAAATCTTGATCTCAAGATCCATGGCTGGGATCTAATCTCAAGTTTACTTAAATTTCCTAAGTGAACTATATACTAAATCTTTTCTTTTCGAAAAGTCACTTTTCCCTAAATATTATAAAAGTTCACTTTATAACTTAAAGTCACTTTATAACTTAAAGTCACTTTATAATTTAAAAGTCACTTTATAATCACTATAAAGTACATCTCACTTTTAAATTAAAAGTCGCATCATAAATTAAAAGTCACATCATAAATAACTTTAATAAAACTCATAAAGTCACTTATGAATTATTTAATGAGACTTCATAAGTTCTTGGACCCCTGCACCTAGGCACCTAATGCAAGAGTGCCTCCGTGCTACAAAATGCTAACATGGACTACACTGCTTAAGAGGATCGATGGACTCAATGGAGGCTTGTGATGGAGAGATGTGGGCATGCCTTCTGTAGCTATGTCACCTTGTAGCCATTGTTGTGCACGACATCACCTTAGAGCATGACAAATGTACTATTAGTGTAACATCTCATTTGTGTTGGCTTACAAAGGGCTCATTGTAAGTTGCTTGTAAGGGCTAAGGGTCACATTGTATTGTTGGTCTTCCTTACCTCTAATATAAATTGAGGAAGGATAGAGTCTTTCCATTTATTCATCAGTGCTCCTTCATATTCACTCTTGTGTAAAGATGTGCCCTAGAGAAGAGTGTGCACTTCCTCTTTCTAGAGTCTTCACTTGTACTTGGTATCTCTCTCTTGAGTTGCTAGGGTTTCTTGATCTTTTTGCAATATCCTATAACATATTGGAGTTTTAAAGTTAGGGTTTATCCCTTGGAGATTGGAAATTAAGGTTTTGTGATAAAGCCCTTGAGTGGATTAGTGAAGAAAATAAGTGGGCATCTTCCATTGAAGGATGTGTTGGAGAGATTCTTACATATTGAAGCTCCTTGGTTGCTAAGGCTTTGTCAATTTTCCCTAAGTAGGGTTTTTGAAGGTTTGGAAGATTTGTACTAGTCTTGAGAGAAGGCTATGATCTGTACATGTACTTCATTTTGAGCTTATTAATTTTATTTTCATCTATCCATATCTTGTGCAATTTCCAGATTTGGATTTTAGCTATATATGCCCATTCATTGTTATTTACAATTATAAGTCTTTCAAATCTGACATAAATAAAAGAGCAAATTGTTAAGTGATTAGACATCTAATGGAGAATATAAGGGGCTGCTTTGCTATTGTCATATTGTTGTTATACTGCTGTTTTTGTTGTTGTAAAAGGGTATTTTCATATCTAATTATTTGCTGATAAGTTGCCCTAGAATGGCTAAAACTCATCTTGGTGTTTGGTATCTTTTCTCCTTGAATTGCCGAAAGTTTGGGTTTGTTTGAAGTGAATTGTTGTACTCTTTCTGTTGTTGTTTTGTACTCTAATTTACAGCAATCCTAATGTTGAAAATTATACAGCTAAGATCCAAGAAACCTTCAAGGTTGATGGTGAAGTTTTCTGTTTTGCAATAAAACTCCAACTTGGAAAATTTCCACTTGCAATTAGCCATGTGGACTCAAGAATTTTTCATGTAGGTCTGCATGGATCATGTCTTCAAAGCCCACTGAAATAAGACAAATTATATCTCAACATTCTAATGTTCTATTAGGTTTCATGGCACGGCCTAACAACATCATCTATTGATTTCATCTACCCAAGGGTGATATGATTTACTGTTATAGGTTTTATGCTCTATTGAATTACTACATGCTAATGTGAATGACTCGCATCTTTGGTGGTGAACTGCATAACAGATTGTGAGTTAGGCTGTAATCAATAATTGATGTAAATTAGTGCCTCGCGTCTTAATGTTCAATAGCCAATGTCGGGACTCATTATAATGATAGGATGCCCTTATACTTTATCTATGGAACTAGCATTTGTATTTTTTTTGCAATACAAGATTAATAGTGGCACATTGATAGAATTCTTGACAAAACTATCTACTATTCACAATGAGTTTTTGTTGCAATATAGATTTTTGGGAAGGTGACAAACTCCTCAAGCTGACTGACCACGCGCATCCTTCCACAATTTATAATCTACATGCAACCCAAGCAGATCCAGTGACTCGGATTATCAGCTGAGCAACCCAAGCAGATCCAGTGACATGAATTATCTGGTGATGGGCATAGGTTTCAAAATTAAATCATAGTTTAGCTAAGGTGATACATAGAATTTTAGTTTATTATAGCCATCTCTAGCAGAGTACCTAATTCGAAAGCCCTCTTAACGAAGTTTTTATAAATATCTTCAACATTTTATAGTGTATGATTAAAGCTAGGATTGCCTTTACTGTGACTATTTTCCTATGTACTAATTTGAGAAGTTTGTGCTCATGCAAGACCAGCATATATGAAAAGTGTGCAACGTTGGCAAAAAGCCTCCAGTTACCTATTTTGCTCTTTATAAATATCTTCAACATTTTATAGTGTATGATTAAAGCTAGGATTGCCTTTACTGTGACTATTTTCCTATGTACTAATTTGAGAAGTTTGTGCTCATGCAAGACCAGCATATATGAAAAGTGTGCAACCTTGGCAAAAAGCCTCCAGTTACCTATTTTGCTCTTTTGGCTTTTAACAAAGTCAGAAGTACTCTTACAAATTCTGTATGGCTGTCTTGATAAGATAGTCAATGAAAAGAACCAAGCTAAGACAGAGAGACAAATGATACCATAAACTCACAGAAGATTCATACAAGGAAATAAAGCCAATAAATTACATCATAAAGAAATCCCTTCAAGGGAAGAAATATCCTTCATTGCAAAATTATTTATAAGCCAAACATGAAAGCTTTGGTGTGCTAATTCCTCAGACTGTGGCAGGCTCCAAGCTGGATTTCCCCAAGGAAGCAGCGTAATGTCTGGCCCATTGGTCATAGTGTATTATCTCTTCCAATGACGGTTGGTGCACTAGCTCATTTTTGTGTTTTTCACATGTCATTTCAACAATCTTGAAAATATCGAGATAGGAAATTCTGCAAAAAGAAACAAACAAAAATTTTAGACAGAAAAGGAAACTTTAGCTCACCTCTTCTGTAACTTCATTTCAATGTCCATTTACATGTAGAAAGTATGTTAGCAACTTGTTACACAAAAATTTGCAACTTTACATGCCTTTGTCATCCATGTAATAGAAAATTGACTACTAAATAAACAGGAATGATGGATTGCCATTTGGAATCAATTAATTATAGTTGGCTGGAAAGATAGACTGGTGTGCTAAGAAGTATATTGAAAGTTGAAACATGGATCATTTTTCAGGGAAACTATAGAGATTGACAAACAAAAAATCCTTGCATATGAACTTTTCAGAAGAGTTGGTTTTATGGTCAGCATGCATACTTCTAATCCCCGTATAAGACTCGCAAAGTATTTCAACAAGGAAACACACCTTTCATCAATAAATAACTCAACAGCCTTCTCATTTGCTGCACTAAGGACTCCAGTCATGGTTCCTCCTGCTCTACCAGCAGAATAAGCAAGATCCATTGAAGGATATTTCACACAATCTGGAGCTTTGAAGGTTAATGAGCCCAACCTGCATAAAAACATATAATGTTTCACTAATCCATGACACATCGAACCAGTATGTGTGTACAGCTTTACAGGCCACTCAGCAAAAGAGACAATAGAAGACAGAATTGTAAACATGTTAAATCACTAACAATTCAAATTTCCAGAAAAAAAACTTCTCATAACCAGTCCTTTCCATTCTAATCAGAAATACAAGCAAACCAGTTTAATAGTAAGAATCCATACTTGCAAAGGTCAAGCCGAGGCCAGGTTATCTCCGAGCATGATATTCTTTCAGGCCATGACATCGTATACAGTATTGGCAATCGCATATCTGGCCAACCCAGTTGAGCCAAAACAGAGGAATCCTGGTAAATAAAAGCAGCCAAAACTCCATCAGAAAAGCATTTGGTGTTGACAGAAACAAGAAGCAGATCCTGAACACAAGTACATTTGCTAGACAACATATCCTACCTGTGTCTCAACCATTGAATGAATTATCGATTGCGGGTGGATCATAATCTCAATATTGTCATAGTCAACTCCATAAAGGTAGTGTGCTTCTATTACCTCAAGACCCTGAGAACAAATAACATTTCAGATACCAGATATTCAGATTTGGAAAGGCAAACAACTCAATAAAGCATTAAGGTTAATAAAGAGAAGTAAAAGTCACAAATTACAAAGCAATGATGACATACCTTATTAAACAAGGTGGCAGAGTCAACGGTGATTTTTTTCCCCATATTCCAGTTAGGATGCTTTAGAGCGTCAGCAACTTTTACCTCCTTCAATCTCTCCACCGGCCAATCCCTAAAGACAGAAAATGCCACTAAAGCATCAACTCACTTGCCTTTGGATACATTCTATGACAACTGCTTCCTAAAATGTCTCAGCTTCCTTTCTCAGAGGCTAAGTCACAACCGGAGCCATACATAACAGATAAAGTCAATCACAGCTTACAAACAAGAAGTTCTGATTCTACATCCCAGCTGCAGTCTAAATCAGAGGATATCAACTCAGTTCTTGCAAATTACTGAAGGGATCTTTCTGGAAGTTGAAATATTACAATAATTTTAGTCAAAAGTTTTATCACTTCCCTTCAATATATGCGATTAAAAATGCAGGTATCCTAGAAGGCTGGCAGCCAGTCTTGTAATGTTTTCAAGAATTCAAGCAGCTCGTGACTTGGAATATTTAGACATCTTTGCAGTGTTTACACTCTGGCATATAATAAGTGCATACTAAAAAACAATATTAGTGATATTGCAAATTACAGCAGAATAAGCATTGCGAAGAACCTTGTAAATTCAAAAGAATAATATATTGACATATCAATCAATATTTTAGCATGTCGAAATCTTCCATAGTAAAATAACACTAATGAAATCCATCCACTCAAATTTTTAATAAAAAAATTGGAAAAGTTTAACTCATTTGAACATGATGTGGTGAGTCGTGACCAATCACCAGAAACAGCAGTAGTGGGACTGGCAACTTAGTAAACAATTTAGAGCATCAACCCAACCTTAGGGAAGGTATCATAACTTATGACCCTCCCTAGTAATGTAATAAAGTCCTAAGGGTCCATTAGTGGTAAGGTTGGTACATGTATGGTGACTAATTAATGTAAGGTGGCCTAATCATTAAGAAAGACCCACTATGTTATTAAATAAGGCTCACCATATTAGTCATTAAATTAAGATGCTAATTAATGTAAGGTGGCCTAATCATTAAGAAAGACCGACTATGTTATTAAATAATGCCCACCATATTAGTCATTAAATTAAGATCCACTAGTAGTGGATTAAGGTTAGGGTAGCTAGGTTAGCTATAAATAAGGACAAAGTCCTCATTAGGCATGGAATGTTTATTATCATTGATTCAGAACTGTACTAGGAGGTTTCCCCCTCGAAGTGGTTAAGAGAGTTACCCATCTCGAATAGAGTGAAGAATAGAGTCCATTGTTACTGCATTGTATTTCATTGTGGCTATGCTCTTGCTGTGACTAACAGAAGGCAGGAAAATATAGATTATCAGATGGAGTAAATCCAATGTTGTAAGATATGATTACCTAGATCATTGCAAGCAAGCCTGCAAATCATTCTGTTAGTTTCGACCAATGCACTTCAACTTCCATAGATACAGTTAATTGCAATTTACAATGTTGCCCCTTCAAAGTGATTAATGGAATCCCCCCTTGGATGGGATTGAGAATACTGGAGGATAGAGTTCATTGTTAGTGCATTGGTATTTCATTGTGGCTGTGCCTAATTATGGTGCTGCATATGGTCAATGGCGCAGGAAAGAACATAAGTGGCATCAGAGAGGTGACTTGGGAGCTTCTGGTGAGAAAAAAAAATTATGGCAATTCATGGTTTCTCACACCCCTGTTGCCATGATTTTACAGTTGCGATAATCAAATCAGTGCTTCAAAAGTATGTCGTTTACCACATCAATCTTTTTGGGTATTCAATGTTCAATCAGAACACTTTTTGGGGCAGTGTCTGTGGCATTATCAGAACCATGTTTGACAAGATGTCATCATGATATGATCACCACTCTTTAATAGCCGTTTCATACTTCCTTCTATTGTTTTAACTTTTTCTCCTCTGTATCTCGGTGTCTTCCGTCTTATTGGAAGAAAAAAAGCTCTATTGTACTGTGTTTAACACGTTATTGGCATCATTCTAGTGATTTCGCCATTGTAACCCCAAGAGTTGGTTTTCTGAGCATGGTTGTAGATGAAACATTGGTGGATCCTTTTTTTCTTCCTGTTGATATCCATGAGCTTTTGAATTGCTTGGATTGTTAGTGAGTTTTCATTGCCCAATCTGCTTCCTTGATATTACAATATTGCACTACCAGCATGACATCCATTGAAGCAACATTCATGAAGCGCCAGCATTGAAGGCAGTCACCAATTCCAGGGGTTGTCCCCCAAATGTCCCCCAGCATCTGGGACAATATCAGGGGCACCCCCTGGAGATTGTGCTAGACCTCTCCACTTTAGGCCGAGGAAGAGTCCTCTAGCCAAGGGGATAACCCTAGGTGCTTGCAGGGACTGTTTCCCACTGTCACCTCAGCAGCAGCTCTGTGGTCTTTAGGACTGCTGAAATATTTCAATAAGCTTTATCCATTGCAATGACCATTCACACCTGTTGTATTCAACGGTGTGAGGGTTTGGGACTTCATATAACAAAAGAAAGGCAGTTTTAGTGTCATTACTAAAGGGGGTGTGAAGATGATGGTGGGTTGGTACTACAAGCCTTTTTAAAAGGAGATAAGTCTTATGAAACCTGAAACAGGTAATGGGTATTTTCCTCTCTTGATCACCTTCTGTTTAGTGCAATCAAGGTCACCTTTTGATTCGTATTAAAGACTTGGGAAAGACATCGTTTTCAGCCTTATTGAGACCAAATTCTAAATTTGATTAGCCATATCATTGCAAACTTAAAGGGCCTTGTCAATGTTGCAAACCTATATTACTGGCCACATTTTTGTAAAAGAAAAGAGACCATATCTTTCCTATTGAGATTGGACATACAATCCATAAGTCCTTCAAGGCAGGCATACCCCTTCATTCAACCACTCAATCCAAATTTTCTTTGTGGTGGTTACAGGCACCCAATAGCGTAAGGTTGTCTTGATGGATTTACTAGTCCCCTTCATTGCTGAATATCCAGGTTTATGGGAAACCTATGTGGAAGCAAGTCAAGAAAGTTTAATCGAACATGCTCTAGGTTGTGAAGAACATATCAAGGATTGGTTAATTGAAGTTGAAGAAATCTAAGGAAAACCAAAATCATTCAAACCTTGAAGTAGTCGTATAGAACTACTTCTAGATCATCGAGTGGAAAACCTGAAGGCAGCATGCATTCTCCTTTCCCATAATCATGAAGGAGGGATTGACCAACACTTCATTTTCTCTCAGATCAAAATGGACAAGCCTGATGAAGAGCCTCATCTTGTCGCGGATTTGCATTTCAATTTCAGCTATGAACACAAAGTGGAAGCATACCTCATGTTTTCCATTGAAGTCACTAACAAGGATTCGGAGTTTATTCCACTTCCTAAGGAGGAAGAATGACCTCCAGTTACAGGTCCATCAACTCTTACCAAGGCTGCCAACTCACAGTGCCTGATAACCAACATGTCCATTGCACTAGGCAATGCCCTACCGATGTTGACCCCAACTATGCAGCCCAGTCAGTTCAGTTGACTTGCTCCACCCACTCAGTGCACTCGGCCAGTAGCAGCTTTCATGTGTCACCCATTGGAAGTCAGCACTCACACCCACAACTGTATATGGGACCCAGTCTTATAGATGTCCCTAGTGGACTTTCTCACTGTAAGCATTGAAGGCAATGCTTATCAAAGGGGCTGGTATGTTATGACCCTCCCTAGTAATGTAATAAAGGCCTAAGGGTCCATTAGAGATGAGCTTAATACATGTATGGTGACTAATTAATGTAAGGTGTCCTAGTCACTATTAAAGGCCCACTATGTTAGTCATTAAATAAGGTTCATCAGTAATGGATTAGGGTTAGGGAAGCTAGATTGGCTATAAATAAGGATGAATTCCTCATAAAGCATGGAATGTTCATTATCATTGCTTCTGCACTGTACTAAGAGGTTTCCCCCTTGAAGTGGTCAAGGAGAGTTCCCTGTCTCAAATAGAGTGAAGAATAAAGTTCATCGTTTTTGCATTGTATTTCATTGTGGCTATGCTCTTGGTGTTACTATGGTGCTGCATATGGTTAATGCCACCTGAAGGAAAATAACATAAGGCAGGAGAATATAGATTATCGATGGAGTAAATATAAAGTTGTAAGAGATTATTACCTAGATCACTGCAAGCCTGCAAATCATTCTGTTAATTTCTACCAATGCACTTCCACTTTCATAAATACAATTAAGTGCAATTTACAATGTTTTACTTTTACCCCATGTTCTCCATTTTACGCTGCTACAAAAACTTATGTGTTCCAAGGATTAATAGTTATGCACAGTCTGCTTCAAATGCAAAGTTGTTGGCTGCTTTCGATCGTTATATTTATTAAATTGGCAGCTATGGCAGGAATTCCATGTCAGTTCCCTGGAATAGTCCTAGTTTATGTACACTTTAAATACTAATATAGTATGTCACCATCAGAATCTATACCTGCACATACATGAATGCAGTAATAAATTTCTGTACTCATCGTCTAAACATATTGATAAATGTCTCTTTGAAAACATATGCAGAGGAAACTAAAGAAAAAATGTCACACCTAAATGCCCCTCCAGAAGCTGTTAAAATAATTCGCCGAAGGGCCCCATCTGGTAAGCCTTGAATGCACTGCAGACGAGCAATTCTTTCAGATATAGAAACAAATCTCTGCAAAGTCTATTACTAATTTATAAATGACATTTATGCAGAAACTTTCATATGTTACTGTAAAATTGTTGCTAAAGTCTTCTTATTTTCTTCATTTGAAATAGTGCATTGCTAATAGTAATAACTTATAAGGAAAGGAAGGATCAAAAGAAAACATTATGGGCTCTACAAAGACAATAAACACTACATCATATTTCAATTAACATAATGATAACTACCTGAAATATTGCAGAATGCTCAGAGTCAGCAGGTAGAATTTTAACTCTGTGCTTGTGTGCAAGTGGCAGAACAAAGGGACCTCCAGCAATTAAAGTCTCCTTGTTTGCAAGGGCTATGTCCTTCCCTGCTTCTATTGCTGCAACAGTTGGCTATATACAAACAAAAAACATGGAAGGTCAGTTTGACATCTCCAAGAAGACAGATAGAAGTATGGAAAGGCATCTTTCAAATTTAGAAAAACCTCAAAAAATCCAAGTGATATAATCACAGTTATGACTTCCGTGGAACTATAAAGTTTAAACACGGAATGTTAAATTAAAGATGTGCTGGACAAGTTATAAGACTGAAATATTAACAGGCATACACCAAAATGATTTGTTCATGAATTTTCCTCCATCCAAATAAACATGACCAAGCTCAAGAACTCAAAAATCACTGATAAACTATTAAAATCCTCTCAGAACAAATCAGAGTACATATACAAAAACATTAAAACTCCTCTCATAGGAAAACAAGTTTGACCATTTATTTTACATAAATCACTTGGAGTGTAAACTCCCTACAAAGTTTTCTCACGGATATGAGAAAGCTTTCCATAACCCCACAAATGTGCACACCTGTGTAGTTTTTACATTTAAATCTACAAATACCTTATTGCAATTCCTAAAGTTCAAAACATCAGCTTAACATGTGTTTAGAACACCATAAGCAGGCAACTACACAGACATACCTATTAACTTATGTGTAATGAAGAAGACAAGAAAGAGGTAGAAAAGGAAGTCATCTTGCAACTTTTCTATGAATGAAAACCAATACTCTTTTATAGAAGGTTAAAACACTTACATCATATGGTCGAAGCCATTACAAACACAATCGTAACATAGCAATTTTCTTTTAATATAAAGGTCCAGACTTTACCTTCAACCCCGCACATCCGACAATGCCTGTTACAACACTGACAGCCTCAGGATGTCGAGCAACCTACAAAGAGAAAGTAGCTTGAAGTTGTCAACAAAAAATAGAGGAACACAAGGTAGACTTTAAAAGAAAACTGCACAACATAAATGGGTTTCTCCTCCAGACTAAAAATCTATGGTCCTTTATATACTATATTCTCCTTAAATTGCTCTAGAGTCTATCCTTTTGACAAAGGTGATAAAGTTCAACATCATAATAATGGTTTCCATCCATCTGGACTTTGAAGTTTAACCAAACAATAATTTACCTCTATAATTCCTTCCTCTCCAAAAAGTATTTCTGGCTTAGGTTCAATATTTGCCAAAGACTCTTTGAGTTCAGCAACCAAAGACTCATTACCGACAGAAACAAGCTTTGGCTTGAATCTCCTGACCTGAAATAAAAATTCCTTAGACTAATTCCAGAATCACCAAAGCATTGTCTTCACTCCTGTTGTATAAAAATTAAAATAGATGCATGGCTTTACAATATCTGTAAACTGCAATCAAGTTAAAGTGATCACCTGATCTGCAAGTAGTGTCACATTTGAACCTGCCGCTAGTGCAACAACCCTGAACTTATCCGGATGTTCAGCAACAATGTCCAATGTCTAAAGTAAACAAATTAGAAAGAGTTATAGTTTGTAAACAAACAACATAAAAGGGAATCTGTTCTAATAGAAAGATTTATACAAATTGCATATGAAAGCCAGTTTTTTATAGCTAGGGAAAGCATCCAAAGTTGAAAGTACAGAAACTAAAATTCTAACTAAACTAGAGAACTTAATGCCTTTAGCGACATTCTTATAACTATCCTACTGTTTCTTGAATACATCATCAAATCGCAATGTTGCCTAAGGTGCAACATAAACAGATATGGAATTTCGCAGCAAGTAATATCATAAAATAAAAAGAAACATCATATTAAGACAGGCTAACATGTACTTCATGATGAATAGCTCTAATTGAACCATGAGAAATAGCTGTAATCTTGTAGCTACACCGTAGCCTAATATAACAAAATCTGGGTCCTAAAACTAGATACAGACAAAGAGAAAGTTCTCACATCTATCTGTATCATGTATCTTCAGAGGCACTAGATATTTGATGTTAAAGGAAGAAAGTGTGCACAAGAAAGTTAGAAACTGAATGTCATCTGAACCAGCTTCCCTTTTCCCCTTTTTCTCCTGTATCTACTCCTGGAGAATTAATGAAACTAATACATTGGATGTCAAAGATCTGCTTCTCCAGAAATATTACTACACCAAAATATTTTGCATTACAATATCTTGGGACTAGCACAGATCAATCTCAAACCAGAGTTCATCTACAGACTACAATAACAGAGACCATTAAATCATTAATATCCAATAACAAAAGCAGATAAAATTTGTCTTGTAAAAATATCCCTCAACCACAGAACATTTGTCACATAAAAACAACCACCAAACAAACATACCTACAGACTACCATGCCTTAGAACAAAGACAGTAATCACAAAGATTATAACCAGCTAGCTAGTTTAACCACAAGAGTCAAGACATCCATAAGTATCTCACAACAAAGCAATAGTTAAATTATTTACTAATACAGTGCCTCTGGATTGACATCTTGTCCTCAAGGCCCCTTCCGAAAAGAATGCTCAACAAGTATCACTTGAATGGACTTTGCACATACACAGGAAAATGAATAGAAGATTACTATGCACAGGTTTGAAAGCATCCAAGGGCTCAAAAGTAATAATAATCTCTTTCTTGAATCATCAACATTTTTGTTATTTGATGCCCTTCCACTATTGCCACTGATATCAGATTTATCACATTCTCACAATCCAAATTATTTCTCACCTTGCAAAAGACTAAAAAGTAGGTAGTGCAATTTTCAATTTTGTGAACAATAAAAGGTCAGGCATACTTTATCAAAGATCGTTCTACAAGACTACTGGCTACCAGTGATGCATGACAATAAACAAAGAGATAGAAATATGGAGAATGTATTATTTATTAACCAGTCTAGTGTAGAAATTTCTGCTATCCAGAGAATTCAAAAATTTGATCTCTTAACTAGAGGTTTCCCGAATCTTGACCCTGTGAATTTTCCGCCTTAGAGCTGTTTTGAAATATAAATATAGCAGCAGCAACAGCAAACAATATTTCAATTCTTATCAACCCCAATCCACTAGGCAATTCAAGAGAAAAGATAATGTTGTGTGCCAATAAGTTCATCCCTCTAGGGCAATCTTATCAAGCATAAAGAAGATCTGAGACAACACTTATGACAGCTGTGAATCTGCCCTTATATTCTTCAAATATAATATTAACTCACTTAACACATTCAGCCTTAACTTACGTCAAATCAGCAAGACATACAGACCTGGAAATTACAAACCAGGAAGAATATAGATGGCTGAAAATCAAATCTGCAATTTACACAAGCATTGGATAGCTGTAAACTTCATTAATATGCATAAAGATGAAGTTCATGTACATACCATAGCTGTATAACAAGGTTAGTACAATCCTCTAGCTCTCCAAAACCCTAGTTAGGGAAAACCCTGGCCACACCAAGGAGATCCAACAAGCATGCATCACACAAGCATGTCCTCCAAGGCAAGACATCTCTTATTCTTCTCTTCTCTAAGTACAACCTAGGGTTGTGAAAATCCTCACAGCAGATCTAAGAGCTGATGTATACCTCACAAGAAAGATTAAGCAGGAAAATAGAAGAAAAGTGGACAATGCAGTGTAAAAGAGCAGCAGAATTATGATACAGTAGAACTCAGATAGAAGCAGAATAACATCACACTAATTCGTTAATCATAATATGAACAATAAATAATACAATGGAGAGGATTCGAATACCTAGGTGGTAGTTCGAATTAGCCTGCATGAACTCATCATCAGATCAGTAGTGGAGTGTCATCTATGCACTGGTAGTTGTCAAACTGAGTCAACTAAATGTAACTGAGTCTAACAGAATATAACTAGTCTTAACTGGATGTAACTGAAGCTGTCAATAGTCAGAACAGATAAACTAGTCTCTCTGGATGTCTAACAGAGTGTATCAGTGAATTAACAAGTAACTAACTGAGTGTAGTCAGATAACAAGCAACTAACTGAGTGTGCCACTGGTGGTAGGTGAGAGAGGGCGCACTTCACATGTGGTAGGTGAAAAGAGGGCGCATCACTAACTAGGAGGGCTGGAACTGAACAGAAAGAAGCTCCTGGGGCTAGCAGACTAGGGACAAGGTGTTGGGAGACAGGGCTACTGATGACTGGGATGCATGCAATTGCATGACTGCATACAAAAATGCATGCATGACTGAATGCAATGCTGGTAGGACTAGGATGGAGTATAGGAATATCTTAACACCCCCCCTTAATCCATCCTGGGCTCTGGTAACTGAGACCAAAGGTCACCCAATACAATGAATAATAAAGAACAGTCCATGAAACAAGGAAATGGGGAAAAACCTCATGGGAAAAATACCCCCCTCAAAAGAGAGTATAAGGCACACCAAAAAATAAATGCTCCCAACTCAAGCAGGTGTGATGCTTGGTCATATGTCTGGAGGTATCTTCTTCTTGGGAAGAAGTGGTTCATGCTCCAAAAACATGTGCTTGTGTTCTCCTTCAGTGGATGCAAGCGAATATGGAGACATGTGCTTGTACTTGCTCTTCAGACCAAATGTGATGAGAACAAATCCAAAGGTATGAGGATGATCCTAGAACCTGTGATTCGAATCAGCTGAGGTAGGATCAAATCCATGAATGTGTAGATAGTCTTTTGTCATCTCCTTTGAACCATCATAGGTGAGATCATGCCCAAAAGAACCATCACATGATAGTGGTTGCTTGGACTTCAAATCAGCTCCAAGACTTGATAAATGGTTTCTTAAGATCTCCTTTGAACCAACAGGGGTGAGATCAAAACCAAATAAACAATGATATGCAGGAGAAATGATCCCAAGCGAATGGTAATGCCCTACATCTTCAATGAACTTCTGAGAGCATGTAAAAATGATCATATAGTAGTACATAAGAGGTAAGTAGTGATCAAGAGAGCGAATGCATCACCTCCAATTGTTGATTTAACCTCCGAAACATTAAATAGATCATCATTATGAAAACCAACAGACTCTTGTGCAAGAGAGGATTTAAGAACCTCTTCAGTTTCTAGAGTGTGAGTTGGCTCAGAATTCAAATAGAAGACATGGAGAACATGAGTGTTGAATCTACAAGTTCTTCTTTTTGGACAACTTCATTATGAGATATGTTTGATATTGAATTATGATCAGAGAGACCATCAAGGAGGGCGAATGCATCACTGGGCTTGCTCTCCAAATAGTTTGCACCAATCCCTTCATTATGTTTTCCAAATCTTTCATTTAGTTGTGCCCATAGCTCTTTTGTAGATTCAGTAGAACCATGGAAGTGGGGTAACATACAACGAGACATAGCAGTCAACATTGCTCCATAGGCTCTGTCATCTTCATTTAACCAATCATTCTCCTCTTCAGAGGATTCGAACTCTCTTTCAAGACAACAATAAAAAAGACCATGGCTCTTCAAATATGCTATCATCTTTGGTTTCCACTCATCATAGTTGAATGGAGAGAGAGGAGGAATTCCTTCCAGATTCATGGAAGCTGTTGCAGAAGACCTGCAAAAACAATAGAGAATATCTGCAACTGCTACTGCTGCAAAACTGCAGAAAACTGTTGCAATTGTTGTTGCACTCGAAATCTTGGTAATAACCTGCAAAAAAACTCTCAGGAATGGAGATAGACTATACTCTCAACATGCTCTGATACCATGTGAAAATCCTCACAGCAGATCTAAGAGCTGATGTATACCTCACAAGAAAGATTAAGCAGGAAAATAGAAGAAGAGTGGACAATGCAGTGTAAAAGAGCAGCAAAATTATGATACAGTAGAACTCAGATAGAAGCAGAATAACATCACACTAATTCGTTAATCATAATATGAACAATAAATAATACAATGGAGAGGATTCAAATACCTAGGTGGTAGTTCGAATTAGCCTGCATGAACTCATCATCAGATCAGTAGTGGAGTGTCATCAATGCACTGGTAGCTGTCAAACTGAGTCAACTAGATGTAACTGAGTCTAACAAAATATAACTAGTCTTAACTAGATGTAACTGAAGTTGTCAGGAACAGATAAACTAGTCTCTCTGGATGTCTAACAGAGTATATCAGTGAATTAACAAGCAACTAACTGAGTGCAGTCAGTTAACAAGCAACTAACTGAGTGCAGTCAGTTAACAAGCAACTAACTGAGTGTGCCACTGGTGGTAGGTGAGAGAGGGCGCACTTCACATTTGGTAGGTGAAAAGAGGGCACATCACTGACCAAGAGGGTTGGAATTGAACAGAAAGAAGCTCCTGGGGCTAGCAGACTAGGGACAAGGTGCTGGGAGACAGGGCTACTGATGACTGGGATGCATGCAATTGCATGCCTACATGCAATGCTAGTAGGACTAGGATGGAGTATAGGAATATCCTAACAAGGGTTTCATCTCAAAACCCTAATATCCAAAACTCCAAGGGATGAAACCTTAACCCTAGCCTTCAAGATGCTCCAACAAGCTCAAAAACTCCTATAAACTCCAAGAGAGAGATCAAGTACATAAGAAGATCCAAGAGAAAGGAGAAGTGGTGCGCTCCTCTGCATCACATCTCTAACACAAGAGTGATAAGAATGAATGAGTAAAAGACTCTCTCCTTCCTCTATATACATGAGGTAAGGGAGGCCAACAATACATATGTGAGCCAATGCCCTTACAAAGCAACCTACAATAACACATGTAGAGCACTACACTCCAACGATGCATCAAGCTCCAGATGATGTCTCCACAAGCAAGGCTCCAGATGCAAGGGTGCTCCACAAGGTGTTTGACGCTCCTCCTACGAGCCTCTCAAGGCTCCATCAATCATCGTAAGACATGTACTCCACTGGGTCCACCCCCCCTACATGAACATTGTCGCAACCCAGGTGTCCCAGAGTCTAAGTTGCAGGAAACGGGCTACCCCCCCACGTCCCCTGTCCGTTTTCATACGGAAACGACGAAACGCGTACGGAACGGGTCTGAAACGCGTTTCAAAAAATTGGAAACTCGTTTCAAAATCGGAAACCCGTTTCAGAAATTAGGAAACCCGTTTCAAAATCGTATTTGGAAATTTTGCCACATTTCCGGCCGTCAATGCTCAGTCCGCGAAAATTTTAATTTTTTAATGAATTTTTCTGTTCCGGTTTAGGGTTTAGCTAATTCGGGAAGCTGTCGGTGACTCCGTCCAAACTCCAAACCTTATAAATTAGCATGCTGCCGATTATCTCAGCTCATTGCTCAGGGATTATCTCAGCTGCTGCGAGTATGAGCCTGAGTTTGTGTGAACCGTGAGCATGAGCATGAGCCTCCGTGAGCCTGAGTTTGTGTGAACCGTAACTGAGTCTGAGCTGAGTGTCAGTGAAGTGAACCGCGAGTGTTTCTGAGCGTGAGCTGGGTGTGAGCTGAGCGTGACCGAGTGTGAGCTGAGCCTTAGCCGGACCGAGTGTGAAATGAGCTGAGCCTGAGCGTGACCGAGTGTGAGTTGAGCGTGACCGAGTGTGAGTGAAGAGAACCGTGAGTGTGAGCCTGTGAGTTTTGAATGCACACACTCACACGTATTAAAATTTAGTATTTTTTATTAAATTTAGATTAATTTTTTAAGTTTATTATATAACAGATATTTATATCAATACAAAGAGATTTTTCAAAAAGTAGTATTAAAAAAAACACCATAATTCATAAAAGTATAAGTTGCCGACTAGATTGATAATAGCATACTTGAGTGATAAAGGAAAACTGTGAGTAAATAAAATATTTAAAAAAAATATCATTCAAAAACATCAATAAAATTTATATTTTAAAAAATTAATTTATAATAATGATGGTGGTGGTAGTTGAGACTAATCTAGTTTACTAGACTTTAAGATGATTATTTGATTATTGTAAAAATTTATTTCAATATTTAAAACGATTAGAAAATAAATATTTTTACACTTTAAGAAAAAGTAAATAATAATTATATTAGAATCTTCTAATGTAATAATTTATGAAAGAAAAAAAATACAAATTAATATTAAAATTATTCTGAAAAGATTGGAAAAACCTGTTAGTGTTTTCTTCCCAACCTTTCAGACTTTTTATAAAATCTCAATCTTTGGATTGCGATCTAATATTTTTATCTATAATAATAAATCTTTTCCAAATTATGATTATTATTATTGAAATTTTATATTAATATTTTTATTATATATTTTAAATAAACTTAAAAAAATTAATCTAAATTTTAAAATTTTGTTGAATTTAAAATTTTAATGTGTAAATAATTATAAAATATATATATATATCGCATTTCCCCGTTTCCTAAATTTTGGGGGGTCACGTTTCCTACGCGTCCCTGTTTCCCCGTTTCATGCAACTTAGCCCCGAGTCAACTCTAAGACTCCATGCAAGCATCCAAGCTACCTTGGGTTGTCTAGGGCCCAATGCCCTCCTTAAGGATGCAAATACTCCTCCTACGTAGGGTGTTCTCCAAGCAAGCAACCATCTCCATGTGGCCATCATATAGAACATCACCCAAGTTGTCAAGAAAGATCCAACACCCTAGAAAAGAATACGAAAGCACCCAACCGAGGTCAAGCAACCACTGTGTAAGCCACCTACAATGTAAAAATCCAATCTGGACCATCTCTTATGTGTAAATCCATCATTTTCCATCCAAGGGATGAATCATTTATCATACACCCCATGGTGTAAACACTTTTAGAGTAACCCCAAAACCTAACACCTAGATCCATCTTAAACCAGTGTTGCAAATATCTCTGATTTCTCACGATATTTCCGATTTCTCCCGAGTTTTTCGTGTTGCCGATTTGTCCGATATTTTCATAATTCTTCAAGACTAAGTTAATTTTTGCCGATAATTCCCGATATTTTCCCCGATGTTCCCGATAAGTTTCTTTCCCGACCCTCGGCGATATATTCACCGACACGATATTTGCAACATTGTCTTAAACCCAGATCTATCAAGCGCTAAGAGGGATCATATACTTAGAGGTGCAAACCATTTTTATGGTGCAAAAACTTGAGGAAAGGTCTGCACCTCAAGAGATTTGATCTCTCTCTACGCTTGACAGATCTAGGGTTTAGATGGATCTAAGTTGGTGTGTGTGGGAGTGGTTTCGGTATCATAATATTTCATTCATATTATTACCTCAACTTTTTATATATATAATTTTTATTTTTACTTTATTTTGTATACTAAGCTTTCTTTTCTACATTAAGTGATATGCTATTTAAGCATCTTCTCAATATACTTATATTTATCATTGATGAAAAAATCAGTGAAAAATATTGATTTTTCAGGCTGTGGATTTTTCGGCCCAAAAAAATTGCGATATGGCCTAAAAAATCACCAAGTACGCAGGTTGAGAGACTTAAAGGGTTTTTTTTGGTTTTCTAGAGGTCATTTTTTGCTTTGTGTTGGGGAATAAGAAGGAGAGAGTTTACAATCATCAACCAGCAGGTTTAGGAGGGCCAAATCCTTGTTTTCATCACAATCAATTTTTTTAATTGGAGGACGGATCAATTGCTAACTGCCTATGGCATTGGTCATCTCAAATCCCAAGTATTTCTTCAAATTCCACCCTCTTACCTTCTTTTTTTCCTAGATTTTTTCAAAGTCTTCAAAGCCCAAGTTTGCTTGCACCTTACAATCATTTTCCATGGCTCAAAAAACAATCTAGAGGTCTATTTTTTCTTTAACAACAAGCTGTTTTTTTCAACATTGTTTGATGTTAGTTTATTTCCATTTTTTGGCCCTAGGGTTCAAGTTGGAGTTTTAATATTGCCATGCCAACATGCCAAAGGATTTGGATCCAATGTGGCAGTATAGTGAACCTGAGGCTGGGACAAACCATCAAAGGCTATCTTGTAAATTGTGTGGCCAATCTATGACAGGAGGGACCGATTGAAGTACCACTTGGCTAAAATCCCAGGGCATGATGTTTTGATTTGCACTGAATCAACCTCAGAGATTATGCAGATGGCCGAGATGCTATTTATGGGAAGGACAAAAAGAAGGAAGAGGCAGTTGCTAACAAAGCCGAAGTTGTGGCTGGTAGAGTGGCTAGATCCTCAAGAACCACAAGCAAATCTAGGACACAAGGAAGTGAGAGGGACTCTCGGATTCACCTTCCCCAAGGACCTCGCCTTTCTTTGTTCCAAAAACAGGAGATGGGGCTCGACCTTCCATCCAGTCAATGATTAAAAAAAAGGAGAAGCAAAGAACAGATAGGGTTATGGGGAGGATGATTTTCTGGAGTGATTTACCTTTGAGCATCACAAAGACAATCCAGTTTTCCAACCAATGTGTGATGCTATTGTTTTTATTGGCGTAGGGTACAAGGTCCCTACCTACGAGGAGTTGCAGGGACCAATTCTGCAAGCAAAAAAGCATGATATCAATACTAGATTGGAGGAGCTAAAGAATTCAGGGGATTCCATTCCATGCATAGTGATGTTCGATGGTTGGAGAGATGAGAAGGGTAGGGCCCTTCTAAATTTCTTAGTACCTTATCCTAGGGGTACAATGTTTATTAAAAATTTAAATCCAATGATGCATCAGTACATGTTAAAGATGCAACATTGTTGTGTGAATTGTTGGATGCATTCATCTGTAATGATCCTTACCGAGAGTAAGACAAGTTTTCCCTTCAGAGTAGTTATGATTTTGGTTGGTGGATAATGCCAAACACTAAGTGTACCTGCCCACTATTGCTATATAGTTTCCAACTCAAATCTAAATACTTAATGCTAATTGTTTGTATGTTTTTAGGTGGCCACTTCACCAAATAATTGGGTTTAAGGGTGCTGTATCTGCTGTATATACTGTCTTGGGCTTCAACTTTAAATTTTAATTGTGGTAGCGTTCTACTGTTGGATTCAAAGTGGTATCCTTTAACAATCTTCAGATATCTACTGCTGTATATGTCTGTCCCACACAAGACCCTCTTGAAACCACTGTTCTGTACTGATTTTGAGTTAAGTCTCTATGAATCTTTGGTCATCGCATTTCCCTATGCTGATTCGTTAAGTACTGAGTTTTCGTGTGAAAAATACATGGCATTCATCATAGATAATATTGATACATAACAGTATTTAAATAAACATTAATAACCAGACTTAAAGGGTCATATTGAATATTCATATCTGCATATTTATTTTAAAGGAAGTGTTCACATGCCTGGGAAGTGGGAACAATTGACAGAGTTACTTGACTTGTACAACCACCAGATAACAAGATATATGCTTCCACAAGGCTTGGCAGCTCTCCACAAGAGGATCACGCCCTTGTTTCTGAGCAAGTTCAGTACACAAGTGATAAATGTAGACTGCTGTAGGAACACGGCTTCCAGGCTGGTTTGCCACTGTTGTTACTCACCCACAAATGTAATTGACACTGCTGTAACTATTCTTTGATGGCACCACGACTTTGGGGAATCAATACACTCTCTATGGCAGCGAATCTTTCACATTTTCAACCCAGAAATGCAAGATAATAATGCCTAGTAGTGTGCTGCTCTTCAACTATGAATACGCCCTCCTTTAGATTGATGCTATACGCCATTCAGGAATAGAGATGAACTCACCAGGCAGCAAAGGAAAATGTGGGATGTTTGCACAGTAATTTCTCTTATCCAAGAATGCATCCAACAGCAGTAAGGAACCACGAGTTAGAGATGTGTGTTCTGTAGCAGATGGACCGAGATAATGAGAGCTAAATACAGTCACAAGGGTCGCCCTCTCCCACAGAGAACTCACCCTACAACAATGAATTTGCAACAGCCAAGGATCTCTCTTTTTCTTTGGGTCTCACGATTTGGGCTCTTTGTTCACTATCCCTAGATGGCAGCATCTTCCTTTCTGAGTCGCATATCTGAAGGAACGGTCTCTGAGAGGATAACACTGTGATGACAGTAGCAATGGACCAATCTTATCCTTGATGTGTTCTCCCTCTTTGACAACCCAGTGCAATGTGAGGTCTGAGTGTGGTGGTTTCCTGTGTTGCACCGCACAAGCAGAGATTTAATTGAGAATTTGAGACAACAATGACAAATGGAAATACTAAGCTGTAGCAGCAGTTCTTTACATAAATCGCCCCCTTCTAGTTGACTTATCCAGCAGCAGTATAAACCCATGGGTTCTGGCTATCTCCTGTAGCAATGGAAGAGAAACTTGACCCCTGTAGCAGCTTATTTTACTTGAAGAGAATGCCTTCTCTTTCTCTCCAGTGCACCCTTCTATATATATTTCAAATGCACACAAAACAAGTGCGTCCTTCCTTTGTAGCAGCAGAGGTCTGTATACTGGTACGCCCTCTCCCAAAGGGCTTCCAAACCCCTGAAATCTCGATTCAACACTTCAAATGATCTGCAATAAACCCTTATTCTTTCACGGCCATGAATCTCATTAAGCACAAATGAGAGATCCGGATGATCTCCCCTCAAATCGACTAGGGTAGATTTGTCTCACCACCGAAATCAAAGCCTTCCTCCTAGGGTTTCTGTCCCAAGAGAAAACCAAGCTCAAAGAGCTCTCAAATTTCAAAAAATGCAAAAATACACAATACCCGAGAGAATGAGCTCTCTTACTTTTATAATTTCTCTTTTGCCCTTGTGACCCTTCAACTTCCCTTTTCTCCACTTCACATTTATTGAATATAAAAATGACTTTTTATTGAGAAAGTGCCCTTTTCATCTTTTTAACGTTATGTTGACCCCCCTTCCTAGGCCAGTTTAGACGTTTCCCCATTTTATTAATAAAGTGACTTTTTCAATAGTCCTTTATGAATTAATTTCTCACAGTCACTTTTGGCTCGGTGGCATTAAATAATTAATTAATTAATCCCCCTAATCGTGCCAACACGCTCCAAAAGTCATCTCCACTAGCAAAGCAAGAGAACGTAAATTCGGGGATATTACATCATCCGAGAGATTGGTTTGGAACATGTTGTCCAAATCATCATAGATAATGCAACTAATTATGTCGTTGTCGGTAGGATGATAATGGAGAGGAACCCCACATTGTTTTGGACTCCATGTACTTCCCATTGCCTTGATTTGATGCTTGAGGGTGTGGGAAAAATACCCTTCATCAAGAAGATCATTGATCAGGCTAGGAGCATCACAAAATTCATATATAACGATGCATTTGTTCTTAGCCTCTTGAGGAGATTCACATAAAACAAGGAGTTGTTGCATCCTACAATTATACGTTTTGTCAGCAGCTTCATTTCTCTTCAATCTATGCTCCAATGCAAGGTTTCCAGAGCGTGGGAGTGAAGTGGGAGCGGGAGTGGGAGCGGGAAGCAAGAGCGCGGGTGCACATTTTTCAAAAAATGGTCGGAAGCGAAGCGTCTCGAGAGCGTTTATATATATATATATTCAAAAAAACATGTAGAATGCCAAACTAGATGCAAAATTTATGAAACATGTATGTTTGTGCTACTTCCAATATATGAAATACCATCTAAATTCCATAATTCATGATTCCATTATAAACATGCCTTATCATGCCATCTAAATTCCATAATTCATGCCTTATCTCCCCTCTCTAACCCTAAAAATTCCCTAGGCCCCACCCAAAGAGCAAAAAAAACATAAAAAAGCTTACCTTCCCGCCGGTTTTCGGGGAGCTTCCTGTTGTCCGTGGAAACGCTCAGGAACCGATGGCGAAGCAAGGTCGGAAGCGAGGTCGAAGCGTGGAGGGCAAAGCTCGGAGCGCTCAGGAGCGGAAAACACTTCTCACAGAGGCAGGGAGTGCACTTTTCCAATCCGAAGCGGGGTTCCAAATTTCTGAAGCGCGCTTCCCTAAACGCTTTGCCCACGCTTTCGCTCGGAGTGCGTTTTTCTTGTTCAGACCGTGGGGGGGGGGACGCTTTGGCAACCCTGCTCCAATGTCAATTTGAGTTGAAGCAAATGTTTGTTTGCGATGAGTGCATGATTGCGCATTCAGTAGAAAACAAGATGGGACAGCGATTGCTAAACTAGTATATGTCGATTCCTTTTGGGAAGGAATGCAAGAAGTGTGCAAGGTTAGTGAACCTTTGGTAAAGGTTCTTCGCTTGGTTGATGGAGATAATCCCACAATGGGCTACTTGTACGAGGCCATGGATAGGGCTGAAGAAACTATTCAATCTTATATGTGAGCAAAGGAACCCCCCGACATAATAGATACATGATGATATGGGATTTGATTGATAGTCAATGGATCGGTATGCTCCATCGACCCATCATGCAGTAGCACTTTTCTTCAAGCCTGCCTATTCTTACTCATGCATCTTTGATTTTGAGGGCAAGGTGATAGAAGGGATCTTGACATGTCTCCAAAAGATGGTACATGATGCCAATACTTGCAGAACAATTAATCACGAGATGTAGATGCATCAAGAGGCTAGCAAACTGTTTGGATTTGTCGATGCTATTGCCAGAAGGATTATTTTGATGCCATGTAAGCAACTAGAATTTAAAATTTTAATTATGTGTTTAACTTTTATTTGAAATTTGAATTTATGTTTTGATGAAATGTAGTGTAAGTATTTTTTTCCTTATTTGTTGTAGATGTTTGGTGGCAAAATTATGGTGCAAGAGCACCAAATTTACAGAATTTTCCTATTCAAGTCCTCAGCCAAACATGCAGCGCTTCAAAATGTGAATGCAATTGGAATGTGTTTGAAAAAATACACTCAAAAAAACGCAACAGGTTAACACTTCAACTAAGCAATTACAATTTATTACCCTCTTAAATATTTATGACACTCAAGACTCATTAAATTTATTTATGACACTCCTACAAGTTGGATTTCCCACATCTTAATGATTTGGTATATGTCCACTAAAATATTCAACTGTGGATGAGGCGACTGGAGAAGATACCTGATGTGGAATCCATTTCCTTACACAATATTAACATATTGTCTGAGTGGAGGGTGGAGTACAAGGCCCATATTATGGAGGAGGCATCTGCATGGTTGGGGGAGGAGCAGCGACAGGCACAAGGGGTAGGGGAGGAGTAGCAAGAGTTGGGTACAGAGGAGGACTTTGACATCATGGAGGGTGATGTAGCAGCATTAGCACCACCTTCTACACAAGTTGATACAGCTACACCCTCTAGTTGGCATCAGATAGATGATGCAAGGCCTTCTAGTGGCAAGCAAGCCATGACCTTTTCTTGTAAAAGAAGGAAAGGTCATTCGTTCTCTAGGATAGCTAGCTGCTAGATTTGTCATTGTAGATGACTCATGATGATGAGATACATTTATATATTTGATGTCATTTTGTATTGGTTATCCACTTTTGAGTCCTTGATTGGACAACTATCAGGGTTCAGGATTTAGTATTGAATTTGAAGTATCATTTTTATTTGGCATCCACTACATCATATATAATATTACTTTTGCTATATTTGTTTGCCAATGTGTTTATTTGATGTTGTTGTTGGTTTATATGTTTAAAAATTGAAATTATATTACTGGTCCCCCTGCCAATTTTTTCGATTTTTTCCCCGATGTTACTGAGAAATTATATTCCGGTCCCCCTGCCAATTTTTTTGTCGATGTCGATGTTTTCAACAAAGTTCAAGATTGCAATGTTTCCACTAGATTCTATCATATATGAGGGTATGGGATTGGTGTTTAATCAAGCACATCAACCCCTCCATGTACCTCAATGTTGGCGGTGTTAATTGTTGAGCTCCTCTATCATGACCTTAGTAAAAATGTAACCTTCACTCAAAAAAAATCACTTATTAGGCATAGGAAGCTTTTTCTACCTTATTTTAACGCTTGGATTAGGAAGTTTCATCAAAATTGGAGGGTGTTGACTAATGTCCTTGGAGGATCGACTTTGAGACTCAAGGTAGATGCAAGGGCTAGAGCCTAGAGGGGGGGGCAGAGAGTGCTATTGATGGAAAGGATCCCATTATACGCAATGATTTTGATGATATGTAGTTATTTGTTGTAGCATGATGTTTTTTGGACTATAGAAGCCATTTAGAGCTTCTTTGTTTACGAAGTTTGGGTCAAATATGGATTGCCTTCAGCGTTATTTTAGTTATATGCACCCTTACTTGCTATATACATGAGAAACCTTTGCATATTTTGTTTAATGGTTTGGATTCACATGGATATACATGAATATATATTTTTTAATCAAATTTTGAATATTTTATGTATTTATTGGTCGGACAGTTTTTTTCAATTCTTGTCTGATTCCGATAGGTTTGCAGTTTTCGGGGTTCAGCGGTTCAATGACCGGTTTGGTTCTGATAACATTTCTATAAGCACATATTGTAGAAAACAATAAATGGAATTAAATAGACGACTATCAAAACTTGTCACTGCTTTTATTAATTCTAAACATGAAAAAATATGCTACAAGAAAATACCCCTAAATTGCTAGCTACTAGACTCAAGACTGAATGAATGAATTTGTAACTTTTCCCTATCTCTTATAGATCTGAGAAGGGAAAACTAGGGTTTACAAATAGGCTTGCATCTATGTTGCACAAGTTTCTGAAATGCGGGAACGTGGGTACGAATATCGGATACGTTTAGAAGTTTCCCCCAAATTTGCAGGAAACGGCAAGTTGGGAAGGGCTATAATATATATTAAAAAATATAAAATATAAAAAAAATAATGAAAGAAACATGAGAAGAGAAGAAACATTAACACAAACCAGAAGACTTAGCTTATTCCTTATATTATGGTTGTAACTAGAACCTCTTAGGAGATGGAAATGGAAATAAAATCATAATTACCATCCACATCATTGATTATATAACGTAGATTCTTTCTAAAGTGGGGACTTTTAGAAGTTATAGTCCCTATATTTGTGGCTATAAGTATAGAGTAAGTTTCCAGTTTTGTGACAACTATGATTAAAATGGATTAGAATATTTTATGTTTACAAGACATTCTATGCTAGGGTATTTGCAAAGCAGTATAAATAATCAAATTTAAATTATTATAAAATAAAATCAAGATAATTTGTATTTAAATGTATATATGAATTTAGTTTTAAAGTAAGATTTACAACTATTTTCTCTTTAGTGTTCCATACATTCACTCCCAAGTTGCAGAATGCCTCAAGGTACATCCTCACATCTCCTTCTCCTCTTCCCTGGAAATTTTAGTTTCGATTGGTGGCGATCATGAATGCGTGGAAGCTCTAGGTGAAGGAAAGCGCAAGAAAAAGTCCCCAAGTTCCTGATTTTAGAGGGTAAAAGTTCCCAATAAGTTCCCAACTATCCAGAACAGTTCCTACTAAATTTGAAAATTTCCCTACCAGTTACCAAGTTCCTTGGAACGTCGAAACTTTGGGAACAAGTTTCCTAAAATCCGAGAGCAGTTCCCGTGCTACGTAGGTTTGCATGTTACTCAAACTCAGAAATAGAAACTACTAAAAAATAAAACCAAAATGAATTTGTTTTTATTTTGACTCCTAAAAATAAAACCAAACAGAATCCTTAATTGGTGGCACATGCCTCTAAGATTAGTTGTTGGTGATGCATGGCTCTAAGATTAGCTAGTGGTGATGCATGCCTTATCGAAGACTGGATAGTAGGCACATGCATGCATTCATGTGCCCTCTCCCTCTATAAATCAAGAGCGATGCACCTCTTCCTTGAGAACTATGATGCACCCTCTCTAGCTCGTACAAGACACATACGATGATGTTGAACAAGTGCCTAAATTTGTTGTTGTAGAAGATTGTCCAAGGTACACTCACTAACACTCTCTCTTACCAAGGAAAGTGTTCCCACACCAAGTTGCTCTTTGAAAATCTCAAATTTCCCTTTTGCAAGAGGCTTAGTCAAGATATCAACGACTTGTTGAGATATGCATTGCAGAACCACAACTTCCTTTTGAACCCTGTCTCTGATGAAGAGGTACCTGATCTCAATATGCTTGGATCAATCATAAAATATTGGATTTTCAGAATGTTTAATACAACTCTAATTGTCACAATAAAACATGGTAGCATCCAAAGTCCGATATGTCAACTTTGCTAGTAACTTGCGAAGCAAGATGGCTTCAGAACTAGCAGAATTGGCTATCATACATTCTGCCTCTATTGAACTGGGTGCTAAGTTTGTTTGCTACTAAACTACAAAACCATCCCTGAACCTAAACTAAAGCAACACCCTGAAGTGCTCCTCCTATCACTAGCACTACCAAGCCCAACCCAATCAAAATTTGAAAAACCTCACAATATCACCTCTCCATCACCAACATACCTCAGTCCAAAATGCACTATGCCCTTTTAAGTACCAGTGCACATGTTTTGCAGCAACCCAATGAACCTACCTGGGCTGCACCATGAACTGACTCAAGTTGTCAAGTGCAAAACAAATGTCAAGGATTGTATTTACCAAATGCTTGACGGAACCTATCAACTGTGTGTACACAAATGGATCAATCAAATCAGAATCAGAATCCTGAATCAACAATGGACTTCACATTTGCTACCATAGGAGTAGCCATGGGCTTGCGACTAGTCCATCATCTGAAATCTCTTCAAAATTTCAACTGCATATTTACCTTGTCCAAGGAAAACTTCACATGGATTTTGCCACATCTCTAGAACAAGAAAGAAGTGCATCAAACTGATATCCTTCATATCAAATTTTCATGCCAACTCCATATTGCACCATTCTATGAGTTTCTTTGAATTTCCTGCAAGTATGAGATCATCTACATACAAGACTAAAACAAGCAGGTTAGAATGATCAACCAAATAGGAAAGATTGGACTTTGCATCTATCTTAGACTTTAGTGAAACCCAAACCTGAAAATACTCATCGATCCTGGAATACCATGCACATGGTGCCTATTTCCAACCGTAAAGAGCCTTCTTCAACTTGCGAACATGGGTCTCACACCCATGCACCTCAAAGCCTCTCCGTTGGTTGATGGATACCTCCTCCTCAACCAAACCACTAAGAAATGTTGTCTTTACGTCTATTTGATATAAACTCCAAACAAAGATTGTAGCTGATGACATAATGAATTTGATAGAGGTATACCTAGAAACAGGAGCAAAAGTCTCCTCATAGTCAACTCCCTCTTTTTAGGATAACCCTCTAGCCACAAACCGAGCGTTGAAATTTTCTACACTACCATCTATTGCATGGTTGACCTTGTACAACCACTTAGAGTCAATCACTAACTTCCCTTCTGGTCTATGCACTATCTCCCACACATCATTCTTCATGATGGAGTTGTACTCCTCCATCATGACATCTCGCCAAACATGTTGACCCGTTTCCGCCTCAAAAATAGAAGGCTCTGCATTAATGATGGAAGACATTAGTGCCACATAATTTGGAAATTTCTTGGGAGGATGAATTAGTCGGAATGAAGTCATAGGAACTCCAAGTTGCTCCTATTCCTCATGTAATGTTTGGGTGAACCACTTGGGCTTTCTGGTTGAACTGGATGGTAAAGAGGCACCCCCCTGCACCTCTGGAAGCTTGCTGATCTGAATCTGATTTTTCTGATTTGTCTAAGTTCTGCAGAACATCCTTTGGGGCAGCAAGCCCTTCTACCTCTTCGGTCACTGTCAGAGGTTCTTGAGACTTGGAGGACCATGCATTCTCGTCAAACTTGACATCTCTACTCACAACTACCTTCCGTTGAGATGGAATGTAGACATTGAAAGCTTTTGAGGTCTCACTGTAACCCACAAAGATACCCTTCAACCTAGAGGGTTCCAACTTGATCATGAAAAAACATGTTTTTATTACAGTTGGAACTGCTTTTATTAATTCTGAACATGAAAAAATTTGCTACAAGAAAATACCCCTAAACTGCTAGCTGCTAGACTAAAGACTCTATGAATGAATCTGTTACCTCTGCCCTCTCTGTTATAGATCTGAGAAGGGCATACTAGGGTTTACAATATAGGTTTGCATGTAACTCAAACTCAGAAATAAAATTTACTAAAAAATAAAAAACCAAACCGAATTTTATTTTTATGTACTCCTAAAAATAAAACAAATTGAATCTTTAACTGGTGGCGCACGCCTCTAAGATTAGTTGGTGGTGGTGCATGCCTTATCTAAGGTTAGAATCTAGATAGTAAGCACATGCATGCATGCACCCTCTCCCTCTATAAATCCAAAGTGATGTGCCGCCTCCTTGAGAACTGTGATGCGCCCTGTTGCTGCTGAACAGGTGCCTAGATCTGCTGATGTAGATGACTGTCCAAGGTACACTCACTAACACACTGACCTATAATGTATTTATACATCAATTAATACATTTTATTTTGCACATTTTTTTCTCCTGCACCTGTGATCTGGTACTATCATAGGGATCATCCACAACAGTATTCAATGAAGCTTATTAATAAGAACCAAATAGGTGATTTGAGAAAATTCAACTAGTTTCAAAACAAATAGATTATTTAGCTGCCTTGCAATGAACCATACAGGTTTGAACCAGATAAGACACCATCGTTCAACAACATATAAATATAAATAGAAAAGGATATAAACATAACAAAGAAACTATAAGATAATGTAGAGTTGTGAATGAAAAGATCTACAAACCTGAGTTCCAATTGAGCCAGTTGAACCAACAATCGAAAAGGGCTTTGGACCATCCCATACTTTTCTATCTTCATCTACAACTGCTCTTCCTGGCCAGGCAGGAGGAGGTACTTGTAGGGAACAGTGTGCAGTTCTTTCAAAGGCTCGTCTTGTTCTGCCTTTTAAACTAACCCCAACTGCAAAAGTATAAACATTGAAAATTCAGGACATTAGGAAGTACTCTTATCCTTGATATTCTTACAGATTTGTATGCAACATTCTGACTTTAAGATAACTAACCTATTTCCATACAATTTGTTTTATATGAAACTGAATTACCCTGTTGCCATACATTTTATGTTATGCAGATACATTACAGCGCAAACAGCTTTGAACAAAAATAAATAGCTCTTGCTTAAACTGCAAACAGAATTTAAAAGACAATATTTGTATGGTATAGTAAGTGCATATAGCTATTTAGCACTGTCCCGACTCCCATTAGAAAATGACCTTAAATTTGTCAATCTCATTTTACCATCCTTTACAAGGCAGGGCTGGAGTTTCCCATATTTGAGAGTGAGGATAAATGACCTATAATTGGCATGTGGATTTGTTAAAATTGGATATATGATTGACTAATTAACCATCCCCCACGATTTCCTTATTTGCATGTGATTCAAGCCTGCATTGATGGAAAAATTTCCAATCGGCAAAAATTCAGAGGGTCTGGACATCAGGACATCAAAAACATCGGCAAAAAAACCAGCAAAGTGTACAGGCATTAAAAAATACAAAATATTTTTTTCCAATTTTTTTAAAATATAAACCAACAGCAACATCAAATAATCAAATTGGCACATAAATATGGAAAAAACATTGATACATAACAATGGTGCAAACATTGTGTCTGTGAACATATTGCCAATAAACCATCCAAGATCTGAAAACTAACCATTTTCTGTTAGCATATTAGCACACTTCTCCTCTATATTAATGGCATGCTCAAGTAACTAAGACATCCTGATTTTTGTATCTTAAATTTCTGCAATAGTTGTTAGTTCTAGTAATTCCGCACTCATCTCTACACAGCTAAGTTGCTGGAATTTTGATCGTTAATAACCACACAAACTTTACCTTATACTTCTTCATTGGTTTGTTAACAATATTTCAAAGTTGTGGGTGAATTTCTGGAATTAATCACTCTATTCTATTGGCAACCCCCAGCAATAGAATAAGAGTTTATGATTAAATAAGTCACAATTCTTTTGAGTTATTTTCAGATTCACTTGCACTCATTTATTTCTTTGAATCAGCACATTCAATGGTTCTACTATCTTTCCTATTGGTTTAAAGAAACTCGAATTTTATTGCTGGTTATTTGCACTTAAATCATCACTCATTATACAACAGCAATCTCATTTAGATCACCAATGTTTAATGGAATGAACTTTCATGATTATGTTTAACTCCTTGTTTTACACTGCTTGATCTATTCTTTTGGCAACAAGATTATTGTTGATCTCTTGGCGAATTCACTTAAGATTTTGATTACTTGAATTCAGTGGTTATCTTCTACTTGCAATCTATGGTTAATGGTTCGTGGATGTTTTATTCAATGTTTGAGTTAGCATAACTTTGTGATCTTTAAATTCTTTTGGAATTTTCTAGTTCATTAATTCTCTTTAACTCTTGAGCCATCATCCACCAACAATCTAAGTAATTTGCCTTATCTCTTGACACCTAGTTACCTACAGGGAATTCCCCCTTGTTCTTGATATTCATTAGGCTTAAAACACTTGTATTAGAGAGGCCTTAGCTTGATCAAAAAAGATGATTTACAAATGAAGCTCAAGTCATGTATTTATACCACTCGAGTAAGTAGGGCATCCTCCCAAGAGGGTTATGGAGCCATATAAGTAGGGGCACACTCGCCAAGAGGGTTATTGAGCCTACATATCAAAGTTTAGTAGGTTGGTCTTAACCACACCTAGTAATACAACAAAAGAATAAATTATGGGCTTAGCCATGATTAAAAGTACACTAATGATGCATATGAATGGGTTATGGACACAAGTGCAGATTACACCAATAACTCCAACACCCCCCCCTTGAGTTGATGAGGGAACCATGGAGAGAAGTCCTTACAACACAAGATTTACTGCCACTATTAATGTTGAGCAATGAACCACATCACCCCCTCTAAACTCCATATCGCCCAAACCAACACAGTTCCACAACTTAGTGAAGGTGGCTTCTAGTAGAAAGTATAGTGAACTCCATGTGAATGAGTTGGACTGCTAAAAGCAACCAAGTGTATAGCGTCCAAAGTAATCCAACATCATAAATAGAAATATCTACGGTATCATGTTGATCAGATGAAGGTACAAAGTGGCTCAAGCTATCCTTTAATCTGGAGCAACCGAAAATGGTACATCCAATAAAGGCCAACATCATAATGTGAAAAGTAGAGATCCATTGTCGTAGACTGAGACTCATCCATGGATGAAGTATGAACCTATAAGAAGTTGTGTAAAGGATCTTGTGAACAAATGAGTAGAGGTTCCATCAAAGAGGTGAGTAAGCACATAGCTATGCCACACAAACAAGTCGTCATACGCACATGAATGTCACTATGAACCAAACATTGAGATGTAGCATCACAACAAGCCAGATTATCCACTATAAATTCACAACTCCAAAAACATAAAGAACATCTCCAATTGTGATGGGGTCAAAGATGATATCATCAAATCCTAAAATCGGTAAGGCCTAATATGCAAAGTGCATCGCATTATGTGCACCATAAGATTAATCCTGAAAAAGAAGCGAAGAAAACGATCCAAGTGGATTGTGAATAAAAAATCCATCAAAAATAAGATTTGTAATGGAAGGATCATGTCGACAGTATATCAGAATATGGGCCCATGCACATGATCCAAAAAACTTAAAATGAAAAACTGATGAAGTCATAAATTGATTAAGGGTTTGGCACAATAGATCAAACCAATATGCAAAGTGCACAACTAGATGTACACTGCAAACTATGTCAACTATATCATCTAGAAGATCCATGTCACAAATTGTTACTCCTGCAAGCTCTTCAATAACTTAAACAAAATGTTGGAGAATCGAGGAATTAGATAGATCATAGAGCTAATGATTCCAAGAAGAGGTGGTGTCAAGAGACACCATTATAGCACTTAACCACAAGCTAGCATAGCACAACAGAGCAATACATCAAAATACATTAAGAGGGCATATGTTATCACATAGAAGAACACACAACAAATATTGCACACACTAGATCAACCCATTGGGTTATCCCTTTATAGCACCAAGATGTAACAAACTCCCTTGAAGCGAGGAAGAACAAGTCCACATACTTGGGTCATAACACATAACAACCTTTGCTATTTCCACCCTGTTTTTTCCATAGCAGATTGTTTTGTTCTAATGGCCCAACCAATCAAATGCTTACTTAATCTACTATTCGACTCTTCAGTTGATTCACTAGTTGACCACTTAGTTGACTCTTCTAGTCAACTATCAACTATATATTGTTTGTCTCCAAAAGATCCAAATGTGTGATGAACTAGCAAGACTTGTTGTTCCAACATCCCCCCATCAGCACAACGCTCTAGAGATTCAAGAGATGGAATTACTTCTGCACACCCCCCCATCAACACAACGCTCTAGAGATTCAAGAGATGGAATTACTTCTGCACACCCCCCATAATTGCAACTTCCTAAATCCCAAGCATAGCACGAAGTTTTACAAACTTGGCTTCCAATAAAGGCTTCATAAAGATATCAACAACCTGATCATTAAGTCTGCAATAAACAATACCCACAATGTTATCCTATACCAACTATCATAAGTAATGAGCATGAAGCTCTAAATGCTTCATCTTGTTGTGTGCAATAGGATTTTCGGCAACCCATATCGCCCTTTGATTATCACAAAAGTTGCAGTAGTTGTGTTGACTAGAAAACCATGCTCTCCCAAAATCTATTGAATCCATACCACCTATATGCCAGCATTAACTGCACCACAATATTCAACCTCCATGGTCAAAAGAGAGACCACCATTTGCTTCATGAACAACTAGATCAAAGGTCTAGAGCTAAGACGAAACACATAGCCAAATGTAGATTTCCTATCATCACCCTCCCCTGCCCAATGCAAGTTGGAATAACTGACAAACAGGTCTATTGTATTACTACAATATTTATACCAAGTAGATAAGTGCCCTTGATATAACAGACAATCCTCTTTGCGGCCTTCTGGTGGCTTTCTCATGGATTCTACATAAACTACGAAACCATACTAACAACAAAGGAATGTCAAATCAACTGCAATTTTAATTAATGAAGCTACTAACCAATAGTCAATAGAGTGTCGTGTTGACTGTTTTTGAATCACTCTTTGATCAACTTCACTCTCGACTAAAAAAGGTGTAGCACAAGCTTTACAGTCTTCCATCTTGAACCTTTGCAAAAGATCCATTACATATTTAGGTTGAGAAATAAAGACACAGTCATCCATTTGTTTAACTTGGATGCCCAAAAATAAATGTAAGAGACCAAGGTCAATCATTTCAAAGGTATCAACCAACTGTTTCTTGAAACCCAATATCAGATTTGCATTGCTTCCAGTAATGACTAAATCATCTACATACAATGCAACAATTAAGATTCCACCATTTACATGCAAAACATAAATACTGTAATCTAATTCACATCATTTGAAACCAAGATTGATAAAGGAACAATCAATCTTATCATACCAAGCCCTAGGGACCTATTTCAAACCATACAAGGATTTCTTTAGTCGATAAACAAGACTAGCATCCTTCTCAAAATTAGGGGATTGATCCATATAAATTTCTTCAGTCCGGTCTCCATGAAGAAAAGCACTTTTGACATCCATCTAATGTTAAATTTTTCAGAATTTACTTCAATCTGATCTAGGATCTTAACTGAGAGAACAACATGTACAACATATCTACATCATATCAATCATGGACACAATAATGCAAGCACACAAGAGACACAAAGTTTACTTGGGGAAAACCATAAAGGTGAAAAACCCCAATAACTTCCTCAGAGATAGATAGAGCAATGATACAACCAAAGTACAAGAGATAGTCTTCTCCTAGCAGCAAAACCTCCTCCTCATAAGTGCGCCACTTTCCGAATGAGAGAAGTGAGTGTAATGAATGATCAAATAGAGATCTCCCGATCTCTATTTATACTTGTCATGTCCTTCCCAATAAACTAATGGGGCCTACATGTCTAGCTTAACCCATGGTTAACTTAATCCGGGTTGACCCCACACTTGGTGGTCTAATAACCCATTTACCCACATGACTCATACAGGGCCGACCCCATCAAGGTGGTCTAATAACCCATCAAGTATAAGTTACGACACTTACAATATAAATGACCACACTTCCGTATAGAGGAATAATAACATCTCTATAGGAATACAAACACTTCCATATATAGGAATAATACCATCTCTATTGGAGTACAATATACATATATGAAATACATTCCGAAGTTACATATACATCAACATCTAATGTACAAACCAAGATTGATAAAGGAACAATCAATCCTATCATACCAAGCCCTAGGGGCCTATTTCAAACCATACAAGGATTTCTTTAGTCGATAAACAAGACTAGCATCCTTCTCAAAACTATTGGATTGATCCATATAAATTTCTTCAGTCAGATCTCCATGAAAAAATGCACTTTTGACATCCATCTAATGTACCTCCAATCCAAATCGAGCAGCAAGTGAAAGAATCAATCAAACAGAATTCATCTTTGCAACTAGGGCAAAGGTTTCATTGCAGTCGATGCCTTATTGCTAAGAAAAACCCTTCACTACCAAACAAGTCTCATGTCTTTCAATAGCACCATGAGATGTGAATTTGCCCTTGTAGACCCATCAACACTTCACTAAATTCTTTCCTTGCGGTCGAGGAACTAAATCCCATGTTTTAGTTTTCATCAAGGTGAAGGAACAAATCTTCAGCCATAGAATTCCCCCATGCAAGACGACCATGTGCATCTATATATGTCTATGGATCAATGTTGCAAACATCATGTCAACAAATATATTGTCGAGTGTCCAAAAACAAACTTATCAACAACATCAAGGAAAATATTGGAAAATATCGAAAAACTTTAAAAAAATATATAAACATATTTAGGTTTTCCAAAATTTTAAACAGTTGAATCAACCCCATCCCTCTAGCCCTTTTATGGGCAAATGTAACAGTGAATAACCCCTTTGTTCACAATCCCCTACTTTCCCTCTTCAAATTAAGGAAAAAAATCCAAAAAATCTCTAGACTCAACCGATATTTTGCCCATATTTTCTATTTTTTGGCAATATTTTGTCAATATATCATGATATTTTCAAAAATTTTAAAAATGACAATTTTTTCCAATGATAATATTGTCGAGTTGAGAGCATCATGATATATCACAATGTCAGTGATACTATCGCAATGTTTGCAACACTAATCTAGATCAAATACCTCTCGCACACTGGCCATTAGAGCAACACTACGACGTTATGTCTCCTGCATCAGCTCCAACCGCTTCAATTGTCTTAGCAGCCCATCAAGGTAGACAAGTATTTTGCAATGAAAAGATTCCTATACCGACCAATTCACTAGAGGACTGCTCAAGGTTTCCAAAGATAGCAATTGATTCCGTAGTCGATGATCAACTCCAAGTCGAGGCAAAGATATGAGTCAATTGTCTAATCGACACTTCAATACAGTACCCAAGCAATCATGTTTCTATCACAATTTCAAAAGGATCATTGTTCATCAAACTGGAAGAGGAATTCAACAATTTAATACCTAAGGTTTTCTCATCAAAGATAGCATCTTTTCGAAAAATAAGTTGTTGCTTGACCAAGTCAAACAATCTTGTCATAAACATCATATATATATATGAACATAACACACACACACACACACACACACATATATATATACATATAATAATTAGTGAAGTGACACATCTTAATTAAAGGGCACAACCTAATGAAGGGACATGACCTATCAACTATGGTGACTAGTCAATGAGTATAAATATATCATCTCATGGCCTTGTAATTAATTCATCTATTCATCCATACTTTATTATTTACATTACGCGTCCTATATGTATTTCTATCTATTGTCATTATTATGTTGGATATTTATTAGTAAATGAACCCTTGTTCATTTCATTGGTATCAGAGCTTTGTTTCTAATTCCATCCTTCAGCCACAAACATTTTTATCGGACCTTGTCAAATCTGGCCATTGGCCACCCACCATTTTTCAAATTTTTTCTGAACCTTTGGCCTTTGACCACAACCTAACCTTTGGCCACAAAAAAAAAAAATTGTTGAACGGTTCCAAAAAAACGGAGTTGAAAACTCGTCCATTGCAAGGAAATTGAAAAAACCCTATATGTCAAGCCAAATTCTGCGTAAGAATAAACGACAAAAAGGATCAAGCATTAAAAATTGGCCTTGATAAATCCTTGTCCTTTAGTGCATGCGGATTTCGAAACCTCTAATTTATAGCAAAAGGATTAAAGGAATTGTGTTTCAGCTACCAGATTACACGTTGTCGTACCTAAAGACTACATCGAGTTGTGCACACCTGTTCATGGTTGGGTCTGAACGTTATTTATTGACCAAGAGAGATATACAAATATTAACTGTTAAATATCACCAATTAGCAAATTGTAACTTGATTCAAGTGAAAAAACCACCAAAAAACCTCCCTTGAAAGTTGAAACCATCACTACTATACAATGGAAATAGAATCTCTTTGTAAAAGAAACTTGTCAAAGAAAGAGAACAATAGATCACCAAATTGCCACTGATCAATGTATGCACTACTAGCGTTTCGACCTCGGCCCTTATCGAGTAACTCAACATGTAAGCAACTGCCATTACCAACTGTCATAGAGTTTCATCATGGAGAAGCAATCGCGACTATCATAAAAGGTTATTAGATATATTCTAGGGTCAAAAAACTGACATCTTGCGTAACTAATATTAGAGATTGCAGGTTCCAATCGTCAATCGCCAGTGCTTAAAAAAGTCATGATCTCTCATTATTTAAGTTCTTTACGGGAAGAAGGTTAAAACTTAAAACAATATCCATACTTTATTTCTTCTTTAACGTTATATACAAGGATATTAAAAAACAGGAGTCAACGAATTTTCCTACATAGAAGAATTATATGAAGGGAGTGGAAGTTAAGGGAAAAAGTGGTATAAAGGATTCCATGAGCAAAGTAAAAGGTATAATTGGAGGTGTAATTGGCTAGAGAAGTTTTTAAAAAGAATTCTTAAAAAATAGATTTTACTAAAAATAAGGTTGGTTTTCTCATCAAGGTTTTTCAATCCATTGTTTTGAAATTAAAAAATTCAAAGTGACTATTCAAGAAAAAGAGATTATCATCCATCTTTGTCCAGATGAGAAGGAAAATCTCATTAATGTAGACTTAGCGAATCAAATATGAATTTCAAAGCCAAGTATAATCGAAAAGAAAAGCATTTTTGGAGAGGAATATGAAGTTAAGGACTTACAACTAACAATAGATGATTATATTGCAAATGGAGTTTGATCTGGCAGCGATCAGGAGACACTTAACTTAGGCGACTGTAACGCAAGCTTCCCAAACTGCAAGCTTTGACGTCACAGCCATGGCGTCTGAGCTTGGTGGAAACCAACGTCCTCCTACTCCAAATGAGGCAGCCTTCAGATCTCTGGTCGCTTCTTCTAAAACCGGTACCAAGCCTCCTACATCTCGCTTTGTTCAAAAACTAGAGGGCATTCCAGAAGTGATTCTTCCAATCATTTCTGCCAGACAGAAGGCATTAGCAATGTCGGAAAGACGCCTTATTGGACAATTTACAGGAATATGGTCATCCCCTAGGTCGATGGAAATCTGGTTGCAAAAAAATCAGCATGTGTTGATCAAGGGAAGAATGACTCATTACTTCCACGGTAGAGGTTTTTATGCATTCCTCTTTGAACTTAAAGAAGACAGAGACCTGAGTTTTCGAAGTGGCCCATACTTCTTCAGCAACAAGGGAATGTATCTCAACAGTTGGACTCCATACTTCGATCCAGAACTGGACATCCCCTCAACAGTACCAATGTGGGTAATACTCCCTCATCTTCCTCTTGACCACTAGGGAGATGATTCTTTGAGAGATATTGGGAACAAGTTGGGTAAATATATTGACAAATCAAAACCGAAACAAGGAATGTTCCAATGTGCTCAGATCTGAGTAGAAGTCAATCTTGAAAAAGAGCTACCTGAAGCGATCCTCTTTATATTGGGCAGTTGGATCCATATCAGCAGGAGGATTATAAACAATTACCTTTCAAGTGTAAGTCTTACCACGAATATGGCCATTTTTCCAAGGATTGCAAAAAGACAATGACGCAAATCCCCTTGACTCAAAATCCGAGGGAGCAACAGCTTCAAGTTAGAAAGAAAGCTGGTCCTAAGCAAGCCTCCACTTATGAAGTCATTAACCCTCCCTCAATCGCAGTTCCTCTCTCCTCCCAGGATCTTCTCAACCTTCGGGTATTAAAATTCCTCCCTCTAATCTGCTCTCCTCTTTAAATCGATTCGAACTCCTCTCCCAAGAAGAATCTCTCTGTTCGGTTCCCTTTTCTGGAGTGGTGGCTCCTTCTATCAAGCCTCCTGGATCAGCTTTCCCTCCTCAAACTCCAGCCTTTTTAATGGGATTGGGCCTTATGCCATCACCTAACCCTGGATTTGAAATGGACGATGAGCTGACAGACTGTCACGAAATAATAAAACAACAACCTGAAAAGCAGGCCTCAATAGTTTAGGTAAAAACTAGAAAACAAGCCATGCAAACTTCAACGGAGGAGATGCAAAAAGCAGAGGTAGGAGAAGAGCGGCAAACGCGGGAAGAAAACCAACCAAGGAAGTTCATGAAGAAATAGCCAATAAGGAAAAAATGTTGGGTCGTCAATCAACTTTGGATAAAAACTTCGTTACTGGAATAAAAAATCTGTCCCAAAAAGGAATAGGTACCCCATCGACTCCCAGTAGTCAAAGGGGAGGATCCACTAAACCCCCCTTAGGTAAATAATGAAGCTAGTCTCCTAGAATAGCAGAGGGATGGACAGTAGAATCAAAGAAGGAGCCACGCGACATTTAATCAAATCTAAAAGGCCAACTGTTCTCCTACTTCAAGAGACAAAATTGCAAGACTTGGATATGCAAAATTTAGGATAGAAACACCAGAAGGTAAGTCAAGGGATAGCTGCAAGTTCGAGAGGACCCTCAGGAGGAATCAGTACTCATTGGGACAACACAGAATTAGATCTATCTAGTAGTACAAGATAAAAGCAGCACTGGATCTTCACAGACCTAGTAAGTTAAAAAAACACTGGAATTCATTATAAAATTTTCAACATATATGTTCCAATGCATTTCAGAGAAAAGCAGGATTGTTGGCAATCAATAGAAAATGAAAAAGAAATAACAAGCCCCAAGAGATGCATTTTAGCAGGAGATCTAAACATAGTTCTCTCCAAAGAAGAAAATAGAGGAGGAAGCTCGCTCCGAGATGCAATAACAGGAAATATTGAGGATATTATCACAGAATGGGATCTGGTGGATATCAAGCTAAAACAAGGAAAATTCACCTGGTCAAACAGAAGAGCAGGTATAGGTTATACAACAACCTGTCTAGATAGATATCTAGTTCATAGCAATTACTTAGAAGATGATTTAGAAATACTATCCACTATCATACCCTCAGCTATTTCTGATCACAAAACTATCAGGATTTACTTCACAGAAAAAATGAATTATGGGCCATTGCCATTTAAATTTAATCTGCTATGGATGCATCATGCAGAGGCAATGGAACTCATCAAAAATACATGGCGTAATAAATATGAAGGGTCTCCAAGTTATAATTTGGGAATCCAAGTTAAAGGTAGTCAAGCATGCTCTCAAACAATGGGCTAAAGACCGCTATAAAGAGCCAGTTACAGAGAGAAAAGGGTCACAAGCAAGACTTGCAGATTTACAATGCAGAATGGAAGCAAAAGAATCTACTCAGCGGCAGCAATTGGAAGAAAAAGAAATAAGCAAGTCCATTCAGCTTATTCAAAAGAGGAGGAATACTAGAGAATCAAGTCAAGAAGCCTTTGGCTGAAGACGGGTTATAGAAACACCTCATATTTCCACAGGCAACACAGAAACAACGTTAAAGAAATTCTGAAATCTAACGGTGAAAAGATTGTTGATATTGAAGGTGTCAAGACAGAAGCATTCCAATATTTTAAGATGTTTTTAACTCTTCAAGAGGAAGCGGATAATAACTCAACAGCTGACATGCTTGATAATATCCCCCTCTCAGTAACACAATCCAAAAATAATGTGCTAGACGAGGAAGTTGAGGAAACCGAAGTAATTGATGCTATCTGGCGGCTTGAGCCTGACAAGGCCCCAAGCCCAAATGGATTCTCAATATCTTTCTTCAGATGTTATTAGGACCTCATTAAACAGGATTTAATCAAAATGATTAAATGGAGTTTACAAAAGGGCAACCTAGGAGGCGGTACCAAGTCCAACTCATCATTCTTAGCACTTATCCCAAAAGAGAAAAATCCAACATCATTCTCCAGGTTTAGACCAATATCTTTAAGTAACTCTTCATATAAGATTATCTCAAAGATTTTGGCAAACAGGTTAAAACCCCTTCTCCTACAAATCATATCCGAAAATCAAGGGGGATTCATCCAAAAAAAGCAAATTCTTGACAATATCATTTTAGTCCAAGAAGCAATCCATTCTAGTAAAATCCGAACTAAAAGAGGTATGGTCATAAAGATGGATATTGCCAACACCTTTGACAGAGTATGTCATCGGTCATCCCTTCTTTTTCTCGGTTCTTAGCAAATTTGGTTTTCTAACAATTTTATTGGTTGGATTAAAGCATGCATAACCAAGCCTTGGATAGCTCTGCTTGTGAATGGAAGACCTACTGCCTTTTTCCAGAGTGAAAGAGGAATATGCCAGGGGTGTCCTCTCTCCCCACTCCTATATATTCTCATGGCAGATTCACTAAACAGAAAATTGGAGAAAGAAAGGAAACTTGGAAACCTCCCAAGGATCACAATAGTCAAAGGCATCAAGGAAATCAATCACTCGCAGTTTGAAGATGATACTCTGCTTTTGGGAGGTGCCTCAGGAGCAACGTTTTCAAAACCAGCCAAACCGGGATTGGAACCGGCCGGTTTGATCAGCCAAGTGCTGTGGATGTTCAAACCAGTAGACAGCCCGGACCGGGGTCTGATTCGGTAACGAACCGGCCAGCCCGATGACTAAACCAGCCGGTTCGGTAACGAACCGGACCAAACCGGCCGAGTCCGTGAAAAACCGGTCAGCCAGCTCATCAATTAAATCTGTGGGCCCGGGACAGGGAAATCTGAGGAGTCTGAGCCAGATATTGATGTTGAGCATTCCATTTCTAGTAGTGGTGCTGAGTTTGATGATTGATTAATTATGAATCATGACTCATCATTGATCATGTTTTTGGACTGTAGAGGATATAGAGCCTCATTGATATTGTATTTTGTTTCAGATTCTGAGATATATGCTATGAGACTTTACTATGTAGTGCACTTGGTACCATTTTGTGACCCATACAGGGTTTATGGTATATATCTGAGTAGACTTTGCATATTATGTGTCTAATGGTTTGAAATCATAGCTTGGAATGTTAAATATAATTTTTATGATTAAAATTGTAAATTTTTTGTATTTTTTAATAGTCCGGTTCATTGAAATCAAACCGCTCCGGTTCATTACCAGTTCCAGTTCCAGTCCGAGTTGACCCCTGACCAGTTCGATTCCTGGTTCTGGTTTTTAAAACATTGCTCAGGAGTCATAGCAACTAAGTACAAAAGGATTCTGAGTAACTATTTAAATGCAACAGGAGGAGATGTCAACAAGCACAAGAGTTGTGTCTATGGAGCAGAGTTAAAGCGCCAGAGAGGAGCTAGAGTCAAAAATCAGGTAGAGAGCAGCATGCAGGTCCGTATAAGACAGATCCGTACATTCATACAGACTCATATGGATATATCCATACAGTCGTATGAAACAAATCTATACAATCATATGAATAGGCCATATAGAGGCCAGCAACCAACAAGCAATTTTCTCGGTTTTTTGTGGTCAAATTTTCCTCAGTAAGTGTGTAGATTTGTTTCACTTTGGGTGTACCATACAACTGTTAGTTTGACAGTTGTGGAGGTTTCCTTGTAAGCTTTGAATTGTTAATGAAAAGCTTATTTGAAGGAGCAAATTATTTGGGTATTGTGTTTTTGCTTCCGCTGTTTATTTTCCAGCTATATGTGTGATTACTACTATATGAAGAATTTAATTTGTGCAATTAAATAACAACCTTGTTTAGTTGAGAACATAAGGACAGCAGTCACCTAGGGTTTGGAAAGTTAACACTAGTGATGTGGTAAGTCAAGAGGGTCTGAACTCTCTAGGTGCAGGCCTAATCCAACTCCAGCAGGCTCGATCCCCAAACCTTTGAACTGTATAAATCTTCAGGTTTGATGATGGAGTCCATGAGGTCTAGTTTGGACGAGATCTATTGAAAATGGTATTGGAAACATTAACTCTCTATGAGAACGAGGGATCCATACCCCTTATTCACCCAAGGTTGGAGAGCCTACCTCAGCTCGAACATACGCCCTGAAATCTCAAGTCCTAGATAGATGTATGCAATGGTTTTCTCAAGCTCTTTGCCACTGAAATAAAAGTGAAAACCTCAAAAAGTATTCATCGAGCAATTGAAGATCAACACCTTGGGTTTCCCAAGGTTGACTGTCAACTTCCGAGGGTCGCAAAACAATGCTCCAGCATCCAAATATCTTTGTAGACCCTCAAACGTGGAGGCCAAGAGGATCACATCATCAACGAAGAGGTATATGGAGATCAAGACATGGTGGAGAGGAGAACCATCCCATGGTTGAATTGTGCTAGTGCAAAAAAGCATATAACTCATCTATGTAAGATCCCAAATAAGGTGACTAAGAGGGGTCATCCATGCTTCACTCCGATGGTGCTCCTAATGAAGTTCAATAACCTATGTGGTGTACGAAGGCGACCAAGGAATACCTCATAGAGTCATATAATGGCAACCATGAGGATCTCTAAGACACCAATGTCTCTTAGCCTCTAAAAACTGGCTTCCCTCAAGAACGAGTCAAAGGCTTTCCAAAAGTCTATTAAACAGCAGAATACTTTGAAGAGTGATGCCTCACCTCCTCAATGATGGCACGCAAGGTGACAATATGATCCTCCGCCTTGTCTAATACCCTAGTTACTTACCTATTCTCTACCCCAAAGGTCTCTCCTCTCGAGCTCCTTAGATAACTACAAATGAAGGGCAATGGTGTACAGCTTTGAGAATGTGACCCCACCATGATCATCCTATAGTTATTCAAATCTGTACTAGAGCCCAATTTATGAGAAGAGAAGTGCAACCCTTGTAAAAGGATAAAACCCTGAAAGAAGAGATCTGAACCAGCAACCATGTAGGTGATGATGAGAAAACTTCAAACAAAATGCTGAAATGAGCCCTAAAAAGAGATGATCCGAGCAAGCTTCCAGGTCAACCATTGCAATGAGTCCTTGAAAGCAGGATAAGACCCAAGAATAAAATCCTAGGAAACCCTAGATCTGAAACCCTTAGAGCAAGGTCTCTAGCCAAAAAATCTCCAAATTAGTTGTAGAAAAAATCAAATATGGAAACTCTAGTTCTACAATCACAAAAAAGTGATGCCACCAGACCATAGTTGTTGGGAGCAAGGGCAAAGTAGGAAGTGGGAGGGTGAGGCACCGATTTCCAAAAGATTATGAAAACGAAGCATTTTGAGAGTGTTTTTTATATAATATATATTTTTATATCTTTTGAATATTGATGCATATATATTCAAAGAAAAATATGTAGAATCGTGAATTAGTTGCAGAAAATATAAAAAATAGATCTTTGTAGAAGATTAATGATAATCATCAAAGCATCAACCATTTAGTATACAAATAACATCAAAGATCTAGCAGTTATAACTTATAGCATTGTCATCAAATAATCAACATAACATCAACCTTCAAGTTTCAAGTTTTAACAAATAACATTTGTCATCGACAAGCTACAAGATATAACACCAACTATGAAATGAAATAGGGCATCATGACCAAAGAGTTGTAATATGCAATCAACAGTTCAAACTTCAATTGTCATATAATGTTTACAAAATTCAAATAAGTCCAAGTTCTTGAATCTAGATTCTAAACTGAAAAAGACAAATAATTATACCATATATTAAGCTTTCTTAAGGCTCTTGCCATGAGAAATTTCTAATTTCTTCTCCCATGGTCTAGTAGCAACAAGAATCATTCTAGGAGCATGGGGAATCATTTCAGGAGCAAGCTCCCCTCCAAAGGGAGCTCTGGGAGCAGAAGCAATTGTGGGGGGCAGGGACTTCTGCACAAATACACACCTGCCAAAAGTCTCTAAATTGTTGCTGAAAAATAACGTTTGAAACCTTGGTTCTGCATTCATGGTAATTAAAATACTGGTGCTGCCAGCCCATAGCCCTATAATAACAGCTGAAAAAATGATGACATAAATCAACAAATAAATCCTAATGTTATATGCACCAATCCCAATGGACAAGAACTTTGTAATTAGTGCAGAAAATGGGCACAAATGGCCCTAGTAAAGTGCCTTTCCAACTAGTAAAAACACAATGAAACAGCTTTGATATTCCTCCCATTAGGGTTTTTTCTGCATGCCAAATCTGATCACAGAAATATGACAAAGAACAGCCAAGAAAAAACCTTAAGATGACAACAAAAAGATCTTGGGGTCAAAAGTTCTTTTTTTAAGGGAGAAGGGGGGTCCAAGTAACAGGAAAAATTGTAAATATATGTCCTCTTTGATCGCCTTATTAATCTCGCCTTTTGAAGGGAGAAGACTGCTAGGGGCATCTAGAGAGTATTTGTAGGGGGGAGATGCTCGATAGAGATGTCAATGGATTGAAGAAGCAAAGAATGTTGATGATTGTAGCTCGGACAGGTACTTCTGCATAGGCCAAGTGTCAGGCATGTAGGAGTTGTCCAGATTTCCTCGTAGGTACTTGCTTCGTTGAGCAAGTGACTTTTGTATCTCTTTCCTAAATTTAACCAAGGAAAAGCACATTAATTAACTTAATGTTGGCTAATGACTAAAAGTGAACTTAAGAGTAAGTCACGGTCGTTGATCTTAAGTGAGGCTTGACATCTAATCTCAACCATCAATGACTTTGGAGATCTAGGGTTAGGGTTGTGGTCATTGAGATGTTATAAAAGGAAGCCTAAAGGAGGAGGAGAAAAACAATAGTCACACAGAGTGAGTGAGATCTAGTTGAGTGGTTGGAGAAGGACTTTCAACCAAGTGCGCAGGTGCACGGGCAGGGTTAGAGGAAAAGAAGCAAAGAGGCAGTAAGGGAGATAGCAGCCAACCGACAAGATTGAAGGACTAATCTTGAGGTTTGATAGGCTAGGCTATTTACTGTTTTGTAATTCCTCAAAGGGCCATTTTCCCAGGACGGGAGCCCAAGATTTTATCAATTAATAAAATCGTTTGTTGTTGGTTTTTCCCCATTTGGGGTTTTCTAGGGTAAACAAGTGTCAAATTTGTGTGTGATTTCCTGTTTAATTCCACTATGTAATTAGTTAGGAAATCAATGTATTTTCGTTTATAATTAATCAGCTAATTATCGTGAACGAAGATCAGATCTAGTTTCTAAAAACTAACATGGTATCAAAGCAATCTTAGATCTCTGAGATGGAAATCGTAATTTGACGAGGAAATTTATAAAAAAATAACAATAAAAAAGGTACAGTCGTACACCGTATAGCCGTCATATAGGTCGTACAGTGTACAGCCAAGTGTGCTACTGTGGGCATAGGTCGCAAGGCACCAACGGATGCAAGAGACGCAAGGAGCAGCCGCGGAGCTAGAGCACGCATGGAAGGGTCGGAACTGGCCAACAAAGGATGTGGGGGACGTGGTGGACGTGGGCCAAGGGATCGGGGGCAGGTCGCATGGAGTGATAGATCGCAGGCACCGGCAGAAAAGGTTGATCGGAGGAGGATTGGGCTGGAGCTGTGAACTAAGCCAATTGAGCGCAGCACGACGTGGGGACGACAGCTGCATCAGGAAACTACCAAGGCCACGACCACGCAACAGCTGGGTCGAGGATTGGAAGAACTGACAGCATGTAACGAAGACAAGGCATACAAGTGGTAGGAGGTCAGGTGGAACAACGTGGAGCAGCCGGCTAGGAAAGGCTGCGAACAACAAAACATGGTAGCTAAAGAGATTCGTCGGTAGGTGATGGAGGAAGCCATCGATTGCAGATGCAGGAAAAGGAGCCAGCAGGTGGAGGTGCCCATGGGGAGGAGATTGAAGCTTGCAGTCGTGGGCAGCAGCCGCCAGGAGCAGGAAGCTGGGTCGATGACGTGGGGGTAGACAGGAGGGATCGTGTTCGAGCTGTGGAGGGTGCGGCCGGGCATAGTATCCTCCAGCAAAACCAACAACAAACTGTTGCTACATCAACGCAACCGTCGGGCAACCTAGAGCAATAGCGAGCAACCACAAGAAAATCCAAGCAGCCCAGAACAACCTCGTGCAGCGCCCACAAATTTCGGCAACCCCGAAAAGGAGCCAAGCAGTCCAGTGGGTGACCGAACAGTGAGCAGGAAGCTCGAGCAGCCCAAAAAAGGGTCCAGGCAGTGCCCAAAAAGACTTGGGCAGCCTAGAAAAACTGTCAAGAAGATTATAGGAAGTCCGGGCAGCCCCAGATAGACCCTGGGCAGCAGTTTGGGCAACAACAGAAATCTGGGCAACAATTCAGTTTTTGAAGATGGCTGCAGCAGGTATAAGGTATGAAGATAGGTTGGAAGGTGCTTCCAACTATAGCCCCTGGAAAGCGACGGTCACGCTAGTTCTCATGGAGAACAAGCTGTGCGAGTTTGCAAGCACAGCAATGACCCCACCCATAGATCCTAGGGATTTGGCAGCTCACAATTTGAAGGATGTAAAAGCCGAGAGGATTATATTAAAGGTGGTGAAGGATCATTTGATCCCTCACATAGCTAAGAAGAAGTCATCCAGGGAGATGCGGGAGGCTCTGACAGTTATATGAGAGTAACAACCACAACAAGATGGTGCTAAAGGAGGAGCTTAGAAGCACCAAGATGTCCAAGATAGATACTATAGCTTCTTATCGAACCAAGATCACACAAGTTCGTGATAAGTTGGCAACAATTGGAGAGACCATGACAGATCAGGAGTTGGTGAGGATTGCCCATAATGGCTTCACCAAGCCATGGGAACCCTTCGTCAAAGGGATTGTTGCACAAGAGAATCTTCCTAACTAGGAGAGGTTGTGACATGAATTCAACTAGGAGGAGATTTGGGAGGGATCTCTATACGGAGGCCAATAGAAAGGTGATGATGAGGAGATTGTTGCTCTTGCCAATCGGGTAAAGAGGAGCAAGGACAATACAACTAGAGAGTCAACTTCACAAGCGGTGAAGAAGAAGAAGGACATGAGCAAAGTCAAATGTTTTGTGTCCCACAAGTGTGGCCACTATGCTTCACAGTGTCCAAAATGGAAGAAAGGGAAGAGTAAGTCTCAGGAGGTAATAGCATTTGTAAAAGTTGAGGTCAACGAGTTTGTTGAGAGGTTCAAGAAGGATTTCTCATTAGTCTCTTGTATTTTTGGCACAGTTTCTGGTAGTGCCTGGTTGATGGATAGTGGGGCTTCTTGTCACGTGACGGGGACACATGAGTTGTTCACTAGTTTGTCAGGGACAAACTCAAATTTGCATGTGGAGCTTGGCACCCATGCCAAGTGTGTTGTGAAGGGAGTTGGGACAATTAGGTTTCAGCTCAAGTCAAGAGGATCTCTGGAGGTGATAGATGTGTTGTATGTACCGAAGCTCAAGATAAATTTGGCTTCAGTATCAGCTTTGGAGGACAATGGATAAATCATCTCTTTCGAGAGTGGACGAGTTCTCATTCGACCAAAGGAATCTGGCATAGACTCAACACAAGTTATTAGTGTCAAAGAGGGTAAAGTATATCGATTAGAGGGAAAGCTTGTAGTTGGATCCAAGGATATCTTGGATCATGGATCGATGTCAGTGACAGAGGTCAAGGAGCATAACTTAGAAGATTTCGAAGGGTGAGCAGAGTTCATAGATTTCTAGTGTATGGAGTAAACCTTCAGAGGGGACAAGGGAATTAGTCCCTTCCAATTCTACTAGGAGACCTAGTTGGTACGAGATGACATTGATAGATGCTCAGGGGCTCCTAGGAGCACAGCGAGGGAGAGCAGGCCTTTGAAGAAGTTTTCAAACTTCTTAGCACTGATTTGTAGCATCATCAATTCCATGACTCTAGTGATCAAGGAGCAGTTGACCAGCAGGGTTGAAGGGATGCCAGTGTGCATGATGATGTATGCAACAGTGTACTAGGGTCAAAGGGAGAACCAATTCCAGGTAGCTCTTTGAGAAGTACCTTCCTCGCTAAGACGGAGTATTAATGATTGTAGCTCGGACAGGTACTTCTGCATAGGCTAAGTGTCAGGTATGCAAGAGTCGTCTAGATTTCCTCATAGGTACTTGCTTCGTTGAGCAAGTGACTTTTGTATCTCTTTCCTAAATTTAACTTAGGAAAAGCACATTAATTAACTTAATGTTGGCTAATGACTAAAATTGAACTTAAAATTAAGTCACAGCCATTGATCTTAAGTGAGGCTTGAGATCTAATCTTAGCCATCGATCTCTTTGGAGACCTAGTGTTAGGGTTTTGGTCATTGAGATGTTATAAAAGGAAGCCTAAGGGAGGAGGAGAAAAACAACAGTCACATAAAGTGAGTGAGATCTCATTGAGTGGTCGGAGAAGGACTTTTAGCCAAGTGCGCAGGTGCAGGGGCAAGGTCAAAGGAAAAGGAAAAGGAGCAAAGGGGAAGTAAAGGAGATAGCAGCCAACCAGCAAGATCGAAGGACTAATCTTGAGGTTTGATAGGCTAGGCTATTTATTGTTTTGTAATTACTCAGTGGTCCATTTTCCCAGGACAAGAGCCCAGGATTTTATCATTTAATAAAATTGTCTATTGTTGGTTTTTCCCTAGTTGGGGTTTTCCAAGGTAAACAAGTGTCAAATGTGTTTGATTTCCTGTTTAATTCCGCTATGTAATTAGTTAGGAAACCAGTGTATTTTCATTTATAATTAATCAGCTAATTATCGTGAACGAAGATCGGATCTAATTTCCGAAAAAACTAACAAAGAAGTATCTAAGAACTAGCATTGTCTACACCCTTGGAGATCCATGGAAGCAATCTCCTCTAAGGAATGAATGGCCAGATACAAGTACCTCTCCCATACCGCAATTGAATCACCTAAAGTACAAAACCTATGAAGAAAGGAGATAATCTTGAATATGCTCTCAATGTGCAAGGATGGGAACCAAACTCAACTTGGATAATAACCTAAGGTGGTGGTGATCCATGGGATATTATGACGGAGCATGATGGATTGGACTCTATCCAATCATACCCAATCAATTAGTTGCAAATTATTGTCCCCAAAAATCATGATGATAGAGAACAATTGGTTTGATAGTCGTATCAAATAAATGCATCTTCAAGGGTATGTCCTTACAAACTATATGGAAACATATGTGCTCAAGTATGAAGATATGCAAACCCCTTACTAAGTCAGAGCTATGAAGCAAGCCTCAAGCTAAATTTAGGACCAAGTAATTAAACCCCCAATGTGTTGTATGAAATGGAATCATATAAGCCTTGTTTGATAAAAAAATATCAATGTTTGAAATAAGAATTGTTGAATAAAAATGAAAGATGAATACAGGTACCAATGGGACCCTTAAATAGGTCTATTCGTGCCTTTTCAAATGAAAAGGCATGTCTTTTCAATTTATTAATAATAGTCTTTTATTATTTATTTACTATAAGCCTTGTTTGATAAAAAAATATCAATGTTTGAAATAAGAATTGTTGAATAAAAATGAAAGATGAATACAAGTACCAATGGGACCCTTAAATAGGTCTATTCATGCCTTTTCAAATGAAAAGGCATGTCTTTTCAATTTATTAATAATAGTCTTTTATTATTTATTTACTATTATTAATATTATGTATTATTTATTTATTTATCTATGATTCTCCTCTTATTATTATTATTAGTATGTATTAATTTAGACTATGTATTTTTATATATATGACATTGTAGTAATATCCACCCACCCCACTTTGAAGAAGAAATTAAAATCCAAAAGACTGCTTATAAAGATATAAAAGATCATAGCCTTGGTTAACCTTGTTAGAGCATTAAAACCCACTTAATACTTATGATATAAGTTTATTACATTTTTATTACTTTCCTAGGTAGTTTTACTATATTTTGGCCACTTATTGCCTTCCTAGGCCCACCACTTGCCATCCTTATCCACATGAACGCATTCATGAGCATCCTGGATGTTTTTCTGGCTGTTCTAAGTGTCAAAGGCGCCTTTCCTGCTTTTGCACTGCTTTTTCTGCTTTTAAGTAAATAAGGTAAAAGCTAGGCACTCTAGAGGTTTTGGCAGTTGCTTGTTTTTGTGGCCAACACACCTTTCCTCACCTTTCCTCTTTGTCACTCCAAAAGGGACCATCTTTTTCTAATTTCATCCTACATCACCTTCCAAAAGCAGTTTGGACAATTCATGAGCTTTATGGCTGAGTTGGAGTTAGATGATTCTACCTTGGGGGGTTTTAGCTAGTTTAGTAAGCCTGCTTTTTGTGAGCAATTCGAATGCCTCCAAAGCAATTCGAATTTCTGATGTAACTCTATATATTTGCAGCGTCTTTATGATACATGGTTGGCTGATATACATTTATGCTATACAGTTTAATATTGTGCATAATTCTGAATCTAATTTTCAGTGTTCTTGACAATTCTAGACTAGCAATTTGTGTGAGAAGTGTTATTCAATCTTATGATCAGCCTGTGATCTGATTTCACAAATCTTAGTTTTACTAAGGTTCACCTCGAGCTACCTACGGCAACAAAAATTGGCAAGGACATCAAGTTGCCTTTATTGAGCCTTAGGGGAGGATGCTAGTAGGACCACATCATCTACAAAAGAAGAGTAATGAAATCAAGTCGTGGTCTACGGGGTAACTGTCATCTATAAGTGCATTATCCTGGATTTAAACCTCAAGCTCATGAGGAAAGGGGGCATAGATGTGAAACCCCAATGATAGTCTTGATGAAGTCAGCAAGTCCCTAGTTGTACAGAACCGACTCATGGAATCGCATAATAGCAACAATGAGAGACTCAAAGATGCCAATATAACAGAATCTTTGAACTGGTGACTATTCAAATATCTTTGTGGGACCCATGACTAAGGAATCACATTTAGTGGAAGTTCAAAAAATGCTCTAAAGCTAGATGGTTGTCAGGATCAACTTCTAGATATTGTTTCATGCTAAGTTGAAGTATAATTCCATGACCTAGTAAGAAGCAACTCCCAACTATTTCACTATCAAGTGCTAAAGCAGAATATCTAGCAGCATGTCAATGCACAATGGAGTTGGTCCAGTTGAGTAGGTTGCTGGATGATATTGGTATTTCTCATCTGCAGCCCCTGATGCAAGAGTGTAAGAGTTATACTTACATAGCATTGATAGAGAATCGAAAGTTCCATGCCAGAACAAAGCATATAGGAAGTAATACCATTCAATTTCAGATAAAGTTGAAGAGGAGAAAGTACAACTGCAATAGTGTGAGATGAAGAAAATGGTGGCCGATGCACTTACTAAAATATTGCCAAATGAACAAAATCCAGTATTGCAGAAGTTTATTCAACTAGGTGAGAAATACACAAACTTAGTGCAATACATGATAACCTAAATAGGACTGTTAGAATAGGTAGTCTAATCATCTGTTTGCATTGTCACTCCCCTGTAATTATGGTCCAATGTAATCATGATTTTAACTTAGAATAGGTAGTCTAATCATTTATTTGCATTGTCACTCCCATGTAATTATGGTCCCATGTAATCATGATTTTAACTCTTACGTTGCCATGTGGTATTGTAACTCCCATGTAATCATATCGCATCAGCAAGTGGGATTCTAAGTCCCATGCAATCACGATTGCATATTCGTAATCATCTTGCTCAGTGGAGAGATATGTAAGGCTTCATTGTGCATGGAATATCCTTTCTTTATTAAACCAAATCCATCACAATTGTATGTAATTAGATTTTTTGGGTGAGTGCCAAACTTGCTCCGCATAGAATACAACAAATGCTGCTTATGGCAGTTGTTAACATAAGCGTTCAACATCTAGAAAAAATCTTAAACCGCCAAAATAAGTCTGCGATGGGTTCTACCCAGCAAGGAAGAACTGGTAGACAAAACGCACCAGGGCGAGCAAATCCATTCCAGAAGGAAGTCAGGATAACTAAATTTGCTCAAGGCCCATGCTCCCAGGCTCCCGTAGCAAACCTGCAAGCACGTGGGGCATACTGTGTCCGCATGTGGTGAATTCACAGGGGCAAAACACCCGACCAGAAAGCAAATGCCATACACTAACCACTGGAAGTGGACAAAACCCATTTCGCCTAAATAGTAATCAATAATCTATCGGATGCAAATAGCCATTAATATATGAAGATTTCCTATGCTGTAGAATGTCCCGGGCAAGTTATCAGTTCAAAGTTCGTGCGACTCGAAAGTAATTTAATTATATGATGGGCGACTTTGGGCATAAGATTCCATTACATTCTTAGCATAATTGAACCTAACTAACCTCTGCTGTACATAACATGACAAAGAACACATAATAGAAAAACAGAATGGGCATGAAGAAATACATACTTGGTTTAAGCTTTTTTGACCCAGTGAAGATGGCGGAGTCGGAGGAAGCCAATCCAGGTGCAGGTATGGAATCCGCCAGATGCACAGAACATCTGCCCAGCTGAATTGTCATTGCCATGTCAAATATTTTTTCTGTCAGAGAGAGAAGCGTTATAAAGACAAGCTCTGTTACTGCAACTGCAAGGCTGTGGATCAAGATGAACGCCGGTGGATACGCGAGTGATGGAGAGGGGAGGCTTATTCTTATTACCACCAATACTCTCTACTATGGAGGATAAGACAAGAGGAATAATCAACCAATGAGGAATGTAAGGGAAGGGGATGCTACGTCCCGCAACACAAGATGCCATCGGCCTCCGCTAAACTCCAAAACGTAGAGGATCTTTCTCCAGGGCTACCCAATTCTACTCCATGACTGTTGTACATAGAGCTATTTTCCTCCATGGCCATCTCAACATTTTCCACATTTTCCATGACTATTCACTTATTTATGTATATATCACTAGTGGTGTATTATTTTCTATATATCACTAGTGATGGTGACTTGCATAAGAGTAATAATTGAGTTTCCCACTTAAGGCTTATGACACAGCCAGTGGCCACCAAAGGAAAAGGTAGTGGGGCTTTCCTTCAATCTATAAATCCACCAATGACGAGGTAAGGCAACGCATTTAAACTCAATCCTATAGGGAACTCCTACTCAACGAACATCATGGATTTTGGACACGTACAGCATGAGCCCTATTAAGTCACATTGTTCATACCTTTGCCCCACTAAGTCACATTGTTCATACATTTTGCACCAACAAATGACTATGCATATCCTCAACATTTTCAACTATCAAATTATCCTTTTTTTCAAGGATCTATTTCATTTTGTTTTATCAACTCCCCATTGCTCCTATGTCGCTTTCACACATCCTACGCACATTTATGTTATCAATTTTTTTTATCTTAATAAATGGTGGAATACACCTTTAATATTTTTTTTATTTAAATTTTTTATCCATCTTGAGTATTTATTTATTTATTTTTTCAATGGAATAAATTATGAGAATTTTTTTGAGTATTTCCCCATTATTCATGTACAATAAATGGATAAATAAAATGATCAACAAAATTGAATCCATGACCTCTCCTAATGTGCAGGGATCTCACGTCTAGTTGAAGACCATTTAAGCTAACCTTTGAAGGTGTTGTTATTTCTTCTTCTATTACATGTATTCTTTGTTATTTTTACTTATTTTGTACAAATTAAAAAATAATGATATTTCTTTCTCTAATTAATTTTCATGATAAACATTATTCTAAGTTAATTTTCATGATAAACATTATTCTAAGTTAAAAAACATGGTTCAAAACATTATGATGTTTCTTTCTTTGTTTAAATGTTATGATAGGGGTTATTTAAGTTAAAAAATATGGTTCAAAAGTATTAGGATTTTCTTGATATATTTGATATTTTAAACATTGAAAAATAAGTGTTTTTAGTTAAACTATGATGAATATTTTTAATAGATACATTATAAAATGGCATACAAAATGCCAAACCACGATGGATATGATCCTTGTTTTTTAGATTATAAAATTATATTTTTAATCTATATACAAAACATCTAAAATAGGTGTGTGATGATCTATCGATAACTTAAATTTTGACTCTAGTTAGATTGTAAAATGATATTTTTAATCTATATACAAACATCTAAAATAGTTTTGTGTTGATATATTGATAAATAAAATTTTGACACTGGTTACAAACCGTTTTTTGTTACTCGTAACAATGTTTGTATCCACTAGAATATTTTAGGGGATTTGAGTCCAAACTTATCAACTAGTTGATTCCAAATTAGCTCAAAATCAAATTACTCTATTTTTTGCACTTGTTGTCATTTTGGACAAAATTTGGGTGTTATTAAGGACTCCATTGTTATGTTTTTAGTTGCAACCAAAGTTATGTCGACTTTAGAGATGGAAATAGTGTTGAGTTGTCAATTTTACGTGAAAATAACGACAAAAAAGGTAGGTAAAACTATAATTGATTGTAGCATTGTTTCATAGATGTCATTAGCATCAATTTTTGCTTCGAATTAACAAGAAAATGAAGTTCAAGATTGTGTCCTTGTTTGCTTCCAACTTGTAGACCACATGTACATTTAGTAATGTCTTTGTTTGTGACTACCCTTTCGAGGAACACGTTGTGGGTTCCATATGATTGTGCATAAAAGGTTGGGGGCGGGGATGGAGGAATTGAAACGGCTAACAAGATTATCGATGTCAACAAGAATGTGAGGTCAACATAATAAGTTTGACCAAGCTCACAACTAGAACTTATCTTCTCACAATTCAAGAACCTAACAATGCAATTGAGATGACATAACACTTCCCTTTGCACATTATGCCAGCTTATCTAGAAAATTCGACCATGTTTCATTTATGTAGTCAATGATAAAATCATTAATTAGGTTTTCTATGGTGATATCTTCTCGTCAGGTTGCATGGAACCCCATCATTGTCCCATGTTTACACATATATCTTTAATATGTTACAGTCGATCAACCTCCCAATGAGGTAATCTCTTAACAAGCCAATCGCACCTTCATAGTTTTAAGGTACAATATATAACATCACTCCATGTGAAAGTCACAAAGGACTGCTTTAAGGTGACAGTAAATAATCAAGATCCACATTCATTGTGGTCCTTAGACTGAATTGTCGATTTAAGAATCTAATAACAAAGGTTAAAGGACTTACCAAGAAGCGTTTAACATCTTAAAATAAATAGTCTAAAAATATGGGATTTTACAACATATTACTATCATAATGGAATTAATTTTGTCATGGCCTTTTAACAAGTAAACACTTATACATGTAGCATGAAATTCCTATCTGTCAATACCATCCTTATTATTCTCAGGAGGAGACAAGCCTCGCTCCTATCTTGGCTCTATTTCACTATGAAACATATTAACCCCAAGAATATTTCTAGTTGACAAACTTAACATCACTTACAAAAATTCAATGATTATACCTTAGTAACTAAATAAAGGTAAATGAACTTTCTAATCTAATCACACATATTAAATCATAATTGCACATGATTAACTAAAAGGAGCTAATAACCATCTATGCATGATAATAATTAACAATCACAAGCATAAGAGGATCCATATGCCCAATTTCAATGCTTGGGTTCATTATTTATTGATTTATACTATAAATCCCCATGGCTCAATCTTTTTGTCAAATCCCTAAATACTAAATGGGATGAACTTATAAATAAATGGAAATAACATAATATACACAACAAAAATGGAGCACTTGCACACCCAAGAGTTGGATAGCACTTGCAATCTGAATAAATGGAGGAAAGAGTCTCCATGAATAACAACTTGAAGTTGATTGTTATATTGATAAAAATAGTTAGATGCATGAGATTGGGGAAAACCCCTATTGATGACAATAAGTTGCATAAACCCTAACCCTAAGCTCATGTAATGTGTCTAGCCCTTTATTATATAAAGGTGTCATTTGTACACATATGACCTTATTACGAAGATATTACCTACGTTGTGATTAGGTACACAAACATGTCCTTCTCCTTAGAAATATATTTGCACTCGAAACTTTAAATTGCAAGCAATGGAGTGCACTCTATAATGCAAGTGACATACATTTTGCACCTTAAGTGACTTTATAGTTTAAATGACATACAATTTGCATCTTAAATCACTTTATAATTCAAAATTTACTTTGTAACTTAAGTGACAGACAATTTGTGCATTTTGACCTTATATCACTTTATAACTTAGGTGACATGCATTTTACAATAAAGTCACTTGAAAACATAGAGCATCGCTTATTACCAAAATGCATAACTTAACCAAGTGAGCTAAAAAAAATAGATATAAATTATAGGAAAATAAAGTTTTTTTTAACCTCCCAGGCAATGAGGGTTTGCATGCTTTCTTAATGCACATATGGCCCTTCAATTTCCATAACTTCGATCTTCCACTTTGTCTCATGTCTCTAGTCTTCCATTCACCCCCTTTCAACCCATCATGAAATCTTCCACTCCAGTTCTCTTGTTAGCCTCGAGAATCAATAGATTTGCACATGCACACCTTCAACCTCCTACCAAATTTTCAAGGACCCTTTTGTTGTGCCTTTCAATCAGACTATGCTACCCAAGGCAGAGTTTGCCTCAACTTTTGTTTGATACTTTACATCCTTCCACATATAGGTCATTCCACTTAGAAAATCCATCCTTCCACCCTCATTATGCTTTTTTACACAAGTTTCCAAACTATCGCATGCACTATCAAATATCTTACCCAGCAATACAATGCATCAAGATATTCCACGTCATTGACATCTTTCACCATATTTAATTTTATCTTCCAACTAATGTTTCCAAATACCTTATAAGGGTTCCATAGTTATCCTTACCACAAATTCACTTCTTCTTTCTTGAATTTATGGTGGTCCTCTTTCTATTCATTCTTTTCTTCAATAGGATCTATGTCCCAATAGATAATCGATAGTTTGTCACCATCTTCTAGATATTTGTCCCGTACCACTTGCGACACTTCCTTATCTACAAAACTCTTGAAATAGGGTTTTAGGTTTGCATAATCCACAGTCCTTTTGCCCTCAAACAATAGCCGCAACATCTCTATGTTATTTTTTCTATAAAGCACTTGAACCACTTTCAAACTCATCCTTGGTTACAAATTGACAAATAACTTCTCACCATTTTCTCTTCTTTTTTCTTTTTTCTTTTCCCTTTAAAAAAATGCACAACACTAGTGAAACCCAATTGAAGCTATGATAACACTAGTCATGTTCCTAAATACTAAATGTGGTGACACTTGGAAATAAGTGGAATTAACACAATGGAATTACCGAGGTTGGCAATCTTAGGTGGAAGGGTCTCTATGGTTCCCATAGGAATAACCCTCTAGGTAATTCTTTAATAGCATGAAAGAGTGGCACCAGCACAATGGATGAGGGTACGAAACTAGTAAACTATAGTGAGGATGATGTACTGACCCCCACTTAGTTTTTTGTTTGAGGGAAGAGTTGTTGGAGTTTTGGCACTATGCAAGAGCTTTCAAGGAGGATGTGATAGGAGATAGATAGGATTAGGGTGAAATCAAAGAGGTGTCAAGTGGAGGGAGCTGAGAGGGTTTAAGACCCTCTCAAAGCTTAATTACAAGGTACTTGTCTAACAATTTAGTAAAATCTCATTCAAGTGAAAATAATTTCTTAGGGATGTTAATTTAAAGCCTAGTTTGTGAACGTGAAGGGCATTTGTTCAATTTTCAAGGTGATGTTTGTCTGTAATGTGATGTTTATATTCATCCCTCATGTATTTTAGGGAATTCTTCATTTTTCTTGGATTGATCCAATCTATAGGTAGGGATCAACCAAGGTGTTATAGGGATAATTTGTACACAAAAGTTTCAAAAGCAAAAGTGTATCAAATTCGAAGCTAAGAAGGTTAAAATAATCATCAGACATGATGTAGAGTTGGAGGAAGTACAAGATTTGATGAAAATGGCTTGAAAGGTAGATTCATGGGCAAATCAATTTAAAGTTATTCACTTTGCCAATGGTTGAATGCGTGGTGGAAATTAGTACTAGGGTATAAGCATGCTTTCCACATTTTGGTTAAAGGGTGGATTTATATTGAATTGAAGCAAGAAAATATGCAGTGGTGATTTTGAGTCAAAATTGGCTTTGGGGACTTTCAAGACTAGTTTTAAAGCACTGGAAGCTTGATTTTGGTCCCACGAATGAGCCAATGTTTATTCAACAATTATAGGTCTTATTGTAGAGTTTTTCTATCAACCCATAGAGAAATTTTTTTATAAAGCATTAGTAATAAGCTTGACGGATTCATAATTTTGGAAGAATACTTTTGGCTAAAAAAGGATAAGAGAAATGCAAAAATCCTAGTGGTGAAAAAGATGCTTCCTTCTAAACTTAAGATTGATTTGGTGACTCGATCTTTTGAGTGGTCTTTATATTGATGGTGACAATCCTTTTGATGTTCAAATTTCCACACAATATGGCATTTATGGAGGTCCTATATGGATCCCTCAAATTTCAAAAAGAACCTATCAAATGTATTGGTAAAAAAGGTAAAAGGTGTGAATGGCTTTGAAGGCCAACAAAATCTTGAAAAGGACAAAGGTGTAAAAGTATTGAAACAAGGGGAAGTGGTAGATATCAAAGAAAAAAAGAGTGACGTTCAACTCAACATGCCGGTTTTGAAGTGTTATAGGAAAGTATGATTATGTTCATGTTTCTCCAATGTCTGAATAATGTGGGTTTAATAGTGGTTTCCAAAACTCTAAGGTTGAGGAGAATAATGCAAAAAAAAAAACAATTCCAGTTAACACTAGATCCCCATCATCTTCTTTAAGCTCCTCCAATAGGCCTAAAACACGGGACAATCCTAAATACTTCAGATCAACTTTCTCTTTTCCAATTAAGGATGGACAAGAGGCTATGAAGCCACATAAATTTAGTCATACTTGTAGGGCATCTTATGTATCAAGGCCTAGTAAATCCTAGTACATGGAGGAAAAATAAGAGCTTGACGGGTGCTTGTCCATAGATATAGGGAAGCCCTAAAGTGTTGGTAGAAAGTTCCATATAGCCATAGAAAAGTCCAAAGCATCAAAGGAAGTTAAAGATGGAAAGCAATTAACAATTAGTGGGGACCTTATATATAGGAAAACCCTTAAAAATGTGCCAAAATGATCGTCTTCTCTTTGAATGTGAGGAGGTTCAGGGGTTCCCTCAAAAAACAAGCATTAAAGCAATTATTTCCAGTCTACAAGCCAACTATTGATCTTCTACAAGAAACAATGTGTCAAGGTTCAAAATTTGTTGAGGTTCATTCCGATATTTTGAAGGGATGGAACTTTTGTTTGTTGATGCCACAGGCCTTTTAAGGGGGCTTGTTTTTTGTTGGAACACTTATATTGATACTTTTCTACTACATTGCTACATGTAAGTATAGTGATAGAGTGTATAGCCATAGATTTAGATAGAGTTTTTATTTTCAATTTATATTGGCCATGTGATGATGGGAAGTTTTTTTGGGAGATGTTAAAGGATCATGGTTCTCTCGAGGGGAAAAACATTATTGTAGGAGGAGATTTCAATTTGATATTGAACTTTACTGAAATTTGAAGAGAAGTGGCTATACCAAACCCTTTGGTAGACTTCTTACCTCACTTGTTTCAGAACGTGAAAGTGGTGGATGTGGAGCCTATGTAGATAGTCCCTACATGGAGGAATTCAAGAAGAGGCAAGAATGGGATTTCTAAAAGACTTGACAAGTTCTTGGTGGTCGATTGTGGAAGCATCGACAAAAATTCAATATTGAGTAGGTTATGGAGGCTCATCTGATCATATTCCTATATTGCTTAAGATAAAGGTTGAAGAAATGAAGTCCCTGACCCCTTTAAAATTAAATTATAATTGGTTAAATGAGGATGAGTTTAGGCATATAATTGTTAATAATTGGAAAAAAATATTTACGATAGTAGGATTCAACAATGAAAAAAATTGCTAATAATATTAGGAAAGTGAAAATTATGATAGTGGAATGGGCAAAAAAGAGGGAAAAAGAAAATCAAAAGGAATTAAAAGAGGTAGAGGTTGAAATTCTCAATTTGTTTGAACGCAATTAATGAAGTCTTTTCTTAAGAAGAATATCATCCCTTAAAACTTTTGGAAGGAAAAAAACAACAATTCTTGGACAAAGAAGTGTTACATATATTTCTCCCTACGGATAAAGAGAAACTCTCTTAGGTCAGAGAGGTACAAATCAACTCTAAACTAAGACAAAAAGGAAACAAATGATACCTTATTCCCTAGATCTTAAACTAGTGTTTTCAACTTTAATATATGAAAGATGAGAAAGAAGACAACTAACCTTCTGTTCTGATGTTTGTCCAATCAAGCCTTTGATCCTGAAGTCCTCGCGATGAACCTGTGAGGATCAAAACGACAAACAATTGCACAATATCTTCCAAATAATTGAATCACAAGTTAGATCTATATTCTACTGAATACAACTTATGTAATTGAATCATAATCAATACACATAAATAGGGAAACAAGACAAGTTATACTTTTATTGAGAACTCAATAGTGCTTACAAAATAGTTGCTTGATGTCCAAGCCAACTCCAGCTCCAAGTTCTTCTACCTCTAGCTATCTCTGCAAAAGGTTTATGACCATAGGTTTGATGCCCCAAAAGTCCTCCCTTGGCTCATGGAAGGCTTCTCTCTTATAGCATATGGGAGAGTTAACCAACAAGAGAGTAATATGGATCTATGGAGTAATTAGTGGATCAAACCCACTAAATAGAGATAGGGGTTGAGATTGCATGAAAGCTGGAAATCCCAAAGATACCTCTCGAAAGTCAAGATCCCAAAATCCAAGGAAAGAGGATAAAATTTGATTACCGCGCCCCTAGAGCTGAGCATAACATGGTAGTACCGCGCCCTAGGGTAAGAGCAGAACGCGGTAACCCTAATTATCACTCTCTACCAAGTGTGCAAGGCATGGTAATCTCTTCAGATGGGGTTTTTCTGGGTGACACGTGGCATGTGAGATGCTTGCTTTCAATGTCCAGTCAATGATTTTCACTCCGGATGTTCAGATGATTTTTAAGGGGAAGTGTTGTTTAGGTCGTTGATGCACGGGTGCGACACTGGGATGTAATGTGTAATATTAAGGTATAACAGTTACCACGTTCTGCTAGGTGTGCAAGGCGCGGTAATCTCTTTAGATGTGGTTTGTCTGGGTGACACGTGGCATGTGAGATGCTTGCTTTCGGTGTTCAGTCAATGATTTTCACTCTGGATGTTCAGATGATTTTTAAGGGGAAGTGTCGTTTAGGTCACTGATGCACGGGTGCGACACTGGGATGTAATGTGTAATATTAAGGTATAACAAGAAGAGACAAAGTGGAGGCTCAAGTGAAAATCAATTTGGTTAGCAAAAGGGGATAGAAACATTATTTTTTTCTCTAAAATCTTGCAAATTTTAGAAAAAGTGTAAATAAAATTCGGGAACTAGGCTTGTCTTATGGTTATAGGGTAAGGTCTTTTCAGGAAATTACAAAAGAAAACAAAAAATATTTCAAAGATTTGTTTAAAGAGACAGAAAATGTGAATACTGGGGATTTGCAAGTGATAAGGACATTTCCAAGAATGATTGATGACAGTATGGGTGGGGAATTGGAAGCATAAATTTAAAAAGAATAATTGAATGTGGTCCTATGGTCAAGAAAGGAAAGAGCTTGGATCCAGATGGCTAAACTATAGAGTTCTAATTGGGATTTTATGAGTTAATGGAGAAGGATCTCTTAAGAGTGGTGGAAGAATACAAAATCTTAGTTAAAGTTTTAAGGGTAATCAACTCAACATTTATGAATCTTATACCAAAAAAGGATGAACCCTCTTCTTTTGAATATTTCAGGCCCATCTCTCTATGTAACCTTATTTCAATTTATTGTGAAGATAATAGATAATAAGATGAATCATGTTCTATTGAGGTTTATTTCAGAGGAACAATTTGGTTTCTTGTTCAATAGGCATATTTATGATGATGTAGGGATTGCATGGGAGGGGATGTGCTCTATAAAGTTTGGGGGAAAACTAACAATGGTCTTGAAAATTGACATAGCAAAAGCACATGACAAAGTTAGTTGAATTTATATTAGACTAGTGATTTTGAAAATCTGTATGATTGTATAAATCATTAACTAGATTCTAGGATGCATATCTTCAACTTCATTCATTGTGTTGATAAATGGATCTCTCTCAAGTTTCTTTTAGGTTGCTCATGGGCTAAGGGAAGGATTTCGATTGCCACCTTTCTTGTTCCTTTTCGCAGTTGAAGGGTCAAGCAGGTTGTTACTAGAGGCCAAAAGGGAGGGGGACATTAAAGGCCTTAGGATTTTTTTTATATTTTGTAGTGCTTACTCCTCTATATTTTTCCAATGACATTGTGTTGTTTTGCCAAGGTAGAATAAGGGAATTAACTCAGTTGAAGGAAATTAGGAGATTTTTTGTAATGCACATGGAATAAAAATAAATGTGTAGAACCCTACAATGCTTGATCATGGTTTGGAAGAAGGTTTGAAAAGGAGGCTAAAGAAAGCATTACCTTTGAAGTATTGTTCTTTGGATAATGGCGTGAAAGATTTGGGTTTTCATCTTAATCCGAACAATTATAAATTTGAGGATGGATGATGGTTGTTTAAAAAGATACAAGCTAGAGGGGTGGTAGGCATGAGGTGGGGTGCGGGGGAGGGGGGGAAGATATGGTGGCCATCTTTGACCCTACATGAAATCAAGAAACTTCATTTGCATGAAGAATTGGGGAAACCACAAACAAATGGACTACAGCCCCGACCCTTTGGAAAGGAATATTGATTATGAAGAGTCAATGCATAAAAAATATGATAGTTGTTGGTGATTAAATGATCATAATATGTCATATGGTATACAAAAATTTTCCTAAGGAATCACATCTACACAAGCTGCTAATTTTCATACAAATTGATATAAGGCTTCAAAAATGTTGAATTCTATCACTCCTTAAGAGGGATAAACTCTTTGGTTGATGCAATGACCAACAAGGCTTGCAATTTATCTTTAGGGATACTTTGTAAAATTGGGAGGGGAGGGATGTATTTTGAAACCTCCGCTAAGCTAGTTATACACTTCTCATTAGTTAATGATCTCATTAATACACCTAGACAAGTGGCGAAGCCTCAACAACATGCATTTGCATTTGGTTATTAGGACAGACAACCATTCTCCTAATTTGAATTTGCAATCATTCTTTTTTGTTGAGCTTGGTAAGATGGGATGGTGCAAAGTGTGTGGGTTTTACCATGAGTTGATTGGGAATTTGGAAATATAGGTATTGTATTTGGACTAGGGGTGTAAGGATGAACATTCTCCTCCTTCTAAGTTGATGTGTCATTTCTATAGACAATGGGATTTGTTATATGGAGTCAAATTAATTTATGGACTCTAGAAACAAATATTCTTTTCAAATATCTCTAATGCAACCTAGTCAAATGATTGTAGGGGATGATACCGTTGGACACCCTCCCAAGGCATTTGTTGAACTCAGGCAATGAACCCAAGAATCCATCCATTCAATTCTAAAGCTTGTTGTCTCTTTGGTTTAAGAAGCCCTTTCAAGTCCATTGGTTATAATACATCCAAATTGATTTATTATATTACTTTGGGAGGTCTTATGGGTATAAATTGGGGGTTCCACATCAGTTGTTGGTTGCCTAATTTTTCTCCCATTCAGGTAGTCTTAGTGGATCTCCTCAATCCTCTATTTTGCACCTCAAATAATTAGAGGCTTCTTGGGACTCTATTTTGGAAATTCAATCAAAAATTGGTCTTATGGATAATAATGAGCATTTAAACCATTATGCATTCTACGAACACTTTAATCTTTGACACTTAATTTAGATATGTGAACGATACTACATCGACAATCAAGAAAATATGGCTTTGGTAATGGGAATATGGGAAAATTGGAGAAAAGAATAGAAACAAAAATATGCAAGCGAGCTAAAAGAAACCCAAAGACAAATCATAAGGATTGAAACTCAACTAGAAAAGCACAAAGGGAAAATTGTTCTCTTGGAAGCAGGGGAAGAAAGCAATAGAGAGAAATTAAAGGAGGAAAAATATATGATAAAGGAATTGCAGTAGAAAATACAACACTTGGACTTGGAGCAAAATCATGGTTTTGAGGAGTTGAGGAATTTTACATCCCCACTTGTCTCAATTGGTTCCTTTGGACTAACTCAAGAAGAGGCCATGGAAAAAGATACTATTGAACAAAAGACTAAGCATGCTAGGAATACAAATCCCTCTTTGTTGTTAGTGTTTTGTCACCAATGTGTACCAAATGTACCTACTCAGGGGTTGTGTAATCTTGAGTACCAAATCAATAGAGTTGAGGGAAACTAAAATAAATAAACAACATTATTTATTATGTATGTAAAGTAAATAGAGATGAAACTAGTTAAAAGAGAACAAAGCAACACATACAAAGAATATTGATTTTGTATTAACATAAAGAATGACATAGAGATAGAGACACCTTGGTGATGGTCGTAGATGATGTGGACCTCTACAGCTGACCCACGGGAGGGTTCTTCTTCTCCTTTTGTGATCGATTCCCAACTAAGTGATATATGTTGAAGATCCCAAATGGTGAAAGGAAAAATATATGGGAAGCTCTTCCTCTCTTTGTATAGACAATCTGATAACATAACCTTGATATACTGGATATATGTTATATTTTGGAATGACCTTGAGGAATTTATTTATAGGAAAGAATGTGGACAATTCTTAGATCTAGCTCCATTATGAATAATCCCCTTTTCACTTAGTGGGGAAGATAGGTTTTGGAGATCAAATCAAATGCTATTTTTGGCAATAACGGTTAGGGACTGTCTACTTTTAGTTGGCACTAAATTTTTTGGAAGTCACAAAAAAAGCAAGGATAATTAAATTTAATTTTTGGGTCATTGTTGTTGTTTTCGAGGATTTTAGTGTGACATGCTTGTGCGGAATTTCAATAAAAATCTGGGTCAACTTTTGACTTCTCTTTAGTTCTTGGCCCTACTACCGAGGTCATGTAGAGATGGAGGTGATGGAAATGGGGTTATTACTACTGGAAATTATGTATAATGGTGATGTTTCTCATGAAAAAGTAGGTGATAAAAATTAGGTTGTTATTAGCCCCTAATGTTTGAGGTTAGGAGCTCATTGTATGGCCAAAATACATCATAGAATTTTTCCCTTTCAATACATAAGAAAACATGAACACCTTAATAAGGAGTGAGAGTGAGTAAAGAGAAATAATCCCACTCCCTCAAGGGGCAACAAAGGCCACACCTACAAACAATCCAACCCATGGGTTTAGGTGTACATAATCTCAATTACAAAAGAGACATGCATCATCATGCTCATAAAAATGCCTCAATACAATATGGGACCAATACTTGGAGGGCTTTGACCAAGATAAATGAATAATTGTTATCGACAATACATCATGATAATGAGGGTCAAATAAGGACCTAAATCCAAGTATATAAGTGTGGTCCAACCCACGACTAGTCTAAAATATATAAGAAGGAACAATAATATCTAGAAAGGATGAAAAATCACAACAACCGAAGTCTTGTTGAAAAATAGAGGGGGTCAATATCTGGAAGGACTCATAGCACGAGAAACTCCTCACAGGTGTATAAAATGTTGAAAGATTGATCCAAATAGGTCCTAGGAACTGCAACCGAAACTGGACCAATGTTTCCAATCCAACTCAAACATCATAAGAAGCTAGAAACTAAAGGGATTCTATAATAGACTCAAGAACTAAAGGAGTCATTAATGTTTGATGTCTTTTACTAAACTAAGATAAGGGAAGTTCCACCACACTGTACGATTCTCATTTGTGTGATAATGTGTTGAATTCAATAACCTTGAGAACCAACCAATCCAAGGGCCAGTGATTATTTCCTTTAGTTGGTCTAAGGTAACCCATCAATGATGGTTATGGGGCCAAGGTACATAATGCCTCCAGACCTATCTTGTAGAATATAGGTGTTGAAGTTGATAGAGGGAGGTCCGTTGAAAAAAATTAAGGAGAGTGTATTTGTTTATCAACACAAGGAACTATACAAGAATGTGAAAGAAACTAGGACTAATACACCATGGGGGATTGGAGGATCATATAGTAATAGACTCAAGACTTCCTTCATTCAGATCATGAAGGAATGGTTGACTTGGCAGCATATGTATAACTCATAATAACATTAAGGGAGGGATATAAAGGGATGACCAAGTGTTGGCAGGCGGTTTGATGGGGAAAGGTTGCGGTACCGCTGACGCTGCGACTCACCAGAGGAGGGCGCGAAAGGAGTATTTTGTGTTAAAGAATACCGCAGTTGGCGGGTTTTGGGTCACTTGGACCACATATTATGTAATAGTGAGTCAGTGTACCGCGTTTGCGGGTTTTGGGGTCATTTGGACCGAGTCAGTTAGATGCTGGGTCAATTGTCCATAGTGTCGGTTAGGAAGTCAGTTGTAAGTGGACAAATATTGTAATGGCAGAAGCCTATAAAGACATGAGGGTCGTAAGTGTTAGATATAGGATAGGATAGGCGGAAATAGAGAAGCATAGAGAGGGGAAGATAAGAGTGAAGAAGACCAATTGTACAAGATCTGTGTTTTCGCTTCTGGTATATGATCGCGATGGTAATATGATGATGTTTTAGTACGAACTTTGTGCAATGTTGTGATGAATGAATGTTGTTTGATGCAATGTCTGTTTACTGTTTCTATAATGATAAATGCTGCGATTAAGTAATTTGTTCTATGTAGAATGTGATGATGAATGCTACGGTTAAGTAGAATGTTATAACTCCTTGCCGAATGTTTAAAGTTTCTTGTTAAGTATCGCAATAGGGTTAGTCTACACTGCCATAACTCTCCTCCTCCCTCGACGGAAACATGGTTCTGTATGCTCTTCCTGGACGCCTCGGGTGAGACCTCATCCGCTCTGCGGGTGTTGCTGGGTGGGCTCAAACCTGCCCGGGACGGTTCCTAGGGAGACTGTGGTATGTGTCGATAGGGAGGTGAACCCCTGTCGACTGAGGTCGATTTGGTCAACAAATGGTTCCGTTGTCGGGACCGTGTGCAGAGTAGAAGGAGGTCATGTTGTGGCACCCGACGAAGCCAGAGATACAGAAATGGTTTGATTAGAAGTTGCAGGAGTTTGCTGAAGAAGATAGCCGGAACACGCGACTGACAGTAGATCACTGGCTGGGGAGATATATTCACGACGGTCCGCATGAATGGTTTTTTTGTGAATTCCTGGTTATCCTGTACGAATGGTTGTCAAAGCTGACCTTCCAGAAGAGGAACTTCCAGGGTGGTGAACCGACGGCTTGGACCCCGGAATTGATTCAAGAGCTGCAGGAAGTCGATAATAAGGCATCGCGGGCTGTTGAAGTTTGGCTTGATAGCATCTTGTAAGGATATATCACTGAATTTGCGGTCCACACGAAGAAATCCTATAGTGAAGCTGAAAGATACTTCTTCCAAGGACCAAGGGGAAGGTTTCTGCTGTTGCTCCAACTCTCGATTAAGATGATAATCTACGAAAAGGGTATATTAAAGATGCACCTTGATCAGTAGACAGCCTGGTGGGTGGAGGCCGTGGGTACCGCGACTGCTGGGGGGTAGTATATGGAATGGTAAGGGGTAGATGGGTGTAGACCATGAGGAGACTGTGAGCGAAGCCGAGGAAGAAAGTGGTCTTACAAGAGGAGGAGCGAGGTTTGGATAGGAGAAGAGGCAGAGGACGGGAGAAGGTCCTGCTGCGATCGAACCGCAAAATCGCGAAGGAAGACCACACAGGACGAAGTGACCTCACAGTCCTGATAGGGACGACCAGGCTACACCCAGGATAGAGGTAGGACCAAACCTCAGTACCAACGTACCCACACCTCCGCTCACTGACTCTCAACCAACAAGAAATACTACTTCGACACCGCCAATTTCGTCAATACCACAGAAGTTAATTGGTAGTAGCACATCGACAGGAGGAAGGAAGCCCAGGATGGCGAGCGATGATGCTAAGTTACCGTTGTTCCACAGAAGTGCGACAGATAACCCATAATAGTATTGGTTTTTGTGTGAAGCGGTTTGGACCATGAAACAGATCACTGATGCCGATGCTAAGAAAGGATAGTTAGCCACGACTCTGCGAGGTTGTGCATTAGATTGGTTCATGAAGTTTATTTTAGTCCCTATGGGGGCCCCAAAGAAGTCCCTGGATGAGATTCGGGATGGGCTAATTGCTGAATTTAGACGGCCTAAGTCGGAGGCTCAATATATTACTGAATTGAAGGAAATTAAGCAGTATCCCAATGAGATGATATGGGATTTCGACCAGCGATTCAAGACGCTGATGGAAAAGGTTAGTTTCGATATGAGCGTCGTCCAACATAAAGAATGGTTCATTGCGGCACTGCTACCCCACATTCGGCTGCCGCTGATGCAACAGAACATATCGACGCCTAGCGAAGCTCTAGAGATTGCAATGTGATTGGAGGCGTCACCGATTGGAGATAATGCAGCCGGGATGTCGCAGATACAAACACAACTCGCTAACTTGACTATATAGTTGCAAGATTTGAAGAAGAACAAGGAACAACGGGATGAAGTATGGTGTACGCGATGCCGAGGAGAAGGGCATACGAAGGATAATTGGTCGGATTTCCGTAATTATTTGGTGTTAGGTGCGCCAAACCCGTTGAATGGTGGCAGTATGCCGTGGTGTCTTGTTTGTCATGTGTTTGGGCATAGTCACGATAATTGCCCATATATGCAGAAAATGGTAACAACCCCGCGAAATATTTACTGCACATTCTGCAAGTCGGTGGGTCACGATGATAAGGATTACCGCGCATATGGGTTGCTATAGGAGAGGATGTGTGATGCATTCTACGTCAAGGATGATCAGCGAGCGGTGCAACAACCACAAATGCAACCGCAGGTAGCCCAGCCGCTACCATAGCCGTAGATGCAGTTTGCACCATAGAAACATCAACCGCAACAGTTCATGTCGCAATACACTCCGATGCAAATGACTCCCCCACAGCCACAATATGTACAGCAATCGCAGTATGCACCACAAGGGCAAGGGATTCCACCAGCACCAATGCAGCAACAATACCAGCAGCAGGGCGGCTACCGGGGAGGATACAGGGGCGGACGCGGTGGTGGATTTGGTCGTGGAGGAGGAGGCCGAGGAGGTCACGGACCTGTGCAATGTTACCACTGTGCGGTATGGGGGAATTATCAGTGTGACTGCCCATTGCTACAGAATTAGTGTATGTTTTGTTTTGGTAATGATCATACGGTTGAGAATTGTCCACAGTTGATTGCACGATGGCAGGCTGGGAACGCTTCGTAGCTACAGAATCAGGCCCAGCCACAGTAACTGGTACAGAACCCGGTACAGCAACCATTACAGAACCAGCCCTCGTGACCACCGCCGAACACCAATCAAAATGTCAATCAACCGGGGAATTTGCAGCAGAACCAGACGCAGGGTGCAAATATTGCGACCATTTCTGCAGAACCATGACCATAAGATGCTTCAATGGCTGTTGTCACTCGTGGAGGCAAGACAACTGGGGAAGATGGTTCGCGACCATTGATTCGGTTGGCGGGTCAGAAGACGGTACCCTTCGACATTGATACGGAGCGAGAGACATTCCTGGAAACACGACGCACTTTGGAGAAAGACCGCGGTAAGGCTGTTGTTTGTGATATGTCGCCTGTCTTTGATGATACATTAGACGCTGATCAACCACCACCACCGGGGACATTGCAAAAATTCCTTGAAAGCTATCTGTCATTGGCACGAGACCCGGCTTCCCTGGTTGAGATTGAGGGATGGTTGCAGCGATATTTGAAAGGACGGCAGGAGTCGACAGTAAACTCCCTACAGCGACGGAAGACTGGAAAGGAGATGCGAATGAATATTCAGATTGGTGACTATGATGTTGAATATGTGATTCTTGACCTTGGTTCGGATGTTAACATATTGACTAAGCAGGCGTGGCAAAAGATGGGGAGTCCCCCATTGAGCTGGTCTCCTGTGCAGCTCCAGTTGGCTAACCATGCGAAGGTAACACTGATTGGGCGAGTTCCTCGGCTCATGATTGATATTGAGGGCATGAAGACTTATGTTGACTTTGATGTTATTGAAGTAGTTGAGGGAGGAAGCTCTTACTCGGCACTCTTGGGGATTGGATGGGCTAACGATAGTGGAGCTGTAATCAACTTCAAGAAGCGCATGATGACCTTTGAAAATCGTGATTTCAGAGTCATAGCCCCATTGGATCTTGTTGAAGGATGCCGATATGTTGAACCTGTAAGACATGATGATACCACTGGATGGGACCATGCATTCACTATTTCTGAAGATTATATTCATCCTACTGTCCACGGTGAGTTGGAGTGCCGCAGTGAGAGCTCTGCGTCTTCTGACTTTGATGATGCATTGGAACATTGGCAGAACTGAATGCATGAAGTACCATTCCGGGCTTAATTACACAATCCTTATGCTGTGTTGCGACATAAACGATCACATTGCCTGTCTATGAGGGGTTGCCTGGCCTAACCACCTTTTTAACAGAATTTGAAGATCGCGTCTCAGAACCATAGCAATTGCTGGCATTGGACGAAGCACTGAAGGCTGCTCCAGCACGATGGTGGGCGACACATAAGAAACTCATTAAAGGTTGGTCACAGTGTCGAAGGTTGATGATGGTTCGATTCGGCGATACTGAGGTTTATCACACTGGAAAGTATGATGGTCGGACTGATCCCAGTGATCATGTGATGGAGTGCCAACGATTATGGGTGGCACGACCCAGAGATGAGTGGGTCCATGCTTTTGTCCATACTTTGGATGAGATACCGCGCTCGTGGTACACTGCAGCCGAGTTGCGCCGAGACATTAAAACATGGGGGGAGTTGACAATATATTTCACTCATACGTTCACTTTTGCGGACACTAACCCTAATGTCCATAACGCCCTGCAACTCATCCGCGACGCGATATTTCAGGTTGTTCCAGCGGCCTACCGTGTCGACCCGCACACACATTGTCAGATGTAGTCTCTCATGGAGTGCTTCAACATCAGCGGTGGGCCAGAGGACGATGATGATCCCCAGAATGTTAACATTCCCGAATCTGAAGGAAGTCGCGATGTGGTCCCACCTGCTGCGCCAAGTAATCTGTTCAGTCAACCATTGCAGCTCCGCAAGATGAATATCGACACCGAGGCTACTCCCAAGTTTGCCAATGTTGGAGATTATTGGGACGATGAGATGATAAGTAAGGTTACTGAGTTACTTCATGAGTTTCAATATGTGTTTCCCATGAATTTTTCTGAGATGAAGGGAATCCTAGGTGATTTAGGTGAGATGAAGATTCCACTGAAACCCGATGCTAAGTCAGTTTGACAGCGACCTTATCGGCTGAATCCGCGACATAAAGAAAAGGTCAAGGTGGAACTTGATCGCATGTTGGATGTCGGTATTATCGAACCTGGGGAAGAGGCCGAATGGATCAGTCCTATGGTGGTGCAGGACAAGAAAACAGGTGAAGTGCACATTTGCGTCGACTTACGGAAGTTGAACGATGCCTGCTTGCATGACCCTTTTCCGACCTCGTTTACTGATGAAGTACTTGAAGGAGTGGGTGGCCAGGAGATGTACTCTTTCACTGATGGATTCTCTGGCTACCATCAGATTCACATTTCCAAGGAAGATCGCCATAAGACAACTTTCGTTACTGAATGGGGTTGCTTTCAGTATACAGTAATGCCGTTTGGTTTGAAGAATGCACCTGCGATATTCTCCCGGGTCGTTGTTACTGCATTCAAAGATTTTATTCATAAGTTTTTGCAGGTATATGGATGAATGGACCGTTTATGGATAGATTCGTGATCATCTGGCCAATCTGCGGTTAATGCTTGAGCGATGCCGACAGCACTAGATATCACTGAACTTGAAGAAATGTATTTTTTGTGCACCGTTTGGGATATTGCTGGGTCATATTGTGTGTAAGCAGGGATTGCCGGTCGATCCAGCCAAAATTGCGCTCATTTTAGGATTGCAACCGTCGACCACTGTTAAGTAGCTGCGCGCGACCTTGGGTCACACAGGATATTATCGCAAGTTTATCAGGGAGAATGCTGCGATTACTGCCCCTATGGACAAGTTGTTGAAGAAGGACGCGGCATTTCAGTGGAGCACAGAATGTCAAGATAGCTTCGAAACACTCAAAGCAAAAATGGCGTCGGCCCCGATCTTAGTCTTTCTGGACTGGAGTAAGGAATTCCATGTCCATGTTGATGCTTCATCGGTTGCACTAGGTGTTGTGTTGGCTCAACCTGGAGACGACGACCTTGATCATCCCATTTCTTTTGCCAGTCACAAGCTGTCCTCTGAAGAACGCAATTACACTACCAAGAACGAGAAGGTCTGGCCGTGGTTTATGCGCTGCAGAAATTCAGACACTATTTGTTGGGTGGCCACTTTAAAATGTTCACTGATCATTTTGCATTGAAATACTTTTTCAATAAGCCTGTGTTGGGGGGGAAGATCTGCCGGTGGCTACTTTTGTTCCAGGAGTTTGATTTCGAAGTCATTCTGAAATCGGGGCGGTTGAATGCTGGACCAGATCATTTGTCACGGATCGACACAGGGGAGGAACCGACTAATATCGAAGACGGGTTACCGGATGCCCAACTATTTCACGTTGCCGCTGCTGATCAATATTTTGATGAAATCCTTTAGTTTCTGGTGACCGTCACCGTGCCCTCTGACTTTACCACTACTCAGAAGAAGCAATTGGTTGTCAAGGCTGCTGACTTTCAACTGATCGCGGGAGAGTTGTATAAATTGGGTGCTGATGAGATATTGCGCAGAGGTGTCTTGCTGCATGAGCAAGCGCAGATATTGGCTGAGGCACATGGTGGAGTAGCAGGAGGACATTATGGCGGTCGGGCGACTGCCCGGAAGGTATTGCGTGCAGGGCTTTGGTGACCGACATTACATAATGATGTGACAGACTATGCGCGGTCTTGCGATGTTTGTCAGTGAATTGGAAAGCCGTCCAGACGCGATGAGATGCCGCTGCTCCCTCAAGTAACATTGCAATCGTTTGAAAAATGGGCTGTGGATTTCTTAGGATCGATCCATCCACCAGGGAAACGCACAGGTGCGCGGTATATTGTCACGGCGATAGAGTACTTGACCCGATGGGCTGACGCAACACCTGTAGTTGATTGCTCCACCGCAATGGCTGCTCGATTTTTGTTTGATCACATTATCACTCGTTTTGGCTGTCCCAAGATATTGCTGAGTGATCAAGGCAACCACTTTCTTAATCGCACTATCAGCGCATTAACGGAAGAATTGCAGATACAACATAAGAAGAGTACACCCTATCACCCACAGGCGAAGGGAATGGTGGAGGTGTTTAACAAGGTGTTGAAGCACGCATTGACAAAGGTGTGCAATGCGAACCATGACGACTGGGATTTGAAAGTTCTAGCAGTATTGTGGGCCTATCGTACCACATGTAAAAGGTTGACTGGTCAGACACCTTTCAAGCTGGTATATGGGAAGGAAGCAATTATGCCTATGGAGTACATTGTTCCAAGTCTACGAATTGCGGCTGTTATGAGCATGGATGATGTTGCAACATTAGATGAACGTCTAGCACAATTGGTGGAGCTGGAAGAGGATTGATTTATCGCTGGTTTTCACCAAGGGGTGGAGAAGGATCGCCAGAAGGCATGGCATGATCGCCACATCAAGAGTAAACAGTTTCAGCAAGGCGACTTGGTGTTATTATATGATAGGAAGTTTATGAAACATCCAGGGAAATTGTAGATGCATTGGTTGGGTCCCTCTCGCATCAATAGTATTACTTCAGCAGGAGTGGTTCAGTTGCAGTGGTTGGATGGGGCGATGCTCCCCAAGCTGGAAAATGGTCACAGGTTGAAGCCCTATCGCTCGGGCTTGGAGCAGTGTAATGTCTGAGTCACATCGACGAAAAAAAAAGAAGAGAAAGTGTGTTGCAAGTTGCTTGGTGGCCGATGGTGTACCAACAGAAGAAGGTATGCAAAAGCAGGGAAGCTTGTGACGCAAGGTTGGAACAGTCGGAGACACATGGCACCATTGTGACCCAGTCAAATCAGTAATAAATGCCAAAGTTGAGACAGTTAATTAACGGCGTTGTTCGAATCATGGGCATTAATGGCGGATCCGACCGATCGGCGGGCAGGATCGCTGGTGGATTTGCCTCATTAATACAGGATTTGGTTGAGTTAATGCAGGATTTAGTCATGATTACGATGGATTTGGGTAGATGCTATAAGTATGGTTTAGCGTCGGGAAAAAGACACCGAGGAATTAGCAAGACGTGTTGTTGTGGAGTGCTGTAGTGATTTGAGCCAGTTACTGTTAGGTATATAACGAAGAGTGGTGAGGTATGACGGGAGAATTGGAGACAATGGACATTAGCAATGAAGTGGAGTCTTGATTCATTCCGGCTGCTGTAGAATGAGAAAGTGCGTCCTCAGACACTATTGATCTTGGAGCCAAGGTTTCCAACATGTCGGTGGGAGCATCAAGTGTTGCTAAGAAGCATCGAGGGGGTCAGCCTTCTGAATCTCTGCAGAGTAAGAGATTGCTTCGGTCTGCGGTGTCTGGCGACACTCCGGAGTAGGTGGGACAGTCCAGTCACACCGTCCATCCATCTACCCAATGGCTGGGACAGTTCGTGAATAATATCCTTGGTTACATCCCTCCTGTTCGGCCGGATGCTACCCCGCGTAAGATCAATCCGAAACAGAAATTTAGCGTGAAGATGCCCGCACTCCTGAATGGGATGATGTGCTCGGTGGATATTGGGTTGGAACTGATGCGCCTGCGCTACGAGGACCACGACATGGTGGCCCAACCCAAAATTGCATCAGCACCATATGTGCTTGAGACACGCAATTCCCCGGTTCCAGAGATACACGACTGGGCACGAGGACTGCGGCAGGCTGGCTTGTTAGGGCTAATTAACATGTCGCATTTTGCGCGCCTAGTGGAAGTTGGTTCTTGTGTAAAACAACTCTTGTCATGCTTCCACGGAGGTTCATTGTGGTTGGACAAAGAGATCCCGGTCACTGTTGACTTGATTTCTTACATTACCGGCTTGCCCAAGAATGGCGTTGATCCGACACAGTTTATTCAAGGAAAGGCAAACGAGAGGAAGCAGGTGCGTTGGTTGGCACAAAAGTATGAATTGGAATCGGATGGGCATGGGTATCGCACCAGTAGCTGCAATAATCAGGAGGTACTCATGGGTATTAAGATCCTGTCCTGTAAAGTGATTAGGGGAGGTCGCCCTAACCAATGTAATTCGGGAATAGTTGCTTATGCAGAGCAATGTGTGGAAGGAGTCCAGATGAACTGGTCCTTATATCTCTTGAATCAGCTAATGGAGGATGTCGCAGACGTCCAAGTGGGTAGAGGTGCTTTCTCATATAGTTGGTTGTTGTTGTTGATCGCTCTAGTTGCATGGAAAGAGCCCGACACCTACCAGGGTATGGACTGCCCGACTGCAGTGGAACGATGAGGGGCACGCTATTAGAATCTATGCTATGTACAAGAGCCCGAGTGCATCCGGGAGTGCCAATTGCAGTTTTGGCTGTATTCGAAAATGCTTTGTGACGCAGCAACACAGGTCCTGCGAATATCTGAAGCTACTGTGGCACGATTCACACCTGTCATGGCATTTGCGATACGACCAAGTGCCATACATATACAAGCTCGCCATGATGTTAATCAACAATGGTTGCAGATGAGTTATAAAGTGACAGTGGCAGATATGGAGGCTATTGTGAATGAGTGGCCGGAGGCTTGGTGATAGCCCATGAGTTTAGTAGAAATTGATGTTGGAGGACCGCCGGTGGGTCCTACGGATTGAGTGTCGGCTCAGGATCAACAAAGTCATCATAGTTCTGATCATGAGTTAGTCAGAACACCAACTGCGGATGATAGCGATCGCGCTCTTGAGGAAAACCGGTCAAAACGGCACCACGAGCATGCGACAATCAGTGGGATGTCTTTACCAGCGGAGGCGCAGTTGGGCCGGTTAATCACAACCATTAACCATGCCGCCACAACGGCTGCTGACAAGATGCCCTCCAAAGTGGAGGAGGGATTCTCTACGCTTGCTGCTCGTATGGATTCTTTGTGTAATGCGGTGTTACAACAGGAACCCGGAAATGTACCCATGCAGGAGATGGTCACAATCCGCACCACGCTTCGGGTAAAGAATATCAACATTGCCCCGACTATGGTTGTGACTAACAATGAGGCTTTGCAAAATGTGCTGCAGACGATTACCCAAATTACTGTCAATGTTAATGCATTGCCGGCAATGGCACTGGCGACAATGCAGAAGGTCGCCTCCCAGGAAATGGCGGATAGAATGCATGAAATCAGCAAGAGCCTTCAGCACTTGCAGGCAAGTGGGGCAGCTGTAACCACCGCGATTGATGAGATTACAAGCAAGGCTGCTACAGTGCGAACAACAGTGGATGACCTTGAATCCGACCTTATGAAGGAGCGGGCCGAGAAGGGTCATGTCATTGAAGCACTTAAAAAGGAACAAGACTTCCTTATTGCACAAAAGGCTCGCATATGGGACGATAGCGTTCAGGTTGACCGGGTGATCATAGAGGATTATCAACATGTCCCAGAGCCCACTGAAGAGGTAGACGTGCTCCACGGAGTGCAGCGGCTGGGGGATGCCGTTCTTCAATTGCGACAGGAGAATGACCAGTTGAAGGCTCAGTTGAAACTAGGTATGCCTCAAGCCGAGGTGGATGAACGAAGAAGGGCACTTGAGGAAGTTGCCACCTAGATGGAGGAGCTGGAGACAAAGGCAACCAGGCTCACTGCCGAAATGGTACAGTTTTGGGGCCGTATCATTCACGATGAGCAAGTTGACCAGCTCACTAAAATCTGGCAGGAAGCAGAGGGCCAGGTGGCCACCTTAAAGGCTGGGACGAGAACCTTGCCACCAATGGAGCAAGTTGCTAAGTCATGCGAGCTAAAGGACTTGCAACAATGGGTTACCAAGGCAGATGAACACTAGAAGTTACGGGCGGCCTAGTTGGAAGAATTCCAGGACACTGGCGGGAAATTGATGCTGTAGGCCAGTGAAGCACTGCAGGCAGTACAGGAGTCTCGATAGCAGGTCATGGACAAGCTTGTTGATCACCCATCAGCTGACGATGTGATCAACAGTCAGACAACAGCTAAGGATGCTCAGGAGCTGGTGCGGAATGTCGAACAGCCGTATGCAGACTTCAAGGCAAGGACCGTGACATGCACTCTGTCCAGTAGTTGACGTGGCTCGAGGGTGAGCCACAAGATTGTGTTGGGGGCATGTTGGCAAGCGGTTTGATGGGGAAAGGTTGCGGTACCGCTGACGCTGCGATTCACCAGAGGAGGGCGTGAAAGGAGTATTTTGTGTTAAAGAATACCGTAGTTGGCGGGTTTTGGGTCACTTGGACCACATATTATGTAATAGTGAGTCAGTGTACCGCGGTTTGCGGGTTTTTGGGGTCATTTGGACCGAGTCAGTTAGATGCTGGGTCAATTGTCCATAGTGTCGGTTAGGAAGTCAGTTGTAAGTGGACAAATATTGTAATGGCAGAAGCCTATAAATGCATGAGAGTCGTAAGTGTTAGATATAGGATAGGATAAACGGAAATAGAGAAGCACAGAGAGCGGAAGATAAGAGTGAAGAAGACCAATTGTACGAGATCTGTGTTTTCGCTTCTGGTATATGATCACGATGGTAATATGATGATGTTTTGGTACGAACTTTGTGCAATGTTGTGATGAATGAATGTTGTTTAATGCAATTTCTGTTTACTGTTGCTATAATGATAAATGCTGCGATTAAGTAATATGTTCTATGTAGAATGTGATGATGAATGTTGTGGTTAAGTAGAATGTTATAACTCCTTGCCGAATGTTTAAAGTTTCTAGTTAAGTATCGCAATAGGGTTAGTCTGCACTGCCACAACTCTCCTCCTCCCTCAGCGGAAACATGGTTTCGTTTGCTCTTCCTGGACGCCTTGGGTGAGATCTCATCCGCTCTACGGGTGTTGCTGGGTGGGCTCAAACCTGCCTGGGCTGGTGCCCATGGAGACTGCGATATGTGTCGACAGTGAGGTGAACCCCTGTCAACTAAGGTCGTGTTGGTCAACACCAAGGGATAAAAATACAATGGGAAATAATCATGGAAAGGGTGAGGGAGATATTGAGACAAAAAATGTAGAGGTTGACATAAAAAATGTCTCATGTGTGACACAATGCAAAATTATTTGAACAAAGGTGACCGAGGATGTTGCCATAAGAGATCATATATGGTTTGTAGTAGTGATAAGAATCACATTTGAAATGGTTTCTCAGATAGAAAGGTACTTGAGAAAAGAATAAATTCAAGGATATAATGGTCCAAAATGTGGCCAAATGAGTCAATGATGTGTGTGACAGCAGACACAAGAGACCATGGGGTATGACACTAGCAGTAATATACTTGGGGGTAAATGGATGGTGGTAGAATAATGTAACTTTTTATAGTATGGATGAAGAGGTGGGCTTATGATATGTAAAATGAAACATAAAATTCCATGATGTGGGAGTCTGAGGGTAGCCCAATGAGTGAAATGAAGAGGAAAATGAACCTAAATTTAATTTCAGAGACTAGACAATCTCCCATTCCTATGGGAAAGAGTGCCATGGGAACCAAGATACACTTAGGGTACTAATTGAATGGTAACCAATGCAGGTAAGGTTCTACTATCAAGCAAGGAGAATGAAAGGGTGGCTAGGCTAGGTCACATGCCTCAACATGGGAGGGGGGGTCCTGTAGGCATAAATGGGGTCAAACAGGTTCAATGCCTAATATATTTGTAGAGAGAAACCACCTATATGCTAGTTTGAAGAGATGGTCATGTGTGAAGAAATGTTGTGATCTTGATGCAACAGGTACCCACATACATGGAAATAATACCAAAGCATAAAAGTGAATTTGGAAAGAAAACCAATAGTACAAGTAGCATATAACATGGAAGAAAAGACTAGATTCCATGCATTATAAAAAATAATAGGTAAACATGGGCTTCTTTGAAATGTTCTCAATCACAAAATTTTGGCTATCTTATTAAGAAGAGCACGAAACTAGCAATAAAACAATAAGAACAAAACATCAAACAAATTTCATATGAGGTTGTATGAATCATAAGAAGAATCACCCCAAATCCTATAAATAGGGTGGGACTCACAAAATTAGGAGTTATTCTCACTATTTACCATTTGGAGGAATTTGTGGGACCCAAGACTTGAGGTGCTCATATCTTCCATTTCAACTATTAGATTTGGATTTTGGGAGTTGCAAGTTACTGGTCTCTCCTTCCTCTTTGTTTTTTTCCATTTAGTTTTTTAGATCAAGGCTTTCTAGGCTCGTGGGAAGACTCATAAATTTGTCGCTAGTTGTCATAGATTTTGGGTGATCTTCCACAATGCGCTTGTGGAAAACTACTCAATAAGTGAAACGACATTGCAATTGTTGGGTGAAACCCTATGATCGTCTATCACAACTATTAGGGGGGGAATGTGATGAGGTTGCACCTTGTCCTCAAACAGGTGCGACGACCTATCACAACTTTTCTTGAAAAAATTGTGACATTATCTCACACCTTTTTGCATCACACCTCTTGGGTAAAATCCTATGACAATGCATCAGAATTATTAAGGGAAAAAATGCGACGATGTCACATTTTTTCCAAACTAGTATTGCAATGCCCCATCAAAAATTTCCTTAGAAAAGTTGCAACATTGACTTGTACTTTTTGGGGCAAAATTTGGACATTGAGGTTTGAATTTTTGGACAAAATGTAGCTATGAGGTTTAGATGGAGAGACAAGGACATTAGACTCTACAAAAACATATATTCAAAATGGCCCAATTGTGTAGGGGACACTACCATAGTATGGGATTCTTAAATTCCTTGAGAACCCATTGATGAGGATGAGTGGTCTTCTCTTATGAATATCATCAAGTACTAGGATGCTAACATTGAAGAATTCATGGTGCGAGGTGAGCGCATCGACCTCACCCTTACCGATGTATATTTCATGGCTATCATACCCATGTAATGATGTATGGTGTGGCATGTGATACTTAGCTAGTGTGGCCATGGGATGTGACCATGGACGATTACCTAGAGGGACACTATAGGGAGGGATTTTCACTACATGACTCTTCCAATTTGATGGGGGATATTGAGCTCCCAAAGACATGTCTAGTGGAAGCAAGAGTTGTACGAGTACTGGGGTTTGGAGGACCCATTAGATTACCAACGATCAATTGATGATCATTGAATAGGCACTAAGTGACACATACTTTAGGTGTTCTCAGATGTTCTTAACGGAAGTGTGGCAACAACTAACTCACTGCATCAAGTGGAGTGAAAATTTCAGGTTTGGCACCTTTATCTATGTCTACTTTTTTTAGAGGGTCCCTTTGTGACCTCATCATGCCATCCGGGATGCAAGGCCAATGGAGCCTAAGATGCCTCGATGGGGAGACATGATGTTGTGGGACAAGGGCGATGTCATGACAAATGCCTTCCATAAGGATTTATTTGCTCAATGGCACCAAATCCTTGTGGTCATTGAGGAATACCCATATGTAGGGATGGACTACCGAGGAGATCCAGATCTACCTCGACTACTAGGCCAAACATGGGGGCATGAGGGTAGGCATGATTCTAATTATACATTTTAAGTTATGTTTGCATATTAGCATAGATGGTAGCTATATTGATTTATATGATACACGTTATTGATTACTATCTGTTGGAGCATAGGCCGCAGCTATGGTAAAGCTGCGAATTTTGAGGAAAAAGCACTAAGTGTTGAAGGGAAGAAGTGCTAAATTTTGAGTAAGCAACAATTTTGGGCAGAAGTGAACGGTGCACAGTACGGCGCCAGATGGACGAGCTCAGCGCAGATTACGGACCGGAAATTGTAGAGCTCGCGCGTGCACGTCAAAGGAGAGTGAATGTGGCCGAGTAGAAAGCTCAGCTACCAAAATAAATGAAGCGACGGAATAGAGGGCTCAGCTACCCTCATTAAGGCTAAGTACAGAAGTTATGGTTGCTCTGACCAAGGAAGAGCAACGGACCAAAGCATTGAAGGCGAAGGACAAGCAGCAGAGAATGATGAAGCGGCGCCCATACCCGCAATCTGCGCCGGAAGTCACGGAACCTGCAGGAAGCGGCGACATGACTGCAAGTGGCACCTACAGTACACCTAGCCATGTCCGTGGTTAGGGTTTTTGGGGATTACGTCTGGGAAAGGCCCACAGTTTTGTAAAGGTGCGACCTTCAGGGCCACCTATATATATGTGTAATTGTAAAGGTTAGACGTTAGCCATTAGATGTTTTAGAGGTTAGAAGTAAGAAGGCTAGATGTTAGATGAGTTAGAGAGGTGATAGCTGTAGAGCTAGTCACTGAGTTGCAGACAGTCTCAGTCGAAGTCTGAGTCATTGTAATCTCTGTAGAAGGAGGAAGTAGATCTAGGAGAAGGGCTCCCAACTGTGTGCATGGAGTTTCCTGGAAATATCTAAGGCTACAGCTGTGTGCGCAGCAGGACTGTGTAATTCCCATTTTGAGATAATATAAGATACAGTTCCAGTGAATGTGATTTCCCTGTGGAGGCAAACTATATAATTCTCGTTGTTATGATGCTGTGTTGTGTGAATGCATGTTTATGTTTTACTATCTGTGTTTACATGAATGTTTTGTTGTCTTTATGAATGAGTATATAAAGCACGTCCTTGAAGCTCCCTTAGAAGTTATATTCGCGCACTATCGAAGGAGTTGGTAAGAGCACTACTGTAGTGGCGCGTAAGGAGTTCGTTGTGCGCTGTGGCGTGAGCGCGGAAGTAGTACAGTGTGTAGCGGATGTAGCGGGTAAACGCCTCGTGCGCAGATGCGGAGGTGCCGCGCAGCTAGGCTAAGGCGAGTAAGCTCCAGTGCTGTTGCGCTGTATGACTTGTGAAAGAATCAGACACTCCGTTAAGAAGTTACTGCGGAAGGAAGAGAGAAGACTGTGGATTCCACACTGCCCTGGTTAAGGAAACCTGATTCCTTAGCCCCCCCATAGCCACTTCGGGTGAGACCTCGGGCTGCTTGCGCAGCTCGTTGCCGAAAGGGCCAGTGCGCCAATGGGTGTTTGTTGCTGCGCCTCTCTGAAAACCCGGGTCTGTCCAAAAAGCAGCCAACAAATGGTTCCGTTGCCTTGTGACTTGTTGCCTTGAGACTTGTTATCCCGGTGACGTGCGAGATTGATGCGCAACGTAGAGAAAAAGAGAGCCAACAAATGGTTCCGTTGCCTTGCGACTTGTTGCCTTGAGACTTGCTCATCCAACAAATGGTTCCGTCGTCGGCTTCAACCCTATTATTTTGAAGGCAATGCAGTGATGGAATCCTACAGCTAAAGAAATTCAAGAGTGGTTTGATTCAAAGGCTAGAGAGTCCGCTGAACGAGAAAATAGAAGCTCTAGGCTTCAGACAGAAGACTGGTTGCAGAAGCATATTTATACTGACCTTCACAAAATTTTCTTCGTAACATTTGCACTTGAATTGCATGCATGGATAGCCAAGCTAGCAGATACTAGACCCACTGTGCACGTTGATCAACCCATCGTTTGGACGCCTGAGCTAGTTAGCATTTTGAAGCGGGTAGATAATCCTGTGTCCCGCGCAGTAGACTTTTCGTTGAATAGTCTGCTGGAAGGCTTCATTACCGAGTTTGTAGTAGATACGAGAAAGAGCTTCAGCGAAGCTGAGAGGAGCTTCTTCAAAGCATACAGGGGTAAGTTCTTAAATTCTCTGAACCTGTCGATTAAAATGCTCTTATATGAAAAAGGAAAACTATGCATAGCTTCCGATGAATAGCATAGACAAGTAATGTCCGCAGATTCTGATAGTGATCTTGAAGTTATTGGTTGCACTCGTAGTGGAAAACGGTATAAAGTAGGCCTTGACCAGCATTCTTTTCAGTCTAGCCCAGAAGATAGTCGAGATCCTAGAGCGAGCCATATAGAGAGACAAGGGAGTGCTCATATCCCTTATCACCCTTTTACACCGCAAAAGCCAGACGGGGCTCAGTATAACCCCGCAGTAACACCTTCTAGTAGCCCGCACGGTACTTCTAGTACCTCAGTTCCACCTTTGTTTAACCATCCCGGAGGCAGTGCTACAACACCTCCACATCAACCTAGCGCAAGAAGGATGGGTGATGACATGAAGCTACCGACCTTTAGAGGAATAGGGATAGAATACCCCGAGCAGCACTGGTTCCTATGTGAAGCCATTTGGACGATTAAGCAAATTAATGATGATGTTGTTAAGCTGGTTCAGTTAGCAACCACACTAAGAGAAAGAGCCTTAACCTGGTTCATGAAATACTCAGCAGCGCAGAATAGGACGCTTGCTGATGTAAGAAATGCTATGATTAGAGAATTCAAGAAACCTAAATCAGAATCATAGTGCATAACCGAGCTCAAAGACATAAAACAGTTACCCACAGAGTCAGTATGGGACTTTGACCAGAAGTTCAAAGCCTTGATAGATCAAGTAAGCTTTGAGTTTGCACCACAGCAACATAAGGAATGGTTCATTACTGCGCTGCTTCCTCACATTAGACTTCCTTTGATGCAACAGAATCTCACTACACAAGAACAAGCTCTAGAGATGGCTATGAAACTAGAAGCTTCACCAATTGCTGGAACAAGCAACGATGTTGCGTAGTTGCAGAACCAGTTAGCGAACTTAACCTTGCAAGTGCATGATATTAAGAAAGGAAAGGAAGTTAAAGAAGAAATTTGGTGTACAAAATGTAGAGCACAAGGTCATTCAAAGGACCATTGTCCCGTTTTCATAGAGTATATTACAACTGGAGCACCTAACCCTTTACCACAGGCACAGGGGCCTTGGTGTGAAATCTGTAGAACTAGAGGTCACAGACCACAAGAGTGTCACTTGTTACAAAAATATGTACAAACTGCAAAGAATCTATATTGCAATTTCTGTAAATCAGTAGGCCATGATGAGAACAATTGTCGAGCATATGAGCTCATGATAGAAAGAAAACATGATGTTTATAGAGTACAGTCAGAGGCACAAGGACCCACAGCAGGTCCACAGTACGACCAAACTCGTGAAGGCCGAGGAGGAAATTACAGGGGCCGTAGACGCGCAGCAGGTTTTGGTCGAGGAAGAGGACAGATCACTTGTTATAACTGCGGAGCTCAAGGTCATTATGCAAGGGATTGCCAAAATCCTACAACCATCTGCAGATACTGTAAATCTTATGATCATATCATTGAAGAATGCCCTCAGTTGATGGCCAAGATGCAAGAAAAGAAGCCACAGGTTAACCAGAATATTTAGTTGATTGGAGCAGAAAAAAGGGAACCAGATCCTACAGTTAATATAGTGACGTGCAATGGAGCAACTACTGGTGCGCCAGAGTTGGCAAATAGAAAACCAGTGACGCAATGGGTGCGCCGCGCTAATATTAAACCATCTCCGCTCGACCTGCAGAAGCAGAAAGAAGCATTCAAGCAAGCTCAAGAGTACTTCTCAGATCCGTGAGCTTCGAGTTCTGTAGCAATTCCGCATACTGATATCAGACCACATGTGCCGCATCAAGAGAACTGGGTACAAGAGCAGGCCACTACATCAGGAAGGTCTGAGGAGGAGGATGCACTAGGCAGTGTTCATGCTTTCCTGAGGAACTGCTTAAAGTTGTTGCGCAATGAAAAAGCAACTATAGAACTCCAACACCTGTTGGATCAGTGTCAGCAATCTGCTTCTATGAATACACCGCAGCGTGCTGTTCATCAGATTGGGAGTCATACTAGAACTGGAAAAGAGATGAGGCTCACAGCGCAGATTGGAGCATTTGAAATGGACGAAGTCATTTTGGATTTAGGCTCAGAAGTTAATGTTCTCACCATGCAGACATGGGAACAGATGGGTATCCCTCAACTTACAAGATCTCCTATCCAGCTAAGACTTGCGAATCAGCAACGTGTTTCTCCATTGGGCAGATTACCCAATGTACCTATTGATATTGAGGGAGTAAGAAGTTCTGCAGACTTTGAAGTAATCAAAATTCTGGATGACAGTAGACCTTACCCAACACTTTTAGGCATAGACTGGGAATTTGATAATTTGGCCGTCATTAATTTGAAGAAAAGACAGATGACCTTTGAAGATGAGCAAATTAGGGTCATTGCACCGCTTGATCCCATTCAAGGACCACGGTATATTGAGCCCATTCGAGCATAAGAAGAAGCGCGCCATATGGAAAGTTTGTACCAAATGACTGCTAGTCATAATGATTATGTCAATCCCACAGCAGATGGCCATATCAGCTGGCGATGCGATAACTCGTGCACATCAGACTCAGAAGCAGGACTGGAAAACTGGCAGAATCGCTTACATGAGGTTTCTGCAAGGCATTGCGCCATGAAGACTAAATCCATTCGATGGATTGGCACAGAATTGAATAACAGTCCAATCTTTGATAGTTTAACTAAAGTAAGTGAATTCATACGTATCTATGAACAACAAATCCCAGATGAGCAGTGCATACAAGCATTGGAGGTAGCACTGCGCGCTACACCCGCAAGATGGTGGGGTGCGCATAAAGAGAATATTCACACATGGCAAGACTGTCGCAGATTGATACTGCACAGATTTCAGGAAACTACAGCAGAAGTGTTGCCCAAATATGATGGACAGAGTGACCCCAGGTCACACGTTGAAGCATGTATTCAGCAATGGTCAGATATTCTAGAGGATGAGTGGGTTCACCTATTCATCCACACGTTGGATACAGTTCCAAGGAACTGGTACACTGAAACAGAATTACGCAGAGGCACTGTCACTTGTCCTCTTATGATGGAAATTTTTCAACTCACTTTCAACTTTGAGTCAGAACATCCGAGCATCGACCGCGCTTTAAAATGTATTAAAAAGAATATATTTGAACCATGTCCGTTAGCAGAATATTCTCAACCAGATTGGGCTGTCCAGATGGAACATGCCCTGGAATGCTATAATTTCACCACTGGTGAAGAGGAAGATGATCCTCGCAACATCAATATTCCAGAATTAGAAGGGACGCGCAAGGTCGAAGGCCCTCAGCTTGATATCCCTACCATGACAGAACACATCAAGCTCAAGAAGATTAACATTGGTACAGAAGCCGAACCCAGTTTGCTTCTATAAGAGATTATTGGGATGATGAAACTGTTGGCAATATTGCAGATTTACTACGTAACTACCAGGATATCTTTCCCACCAAGTTTACAGAAATGAAAGGCATCCTAGGAGATTTAGGAGTCATGCGCATACCTTTGAAAGCGGATGCTAAGCCAGTAAAGCAGCGCCCATATAGGTTGAACCCGCGATATAAAGGAAAGGTCAGAGAAGAAATTGATAAGATGCTCGCAGCAGGTATTATTGAGCCAGTAGAGGAAAGTGATTGGATTAGTCCTATGGTGGTACAAGACAAAAAGGCAAAAGGTGAAATAAGAATCTGTGTGGACTTACGCAAGCTAAACGACGCATCAATGCATGATCCATTTCCTACTCCCTTTACAGACGAAGTGCTTGATAATGTTGGAGGACAAGAGGCTTACTCCTTCACTGATGGATTTTTTCGGGATACCATCAGATCACAATCCATCCAGAAGACTGCCATAAGACCACTTTTGCAACTGAATGGGGCTCATTCCAGTATACGGTAATGCCCTTTGGTCTTAAAAACGCACCTGCTATCTTCTCTAGAGTCGTTGTTGCTGTTTTTAAAGAATTCATTCATAAGTTTCTAGAAGTCTATTTTGATGATTGGACCGTGTTTGGTTTACTAAAGAACCATATAGGGAACCTGTGCATGATGTTAGAAAAATGTAGACAGTATCAGATTTCCCTTAACTTGAAAAAATGTATCTTCTGTGCTCCTTTTGGTATTCTGTTGGGTCATATTGTATGCAGACAAGGACTCCTGATGGATCCTGCCAAGGTTGCCATCATTGCTAACTTACCTGTGCCCAACTCAGTCAAACAATTGCACACTACATTGGGACATACAGGGTACTACAGGAAATTTATCAAGGGTTATGCAAAGATTACTGCGCCTATGGAAAAATTGCTGAAAAAGGATTCAAAATTCCAATGGACAGAAGAATGCCAACAGAGCTTGGATATACTTAAAGAAAAGATGATCACTGCGCCTATTCTAGTTTTCCCAGACTGGAGAAAACCCTTTCATGTTCATGTAGATGCTTCTTCCATAGCATTGGGGGTTGTGCTTACACAACCGGGAGAAGGAGGTATCGACCACCCCATTGCTTACACTAGCAGAAAGCTGTCAACAGCTGAGAAGAACTACACCACTACAGAAAGAGAAGGACTAGCTATGGTGTATGCCTTACAGAAGTTCAGACACTATCTATTGGGCGCTCATTTTAAAATGTATACTGACCATTCTGCTTTGAAGTACTTGGTCAATAAGCCAATGTTAGGGGGAAGAATTTGCAGATGGCTACTGCTCTTCCAGGAGTATGATTTTGAGGTTATTGTGAAGCCAGGTAGATTGAATGCAGGACCTGACCATCTATCTAGGATAGAGTCAGGGGAGGAACCTACAAATTTGGAGGACAATCTGCCCGATGCGCAACTATTTTCTATTCAAGCAGCAGATGAATATTATTCCGATATTCTTAAGTTTCTCACTATAGGGCATGCGCCAGTTGAGTTTACAATCCAGTAGAAGAAGCAACTTCTTGTCAAAGCCGCAGACTTCACTTTGATAGCAGGCCATCTCTATAAGTTGGGCCCTGATGAAGTCTTGCGCAGATGCATTTTATCGCATGAGAAGAACTCCATCATCGTAGAAGCGCACTCAGGAACCGCAGGAGGCCATTTCGCAGGAAAGCCGACTGCGCAGAAGATCTTAGCCGCAGGTCTTTGGTGGCCAACATTGCACAAGGATACTAAGGAATTTTGCAAATGTTGCGATGTGTGCCAGCGAATAGGAAAACCTTCAAGAAGAGATGAAATGCCGCTAAGACCCCAGATAACATTGCGTGCTTTTGATAAGTGGGCCATTGATTTTGTGGGACCTATTAACCCACCAGGAAAGAGAACCGGCGCAAGGTACATCATCACAGCTACTGAATACCTCACCAGATGGGCTGAGGCGAAGCCAGTTAAGAACTGTGATGCTGCCACTGCCGCGCAGTTCATTTTTGAGAACATTATCACTAGATTTGGGTGTCCACTGATTCTAATGAGTGATCAGGGCACACATTTCCTGAATGAGACTATAGAGGCCCTTACTGAAGAATTCCACATTAGTCACCATAAGAGTACACCCTACCACCCTCAAGCTAATGGTATGGTGGAGGCATTCAACAATATTCTCGAGAATGCCCTGACCAAGATCTGTAATCAACAAAGAGATGATTGGGACCTTAGAGTCACAGCTGTGTTATGGGCTTACAGAACCACATGCAAGAAACTAACAGGTCACACACCTTTCAGTTTGGTGTATGGACAAGAAGTAGTTATGCCCATGGAATACATTGTTCCCAGTCTCAGAATTGCACAAATTACAGAAATGGCAGATACTGATACTATGAGTGAAAGACTCTCACATTTTCTTGCCTTAGAAGAAGACAGACTTTTAGCCGGATTCCATCAACAAGTGCAGAAGGCAAGATAGAAAGCTTGGCATGACAGGCATATTAAGAATAAAGTCTTTCAAGAAGGAGACTTGGTACTCCTCTATGATAGTAAATTCATCAAGTTTCCAGGCAAATTTCGTGTACATTGGTTAGGCCCTTTTCAGGTGAGGAAGATAATAGAAGGAGGAGCAGTCCAGCTTGCGAAGCTGAATGGAGAATTGCTGCCCACAATGATCAGCGGGAGTCGGCTCAAGCTTTATCGTGACGACCACTCCGCTTGGTCGACTTAATTAGATGCTAAAGAAGTGCATATGTCCAGTGTAGTTGAAAGAGGCATCGCATTATCACAGTCTACACGGAAATCACGAGACACTCAGTCTCCGGCTTCCCGCGCAGTTCCTTGAAACATCCGCACATGTCAATAAAGTTTGTTTTGAGCGACCCTATTTGCGCTCTTGCGAAGTTTTTCCCCAGGTTGTCAAACCGTCGCTCTTGCGGCGTCCCCTGTTGCCAAATTGCCGCTTGAGGAGTTCTCCTCGCCATGGAGCCCTCCATGTGCACAGTTACCTATGCTGAAGTGACCCACCGAAAGTTTGAAATACAGTAGCTCTATAACCACGTCTGAATATTAATGAAGGATAAGATCACCATTTAATTGTATTTGCTCTGATAGATTCGGCTTGATCTCCCTAAGATTCGCATTTAAGGAATGAGCCGAAGCTTTAGCTTCTCCCGGAAGGCTGTCAGAGCCCGTCCATCACAATTAATGCATCGCAAAGGCACGGGGGTAGGGGGGTTGTCAACTCATGCACAGGCACCTACGGTTATTAGCCCCACTTGTCCGCATTTACTACCACTTTTAGCTATAAATACCCCGCACTTGTATATGTTCGGGTTACTTTCCTCGGGTTGTCTTGTTTGGGAATCTAAGTTATTGTTTTCAGAGCCGTGTCGTGCAGACTGCTCCCTTTGTTTCAGCGTTCGTATCCTACGTTGTTCCGCCATTTGTCTGTTAAAGTGTTTGTTGTCTATACCGGTTCACGACGGAGAACCTGTCAACTGAAGAAGTTGTTCGTCAATTTAAGCGCAGAGGCTTAGATTTTGGCATGGCTACCCCGGTGACGACCTCGGCTTACACGCACCCTGGTTGGTCTGATCCCAAACAATCTCCAGGCACAAGGGCGTCTCAGCAGCAGCAGCAGCAGCCAGACGAACCCATTTCAGAGCCTTTGGCCACTATGGTTAATTACATTCCTCCGCGTCCAGATGATGCACCGGAGGTGCATATTCCGAAGAATGTGAAGTATCCGATTCCGCTGCCTCCAATGCCGGAAATCGTGCGAGAAGAAGGGTCCCTACTTGGACACCTTCCACTGGTTAAGTTTTCTGACTTCAACTTGGGAGACTACAGAACGTATCCTCAGTTCGCGTCGGATCGCTATCTGACGATAGTCCATAATCCCACTAGAAAGGTTGATGAATTCGTCCCGAAGGAATTTGGAGCAAATCTCAAGAGGCCTGGACTGTTGAACCTGTTGAAGCTACCGCACTTCGGGCGTAGCAATGAAGTCAATGCAGTTGTTAAGGCCTTGCTATCCTATGTTCATGGTGGCTATCTTTGGCTGGGGAGGCCAATTGATTTGAATGTCGACTTGATTCATCGTATTACCGGCCTATCTAAGGTTGGTAAGGACCCCAATGTTCATTTTGTTGGTAAAGATAAGGACAGAAAATTGGCTGCACAGATGGTGCAGAAATACAAACTGACAAGAGGAGGTCAGGCTTATGACCTCACTACAGTTGAAGATGAAGCACTTAGATTCACCGGCAGTCTGCTTGCAGGCAGACTTCTAACGAAGTGCAGACCTAAAGAAGTTACTGGAGCTGTTGTAGAGCTCGCAATCGCAGTTGCGGAGGGAGAGCAGTATAACTGGTCTCTCTTCCTCCTGAATTCTTTCTTGGAAGACTGCTGGAACGTTCAGGACACCGCCGGTCAGTTGTTCCATTTTTCTTGGCTTTTGATTTTATGTGCTTTTGTCGGGTGGAAGGAGCCCCCCAACACTTAGTTCCTTCCGTGCCGCGCAGGAGAGGTTGCAGGGATGCACTATGTAAACCTATGGGATTCTAGCAATCCCGCGAAGCACAAGATGAACCGCGCCGTGTTCTGTGAATATTACCATCTCCTCAAGGACACTATCCAAGAGATGCCGAGGCTGACTGAGGAGACATCATAATTATATGGAGCGAAGTTGGTTTTTTCTGCCAACTTGCATGAAATTTACTTCCGCCCTTGCGGAATTCAGGAAGAATGGGCCGTAGGCCTCTACAGGATGACTACTGAAGATGTTGAAGAAACTATAAAGTCTTGGCCAGATGAATGGAGGCAGGCCGCTGAAGTCGCATCCACGATGCCAGCCCCTTCTGCGCAAGAAAAAGATAAAGGAAAGGAAAAGGCTGCGCAGACAACTGATGAAGGTCCGATACGACCACCCCCAAAGAAGCAGAAGCTGTCGCACCCCGCAGAAGCGACAGAAGATCCATCTGAGACCCTTGCCGTGGGGTTCGACCAGTACTTGAAGGAGCAATTTCACGAGCTGCGAACCTTGCAGGCTCACATAAGAAGTGCTCTGGACCTGCAGCTCGTGGAGTTAAAAGGTCTCGCAGGAAGAGTTGCGCAGACCCATGCGCCAGCATCTAGTTCGCAGACGCCGCAGGCATCTACAAGCACCGAGCGGGTTGAAGTACTTGCAGAAAGGCATACTGTTGTTCACATCCCGCCTACAAGTATGACACTTCCAGATCCTTTGGTCGCACTGCAGGTAAGCACAATTGGCCCCGTTGAGATAAATTTGTCTTTGATTCCGATAGAAACTTTGCAGTTAGTGCAAGAGAAAGTCTCTATTGAGCTGAGAGCTAGAGAGCTCTCCACATTCCATGCAAACCAAAGACTGCAATCGCAGGAAATAGAGCTAAAGGCAGGCTATAAGAACATCTCTGAGCAGCTTGCACTTTACGAGGCACAAGACACTGGGATAAGAAATGTAGTTGATGAAATCGCCCAGGAGCTGCCGACCTGCCAGATTCAACCAGACCTTCCTCTGGTTGAGAAAGTGCAAATTATTGGCGGAAGGGTGAAATCCCTAGAGCAGGAAATAGTTTCTATGGATGAGGACCATAGAACGCAGATCGCCGAGTTGGAAGCTCGTGTCGCAGCGCCTCCTACAGATGAAAGGCAGGAACAATTTGAAGCACTGCGCATAGCGTCCACGCAAATGAAGTGCAGAGCAGATGAAGCCCAAAACTTAATGACGCAAGCTATGGAGGCTTGGGCTGAGCTTGATACGCTGCCTTTCAAAGTTGGTCTTTTGGAACAGGTACAAGCAGCAAAACAGTCCCTAATTGTTCTGAGTGAAGAAGCTAAGGCCTTAGAAGGCTTAGCAAAAATGAGGAAAATGAGCGAAGTGCACAGAGTACAACAACAACTGCACAAGCTCAGAAATGAAGATGCTAATCTCACCAATAGCATTCATCCATTTATGGATGAATATGCTGAACTTGCTGCCCAAGCCGAGGCAAAGATCAAAGAATTTGCTGAATATCAATAGTTGGTTGATGGCATAACCGAAGAAGAAGCCAGTTCAGATATGGTGTAGAAAGCTGCGGAGTGCGTGCATGAAATGGACTCCGCTATTGCATAATGGAAGAAAGAATTTGCTGTGACCCAAGCAAACGCAGACGCGCAAGTAAAGCGACCACACGCTAGTGCGAGTGGCTCGGGGACGAGCCACAAGTAAGTGTTAGGGGCCTGTTGGAGCATAGGCCGCAGCTATGGTAAAGCTACGAATTTTGAGGAAAAAGCACTAAGTGTTGAAGGGAAGAAGTGCTAAATTTTGAGTAAGCACCAATTTTGGGCAGAAGTGAACGGTGCACAGTACGGCACCAGATGGACGAGCTTAGCGCAGATTACGGACAGGAAATCACGGAGCTCGCGCGTGCACGTCAAAGGAGAGTGAATGTGGCCGAGTAGAAAGCTCAGCTACCACAATAAATGAAGCGACGGAATAGAGGGCTCAACTACCCTCATTAAGGCTAAGTACAGAAGTTATGGTTGCTCTGACCAAGGAAGAGAAACATACCAAAGCATTGAAGGCGAAGGACAAGGAGCAGAGAATGATGAAGCGGCGCCCATACCCACAATCTGCACCGAAAGTCACGGAACCTGCAGGAAGCGGCGACATGACTGCAAGCGACGCCTACAGTACACCTAGCCATGTCCGTGGTTAGGGTTTTTGGGGATTACTGCTGGGAAAGGCTCACAGTTTTGTAAAGGTGCGACCTTCAGGGCCACCTATATATATGTGTAATTGTAAAGGTTAGACGTTAGCCATTAGATGTTTTAGAGGTTAGAAGTAAGAAGGTTAGATGTTAGATGAGTTAGAGAGGTGATAGCTGTAGAGCTAGTCACTGAGTTGCAGACAGTCTCAGTCGAAGTTTGAGTCATTGTAATCTCTGTAGAAGGAGGAAGTAGATCTAGGAGAAGGGCTCCCAGCTGTGTGCGTGGAGTTTCCTGGAAAGATCTAAGGCTGCAGCTGTGTGCGCAGCAGGACTGTGTAATTCCCATTTTGAGATAATATAAGATACAGTTCCAGTGAATGTGATTTCCCTGTGGAGGCGAACTATATAATTCTCATTGTTATGATGCTGTGTTGTGTGAATGCATGTTTATGTTTTACTATCTGTGTTTACATGAATGTTTCATTGTCTTTATGAATGAGTATATAAAGCAAGTCCTCGAAGCTCCCTTAGAAGTTATATTCGCGCACTATCAAAGGATTTGGTAAGAGCACTACTGTAGTGGCGCGTAAGGAGTTCGTTGTGCGCTGTGGCGTGAGCACGGAAATAGTACAGCGTGTAGCGGACGTAGCGGGTAAACGCCTTGTGCGCAGATGCGGAGGTGCCGCGCAGCTAGGCTAAGGCGAGTAAGCTTCAGCGCTGTTGTGCTGTATGACCTGTGAAAGAATCAGACACTCCGTTAAGAAGTTACTGCGGAAGGAAGAGAGAAGACTGTGGATTCCACACCGCCCTGGTTAAGGAAACCTGATTCCTTAGCCCCCCCATAGCCACTTCGGGTGAGACCTCGGGCTGCTTGCGCAGCTCGTTGCCGAAAGGGCCAGTGCGCCAATGGGTGTTTGTTGCTGCGCCTCTCTGAAAACCCGGGTCTGTCCAAAAAGAAGCCAACACTATCCTCTCCTGTGAGTGTAGATATTGGACTAGTCTTGCCTCAAGGACATTAAAGATAATGGGGTGGGGTCGAGGATGTTGATCATGCCCCCCCAATGTAGAGGCAACGATAAGGCACTAAGATAGTCCTGGATGGTTTATGTTGGGGCATAGATTAGTTGATGGTTGGGTTCAGAGATAAGGGTTGGTGGCACCTTGATGAGGATCTTGGTGCGATCTACTTCGTGGTGCCATAAGAGTTGCAGTCGACTATGTAGAGGTTAGCCATGGCTTCCTAGAATACTTGTGACATGATGAGGGGGAATGTCCCCCATATTTTTGGTTCTAATTGTGATGACAATGACAACAACACGGGGGATGATTTTGACAATGATGATGATGAGCATGCAGCTTGTGGAACTGCCCCATGCTATTACATGGGATATTTGACTATGCATCACATATTTTTTGGACCAAGATATGGGATCTTTTGATGTAAATGTTGCTTTTTTTATGATGATATATATACATATGCAGATGTATTTTTATATGTATGATCATGTTAGCGGATAACTGCCGAATTCAATTTTATTTGAATGAGAAAGAGTTATATATATACATGATGAAGGCAACCTTTGTCTTTTCATTTTCCAAAGATGAGTGCCTATTCATCTTCATAAATGAATATGAGAAATTATTTATTTACAATTTTACATCATGGTAATAATCCCAGAGGATTAGTATCCAGCATTCCCCCCTTTAATCCAAGGGGTGTTCATGAGTCCAAGCATCTTTCTAAACTTTTCAAGCTTTTCTCTTCCAATCACTTTGGTGAAGATGTATGTAGTTTGCTCATTCATGGAAGAATGTCTAGAATGAATTGTCTTGGCCTCTACTTGATGTCAAATCAGGTGGTACTTCATGTTGATGTGCTTAGTTCGATCACAGAATCTAGGATTCTTGGCCAACTTGATTGCAAAAGTATTGTCGATTAGTAGGGGAGTAGAATTCTCTTGTTTCTCCTGTAAATCTTCAAGTATTTTCCTAAGCCACACAATCTTATTTTTTTCTTCTATAGCAGCCACATATTCTTACTTTGTTGTAGAATCTACTAGAATTGACTGCTTGTGTGATCTCCAGGAGGAAAATGTTGATCCAAGACTCATGGGATAGCTTGAAGTAGACACTCCAATCTCTTTGTCGCCATCAAAGTCTAAATTAGAGTACCCAATCAGTTTGAAGTCATCCCACTTAGAATATTTGATTCCAAAGTAGTAAGTCCCCTTCAAGTATCTTAGAATTCTTTTGGAAGCAAACCAATGTCCTTCACAAGGTTTTTGCATGAACCTTGAAAGGATCCCAACAACAAATGAAATATCTAGTCTAATGGTGGTAAGGTAGATAAGGCTTCCCACAAGCTGTTGGTACTTGGTCGAATCCTCAAATTCTTTTCTTAATTTGATGTGAGATTCAAATTATGTTCTATTGGAGTAGAAAGAGGGTTGTCAACAAATCTCCAATGTACTTCTTGTAGGATATGGATATGTACTTAGGATGGTGAGTCACTTCAATTCCCAAGTAGTAGTGAAGGTGTTATCACTCCAGGAGTCCTTCTAGGCTGTAGGTCAAAGGAGCCTAGTAACTTACTTATTTTCTCAATGATTTGTAAAATGGATCAAGTTGGATGACTTAATCGAAGCTCACTCACTCAAACCATGCATAGACATACTCAGATAGACAAGGCTTTTAACCACTGTTGTTCAGAAAGTTTATAAAAGGTAGATGTGTGTAGAAATCTTATTATGCTAGCAGACTCATACAAAAAGCATATATGAATGGCTAATCACAATGGGTAAATGATACTTGATGTCCAATTTATCAATACAAAGATAGGATGACATCTATCTGGCATTAGACAAATAGAACAAACCTGAAATAAACATTCCAGTGCAAGTACAAAAAGGTAGAAAAGGAAATCTGAACATAAATAGCAAAAGAAGCTTATATTACCAAGATGCAATGAGAAGTCTGATAGTACAAGTATGAAAAAGTCTCCAAAGTTGAACCCTCTGTTCTACATAAGTCACAGGCTTTATAGCCTTTACAAAACAGTTCAAGATCCTAAAAAATTGGATCGAATTTGCTAAAAATAGATAATAAAAAACAGTTTCATGAAAATATGAATGGATCCTATTTAAAAGGAGCAGTCTCCATCTTTCTAGTCTTTATTTCTTTGACAGTTGTAGAAGGCCCTCAACGACTGAAAAATGAGGTCGAAAACGCCACCTTGGCACAACGGGTCATTCTTTTCCCCAAAAATAGATGAGAAGCTTCTCCTCGCTGGTGCCTTTTAAATTTGGAACAGAGTTTTGATTATGATGCCCTTAACTTTCATCTAGCATTTAGAAAACATCCTCAAAGTGTTTGGATCAGCAAAAATCAGATCTTGTGCAAAATAGTAGCTTCCTGCATTATTTTGTAGTTTCGGTAGCTAGAAAGGTTGGATTTTAATTTTGTTAGCTACCGAAATCTCTACTTTTCGGTGGCTAATGAACAATTCAGCATGTTCGCCTAAGCCATCGAGACCTTCTCTGAGATGTCTGAAACTTGTCTTTCCTTTCGGTAACTAGAAAAGTCCTATCTTTATGCTGTAAGCTGCCGAAAACTGGATTTTTGGTAGCTAATGAACAATTCACCATGTTCTCCTAAGCCACCAAAAAACTCTGTTAGATCTAGCCTGCAAAATTTTGACAAAAATGTGTTTTCTGACTTCTGCTACTCATCATTTTGCTGTTTGGAATTTTCTTCATCCTGGGCCAAATCTGGAATGTCAGCGAAAATGATGGCCGCTGCTGCTAGGGTGTCAAGGTCTGAGTGTGCCTTAGGCTGGGGTTTTGGAATCATCTTCTTATTTCTCAGAAGCTTGACCTTCCTACTCAATTTGATATTGTCTCTTATCAGTCTTATATTTCTCCCTTTCAACTTGTTATGCTTTTTGGTTAGCCCTTGAAAGGAGACATACAATTCTTTATTTCTTTCAGTCAACCTTTCATTCTTTTTCTTGATCACCCTTTGAAGTATTTCGAGCTCATATACCTATCTTAGAAGTTGATTTATCTTCTGAGATGAGGACTTCTTTGATTTGCTGGTTGATGCTTTAGCAACTTGCCGATCTGGCTCTTCCCTAGGTGTAGGTGAAGGAAAAATTTCATGTCCTGCTTCAACTTCTTGCTGTTCATCCTCTTCAGAATCTGTGTAAGGCAGGTTGAGGACATTCTTGCTTTGTGAAGAAGCTTCTTCTTTCTCTATCTTTTTACTGAACTCTAGCTTCCTTTTAGCCTTCTGAGTTTTAAGAGCTGAGGAAAAGTGATCAACTGCAATTGGAGAGATGGCTCTCCTCTTCCTTTTACCACTTCTGGGAGTGGAAGACTTCTTTTCATCCTCTGGCTGTAACTCTGTTTCGAATTCATTCCAGAAAAGGAAGTATGCCCAGTTCATGTTTCTTCTTTGCAACGACTCAGAAACTATGAGCTTGATCAAGCCATGATGAGACAATTTGCTTGCGATTTTGGTTGGCTTGGCTCTGACTTGATGAGCCATCTTAGTCAGGATTTTGTAAAGATAAAAAGGGAGATTCAAGGGGTTCCTTCCAGTGAAATGATTCATCAATTTAAAATGATAGATCAACACCCTATTGTATCTACCCTCACAGGTTATGTAGACAAGAATTGACTTCAACAGATGCTGCCATTTCTCCTCAAGATTGGACATAGGAATATCCTTCTTCCATACAAGACTTCCGTGTTCTGGTTTGAGATAAGATATGAATTCAAAATCCTTTGTAACAGTAGTCTTGAACCAATTTTCTCCAGTCCTTGGAAGTTCTGTCACTTCAGCTATGAGAGCTTCATCTACCTGGAATTCTTCCTTGCCAATCACTGCCTTTGTGCCATCAAATGTGAGAGCAAACGCTTCTGCTATTTGCTGATGCGATCCCCGTAATTTTTCACATAACTTGTAACAACCTGCATCTTTAAAGAGTTGACATACCTCGGGGTGTGATTCCAGGTAACAGATGTCGTCTAGCTCTTTCCTGAGGACCACTCCTCCACCTTTCTTCATCTGTAAACTATTTCTTGACACCTGCTGTTAAAAATTTGAGCTTGAGAGAAAAATCGACGTGAATTTAGGGAAAAGGTACACTCGACGACAGGTAAGAGTGAAGGAGGAAGGAAGGATGTCTCGGTTTAAAGAACCTAACTTCGAGGGATGAGAAATGAAAAGCTAATCATGAGGGTTTAATGACTTGTTAATTTTGCATGATTACACTGGATGTACAGCTTTTCAAAATTCGGTAGACGTGAGAGATATAGGGTTCAATCGGCTAGGGTGAGATCATGATTGCAGCAGGTTTTACCTTGAGGAGATCGTGTCTTTGCTGGAAATGACCCTTTTCGGCGGTTAAGGAATGATGAATCCCTTTTAAAATTCACGACTGAGCCCTTGATTAGACATCTTAACTATTTGAAACCGACTTACTTTCGGTAGCTGGAATGAATTTGCATTTGAACATGTGTGTTTCCGAAAAAGTGGTGAAGATGCCTCTCCTTTCGGTAGCTTTGAATAATTTTTCCTTTACGCTGTAAGCTGCCGAAAGTTGAATTTTCAGTAGCTAATGAACAATTACCATGTCCGCCTAAGCTACCGAAACCTGAATTTTCTTTTGAAGAAAAAATGATATCCAATGTTGTTGCAACCGTTGTTACATACTTCAAATTTATTGAAAAAGAACCTCAAATGTTTATAAAAATGAAAAATTTAAAGACTTCCTATCACTACATAAAATAGATTTGACCAATTTTATTTGGGGAGATAACAGAAGGTGTCCTAGATCTATCATCTCAAAGCCTTTCTTCGATTCTTTCTTTATGGTTGCTATATAGATTTCATTGTTCCCTGTCATCAAAAGATCATCTACATACACCACTAGATACACAACAAATCTTTCGACTTTCTTTACAAACAATGTTGCTTCATCAAGATTAAAATGTTTGAAATTTATCTTTAGAAGATACTCAATTAACAGTTTGTACCATGCACGAGGTGCTTGTTTTAGGCCGTACAATGACTTGATGGGTTTACATAGTTTTTTTTTCTTGCCCTTTCACAACAAAGCCTTCTGGATGAGACATGAAGACATTTTCTTTCAGGTCTCCATTCGAGAAATTAGTCTTCACATCCATCTGATGAACTTTCCACCCATTTTGTGCAACCAAAGACAATAAGGTGCGAATGGTATCCCATTTTGCTATGGGGGAGAAAGTCTCTTCATAATAAATGCCTTCTTTCTGTGCAAAGCCTTTCGCCACAAGCCTAGCCTTGTGCTTTTCAAGTGATCCATTTGATTTGTACTCGTTATAGTAGACCCACTTGTATCCAATTGGTTTGCTTATAAATAGAGGGTCCACCAACTTCCAGGCTCCATTCTTAATGAGAGCATCATACTCGTTCTATATGGATTCTTTCCATTCATCACGAGCACCAACTTCTTCAAATAAAGTTGGTTCAATATTAGTAGATAAATTCAATTCACAATCATATGAGACATCCATATCTTCTACATCACCTGAGTTTGAATTATCTGCATCTCCTCCATCTTCTTGTTCGATCGAAATTCGTGTTCCTATCTCTCCAAATTCATTCAGATGGATACTTTCAAGTGTCTTTGTGACCCATTTCAGAACTTTTTCATGAAGGCCCGGGTTGATCAGTTAGTGGTGCTCCATTCTCTTCAAGCTTTAATCTTCCAATCCTCTCAATCACATCATCCAATTGAACCTCCTCTTCAAGTGAAGTGGCATGAACTTCTTCTTCATGAGGGGGTGTTGGTGCTTCAAAAGGGAATTCTAGATATTGATCCAAAATAGGGATCCCCCCTTCAATATGTTGAATTTCATTATCATCTTCATAAAAAGGTGTTTACATGGGAAATGTTTTCCAGACAATCAATCTTTCTTTCAATATACTCGTCATTTTTATTCATTTCAAGAAAAATGACATCTCTGGAAAGAATAAAATTTTTGTTTACCTCATCATAAAGACGATATGCCTTGGTGGTGTTTTAGTACTCCAAGATAGTGCATTTCCGACTTCGTGCACCAAGCTTGTCTCTTTGTTCCTTTGGTATCAAGGCATAACAGGTGGAACCAAAGGCCCTGAGATTCCTCATCGAAGGAATGCGATCATGCCACATTTCATGTGGAGTTTTGTTTCCAAGAGCATGAGTTGGAATTTTATTTCTCAAATATACTACACACAAAGTTGCATCACCCCAAAACATCAATTTGACATTCTTGAAAAATAACATGGAGCGTACCATATTCAAAATAGTTCTGTTCATTCTTTAATCTGCCACACTATTCTGTTGAGGATTGTATGGAATTGTTGTTTGATGTATAATCCCATGTTGATGAAGCTAGTTTTCAAAATCATTAGAAGTGTATTATTTTCCTTTATCAGTACGAAGTGTGCCAATGTGAGATTGGTCTTCATTTTCAATCCATAAGTAAAAAAATTTGAAAGTTCAAAATGCTTCATATTTTTTCTTTGATAAATATACCCAACACATTCTATTGTAGTCATCAACAAAGGTCATGATATATTTATTATCATTGGAAAAAGGAACATGCATGGGGCCACACAAGTCAAAGTGTATTAGTTCTAACTTTCTATATGCTCTGAATTTGGACTCATGAAATGGTTGCTTACTATCTTTGCCAAGAATACATGCATCACATTGTTTGAGCTTCTTTGGAATGGTGGGAAAAGCATAAACACTATTATTTTTCAACAAATGGAGATTGTTATAGTTTATGTGTCCATATCTAGCATGCCATAAAATATTGGACAACAATGTACCTTCTTCATGCTGAGAGAAGCATGCAAAATTTTAAACTCTTGCAGATGACCTTTTCAACTTCAACAACTGTCCATCATATCCAATCAAGATGACCTGGTTGTTAGAAGACTTCCTTATTTATACTATTCCATCGAACATGTGGATGGAATATCCTTTCTATCGAATCTATGCCAGGGACAACAAGCTCGTTTGCAACTCTAGAAGATAGAGAACATTATGCAACAAAAATTCAAGGAATCCATCCAGTTTGAGCTTGATGGAACTGATTCCCTTTGGTTTGAGGTTGGAATTATTTGCAAAATATATTATGCCATCTATATTGTCATTTAGTTCTTCAAAAAAATCTTTTATAAATGTCAAATGGAATGTTGCACAATTATCAAGCAACCAAGTATCTTTCCAAGATAAAAAATGCAGTGATCTCATTATTCCATCATTACAGTGTGTAACAATAAAATGAGCAGATTCAAGAGCTTTACCAGTCTCTTGGGATTTAACTTTGTCTTCTTTATTCTGATTATACCTCTCTTTGATGGTATCTCAAGGGTCCCAACAATGATCTAAATCATGTCCATTCTTCCCACAACGTCCACAATGTAAATCTGGTCTCTTATTTGTATTGTTTTTGCCCCCCTGCCTCTAAAATTCGTTCTTCCACGTCCTCTTTTGTTGTTCTCTCATTTGGAAGAGTCTTTTGATCGGTTCTTTGCTTTTTGAGAAAGGAATAGGGTCTCTTTAGTGGGTTGGAGGTCCTTCTGTCCAAAATATTTCTCTCCCTTTGCAATCTTATCCACCAAAGAGTCGAAGGTGAGGTACTTTAGATTGTCACCAGATTGAAGTGATTCAAGGTAGTGTGAATATGTGAGGTAGAGGAACTTGACAAAGGCAGTGAGAGGAAGGTTTGGTTGCACAGTAGTGGCTTTTAGATTATGCATGATTTCTCTAATATCATATGCAACAATCATAGGATCATTGTATTTCACTACTAAATTAAACAACTTTAACGCCAACTGAATTAGCTCCAACTCATAATGTGAGTCATATAGGCATTTCAATAATTTTAAGGTATCAAAACAAGATGTTGTACGTAATATGAGCTAACTCACCTCTTCAGTTACTATGGAAGTAATCAATGCTAATGCATTCTTGTCTTTGGCCTTCCACACAACTAGTTCTTTCTTTATTTCTAGTGGTTTTGGGTCATAGGTCATGGTGCAAACTATTGTTTCAATGGTCACTTGTTCACATACACCATCCCACAATTCGTTCTAGATGAATGTGAATTTGATCTTCCTCAGCCACTATGAATATGTGTCTTTTCCGATGAGCACTGCTCCAACTAGAGAAGCTAACGAATGCATCTTATACAATCTTTACAATTTATAATAATGAACTTAATATGATAGAGATAAGGAGATAGAAAAAAATAATAGCCTTCAGGTCTATAGTCTCTGCTAAGGAAATTTACACTCTTAAACTCTTAGGATTTTAAAGCAATACAATGCTTCTCAAAAATAAAATTGCAGGAGCCAATATTCATTGTCAATACTAATATTAGGGTTTTTTCATTGTCTTACACTAAAATGCATCAACCAAATTACCCAAATAAAAGCATATGGCAACAACACCAATAATAGCAGACAACAACAAAAATCCAACGCATGCAACCTCCAACAATATACATCATTGTCCCAACCGTCTATAGTTCTTCAGCGCATTGCTCAATGGAGGAGTTCGGTCATACTAGTCACTGCAACGCAATACTGTGGAGAGGAAACACAACACTAAAAATTCATACAACTCCAACGATCCACTAGAAATACACCTTTGATACAACTACAGTGATGCAATACACAATCACTCTGATTCCAACGATACACAATACTCAATCATTATACACCATACACAACCACGATAAAGACCAAGTGATACACCATAATCACACATACACCAGTGTACAACTCCTTAATCCAGGCATCGAGAGAGAATACCGGGCATCAAGTCTCAAGAGAGCCCGTGGGCATAATGTGAACAACAATACTCCATGGTATTCAACGCAGTTCATAGATGGAGTCGGGCCGAGGAAACCTTTGCCTAAACTGTTTCAAATATGCCCAGATTGTGGGTAATGTTAGGAGAGTAGAGGTGCAATATGGAGCATGAGGCATGAGAAATTAGGCTTCACATAGGAGTGGAGAATTCACATAGGGAGAGGCATGAGAAATTATGGTTATGAAATGTGGAGCGAATACCTCATGGACTGAGAACAAATTAGTTAAAGTATGACATGTAGATGAGGAAACAACGTCTATTGCATAGGTTCATAGAGAAAACATAATGGCATGGAATAATTACACCTATAGCAGGTAGAATTGGCAAACTTGATGGGGCAGATGCTAGAATGACATGTAGGGAGTTACGGTGGAGACTAGCTCTAATACCATTTTAAGGTTTGTCAATACACCGAAACCTATAGATGTTATTAAACTTCCAAACCAAGCACATAACCTTGAGTGGACGGTTAGTCCCATGTTCCTAGGGTGGCGGTTAGTCCACAAGATCAATTCCTAGAGGTGTGGTAGTTAGTCCAACACCCCCCCTCCATTGTAACTCGGGGGGATTGAACATGGGCCAAGGATTTTATACCACTGTCAGAGGAAAACTCTCGAATCAATTTTATTGAACACAACTTTGGATTTGCATTTTCCAAAGGTGAGTGCCTCTTCATCTTCATAACTGATGATGATCAATTATTTATTTACAATTTTACATTAGGATAATAATCCTGTAGTTTTAGTATCCAACATAGCCTTTTTTATCATGCGATGTGATACATGCTTTTGTGGTTTGCTTATACACATGTGGATGCACTTATGGTTATGATTATATACGCATGCATTATTTATTTTCTTGTTGGTAATGAATGATATGCCAATATAGAATCTGATTTAGCATAATACTATCTACAAAACTATTAAAACTCCTATGTATAAGAATGAATGTGATGAATTCAAATTGTCTAACTCACATATATTTTCTAAATAGGAAAGGATCACATACTTGATAACAATTGTTCAATTGTGCAACTAGCAACTGAGAATCAAGATAAACATGAAGGTGATGAATGCGTATTTGGAGGGCATGGCCAAAAGGGCCAATCATAGCATCTTATTCCACCTAATTTTTGGTGGGAACAACAACACACACATCATTGACATGCACAAGGGAGTGTGACGAGGAATATATGTCCCAAGCTGTCAAGGTGATATTTTGAGTGTATCTAGTTGTGCCATCAATGTAACTGACATAACATCGAGATGAACAATCCATCTGAAAAAGATAAGAAGAAAAATTATAAGGCTCATTCTAAGTGGTAGGGATATAAAACAACTATGGTACCAAAATTAAAAGAGGTGTTGGTCTTATGGATATAATTTCTTCAGGCATGACCCTTTGTGAGGGTCCTCGAGGAGTTGGCCATCTAGACCAACAAGCAAGTATCTACGTTTCTCAAATAGGGTTTGATGATGTAAGGGCCTTTCCATAGAGACTCAAACTTTCCTCGACCAAGTTTGTCATGGGCTTGATCCTAGACAAGGAATAAATCACCTTTGTGGAACAAACATGGGTTTATGTATGATCGTAATATGATTTAGAGCATTTGATGGTTGCTTCAATGTCCTGTAAAGCAACATAGTGATCCTCATTTGTTTGTTCCAAAGTGTTAAGTCTTTATTCAATAATAGATGTGTCTAGAAAAATTTTGACGATTAAATTCATGGATGGCATTTAGCACTCGATAGGTAAAATTGACTCCACACCATGGACAAGGTGGAATGAAGCAAATCTAGTAGCAATTTTGATTGATGTCTAATGGGACAATAAGGCAGGAAAGAGCATTGGAATTGTTCTTATCAAAAAATTGTTGGAGCGTGGTTTTGAGGACTTTATTGACTGCCTAAACTTGTCCATTCCCTTATGGATAATTGGCGGATAAAAAAATTTGCTCAAAATTTAAATGGTTAGTGAGCTCTACCCACACAACATATTCAAAATGGGTACCATGGTCATACACTAATTGCTTCATAACATTGAATCGAGTGATGACATGGTTAAAGGAAGATGTGCCACTGTGGTGGTAGTGTTTTTATCTCTTGACATGGATTTGGTGTAAAATAGTTGATAACCCAACTACTCATGGCCATCAGTGAACATAGACTTACATTGCATTAATTCAATGGCCCATTTGCAAAATGGACTAGCCACAATGACTAGGTGTAAGGGGGTAGGAGGTGCCCTTGCCTTTAGTGAAAAAATTGGCAATTTTGGCAATGCTTTACTACCTCGATGTAATCTCAAAATAAGGTAGGTCAAAAATAACCAGAGCAAATGATCTTCTTTGTAATGGCCATTCCCTAGAGATGGCCTCCACACACCCCACTATAACAGTCTTTCAATACCGACTCAACCTCCTCAAAAGTGAGGCCTCATTGAAAGATATTGTTAACCCCTCATTGATATAAAATGCCACTAATGAGGAGGCAACGAGGAGCTTGGTGTTGGATCTAACAGGAGCATCTTGAGAGATACAGGGACTAAAATTCTTAGTATATAAGTATAAAAAAATGTCTTTGTATCAAGGATCATCCAAGGAGATGGTGAACAAGTGTTCATCGATGAGATCATCATTGATAGGGGGATCACTGACGCCAATAGAAAATTTTAGATAAACTTAGCCAAATCCAAATCCTTTTTACTATTGGGAGTATACAACTTAAGGTCATATTCTTGGAGGATACTGATCTATTGGGCAACTTTTCTATTGACGATGTGCATACTCTAGAGATATAACATTGGATTTGAATATGGAATGATTTTGGTTTTACTCATCGGGATATAACAACACAGTTTCTGGACAACGAAAGTGATGGCTAAGGAAAGCTTCTCCTCACAGCTATAAGATAAGGAGGGTCTAGACAAGATCTTAGTAACATAGTAAACGACATGTTCCATATGATTGTCACCATCTTGAATGAGGACTTCAACAACGATAAATGGAGAGGTTGAGATGTAAAGGACAAAATCCTTTTCAAAATTAGGAGGGCCAATCATGGGTGCCAAAGTAAGAGCATGTTTAAAGGCATCAAAAAAGTATTGATCCTACTCCTCCGATGCAACAGAGATATTAGAACATTACAATCTCAAAAATACATGAACATATGTGGCGTAGTATGGAATAAAACAACGTAGGAAGTTCACCTTACCTTGTAGGATTTACAATTGGTGCAAAGTCTTTGGAGGGTAATTGGAACTGTATTGAATACCAAGGTGGTATATGCAATAGGGTATGTGAATCCGACATTCCAAAGTTTATTGATTTTGACTTTGACAACTAGAGCTTTGGAAGGATGAATAGGTTGTTTCCTTTGGCACACAAGGTCAATGTTGGGCCATGTGTCGATGCAATGTTCCATATAGTGGGGTTGAATCTTGGCATTTCAATGTAAGACCAAACAAAACATTACAAAACTCTTGAAAAAGGGCTTTGTAGGCTGCCACCTCTTATGAGGTGTAGGAAGCACCAAGCAAAATATTTTTAGTGACACTAGGCTTAACCAAAATATCTACTTTGATAGTGGGTGATATGTTGGTCATATTCCCTTCCTTAAAGCCATCCCGAGTAGGAATTAGGTTTATAAACCAATAAAAATGTCCTAGAGGAATAAAATCCTTTGATTCGATGGAGTGTTGGATTGAGGATTTACCCAATGTAGGGGATTCCTATGGGAGGAAATAAGCTTAGTGGTGCATATCTTCCCACAAGTAATCAAGGTTAGAGAGATCTTTGAGGATTTCTTCATCACTTCCAAATTTAGGGATAAAAAGATCGAGAAGGTCCATCACCAATGAAGATGATGAGGATGAATATGGTGTCAAAGAGGTTGATGTACCTGAGGAAGAAACATAATAAATGGATACAACTCCTTCACTTTGTTGGTTAGGTGGTAGTATCTCTTTGATGACACTGAATTGAGATTTCAAGGACCATAGGTGAAGGTTATCCAAGGTTGCAAGAAACATTTAGAGATTTGTATAATGGTTTAAGTCACTAGTAGAAAATGAGAGATAAATGACTAGGCGACCAAAACATTTGGTCACCACAGTTTTTTCAAGGTATAAATGACCAAACTTGAGTGAGCCAACTTAAAATGACCAGAGGAATGACCAATTGGATCACAGGATAAAATAGATGACTAGATAACAAGTAAATAAACTAAAAATGACCACATAATAATAACATTAAGAACATGAATTGGTCGTTTATTTGGTCATTTTTAGTTGTGTCACTCCGACAATGTAAAATTACAATTTTGACAATGAATTTGTACAATTTACTAAATTTTAACACTGCGGATGAATCCATCCGCAGTGTTAAAATTTAGTAAATTGTAACATTGTAGATGGATTCAATATATAATATGATCCAGTCCAATGTGCTTATCATGTCCATATCTTATTTCACCATTTTTTCTTCTTCTGTATTATCCCTTTGACATATCCACCAAGTTGCATCACGTGCGCCATCATAGTGTGTTTATTGAGTTGAATCTTGGATATTTGTCGTCTTTCCCTTTGGGCATTGTCATGTCGTGAAGTTGGTTTCATTACTTTCAACTTGTTGTATTGGTCGCGTTCATATTTTGTTTGAACAAAACCGTGGTCGATATTGGTCGTAAATGCCACATAATTCACACAAGTGGTTGGTACACAATGCCTTATTATCATGTTTTGTAGCACCAAGAAGGGTGATATGAACTATAGGTGTGGTAGAGTCAATATTCTCTTCCTGAACACGGATATGATATGACTACACAAAACAAGAAATTCTAGACATTGATGGGTGGTGTGACCAAGGATATGATATATAGCATATGGCATATGAGCCTTGATGAGTGTTGTAGAGGGGGCGTTAATGACCATGTCTGGGAAGACTAAACTACCACATTCTTTGTTTTTCTCCCAACTTTATTTTTGGGAGTCAGTTGATTATAAGTGGTGGCTTCCTCATTAACCTCAGGTGGTGGGGCATTGGAAATACCAACTAGTTGGATGGGGGTTAAAACCACTTAACAGGTGGGTTGGAGTTTTGTTGGTGTAAGGTACCAAATAGGGAGACCTAAAGTAAGACCTAGAAGGTTAAGGGTATCCATCATAGGGATTCCAACGATCCTTGTAGGGGGGAATAGAAAATGTACTTGATGAATATGCATTCTCACCTAAGGGTGTCCTACCATGGGACCATAACTTAGTGGGTTTTTTTGTTGGGTAGGAGCATTCTAGAGGTGATGGTGCACACCTATGAAATTTCCTCTTAGGTGATAACTAGGGGGAGGTCCTAAAAAATATCCAACTAATGAGGCATTGTGGAATATTTTAGGACTGACTCCAGTAAATGAGGGCAGGGAAAGGCTACCTTTTTGATGTCAAGAAAAACATTCTCTATATGAGAAGCAGATTTGGGATCATGGTATGTGAGTTGATCAAGCGTAACAACCTTTCCGTAATGAGGGAAAGTGACCACTTTCATATAACTATGACCAAGCAAGATGTTGTAGTATAACTAGGTGTCTACAACATTAGTATATATCATGATAATTTTACTAACGAATTCTACATGAACATTTTGGAGGAGGCCTTGTGGCCGAGAGGGTCGACGGTCATAAGGGATGGGGTCAATTTTGGGGATCCAAGCTTCTTCCAAATATGGGTCGACATGACAAAGGTGTAGGCTACTTTGTGAATAATACATCGATGTATAAATAAAATATTGTTGATGGTGATAGGGACATGAAAGGCTATCGAAGAAGTCATTTAGGGTTAGACTCTATCTAAATCAGAAGTGATGTGGTGAGAATTAGAAGGATATACCATGCCTAATGTAGATAAAAGGGACTTACCTTGCACATAATAGTTGTGTAAAACTTCTAAAGTAGACATGGCGGCATGGGCTAGGTCAAGTCATCTACAACACATAGTTACAAGAACCACTAGCATTGGTGTTACGCAAAGTGTGGTATAAGGGAATTTTAGGTACCTTTCGAGTAAGGTTAGCATTAGGTGTAAGGGTTTGTTGATGACAATTTTTGTCACCAACCATACTTAGCCAACAAAGAGTTGCCAGTATCTCCTACCTAATTTGCCAAAATACCTATTGTCTACCGAGTCAAACTGCCTCCAATTGCCAAGTCCAAAAAAAACTAGCCTATGTCTCTAGCTAGCTTAAGATTGTCTAGGGTTTCTACTGTTAGGGAGTATTGTAGTTTTTAATAAAATGATGGTTTGATTTGAAGTTAATGATTGCAAGGGTACACATGACAAAGCTACACGATGTTTGCTCTAAAATTTTATTTGGCAAAATAACCTTTGATTCGAAGAGTTTTTAGTAACTTGACTTGTATCTTTTCCATTCTCTTTTCCTTCCATCTTTAATTCAACACTCACCATCAATTTTTATATTTTATGAAATTCCTTATATAAAATAAATAAATAAATAAAAAACTACTTTTTCACTTAAAAAAAAATAAGGCCATGACCTAAAAGACTTACCCACCATACCTTTTCATACCTTTTGTTTCCTTGGCAAAAAGTTTAATGTCTTCATTCACCGGGTCCATTACATTACGAATTATTCCTTTATTATATTGTGAAAAGAGTAAGTGAAATTCTCCTATACACCATTACCTTTTATGATATATCATATATTTTGAACTATGTTGCCCGGAAAGCAGAACAAAAGTCTATATAGATTGAAGAACATTAGAGTGCAGCATGACGCAGATTGCTAGAAAACTTTCAGATCCTTTCATTTGAAATATTGGTGATTATGTCACAGTGGGCAGCGATATTTTATGGCTGATGTTTTAGGAAAATATTAAACACAAAGCTGTGTCAACTTGCTTTAAATTGAGAAGACCATTACTCTTCTACGTGTAAATTTCATTTGAAGAAAGGGTGAACATGACAGAGTTCTTGGGCAGAATTGTTGCCAAATTTTTGTATGAGGGAATCTCAGGATATTACTCTTCTTTTTCACAGTTTTTATATGGAATTATATCCCAAGGAGGAAAATATACTGCTATCATGAATTATAGGTTAACTTTTATAATGTAGAATGAAAGTCCATACTAAAATACATAGAAGTATTAATGAACAAATGAGATAGCCAGTGATAACATTTGCTTCGATTTTTTTTAATTGGTGGAAATCTTCAATTCAGTTTAGAGTTTTTTTCCAGAGAAAAATATAACTTACTATTAATAATGCGAAATAGTAAAAATAAATCCATACACATCAAAGTAGCCCAAAAAAAAACATCCCACCAAAAAGAGATCATGACAATAAAATATCCAAGGGCGCATGAAAAGCTCCATACCCACGAGACCAATCACAGCATATAGATCAAATCCATAACAGGAAATGACCAGAAACATAACACACCCACAGGAAACAAAATAACAAAGATCATACATGGACAAGTCCATAGAACCAGCCCATCAGTATCCAGCATGACGGAAGCCAAAGACCTCGGTCACCATCCGAAAGAGCCGTAACCAAAAAACAATACAACGATCAGTCGTACCAAAAGCCCAACAAGTAGTTGGATGAGAAGATAACTATAAACCTGCAAGAAAGTTAAGGCCGCATAAAATATATATAGTGCTACAAGAACCACAAAAAATCAGCACAGTCAGCAGAAACCGAGCCTGAAGTCTCAAAACCAATGCATGTCAATGGAACCTGGGTAATAAGAAGATCATCCCGCCACTCCTCTCACAGGATGATCCCCGCCGGAGAGGACAAAGCCAGTTCGATCCAGAGTTAGTTACTAGTTTAGTTTAGATTAGGATAGGATTAATTTTTAATGAATGATTCTTGAAACTTCTTGTTAAAAACCATAACCGTTAAGTAATTTTTTTAAAACAGAGGCATATCACTAACATGTTGTGGGAAACGGCATTACAGAACTTATTTTTGATATTTCTGAGTCCGAACCTCTTTATCATTTTCTTATTTGTAAATTTGATTTTGTATTTTTCTGTGTTACATTCAGCTTTTCATGGTTTTGAGAACTATATCTGATTGTTTTCATTGATTAAATAAATAATTTTGGCTCACATATTTTTAGTCATTTAATTTTGGTTTTACTAAAATTTATTTTCCATTTTCATTTATTTATTAATTTTGATCTTTGTATATATCCATGTAATTTTAATTTTATTTTTGGTCATTTAATTTTGGTTTTACCAATTTTTTTTTTCCATTTTCATTTTTCTATTAATTTTGATCTTTGTATATATCCATGTAATTTTAATCTTTAAAAGGGGGTTCGCCATTTGTTAGAGGGCTAGTCCACCTGGGGAAATGGTCGCCACAGAGAATCAAGGTGGCACGAATTACAGTCATTACAATATGGGCTCAACAAGAGCAATATGTCACTTACAAGAATTGAACCTGGGTGGGGAGGGTAACAAACATTCCTCCCAACCACCCATGTAATTTTAATCTTACTTTGTATATCTTTAAGGCATTTATTAGTTTTATTATTTTATTTCGTACATTGTATTTTATTTATCATTCATTTCAAATGTATATAAATAAAACAAAAAAACATGTTTCAAATAATTATAACTCAATACACATATTTCAAATATAAAAAAGATTTACTTTTTCTTTTTAATCTTATTATTTTTATTTATTTCCTGCCAAGGCATAATATATACTAATCGTTAGATAGTCAAACTCTTTTGACCTACATTAACTTGTATTTCTTCACAAATATTTTTACAAAGTTTTCTATAATTCTGTAAAATTTTATTATTAAACATAATAATCTGAAAAATAAAAATAGTTTTAATAATTTTTTAAATTCAATATTTCTATTTTTTTATTGGTGTAGTACACTCCTGATGGGACTTCCCTGCAGGAGTAGTTTCAATTTTCAATAAAAAATTCTAACAACAACACATGTCCTGTCCCGTGTACCAATACAATACTCTATGTCTTGTCTTGTTGTACTAATACAATACTCTAGAGTTGACATGTGGGGGAGGCAAAGCAGAGCCGCGAGCAGGCTACAGACTCTTCCTTATATCACCGCCGTCTGAATTGACATGTTGAAATGGGTCCAAGTGCGCCATCTCTCGAGATCTTGCAGGATCCCCGCATAATGAATACAATCACCCTCAAAGATAGTGGCTGTAAATATTGTTCCACTGTATTAGAAACCATGGTTAGAGTTTCCCCTGAACTCTGGTCATGGCCACGTCTCTTATGCTCAGAAGGCCAAATAAGAAACTACCCTCAGTGTTGTTATTGTTCGCTCTTATAACAATATGCGTAGGGTTAGGGAGGGTAAGCTGCTGGAAAAGAGAAGAATTCCGAAATTGCCACCAGACTCCGTTCTGCAAGCAAGGACAGGGAAGAAAGCCCGAAACATTGAACCTCAGAGCTATAGATGTTACTCTGCAAGATGGACAACTTACTGCAAAAATCGTTCCCAAAATCCTAAACCCCGAGGCCGAGGCCGAAAATGCATTAATTCTTCGAATGTCGGTCTACCCAGACGACATCCTGAGATTCAAGGTGGACGAGGACGAGGAGAAATACGGGAAGAGAAAGCGGTTTGAGGTGCCCGACGTCTTGGCCGAAGATCTGGAGGACAGGCGCATCTGGCTGCAGAGAATCGAGCAAGAGCAGAATGGGGTTTCCTCCGTTTATCTCACCACTGGCTATGCGGCCGTGCTGCAGCACGATCCATTGGAAATCTATGTGAGAAGAGGTAAGAATCAACGTCTCGTCTCGTTTAATAGCAAAGGGATTTTTCATTTCGAGCAACTTAGAAATAAGAACGAGGAAGAGAATTGGGATGAGCAGTTTCGTAGTCATACCGATTCCAGACCCCATGGTCCCTAATCTATTAGCCTCGACGTTTCTTTTCATGGGGCCAAGCATGTGTATGGGATACCCGAACATGCCATTGGCCTTGCCCTCAAGCCAACTAGAGGTCCCAAGGTCGATTCCGAGCCCTACCGCTTATTTAATCTTGATGTCTTTGAATATATCAGTGAATCCCCCTTTGGACTTATGGTTCCATTCCTTTCATGCTATCTCACAACAAGGAATACACAACTGGTTTTTTCTGTCTAAATTCTGCCGAAATGAGAATAGATGTATTTGCTACCAGGTGGGATGGGGATTCCACTTCTAATTCCAATATGAATACCGATGCGATCCATACCATGTGGATGGACGAGAGTGGTATTGTGGATGGATTTTTTTTCGTTGGTCCCGATCCCAAGGATGTTATGGGGCAATATGCCAGTCTTACTGGAACTTCTGCCATGCCACAGCTTTTCGCAACTGCTTATCCCCAATGTCGCTGGAATTACATAGACGAGGAGATGTAGCCAATGTGGATACCAAGTTTGATGAGTTTGATATACCTTATGATGTTCTCTGGCTTGACATTGAGCACACTGATGGGAAGAGATACTTTACATTGGACAACTTGCTCTTTCCAAATCCAGGAGAGATGTAGAATAAGCTCATGGCAAAAGGCCGGCATATGGTGACTATTGTTGATCCCCAAATTAAGAGGGATGATGGGTTTCCGCTGCACAAAGAAGTGACTCAAAAAGGGTATTATGTTAAGGACGTCCATGGTAGGAATTACGACGGCTGGTGTTGGCTAGGTGCATCATCTTATTTGGATATGCTGAATCCAGAAATTAGGTCATGGTGGGATGACAAGTTTTCTCTTAGCAGCTATAAGGGTTCAATGCCATTGTTGTACATATGGAATGATATGAATGAACCTTCTGTATTCAATGGTCCAGAGGTATGTTATTCTTCTCAGAGGCCCCTATTTTATACCTTGCAAACTTTTATTTAAGATACACAGTTATGAGCTTTGAAATTCATAGATGAAATTCATTGGAAGGATAGAGCAATCAAATGTTTGGATTTTTTATTTGTTTTCTGTGTGATGCTCCCTTTTGTGGTGTAGGCAACGATGCCCAGAGATGCTCTTCACTTTGGAGATGTTGAGCACCGTGATGTTCATAATGCTTATGGATATTTCTTTCATATGGGTTCTGCTGATGGTCTTCTGAAATGAGGAGGTGGGAATGACAGGCCATTTGTTTTATCGTGAGCATTTTTTGCTGGAATCCAGAGGGTTGGCCCAATTTGGACAGGAGATAATACAACTGATTGGGATCATATGAAGGAATGGCATTTTCTGGTATATAATTGTTTTGATATATTGCATTAACCATTCTTGCAGACTTTTATAGAAGGAACTTGATATCTGCTGCAATTTTCCTACAGGTGCTGATGTTGGTGGATTTTTTGGAAATATTGAGCCCGAATTACTACTTTGATGGTACCAGTTAGGTGCATATTACCCTTTTTTTAGAGGTCATGCACATCATGACACCAAGAGGAGAGATCCCTGGCTATTTGGGTAAAATATATCTACCCTACTCATTTCTGTTGTCTTTATCATGACCTGATACACATCATAATAATTTCCATTGGATATATTCTTAATAGGCATTGGTTTTTGTGGCACAATATATCTATAGTGAGTTCTTTAATGTGTCATGTTTGACTTTCATCTTAGTGGAAATCAAGGATTGGGACTGTTTTTCACATTTTCAATCTGCCCAACTTCTGTATATTTTATTTTCTTGTGCGAAATTTAGCTCTAAACAGTGCCTATTTACACTTGCTTTATGTTGATCATTCTTTTCCTTCTGTATGGATTTTGCAACAATTTACTGTTCACTTGCAATCTCTCACAAGTGAATGAACATGTTGCTGCATCCTCCTTTTTTTAGCTAGTTTTCTAATTAATATGAGATTAGTTGGTTTGTATTATGTAGTTAGATCTATTGATTGAAATAATTTATGTCATCATCAATATAGATATATTTTTTCTTAGGAAAATATCATAAACTTATATTTCAGTACGAAAAAAGTTACATCTATAAACAACATAGAGCTCTCTGATGTTCATCTCCATCACAGGCTAGAGTGAAATCTCATAGTCAAAATGTCAATAAAAAGAAAATGTCTATAATCATAAACTTCTCTTACATACAGTCATCCATATATCTAAAAAACAAAATAGGGCTTTGAGCCCATTCATCATCAAAGTCAAAATTTGAAAACATGTATATCCAGTGAAGTTGGATCGATCACAATAGAAAGAGAGAAATGCAAGTATGCCACGTATATAGGGATCTCAAAGAATCTGGGAGAAATACCCCAACTTCCTCTTCATTAATCTCCCATGTACTCTGGGATCTCTGATGCTTTTTAGGAATGTGTGTCTACTTCCATGTTAAGCTCTTTGTAGGTGTGAAAATGAAATGGCTGAGAAAGAAGCTTCCACTGCCCTTTACTTGGTCCAACAATGGTCTCAGGATAAGGTCCTGCATCCCAAGTGGATCTGCTTACCCATGTTCCACCAAGTTTCTGGGATGTGGGAACACAGGAGCGGATGTCGGGGTCTTCAACATAGGGGACCCTACCTGAAATACTACAAAATTTAAATTAGAATACGTGCAAATTGAAACATAAATCATAAATGGAAAAAGGATAAATGGAAAATTTTATAATCTAATAATAAAAACTGGAAATGACAAATGATAAATTGCGTGCGACAGATAAATTTACATGATGCTTTTAATTTGTTATTTGTTATTTGTTATTTTTTAGACAGTTTTGGTCAATAGGGGATGTTGAAATGTGCTTTTTAGCACGGAAATGTCCCTCTTTGCATTGCCCTAAGATGAGGATGTCGCGGAATGTGTCCCATTTGGTTCACGAAAGTCGATGTTAGCAGCAAATTCGATCAAAACACACAGGTAAAAATGGATTTAATTTGTCATGAATCGAATTTAAGATGTAAATGGATTGAATATATCATTTATTGTTGGGAATTTGTTTTGAAAGACAGGCTTGTTATTTGGAGGAGATATTGAGAGAAGGGTTTTCTCATCCAGCAGTGGAGGGTATTATGATGTGGACTGCTCTGCATTCATACGAACCGTCGCTTCACGAACCATCTTTGTTCACGAAGTTTTGGTAACAATGACACGAAAAATACTCATTGAATGGGCTTGGATGGGTTTTCTTTAATTTCCCTCTAATTTTAGTGTATTGTGTGTCTCAATAATTGAATCGCTATATGTCAATTATTGCAGAGTAAAGTTACATTGCAGGTTTTTTTCTTACTAGAAGCAAAAGCACCTGGATTGTGGTGATGGTTCACGTGGGTTAGAGTAGAAAGCACACATGCTAGATTGAGAGAGGTTCCTAGGGTTTAAAACAGATTGGATAGATTTTTTGTGCTATAGGGTGGTGTTTCTTTTTTATTCCATGCATATGTTCCGTGGTTGGGCATTGAGGCCACCTGAGTCCAACAGAAGGCCATCGAAGAAGAAGGCTTCCCGGAGGTGCTGTTGCATTTGCATTTACACTCAAACATCCTTCGATCGGTAAGGGTCCATAAACGCAGTTTGAGCTTTAGTTTTATTGATACAGCCTTCTGTTTTGAAACTTTGTTGTATTTTTGGAATGTTTTCTCTAATAATTACGGAGAGTAACTTCTGGCCATAAATTTGTTTGAGATATTTGTATTCTCTGATATTACTTTTTCGCCTTTATCTGTTAAATGAAATCAACCGAGTCAATTAATTCACTTTCACTTCAGTATTTGCATTAGCCAATATTAACCGAAACAACAACGTCAAGCTTCCTTAACAGATAAAACACATAAGTAATTATGCAATTAGGAGGGATAGTAGGTCAAATTGTACAACCAATTGAAATTGAAATTATTAGTGTTTTCGAACTTCTATAAGATAGATAGAGAAACACATAGAAACTTAAGTAAAAGTCCCTTAATACAGTTTTAATTAGGAGATAAACTGGGGAAGGGAGAAAGAATAGGAAGAGAAAGCACTTCGATTACTTTTATCTCCTGTTTGGTTGGGAACTGGTAAAAAGATGGCGCTTCTTTTCCGATTCAAAGCCAATCACTCATTCAATGTTGTCTATGGTAAAAGGCACATGAAGGCTGCAGAGTGCTGCTATCAGTTTGGGATTTCCCACCCTTCAAGAGAAGCAATCCAGATGAAGAAGGTTTCCTGCGCACCCATGATGAAGAAACCTTCAATTACTTCAAATAAAGAAAGTCAATTGTCTGTTTTCACCCATAGATCAACGAATTCTGTTTTTTGCACCAACCAAAAACTATAGCAGAACGCGACCTCAAGCCACTACAGAAGAATAATTATTTAATTTCTCGTGGGCTTGATCTCTGCGATGGTCGTTAGATGATAAGGAGTTTTTCTTTTAACATGATAAGGAATTTAATTGTGTTATCTCACATCATGATTAATGAGCATTCAATGTCAACACTACCATTTTCTTTGGTGCACCAAATACCCTTTTGTAAATATCAAGAAAAAGGAATTCAATGTTTTATGTATCCATTCATCTCAATGTAAACCATGTGGAAACTTTTGTATGCTCATGATTTTGATTTTTTTCAATGATAACTTTTAAGTAGATTTATATCAGCTGCAGTACGCATATAAAAATTTATTTTTGGAACTAGAAAAAAAATGCATTAATATTTAATTTAATAGATTGTCAATATTAAAAAATAAAATTCACATCAATACAAAAAAATCACATGTTCACATTTACTCATTTTCATTTTCATATTTAATAACCATCATTATATATAATCTACGTAGAGGTAACATCAAGGAAACTTTCATCTCAAAAGTAATAGGGTTAAAACGTTTTTACACTAATTTTTATTTTTTTATTATGCTTTAGATGTTTATCACCTTTCAATTTTATTGGCTCCATTTTTTAAGATAAAATGAAGGTCAAACTTCAAAAATCCAAAATTTATGTTGATTCTAACTAAGTCATTTTCAAATTGGTCTCTCCCAAGTGTAGCAGCAGCAAATGGTGCCCATTCCATTTTACAAACCACTTGCGATGGAGGTAGAGAGAGATGGAGGCGATTGAGGAGCCTTGCTTTCTCCAACAAATCTAGAGATAGGCTTTCTAGGTTTTTGTACACTTGCGATGGAGGTGGAGAGAGATGGAGGCGATTGAGGAGCCTTGCTTTCTCCAACAAATCTAGAGATAGGCTCTCTAGGTTTTTGTATGTCTTGTATGTGAATCCAAAGGAACTTGATTAATGTGAATCATCAAGAGGCAATCACTTCCATACCTGTGTAGCGGGATTGCATATGTAAAACAATGTAGAAGTTAGCCTCCTAGAAAAACACAAAATACCACTACATAAAAACACAACCCTATTAGAATCAATTTTCAAAAAACCTTTGGAATTGTCTAATTAGAGGCATTGGGTGTTTCTTCAATAACAAACAATTTGTGGGGATAAAATTACATAATTCTATCGTTTACATAGGAGTATAATTCCATCTTTTATAGAGAGAAAATATCAAGGCTGGTAATTCTTTAGGTAGCATTCTTCATATATCTAAATTCATCTCTATTTTTATTTTTATTGAAACACTTCTTCGCGTGCATAAACATAAGACTCCTCATGAGTCTTGACTAAGGTTGATAAGCATAATTATTGGTTTTATATAATAAAATCAAGCTTTTGTCATCTCTCTTTTTAAAAAGGTTTCTTAATGATGTTTTCATATATATATATATTAGTAGTAGTCGTAGTAGTATTATAGTCTCTTATTTTTTATGTGGGAAGGGATCATTTTTCTTATATTAGCAAGGGTGAAAGCTGCAAGCAGCTAATTCCCTGCCAACTAGAAGGTGCATCCTTGGAACACATGATATCGAAGGCACGGTTCATAACAGGAGGCGCAATATAATTTTAAAGCTTTGAGATGGTGTGTAGCGAAGGGAAGAGGGAGATATATGCATTGAGAACCAACATGTAATATATCGAAGCCAAACTATATTTCAGTAGTCGAGGAGAGAAGAAATTTGAAGCATATAAATCTAAAAGCACTGAAAACGTCGAGAGGCTAACCATGACTAACATCCATGGAAGAAGAAGTAGGATTTTTGGGACGAGATGCATGCAAATTATTTAACATGTCATGAACCCAAAAGCCCCTATTTTTCGCATCCAGTTTACCTTTTGGATTATCTATTAGCCTATGGACGTTTTCAGTGCTTTTGGAATAATATGCATAAGATTTCTTCTCTTCTTCACCACTGAAATATCTTTTGGCTTCAATATATAGGTGCTCTCTTAAGTGTTGGTTCTCAATGCATATATCTCCCTCTTCCCTTCGTTGCATGCCTTCTCAGAGCTTTAAAATTATACTACACCTCCTGTTATGAACCGTGCCTTCAATATCATGTGTTCCAAAGATGCACCTTCAAGTTGGCAGGAAATTAGCTGCTTGCAGCTTTCTCCCTTGTTTAAAATATCTTCATTCTTTTATTCATTTAATTAATGTAAATAACTTTCTTAGGATTATTTAATATTTTAAACTTTTCTTTAAATTACTCAATATTCAAATAATATTTTCTTCGATAAAATAAACAAAACAAAATAATATATGTAAATATTAGTGTAAAAGCTTTATGTGTTTAAGGCTAATATGTTTATTTATTTTATGTAAATTATTAACCACGTTGATTTTAGTTTGTTTTTATTAGCTTCTCTTATTAATTTTAGGATTTATCCATGCACTTATTGTTTTTATTTTGTAATATAAAATAAATAAATAAAAAGAAACATAAAAATTAAATAACACAAAAAATAAATGAACAAGAAAGACATAATGGGAATAAGTTAAAATTGATTAAATAACTCTTATTTATTTCCATTCATTCATTCAAGACTTGTGCTTTAATTTTTATTTAGTGTCTTGTTTTAAGTGGCTTAAAACATAGGATGACCATTCCCCGTCTACTCTGCACTAGCCAAGCAGGATTCAAAGTGTTGTTTCCCAATCAATCCATCTTGAGCATCAACATGGTCCTTCTAGTAAAGATGAATCCTTGTCCTTATCGAAATTGATAAGTTCAACAAGCATGCCATCTTGATTACATCTAGTTTGAAGATTGATATCAATGAAGGTGATGAATATATTCTAGAAAGATGGGTCACTAGGATTGACTGATGTCGATAGTTGATGAGGGTGAGGCATCATTGGTTGTGTTGTGACTAACCCTTGTGGTGGAAAGGTGTTTTGTAGTACCATCGGTCGAGTTGTGTGAGGATGAGTGGGTGGAGTATTGTTTTGACTTTGAGGGGTGTTAGTAGTCTCTCGTTTGTTGGCCTTATACCACAATTGATGACATCTAGCAAGGTGCAGGCAATGATGGCTATAATTTCCTTAAAATCCACAAAAGGAAAACATATGGTTAGTCCATCACTATGGGGAATAATGGGTATAATTTCCTTAAACTCCACGAAAGGAACACATATGGTTAGTCCATAACTATGGTTTTTTTCTCTTTTTGGTAGGATCTTGGCTTGCGGGGTTAGGATTTCATCTAGTGTTACTAGGAGGGTTAAGAGGTTGGCATCCTCCTTCCTAGTTTTGATCATTTCCTTTATTCTTCCCCTTATTCTTGTTCTTATTGGGATTGGGCTGCACATTTTGATTGTTGGGTACAAGCTGGGTGGGTGTGCTTTGTTGAGCATAAACCTACCCTTGCAGAAAAGGGGGAGGTTAAAGATGTTCTTGGACCAAAGGTCTTGATGGAGGGCTAGGGAATGGATATAAAGGATTATGCTTTAGTGAATTAGATATGCAGTAGAAGCACTGCCACACATAGCGCCGCTACACGAGGGACCATGGACATGAGGGGCATTAAGAGGAACACAATATGTGGTACTTGTTCCAACATGGGAGGATGAGCTTGAAGCATCAAGAGGGAAGTAGGGTGTATGTGGTTGACACATATTATGATGCTCACCATTATGGCTATTACCATAGAAATAATTTCCCGTGGAAGGGGGAATTTGGTTGTATGGATTAGAGGTAGGTTCAATTGCACCAATTACATCATCCATAGAATGAGATGCCCTTGATTGATCTTGTCATGAGGATTCACTATGGGGTTTGTCTAGGATAATAGAATACAAATATCTATATCAAGCATAGATCAAATCATAATTTTTAGCCTTTAAGATGGTTTCCTATTTCGATTGTAGTCGTTCAGAGGCAATGCCCTAAGTATGGTGGGTAAGAGAGATTTTAAGAACCAAAATAGAAATAGGAAATCATCTATTTTGATATTGTAGAGGCTTATTCGTCTTTGTCACTCATGGATGTGATATGTGATATGGGTTGTGTTATGACGGAACGAAAAAATAATTTCGTCTCCCTCGTCATATCGAACATGAAACTAGAAAAAAAGGCGATAAAAATGGAGGTCAATGACACAAAATTGTGATGTGTCACAGAGGGCTATTCAATGTACCGCTTCATTGATACTCCAATGATATTTATTTGGAATAAGCACAAATGGATAGAATAATCTATGATACTATTGGAGGAGCACCATAGATGGAATGGCATGATATGGTTAGAGGGGTCCTCTCTTGCTTTACCTTCAAACTTCAGGATGTATGAAGGTATTTTGGTGGGCATCAAAGGTCATGCAGGATCGTGCCTAATAGGTCATTGGTTAGTTGAGATAGATTTGGTAGGTTTGGGCTAGATATATAAAGGATACTTGATGTTGAAATTGTATTATAGAATCGATGTACCACTTCAATGTACCATTTTGTTGAGACTCCAATGAGATTTATTTGGAATAAGCACAAATGGATAGAATCATCTATGATATTATTGAGGAGAACCATAGATGGAATGACATGATATGGTTAGAGGGGTCCTCTCTTGCTTTACCTTCAAAATTTAGGATGTATCAGGGTAATTTGGTGGGAATCAAAGGCCATGTAGAATCGTGCCAGCTAATAGGGCCATTGGTAAGTTGAGATAAATTTGGTAGGTTTGGGCTAGCCATATAAATGATACTTGATGTTGAAATTGCAGTTGCAATCACATTTGGGTTAATATTTGCATTCAAGTGATTAGGAGAACTGGGGGGTGAAACTCTACATATGTTGATTATTGGATTTCTGAATGGGGTAGTGTAGGTACTAGGAAAGGATGGAGATTTGGGCTATGAGCAGCCTGAATTTGGTGATCTCGAAGGGGAACTAGGTGAGGAGGGAGGATATTTTTTTTTCAATTCTCACATGCTAAGTTGGGTTGATAACTTGTCTAGGAATCCCAAGGATGGAGGGTAATTCTTGAAGTCATCTAGAATGAATGGGAGGAGCAATCTTGATAATGGGGATTAAGCACTTCCTTGACTAGTAGTTTTATGCAATGCCAATGAGAGGGGTTCAAATAAATTAACACTAATTCTAAATACTACTTAATTAAATGAAAGTGATATGTGGGAACAACAAATGATTCAATAAAGTAAATAACTAATGTAATAATGAAAACATAGAAATAAAAAGACTCACTAGTTCTTGGAGGAGAACTATAAAAAATGATGTGAAAATAAATAAAAACTTTCTCAAATCTTCCTCAACAAGTGGTAGAGAAAGGTCCATTACCTAGGAGAAGTGGAAAGATGAACAAGGGCCTTACAAATACTCCTCTTGATGGGATCTCAAATACATCAAGGAAGTAATTGAAAGTGAAAATGAGATAGTTATAATGTAAGACACTAGGCGCCACCCCAATTAACCTACAACCATATGTCTTAGGCTGCCTCCCTCCTACAAGAGCCTCCTAGATAGGTACCTAAAAATTGGCCATTAATCTCTCTCTTCACGGGTACATGCAACTGGTTACCTTTCTTTCAAGAATAAATCAAATGGTTGGGTGATATTTAGTATTGAAATAGCTAGTAGTCTCAGACAAACCTTCAGTCCAACCTTGGCATTATCCACTCCAAAGAGTGCACCTGTTTTTGAATGGGTTTTGAATTGCACATGATAGAAAATATTTTCAAGTTCCCTAAAGGGAAACCTCTAATTTTCAAGTGTGAATGATAGAGGGGAAATATTTGGATGCCTATCCTCACAATCCTAATGTAACTAAAAAAATATTTTGGTCTTCGAGTGGTGATTTTTAGTGAGTTATCTTAAGGGTTGATTTTAGGCTCAACTTGATATCTTGAACCAAGTGTTGTTTGATTTAAGGAGTGGTTGTGTGCATGTATGGTGTGTAACACAAAAATTATATTGATTTGAAAAGTAAATGCTTGAAAGTAAAAATTTAATAATGTGTGTGTGTGCGTTAACAGGGCCAGATAGCTTTGTATTAATAAAAAGGGGGAAGAGTTGTGGCATAATTGTCTAACATTCTTGCACAAAATTACAAGTAATAGACATATAGATCCATGTCTATTGCAAAAAATTCCTTTTGCCTATTACTGTGCTTTCTATCTGTTGCTTCTTCAAGATTTTTCTATGATTTTAAATTAGAAGACTTGTATACAATTTCAAAAACTTTCCCAAAAACCAAATGACTTTAAAAAACATCAAAAAGAAATAGAGCTATTATTTACAGTGTTATGAGTGAGCACTTCCATTAATTGTATCTGAGGATTGCTATGCATAATTGAAGTGACTGTAGCGTGCAAAACCCATTAATTGTGCAAATTTGAGACTTTACAACTGCATAAAAAAATGTCGTAAAGAAGGACTACATTATTCTGATGCCAATAGAGACTAGACTGAACTTCCTTACATAGAGTGTAGTGGTTGTGTAACTCCTCTCTGGTATTCTTCCAATTATCCTTGCGCTTGCAGGTGTCTCTTCTCTCAAGATTCCAAGATCTAAAACCATAAGCTTGAGACTATGTAGAAACGACGAGCCAGTAAAAGGAGAGAAGGGCAGGGAGGGTCTTGTAAGGATGATAAACACCATAGGGGTACACAGGGGGGGATCAATTTTACAATTGGGGTGGAAACATATCCAAGAGAACAAAGTAGGCAAGAGGGTCGCAACAATTGACCAAAGACGAGGGATAGTGTCTAACCATAACCCAAAAATCAACCTAGGAAGCCAATAAGCCAAGGGAAAGACCAAGAAAACAGACACCACAAGGATTTGCAAGCCAAAGGCCAGGAAATATACCGAGGCAAAAAAACAAACAAGACGCTAAAAGCCAAGGCTAGACCACAAAGCTAACTTTCATTATGAAGCAATAAAACCGAGGAAGGAACCCAAATAAGTGGAGAAAGAGGTAGATTAAAAACAGTTTGAGACAAAGGTAAAAAATGCTAAGATGGATGTGCAAACATGTATCCATGCTGTATATCCCGTGCATTGTCTCAGGATGCTGATCGAAGGAGCTTAGAGCTGTAATCTTCCCTGAGAGCAGAGCCATCAACATAGACAGTGAGTGGACCAAGATGAAACTACTCAGAATTTCCTTGTTTAAAACCTTGCAAGGATATGAATGCGAGGAGGTACCACACTCAATTGAGAAAGTGGGACGTATTGATTTATCATTACCATGATGAGAGTTGATTGTATTAAGGTGATGATGGACATAAGTTATATGATTGTAAGGGAAGCGTGGGAGGTGACCTGCATTCCCTTTCTCCTAATCTAATGACACAACCTCATAGATTAAATGGAATCAAGATGAAACTTTGACTTAGAGGATGGGGTGGATGGTTATAACCCCATCATTTTCCTCCATTTGGCCTTTTTCCAAATAACTTCCTTGGTTTTCTTGGTGATTAGCTTCTGTATTGATATTTCTCAAGACGTGAAAATTATGAACTTGTCGGAAGGTTTGACTTAGGATTTGAATTTAGTTCATGCCTCTTTTGAGATGAGGGTTTCTAAGGAGGCGTGCTATCTAGAGAAGCTTAATAATGATTAAGGAGTCACCAATAACCAAAAGGGTGCTTATTCCTTTCTTTTTTGCAAAGTATAACCCTTTCTACGGAGCAAGAATCTCATCTTGGTTGTTAGCGGCTAATTTAAGCCCCCAAGCATATGAACGAACTTTGTTTCCTTCGGGGTCATGTAGCACCCCCTCGCACCTATTGACCCTAGGTTTCCTTTTGAATCGCCATAAAAAAATAGAGTAAATTGATGTCTTTATTTCCACCATGCTGCCAAATCATCTTTCGGTAATCTGGGCTTCCAATTTGGCTCATTAGAGTGCCTGCAAATTAGATTTTCTTTTGAATAAGGGAATGAGGAACAAAATTCCTTAATCCATTCCTTCTCTTCCAATTCTAATTTGGTTAGATCTTGGTCACCTGATCCTTTTTCTCAAATTGTTTTTGTTAACATTCCCTAAGCTTGAGAGGAAACCATTCTAGGAGTCATGTCCTTGTCTTCAAAAACTCGTTTGTTTTGATCGAGCCAAACTTTCCAACATGTGTAATAGGAGATAACCTTCCAGATTCTTTAATGAGAAGTTTATTATGAAGGGTTTTGGGGTAGGATCTGTGCTATGTTAGAAACATCCCATGCCAAATTTTTGGAATATCAGGTCATATTTTTAGCTCTGTAACCATGTAGTTCCAATTTAAGGAGGTGAAGTTGCATTCCATGAAGAGGTGGTAGGATATTTATTCTGAATTCTTACAAAGGTGACATCCATAGGGGCCTATTATTCCTCTCTTTTGGAGGTTCTAACCAGTTAGAATCTTTTTGTGGGCTGCAAGCCAACTAAAGAATTTGATTTTAGATATTGTCTCACTTCTTTTGATTTCTTTCCATATAGATGCTTTTGGGACAAATATATTATTTTCTATTTGCATTTTATATCCTGCCTTTATTGTATAATTTCTGCACCCTTTTCCCCATCCTCCGGAGTCTTGAAATCCTTTTTGGATTGGATCTTTTCCTGCAAGGAACTGGGTTAGAGTTTTCCATTTGTCTTGAAGATGAATTGGAACATTATCCATATTCCATCCTCTCTAATTTGCATCCTCGGGGTCCTAGTCACATATGTCAGCTAAGCGGTTTCATCCTTTTCCCTTTTCCTATTCAAAGATATTTCAAGTCCGTTATATTGGAAAGGGGACGGTCTCCTAGTATGCTATAATTCCAAAGGCTTATATTTTATCCACTTTCTGGAGTCCATCTTAGATGAGCATGGATTAAGGGAAGGCAAAAAATACAAAGTTTCTAGATTGGAGAGCTCTTCCTATCTTCAATTCGATGGTCTAGACATCTCAACCTAGAGTTGTTCAGATACCTATTTCTAAGGGTTGTTTTCCACCAAGAATTTTTATCAGAGATTAATCTCTGGAGTAATTTGGATCCCATAGCTTTATTTGTCAGAGTTGGGTTCAAGACCCCCCCTTTTCAATTGGAGCAGTGATTGTGTTCCAATTACCCATGTGAAAATTCTTGCTTTAGGTCTTTCCTCCTTGGTAGAGGAATTTTTTTATCATTAAGCGGATTTGCAAAATTATACCTGCAGGGGCCAATGTTGAAGAGAAATGATAGAAAGGAAAGGTTGAGATGAAAATCGTTATTAGGACTAACCTACTTGCTAGATTTAGCAATATAGATCCCCATTGATTCATTTTTTTCTTGAATTTTTCAAGAACTTCATTTTGGTCATGAGCCTTTGAATTTCTTAGAAGAATAGGGATCCAAATATATTTGAAGGAGTGAGAATTCGACTCATAGGAGAAGTCTAGAATGCCTGCGAGGGTGCGGATGAAAGCTTCTAAGATATTCCACCCATATAACTGAATTTTTTGTTTGTTTATACATCCACATGTAGCATTGGCGAAGATATTCAAGATAGTTTTAAAGCAGGAGGCTATGGATGCTCCTCCTATCAACAAGGTATCTCCCACAAATTGCGAGTGATTTATTTCTTTAACTCCTCTAGTGATGGATATTATGGTAATATAGCCATTTTTCTTTTCTTTCTCTAGCATTTTGATTAAGGTGAGTGCCATCACAATGTAGAGAAAGGGTGATAGAGGGAAACCTTGTTTGATTCCTTTGCTGCTTTGAAAGAATCCTATCGCTCTTCCATTGACAAGGGGGGAAATCCAAGGACTTCCTATGCAAACTTTGATTAAATCCACAAATTTATTGGAGAAACCAAATTTGAGAAGGACATCATAGAGAAATGAATGTATTATCCAATAAAAGGCGTTTGACATGTCCATTTTGATGATGAAGCCTTTTTCTTTTCTACATTTGCTAGAATGGCTGACCTCCTAGACAAGTAAAATATTGTCAACTATCTGTCTGCCATGTATGAAGCCTCGGTTTCCTGATATAATGCTTGGTATGACCTTCTTCATGTGATTGGAAAGGATATTGGCAATTATTTTGTATGAGGCATTGCATAAGGATATCAGTCGAAATCGAGAAAAAATTATCGTTTTTTTCTTCTTCTTTTGGCACTAATGGAAGGAAAGTGTAGTTTGTACTACCTCCTAATTTCTTTTTGGATTCTACCCCATGTAACATATGACAAAAGTAATTTTTAACAATATCCCAGCAGGCTCTACAAAAATAGATTGTGAAACCATGTAGACTCGACGCTTTATCTGGTTCCAGGTCCCAAATTGTTGCCTTGATTTATGCCATTATTATTTCTTTATTTAGATCCGCGTTGTCCTCATTGCTAACTAGAGTAGGTATTATCTAGAGCAGGATCACCTTGTTATTGGGTTGGGCTTCTTCTTCTTCACTAAGGAGGTTTTTATAATGCCTATGTTCCTCCTTATTGATCTCATCATAATCTATGAGCATGGCTCCTGCCTCCGAGAGTATCTCCTTTACATTGTTGTTTATATTTCTTGCTTTTTCCTGCTTACGGAAACATGAGGTATTTCTATCTCCTTCCCTAAGCCATAGACTTCCTGATTTAAGCCTCTAAAGCATTTCCTCCTTATGAGATGTTGAGTAGCGCTTTTGATAGGTTTCTTTTTCTTCTTTAGGTAATTTTTGGGTGATTTCCTTATTCTCCATGCTTTATTGAATATTTTTAAGATGCATTTGCAACTCTTTCCTTTCTGCTAAAGGCTCCTTGTAGGAAGTTTTAGCTCAACTTTTTAGAGCTGCCTCAATTTTCTGAAGTTTAGTCTCCCATATGAAGTTGGGGGATCCTTTGATCCTTTGGTTCCGTGAATCATTCTTGCTTTTTCTTGCTTATGGAAAAAGGAGGCGTTTCTACCTCCTTCCCTAAGCCATAGACTTCACAATTTAAGCCTCCAGAGCATTTCCCTCTTACAAAATTCTTAGTAGAGATTTGTATAGGTTTATTTTTCTTGTTAAAGCAACTACTAGGTGATTTCCTTGTTCTCCATGCTTTCTTGAATACTGTTAAGTTGAATTTGCAACTCTTTCCTTTTTTCTAAAGGCTCCTTCTAGGAATTTTTAGCCCAATTTTCTAGAGTTTCCTTGGTTTTTCTGAAGTTTTGTATCCCATATGAAGTTGGGGGATCCTTCGATCCTTAAGTTCCAAGTGCTATGAATAATCTCCCTAGCTTGTTTTGTTTGCACTCAAAGGGAGTTGAAATGGAAAGGAAGTGATCCATATTTTTATTTATTATTTATCGATAAGGAGATAGGTCGATGATCGGAAGCAGATGAGGGAATGATATGCGAGTTGATGCCTAATTATTCAACTAGATGTCTGTTGTGTATTAGAAAGCGATCTAGCCTTGCTGCTATATGAATATTTCCCTTTCTTTTGTTGGACCACATGTACTTTCCTTTCTTTGGTTTTTTATCTATTAGAGAGCATTCCGCCATGAGGTCCTCTATTGCCTCCCACGAGGCATCTCGAATGGGGTTTCCTCCTCTCTTTTCATCTTAAGAGAGGACAGCCTTGAAGTCACCTTCTGGAATACAATAATCTATTTCCATTATGTTTTTTTGTTCCATAATCAAGTCCCAGCATTCCTTCTTTTCCTTTTGAGTCATTGGGGTGTAAACATTGAATATTTTGAGGTGTTTACTTGTAGTGATGCTTTCTAGGTCATAAATAGCTAATGTAGAGTTTGTGAACTTTTATGGAGCTTGAAATTTTTTTTTGGTCCATATTGTGCAAAGACCTCCTGATGCTCCTCTCGAGGAGATTGCCATGCATTCTCCATTTTTGCCAATATTTATTTGTTACTTCTTTAGCTTCACTTTATTTCAACTTTGTCTCCTGAATTAGTAAGACATGGGGTTGTTGCGCTTTTATAAGATATTTGATTGCTCTATTTTTTTGGATGGCCAAGTCCTCTACAATTCCAAGAGACCATCTTCATTATTTATCTATGTCCTTGGCGGTGCCTACTTTCTCTGTGTTCTTTTGTATCATAGGACTTTTTAGGACTATATACATTTGAATTCTTGCCAAGGATGTCGGTTTGCAACCCTAGTTTTTCCTCTTTTATTGGATGCTTCTACCGCTTTTCCTTATACGAAAGTATTCTTGGTTTTGTAAGTATCTTTTCTTCTTCAGATTCTTCCTCATCTAAAAGAAGTAATTTTCAGTGAGTAACTAATCTGGAGGGATGAGGATTTTCCCAGGGTTCTGGGAGTTGGGGGGGATAGAGGGGTCAAGGATAACTTGAGAGGGTTCAGGGTTGGATGGAAGGGAGTGATCCAATTCTTCTAAAGAGAGAGAAACAAATTTGTTTTGAGAAAAAATTTCAGATGGTTTAGAGAAAGAGGGAGCTAAGATCCCAGGAGTAGCAGAGGGGCCGCTTAAAAAAGTTAATAATATTCAATACTTAAGAAATTTAAATTATATTTCTTGAAACAAAATCAAATAATTTCCTTAATAAGCAAAGAACACTTTTAATATTCTCAATAAAAAACAATTTAAATGAAAGCTAGGTATGGACTAGTGTAATCTATGAAATGGAAATGAAATAAATACTAGTACCTAACCCTAAAGGTATCAAATACTATGGTCTTTCAACCATTTTTTTATTTACATCGTCCAATCCAAACCAAGACAATAAACAATCAATACAACAAATAAAGGGACACAAATAGAAAGATTAATCTAGTTTATGACCCAAAGATGAAACCAGAACTAAGCTAAAAGAGGGAAAAATTGGAATTTGTTTAATTCGATGAAAAAAACTAATATTTTTTGTGAATGCATGGATTTCCTAAGAAATTCCATGATGGTGCATCACACTTTTCTTGCAAAAAAAGCGACGTGAAACTAAAAAAAACTGAAAACCAGTTTGCAACGAAGGAAAAAAATAGGTTTTTGCCCAGGTTACCTACCTATAAGGAGATAATAACAAACAACAAATAATAAACATGAAGGAAATTATATCAATCACCTAAAAATGTCGATGGAAATAGGCACTTTCACAACCAAGGATGATTAATAAGATTCATCCTCAGTATGGATGCCAAACTTGTGGTTTGTGTTTGATCACCAATGTGTACCAAATGTACATGCTTAGGGGTTATGTAATCCTGAGTACAAGATCAATAGATATGAGGGAAGCTAAAATAAATGAACAACATTCTTTATCATGTATCCAATGTAAATATAGAGGAAACTAGATAAAAGAGAACATATCAACACATACAAAGAACATTGATTTTGTATTAATATAAAGAATGAGGTAGAGATATAAACACCTTGGTGTTGGTTGTAGATGACAACTAAGCCAAGGGAGGGTTCTTCTTTTCCCTTTGCACTCAATTCTGAACCAATTGATATATGTTGAGTATTGTAGATAATGAAAGGAAAAAGATATGGGAGGCTCTTTCTCTCTTTCTGTAAGCAATCCAATAGCATAACCTTGCTATTATGGAAATATGGTATATTTTGGAATGACCTTGAGGGCTTTATTTAAAGGAAAGAATATGGAAAATTCTTAGATCTACCTCCAATGTGAATAATCCCTTTTTCGTTTATGACTTAGTGGGGAAATAGGTTTTGGAGACCAAATCAAATGCTATTTTTGACAACAAAAGTTAGGGAATGTCCACTTTTAGTCACTACACCTTTTTGGAAGGCACATAGTAATAAAGGATAACTGAATTTTGTTTTTGGGCCCTCACTGTGGTTTTTTAGGCTTTTAGTGCAACAGGGTTCTGTGGATTTTCAAGAAAAATATGTGCAGTGGCCGGTTAGGGTGAATTTTTTACTTTTCTTTGGTTCTTGGTCATATTTTTGAGGTCATGTGATGATGGCAGTGATGGAAATGTGTTTAATAATTTCGGAAATGATGTATAATGGCGATGATGCTCATGAAAAAGTAAGTGAGAAAAATTAGACTATTAACACTCTCTTCTATCATCAGTTGTGGGAAGAAGGAAGACTGCTCATTCTCAGCATGGTAACAAAAATGTTTGAATTTTCTTATCTATTTTAAGACTTTATTTTTTTGGGCAGAATGTGAGTCTTTATACAAGTCAATCAGTTAATAGTAGTAATATAATTTTGTATGCATGGTAGATAGGATCTAGTTATCAACTCTCGCTGAACTCTTTGGAGGATTTTTGGGCTATGGAACCTATTTTTGCTTCCATTAAAAGGTTGGATGGTACAACCACAACCCTTCATTTTTTATATTAATACAAAAAATACATGTTTATATCAAGAAAATTCCAAGTAAAATTAGAAGATATAATTTCAGTTTGGTGTCATGGATGGTTGTCTCAAGGAGGAAAATTAGTTATTGTCACATATGTTCTCGAGAGTATTCTTGTCCATTTGATGTCCTTGGTTCACATTCCCAAAGGAATTCTGGATAATATCAGGAAAAAGTGTTTTATCTTCTTATGGATAGGGAAGAAGGAAGTTGAAGGCATTCCCTTGGAGAAGTGGTCAAGGATAGCTAACTTAAAATATGATGGAGGTAGGGTGCTAAAAGTATTTATATGTTTAGTTAAGCCCTAGCTATAAAGAGCCTTTGGAGGCTTCTCTTTAATGGAGGTTTGTGGGGAAATGTGATGAGGTAGAAATATACTAAGGAAGGCTATGCTGAATATTAGTTATGGACATAAATGAAATTTATGAGCATTACATATTAAAAAAAATTAGTCAATTGTTTTTCTTTAGTTGGAAGATGGATTACATGGAAAATTGGAAAGGGAACAAGTTAAGAGTGGGAGAAGATACCTAGGTTGGTTGTACTAGAAATTTCAGGTCGTTTGATCTTCTATCGGTTGATTTACATGCTTTAAGGATTTACAAGATTAAACATATAGTAGGTTTAGGTTTGGAATATGGTAAGATACAACAATGAGAGTCTACATAGGAGTTTCATTTACAAAGTGAATAGGCTATTGAATGTAAATAATTTGTAGATAATCACCATGGAAAAAAAATAAAATTTGTAGATAATCTAAATCATTGTGGCATATTTATCTCAAATCAAGAAAATGAGATAAATTGTACAAAGAATAAATCTATGAGAAACTTCACAACAAAATTGGGTTTTGAGGCAAAAATGGTAGAGGATCAAAGAGGTGAAATATTATGGCGATGGAAGGTGGTTTGGAAACTTTGGAGTCCTCTCAAAACAAGAATCTTTCTATGATGTGCTTTGGCAAATATGATACTTATATGGGATAATACACATACAATAAATTAGAATGGTTTGAGATGTTGTGTTTTATGTAAGGTTGATAATGAAACAATGGATCATCTTTTTGTCCTTTGTCCTTTTGCTAATTTGGTTTGGAAATAAATATTGCAATTGATTGGTGGAAAAATTCAATGGGATAAGGATTCCTTGGTGAAGAATTTTGAGGATTGGTGTCATGACAATTCTATCATGAGTCACAAGGACTTGCCTTGCTTTGTTTTGTGGGTGATTTGGCTAGCTAGGAGTAAAGCATTGTTCCATGGAATAGATACACATCCAAGGGAGGTGGCTTATCAAATCATGACTACTTATACGGGAAACATAAAAGTTTAAACTCCAAAATCTACTTTTGATTATTTAGTGAGTTGGGGCTAATTTAATGAGGCTTGTTAAGGGACCATAGGTAAATATGGTTCTGGTTGTTTTTTTTCTAACAATTTCTCATTATATTAATATAGAATATGGGGTTGGACATGGAACTAACAATTGATTTGAGCTCTGTACTTTGTTGCTTTTGATGAAATCTACAACAAATAGGGGAAATATGAAACTTCAAGTGTTAAGAGATTCTAAATTATTGATAGATTGGGCTAGTGTGAAAAATATCATAATAAGTTTGGTTTTGAGTCCAGTCATGAGAAGAGCCATGGACATTAAAAGAAATTTCAATTATATATCCTTTCTTCATATTTATCAGGAATTTAATATAAAGGAAGATAAACTCTCAAAGAAGTCCTTGTCTTTGTAGGAAGGAATCATTGCAGTTCAAGAATTTAAAGATGGAGACTTGATTTTAGTGTTAGCAAGCTTCCTTTTTTAATTGTCTTGAAGATGGCGTTTCTTTGTTTTTCTTATAAAATTAGATTAGAAGTGATATGAAAGGGTTTGTAGGACCAAGTATTCAAGAAATATTTTGTGATACTCTAATGTTTATCTAAAAGACATCATTGGACAACTAGAGGTTGGCATTACTTCTTAAGGTTTTAAACACGAACCTATTTGAAGTTCCATATATTCATGTATTCCATGGGTTTGAATTTGATACCTATTAGAATCATAAAAAATTCATTGCATTATCCTTTCCACGGTGCTTAATTTTGATATAGCTTGTGAACTCTAGCCATTAGCTCACCACCATGAGAGTCCAACATCAAATAATTAAGTAGATTTTAGTTAGGATTTTTGCACTGAGAGTTGCGAGGTGCTTACAACCCAATATGGGAGAGATGTTGTGATGTGATGTGATGTAACATGAAATATTTTAAAATTAAAACAACATGTCCGCTAATTTGTTTTACATATGTTTTAAAGAAATTAAATATATATTATGCTAATTGAATCATCACGACTATTCTTTGATTTTTGTTTATCTTAAATTTATTACACATCAAGCAAAACAATACACCTCAAGGAATTGGATCCCTCTCGGTGCTTAATAGATCCGGGTTTATGATGGATCTATGATGGTTAACAAACACCTATCATACAACTGTGAATTTCACCCTACAATTCATATAATCTACCCAAAAGGTCCTAATGATGAAGTTGATATCCGACACCACTCTGTATCATACATGAACTTACCTCCCTGTTGATTGAGAAATTTTGTTCCTCACCTATAACTTAATTATTTGGGATAAATTACTATTAGGATGTACCCATAGATAGGCATGCATTACATGTTCAATGCTTATCTAATTAAACCTTGTATTTCACCTATACTTAAACTCCTAATCATAAATGATAGGTCTTCAACCAAAGCACCTTACTCCTCCACTGTTTGACATCATCATTGATTGATAAATGAAGCACTCTATAATACCCTGGTCTCGACCCTGTGAACTTGAAATTGTTTAGTTTGTAGCTATATTTTTATTTATTATGTTTTATTTAACACCATGAGGTAGATGTCATGGCAATTATGAAAAATAACTAACTTGATCATTGTAATATTGATGAAAGGTTCCAAAGTTGCCTGATAGGGAAGATAGCGATGGGGTTATGAGTCTACTAGAGGGAAAAGTTAGGGGGGCAATGGGGGAATGGCCTATGCCTTATGATAAATACTTAACTATAATAAGAAACCTACATGTGATTGTCTTGTTTTCCATTTATCATCAAATTACAATGGGAAGAGAGGAGCTTAGGAAAAGGAGGGTTCTTGGAGATAAAAGAAGGGTTTGAAGGAAGACAACTCAACCCAAATCTCATATGAACCATGGAAAGATGAAAGGAAGGCTACTAGGCAAGTTTAGACACTAGTGAAGAGTATCTAGATACCATAACAAATTCTTGAAGGTTGTTGGCATGTTAGAATGTACAAAGAACCATAAAATTATTGTCTAATAAGCTTCACAATGTTGGAAATGAAATCTAGAAGCAATCAATGCCTTGGGATCACATTGGCCATACTGAAGAGAACAAAGAGGAAGGGAAATCCCAAGGGACTGGAAATCAGAGAAACAATGGCTTCTTGTGTTGTATGGATCAAGGGATGAGTTCCAATAGCTATGCTAGTTGAGAGGTTGAACAAATAATGAATAGTGACTTACTTGGTTGGTATATTGGAAGCCTTTAGTGGAAAGAAGAGGGGTTTTAGGAACCTTAACAATCTTCTCTACCCCGGTGGTATCATAGGCTAGCATGATTTGGCATTCTATAGTGGAATATCCTATGGTTGGGAGGAAATAATTCCCCCCCCCCCGAGACAATTACCTTGGAGCTTCATCTTGAAAAGATAAGTGTACTCTATCTACTTTTGTTTATGAATTAAATATTGTAGACTAATAGGTGCAATGAATTCATTATTTGCTATAAGTATTTGCTATGAAGATCTTGTAGATGATAATGAGCTCATGATTGTTGTGTATACTCAATTCAGAAGGCCAAATATGTGAATAAATTCTTTGGAATTTCTTTGCATGACAACTATTTGACAAAATGACTCAGGGAAAGGTTTCATTGTCCCATTATGAATGATAAATGGGTGCTACGTATGAATTGGAACTTATAAAAAATTAACGAATGTTTTTGAATGGATTCATAGATGTATAAATATTATAATATGCGAAATGGTTTAGTGTGGAATAACTCCCATGACTTAAAAAAGGGCTAAATCTTTGAGTTTCGAGCATTGTAGTAATGTGCAGACACCCTATAATGATTTATCTATATTTCCAAATTTTCAAAGTCAGTAGTTATGATTTTTTGTATACAAGATCTAGACATCCATGTTAAAATTATCCACAAAAATCACAAATACCAATGTTTCCATTTGCGAGATATTAACTCTGCAACAAGGCCTTTTTCCTCTAAGCTAGTGGTGGGTGCTTGATGGAGGAAATGGGATGGGAATCCAAGATAAAGACACAAAGTGTTTGGAAAAATGTCTCTACCATTTACCTTTGTTTGAGGTTTCCCATAAAGTGTTTGAAAAAATGTCTCTACCAAATTGGTCAAAGATGAATTGCAACCCATTAAATGATGTTCCCTTTCCTCTAAAATGTGTCATCTATGTTATTGGATTAATGTCTTGATGTGTTTATTATTTAATGCAATTTATTCTCTAGTGATAATTAGAAATCGATTTTTCATTGAGACAAATGGTGCTTATAAACATGTTTGGGAAAATGAAAGCCCAAGTAAACATATTGTTTGAACAAGACACTATTTGGTATGTTGCAGTTCTATTTAAGCTCTCCTTTCTACCAATTGTTGTTTGAAGTAGAATTGTTTGGTCTAAGAGAGAAAAACCCAACTTTGGGTATTGTTAGCATTCTTATTCTTGCAAATAAACACATGTTGGAAATGGTGAGTAATGCTATAATGGATAATAAAAAGTGTGCCAATACTAAAAGGTCAAAAATATCATTTGGATTGTCTATAGAGTTGGCCTTTATCTGAAAAAAACAAAACAAAAAACAAATGTCAAATAAAAACTAATTTATAGCCTTCATTGTGCTTGCTTGACTACATCTAGATATATTGATGTTTAGAGAGGTATGTTATAAAATGGTACTAGAGCTATTGGTTACAACACTAGGGGATGTATGGGATCAATGAAAGTAAAGTGATTATATGGGCTCAAAAAAAGTAAATGACATTGTTTTTGATACTATGTCAAAGTAATATACATTTCATATTTGATACAAATAGAAGAGTTACTTTCTCCATACTCAAAAGTGTATGGGATTGTTGTGTTGAGTTGTGTGATGAATCATGTCATCTTTGATACAAAGAGACTAGTTACTTTATCCATACTCAAAATTGTATGGGATTGTAGTGTTGAGTTGTGTGATGAGTTGAAGAATGATTTGTGATCATTGTAAAAATGTATAAATGCTGATGTAAGTGTTTACATTTGATCAAACATCGATATTACCATTGAAAATTAATGATGTCTACCCTTTCGAAGCTCTAAAATGTTTGAATGTTGTGCATTATTGGTTGTGGAGCTTGGTGGTCTGTTGAGTGATAGTTGTTCACCTAGAAGGATAAGAACTTTAATTATTGATGATACTTATCCTTATTTGGTATGTACGTTGTTTAATTCACGTGTTTAAAAGTATTGACCTTGTCCTTGGGATAGTCATCCTTAAAATTTAAGATACCTTTCACCAATGGTTTTGTAGATGATTGCTGAAATGAAATTGTCTTAGGGTTGCGCTGAAAAAAGATAACTAATGTTAAAATAAGTCATTTTGGGTGGTATCTTGGTATTGCTAATGAGGCTTAGCAATAAACCCCTCGAGGGTCATGCATGCATTTGAGTGAGTAGATCTCTTGTGCATCTGAATGAGTAGTTCTCTCATGCTCATATGTATGCAAAGTGAAGTTATTTCTTAGGAAGAGGATGATATATTTCTATTGATTTGAATCAATGTTTGATATAAATGCATGCATGGGTATAACTGTAAAACATGAAATTGTACTCGCTATGTTTTGGGTAATGCCATCATTACCTAGTTGTATTCATATTGAAGGTTATGTTCTGCTGCATTGTGCACCTTCAATGCTATTTTGAGTGGACTATATGCCACTCTTTGGAATTATAAAGTATGAAATGCTCATATAGAAAGTGCAAAAGAGTGTTTGTATGACATGGAATAAGGCATATTTTCTCTTGTTGTTAACAATGATATGAAAGAGAAAAACATACTTTAATTATGATTTTGAAACTTGTCATGTGAATGATTGTGAAATTTCATGCAAGAGGTTGAACTTGAATCTAAGTTGAGGTTGTATGAATTGTTGTTAATTTAAGGTGCCAATCTTGATCAATGCTCCATGTGAGATTGGACATTGACATGTGAAATGGATTTCCTTGATAATATCCACTCAATGCATAGATATGAATTTGGTTAATGGTTGTCATTGAAAGGTAGAAGAGTGCCACAATTTGATTGACATTATGCCATTAGACCTGGGATTGGGTAGGTTGGTAAAGACCCAATTTGGAAATAATTGAATGGACATGTAAATAAGAGAATGGTCTTTTGGGACATGATACGATTATAAATTTATGTTTTCCTAAAATGTTGTACATGTTGTAATTAGCAATACTATTATGAAACTGATGAGATTTGTGACTTTATTGAGTGGTAGAACTATATGGAAAAATAGTTCAGAATATAGGCATTAGAATAAATACCATGAAAAGAGTGGGACCATTGTCAGTTAATTAAAAGCTAAGTATTTTGACAATGCTTGATTAGAGTTGAATTGCTTACTATGAGAGATAGTTGAAATTGAACTTGATTGATTTAGATTCATTAATTCTTCTTGATGAAAAATATTTTAATAAATTTGCTCTGCACATGAATTATGTGTTGAATATACTTCATTCTAATTTAATTTGTGAGCTATCTTTATGGTTTTAGTATGTTGATTGTGTCAAAGAAGGAAACCAAGTAATAAATGATGTTGAGTATGATTCCTTGCATACTGAAAAGGGGTCATAAAGGCCTAAGAAGATCTTGCTTGAATATGGACCACCTGGTAGGTAAGATCAGTTGCTAAGAGTCAAAGTAAAGCTTGGCTGAAAATTATCCAATGGAATGTAGAAGAAGACCAGAGTTGGATGAGGCTTGAAGGTAGCTTTAAGAGAGGAAAGGCCAAGTTGGGCTTGGTTGAAAATGCTCAAGGAAATTGGAGTATGAAATCTCATAAAGAACATAATGCAAAAGTAGCTCAAGGCATCAATGGAAACTGCAAGATGCCAAGAATTGTTTATAGTAGTAAATGATGCATGTGACCAACAAGACAAATAAATAAATGAGGGATTTGTATCACCCTAAAACTCTATTTTAGTTTGATACAAAGTTGTATGCATTGGAATTACATGTATAACCAATGTGTATGAACTAAGCTTTTCTAAGTGGGTGAGAATATCATAGGTGATGGTGTGTAGTTTCATTGGAAAAAAGTCCATGGAGTAGATTAGTTATGCTGTGGAATTATAGGCTATGCAAAGGAATTAGAAGGGACAATTCCTTGACTCCTATATTTCTTTTTATATTATATTTCTCTAGATTGAGAAAGCTACTATGCGCGAATAGTTTTTTGTTTTTGTTTTTGTAAGCTAGTACCCACGAAGTTTCGAACTGGTGACCTTACACAAGGAGTGCCTTAACAATAAACCCATTCACTGTCTCTTCTACGCCCCATGGGTTTTTTTTGGGATGATTATAATAGAGTTGGGAAAATATCATGCTCACGTGACATGGGGCCGAATCTTTTCCACTACCATTATAATCTTCTGGTGAACCCACAGATCCCCCAACCATGGGCCACATGTAAGTCGAGGTTTGAACCTATTGTTAAAGTTACAACATCATGACTAATTATCGAGGTCAATCTTGTGTGTCAAGATCTAGCCTTGTGTGTCAAGGCAGTGCCTTATAGGATCCTGAGTTGGACTCGGGAAGCTTGGAGAAGAATCTTGAGTTGGACTCAAGAATGGTTAAGCTTCATGTGTTGATGCAAGTGATTTGTATGCCAAAGTGATTATGTTGTACAATATTTCTATTAAAGGCTAAGGTCTTGTGTGTCAAGACAAGTCCTCATGTGTTGAGGTGATGCCTTGCATGTCGAAGAATGAATGGTGTGTGATGTACTACTAACCATAGTTGAGCTATTAAGTCTCTTCTAGAGACTAGCCACCTCTAGAGTGAATTACTTTAGCATATAACCACTTGGAACGATAGTAGAACAATATGATCACATCATTGGGAAAATATCCTTAGTATATTTGATATGATAACTAAGCTGGCACATGTGGACCATGCAGGTAAGACAAGAGATAAATATAAGATGTGATAAGATATGAGAAAATTCAAATTGCACATAAAGAATTAACTAAGAGAGAATTTGAATTGCTAAACTTCAGTGAAGACTTCAACAAATCAAAGGGGGACTCGAATTGATCACTACAGTGATGTTAACAAGAAAGAATCAGTTAAGAGAGTTAACTAAGTGATAACAAAGAAGATCTAGTTAACTAAGTGTTATTACATGACGACAATTATGTTAAACTAAAAGACGACACTTGAGTTGTGACACTTTCATGACAACACTTAAGTTAGCCACCTAACTAAGTGGGAAAGCTTTCAGTTAAGGGGCGAGTTCATCCTAAGAGTAATTTCAGTGAGTTAATGCACTGCATGAGAAGTGGGGAGCACTTCTTCATGCAAGATTGATGCATCTAGATGGAGGGCGAGTTCATCCTGAAGTCATAAGATAAAAATAGAAGACGATGCATGTGAAGAATATATAAATATGTTCTATAGGATTGATGAATTCAATGTGAAACAAATTCTCTTCTCTCTTGAAGGCAATGTGCTTTTCTTTGTGTAGTATATTATTCTGAGTCTCTCTTCTTTATCTTTCTCTTGCTCTGTTTTTGCACCAGGGGTGCTTGATGTAAAAGACATTCTCTGCTATCTATCAATATAATAAGGAAGGTTTTGCTAGGGTTTTCTCCGTCAAGTCATAGAGGGTATCCCAGAGTAAATTCATGTGTCAAATGTGATTTATTATGTGTATGATTGTTATTTGGTTTCAAGTATTATTGGAGCTCCGAATTAAAGATAAAAAATTAACATGGTATCAGAGCTCAGGGCATGAAAGAGATAAGTTAAGCAATCAATCTTGAGCCTACGTATATACTGAGTGAGCAGAGTACTTAAAGATAAATGGCCTCAATCTCAGTGAGACCGAAAGACCATCTTGAAGGAACTTTGAACTTCAATACTTGGAAGGCCAGGATCCTGAATATCCTGGAAGAGCGTGATTTGGATGGATACGTATCCAGTTTTATTGAAGAACCTACTTCTAATGCAGGGTGCATTACCTTCAAGAAGAATCAAGCCAAAACAAAGAGAATCATTTATGATTCCGTGAAAGACAAGTTGATGCTCATGATTACTCCATTGAAGACCGCAAAGGAATGATTCAACACTTTGACAAATATTAATGAGAAGAAGGCACCCAGTCAAAAGAGGGCATTGAAGAACAAGCTTTGAAATCTGAAAATGGAAAAGGACGAAGATGTGGTTTCCTTCTTCACTAAGATATCTCAATTAAGATATCAACTCATGAGCATTTGTGTGATGGTCGATGATGATGATCTCATTCGGACTGTTGTGGATGGTCTTCCATCCTCATTGGAGACATTCTTGGCTGCAATAAATGGTCGAGAAGTGAAACCTAACTTTGAGATATAGTGGGATGATTACTACAAGAAGAAGGGTGAATTCAGAGCAAACATACTTCCTCCAAAGAAGAGAACCTCGATCTTGTGGCACATATGAAGAGAGGTAAGAAACCTCACAATAAATTCTCTCATCAAAAGGAGAATGATTTCAAGAACTTTGATAAGTTTAAAGTAAATGTTTCAATTGCAATAAGAAGGGCCATTATGCAAGAGAATGTCGTGCACAACAAAGAGGACAGTTCAAGGGTAGGTTTCATGCTTCTACTGCTACAGAAGATGAACCTACAAGAAAGAATTCATCCGATGATCAAGAGACGAGGAAGGAGTACTATCTTGTCTCAACCCTTTCTAGATCCATTACCACTAGTGCTGAGACATGGCTTGTGGACAATGGTGCATCCAAGCACATGACTGGATATAGGAGTGCTATCTCAGATCGAATGAAGGAGAAGAAGTTCTCCTGTAAGTTGGAGATTGGAGATAATACCACCTATTAGATCCAAGGTATTGGATCCACTTATTTTTAGTTGGATTCAAGAGATGTACTGCATGTGGATGAAATTCAGTTTGTCCTCAGATTTAAGAAGAACCTCTTGTCTTATTAGTTCTATAAGATAAAGGATTCAGAGTTACATTTATGGACAACAAAGCGCTCTTGTGGCCTAAGAATGAAGACTTGAACTCTGCATCAGTGATTGGATTTAGAGAGGGAGATCTCTACAAAGTTCCTGGAAAACTCATTCAAGCCATTATCCATGACACAGTCAGTCCATGTGAGCTGTGGCATAGAAGGCTTGGTCATATCCATTTCAAAGCACTACCTGGATTGTAGAAAATGGTGAATGGTATGCCCACATTTAAATATGATTTTGATAGTGTTTATAGAGGTTGCGCTCTTGAAAAGAACATTAAGAAGATATTCCCAAGTAGTACCAAAAGATCCAAAGGGATCCTTGAATTGATTCATTCCTATCTATGTGGTCATATGTATGCACCCTCCTTAAGTGGTTATTTGTATTATGTGATTTTCATAAATGACTTCTCTCGCAAGTCATGGGTTTATTTTCTAAAAGAAAAGTGTGAAACTTTCAGCAAGTTTCAAGAGTTTAAAGCACTAGTTGAGAATCAGACTGGAAAGCACATTCGTGCTTTGAGATCTGATAATGGATGAGAGTTTGAGTCCCATGACTTCAATGACTTCTGTCGAGATGTAGGAATAAAAATACAGTTTACTGTACCCTACAACACCCAACAGAATGGGGTCGTTGAAAGAAAGAACATAACAGTATGTGAGGTTGCAAAATCCATGATGTGCGATTAGGATATTCCTACATCCTTATGGGAAGAATCCTCAAGCACTACTGCTTATATTTAGAATAGAAGCCCTCATGCTATCATGGGAGAGAAGACTCTTGAAGAGGTTTCCACCTGTGAAAAACCAGATATTGGACACTTGAATATTTTTGGTTTTCCTATCTACATTCATGTACCAAAAGAGAAGAGGACAAAGACAGAGCCATATGAAAAGAAAGGAACATTTGTCGTATATCGTGAATCCTCCAAAGATTACATAATCTGTGTTCCAGGACAAATAAACATTGAAGTCAACAGAGATGTAACATTTCTTGAAGAGGTTGCCTTCAAGTGCTCCAAAGAAATTCAATATGATTTAGATATGGAGGAGCATGATATGCCTACGATGGAGGATCCTGTTTCTGATTCTCCCCTTTCATATGTTGAGAGGGAGAAGCCAGCAGAGTCTGTAGATCTGCTTGATCCTGAAGAACTAGAATATATGATATAAATATCACTTGATGAACCACCTTCTAAGAGGATATCTGCATGGTGTCGAGACATTATGCAAGTGGCAGAAAATCATGGAGCATCTCCAGGCTCATCCAAAGAGCGAAAGAGACCTGTAAGATTTTTAGGATATGTAGCAAAAATGAGTCACATTAGTGATTCAAAACCCTCTACCTATGAGGAATCCTCAAAGCAGCAAGTATGGAAAGATTCCATGGTAGAAGAATACAAGTCTATCATGAAGAATGATGTGTGGGAAGTGGTTCCTAAACCCGACAGGAAGTCAATAGTAACTTCCAAGTGGCTTTATAAAATCAAGCACACATCTTATGGAAGTATTGAAAAGTATAAAGCAAGATTTGTGGCCCAAGGTTTCTCACAGAAAGAAGAGATAGAATATGATGAGACATTCGATCCTGTGTCTATGTACACTACTATCCGAACCATAATTTCCCTTGCTTCAGTTTTGGGTTGGAAACTTCACCAGATGGATGTGAAGACTGCCTTCCTCAATTGTGAGTTTGAGGAAGAGGTTTACATGCAAGAAACTGAGGGGTTTATAGTTCATGGGAATGACTCCCATGTATGCAAACTTAATAAATCCTTGTATGGGCTTAAGCAGGACCCAAGGCTTGGTATTCTAGGATTGACAACTATCTTATGAGCTTGGGATTATCCAAAAGAGAAGTTGACCCCAACCTGTACTTCAAGGTTGTGAAGAACCAACCATTCATCTTGGTTCTCTATGTTGATGACTTGTTCCTTACTAGGGAGGAGCAACAGATAGCTCAATGCAAGAGGGATCTCAATTCTAAGTTCGAAATGAAAGACTTAGATCTTATGCACTATTTTATTGGTCTAGAAGTTTGGCAAAGGAAAGCTGAAATCTTTATTTCACAAGGAAAGTACATAGTTGATGTGTTGCAGAGATTTGGTAGGATGGATTGTAAGTCCATGTCTACTACAATGGTTTCTAATATAAAGAAGCTACATGAGTCAGATTCTGGATTGGATCTAGTGGATCCTACCATGTATATACAACTCATTGGTTCCTTGATGTATTTTATACATAGTAGACTAGACATATTTTATGTAGTGAGTATCTTGAGTCATTTCATGTCTGAGCTAAGACATAGACATTGGGTTGTTGCCAAGCATGTGCTTATATACATTTGAGGTACTATTGCTTATGGACTCAATATGATTCCAGTGGTGGAGTGATGCTACTTGGATATCCATACTCCAACTGGGGTGGTAGTATTGTAGACCGAAAGAGTAAATCCGGATTTTTTTATCGCTTAGGATCAACTATGATCTCTTGGTCCAACAAGAAGAAGGGATCGATATCCCAGAGAACTACAGAAGCAGAGTATATTGTAGCTAATACCTCCTGCCGAGAAGCTGTGTGGCTTAGGAAGTTGCTTGTTGGGTTGTTTGGTGCGTGTTGATGCCTTGATTGTGCAGGTTCTGGAATGGTGTGCAAGGCAAACAACAAGGGATGAAAACCCATCCAAAGGCTTTAGATAATCCTACGCAAGTATTACCCTATCCTCGAGTTGTTTGGTGTGGTTAACACCCACGGATATTCGACCTCTGCTGGCACTCTATGAGTTGGTGGGTTTCCTCCTTAAAAATAAGGCTTTGAATTAATTGTGAAATTAATCCTAAAGGTAATTTGAATGCAATCTATAATTAATATGCAATCTAAAATTAATAGTTCTGCAACTATGAGAATAAATTCTATAATTACAGAAATCGAGATTTAAACCAAAAGATTAAAGTAAAATAATAGCTAAATTAAATATTAATTAGTAATCTATCCCGGGAGCCAAGTATTTTAAAACAGAGGAAATGATTTAATGTTCAAAAGGAATAATTGGATCATCAATGATTTTAAAAGAAATTTTAAAATTATTGAAGTCTTTAGCACATTAATTCTACCATGAGAAGTAAGAAATTATCTTCACTATGCTAAAATTATTTGAACATAGAATTGTTTCTGCAATGATTAAACATAATCAGGTTAACACATAAACTACAGAAATGCATAAAGTTGCTTGAATCTGATTATGATCTGATCTGTGCAAAAAAAGAGAAATCTGATTAAATGCACATGAACAAATGAAAAAATAATTGCAGAAAAGAAATTGTATTACCATTTCAACTCAATAAAGAAATTTACAAAGCTTCAAGTTGATAATCAGCAGCCACTTCAAGAAGAGCCCACGATCTCCAATATCTTAAATACAAGAAATTGCTATCAAGAGAATCATAGCAGAGAAAGAAGAAATTCAGTTCTCTGTCATACAAAGATCATCTACTCCCTTTGGCAACAACGTTTCTCCTTCTTCCCTGTCAACATAAAACATTGCAAGAGGAATGCAAATATAGGAAGAATGAAAATCCTTCCATTCTTTTGAGACCTCCTCCCCCCTCCATCTCTGAATGCTGAGGTCTAATTTATAGAAGTGGAGAGCACTGGGAAGGATAACATCAAATCCCCAGATGCCTGGGTCGTTCACTATATGCAAAAATGACTGGAATAAATTTATGGAAAATTCACCTCTGTTGGGTCAAGTTTTCCTCCCAAATTGTTGATAGATTTGCAAAACTGTCCATAGCAAGTGGTAAATCAGCCCATTTGGGAAGTGGGTTTTCAACCATTTGAGCTAATTTCTCACGGTTTGCTCACAATACTCCACGCAAAAATATGACTTCTACAGGTGCGCGATCCGTTTTTAAACTTCATCCTGCACGACATATTAGGGTTTAGTGAAATACTATGCCTTAACATTGTAAATAGCATGATATACTAAATTCAATTACATAAATAATATTATTAATATTGTTCTTCAAAAAGTATATCGAATATAATTTAAACAACAATAATAATCTTATCAACAAGCAAAGCTAATTATTCTTTGTAAAACATGATACTTTGCTTAATGAAAAATTATTGACTCTTTCCATGGTTTGAAAGTATGCTTTTTTTAGGATTCAATTGAATTATACATAACAAGGCCTTGTAAAATCTTGTCATAAAATTATAGATTTTCCCAAAAGAACAAATTTTATCAAACATTCAAGGCTTAGTAAAATTCAGTAATCCTTTCAAAGTTGAGAATTAAATGCACAGTTCCATTATTTGATATACACCCTTTCAAAGCATAAATCAACATGATTAAAAATAAGTGTTTAATCAAATTATTCCAACCCATCAAGATGCTATTTAAACTTATTGATTTAATGAAGTTCAATTTTAATGCCAAGACTATCGAAACATCATATGAATTTAATTAGTCAAAATTAAAGCATGTAAATGACTCAAACAAGTTCAAATAAGGATAAGCAATCATTCCACACAATAATTAGAATCAAACGACAAGATCTTTGAAATCTTCGAAAAATCAATAAAATGAATCAACTTATGCAGTGAAGACCAAATCTAGGCGGGGAATGTGAAAGATAACATGTTCAGTTAACCATCGAGATTATGAAACCGACTGAAATGATAAAAACCAACTCAAATGAATCAAAACAAATAAGTAAAAATGAAAATAATGCGAATAACTATTCAAATCACGCAGTGTAATCTCATCCGCAGGATCAAAACAAAGCAATGGTTAAGATTAAACACGCGGAAGCAGAGTTGAGGAAGTTTTATTCTTGCAAATATATACATTTATCCCGCAATCCACAATGTGGGTTGTGGGTTGCGGGATGCAGGATCGTAACCTTTAAAAGAAAATAAATCAATCTTTCTTTAATCCGCAATCCGCAATGCAGGTTGCGGGTTGTGGAAATGCAACTTCAAACAAACAAACAAAGGTGTTTCCGAAATCCGCAATCCGAAATTTCGGGTTGCGGGTTTCGGGAATGAAAACAACATTTAAACATCAAAATAACTTTCCCGCATCCCGCAATCCGCAAATTGCAGGTTGTGGGTTTCGGGAGCACACAACACAGTTTATTTACATAACGTCTTTCTGCAATCCGAAATCCGAAATTGCGGGTTTCAGGTTGCGGAATCAAAATTTCCAAAATATTAAGAGAGTCTTCCCGCAACCCGTAATTTCGGGTTGCGGGTTTCTGGTTGACGAAAATCCAAAAGAAAGAACACACAATTCCCGCAATCCGCAATTGCGGGTTTTAGGGATTTCGGATTTGTGGGAAGAAAATTATATTTCGAAGGAAATGAAGGCTTTTCCGCAAACCAAGCAAACAACTAGAAACTCAAAAATTTTCTAAGGGAAAAAAGATAATTATACAAACCATATACAAAGGGTATGAGACCATAACAAACAAAATCTAAAACTTCCCTGAATGCCTTTGTATTTACAATAATTGGGGCTCCCATGATCAAGTGAAGCATGGTATTTGTTGTACCTACAACAAATGGCAACATGCTAGGACGAAGCAGTTATCTCTGCCTTGAAAATATATAAGTTTACATGTACATGAAGACAAAAGGTAAGATTTCCAATGAAAAGAGAGTTTACTCTATAACATGGTTACCACATCAACGAGTCAACCTTTTAAAGATCTACCCAGCTGCAATTGATATTTTAATAATACCCTTCTAACTATCATTTAGAATGCAAAGATACGTACTAATCAACAAAATATGTTCTTCATTGAAACACACTCTAAATGAACAAATTGTGATGACAAGAAGTGTTATCTTAATGTTTTACCTCTAATACCACAGGCATGGCCCTGCTCCCAGCAAGCATCTATAGCCTCGGAAGAGTTACCTTTTAACCCAATAAGTTTCTTTTATCCCATCCATTAGTTAAATATATGAAGCTTATCAATCCTTGTTAAATATTTGCATCCTTGGAAAGAAGCTAGAAACCACTGTCCTGACTTGGTAATCAGATTGTGACAGTGTCATTCACACCAACTTACAGATAATGAGCGGGCTGGCTCATGATGAGACCCCCCGTCTTGCAACCGTTTTGTGGCTACAAGCCAGTATCCTGGCTTGGTGACCAGATATTGATAAAGTCATTCCATAAGAAGGCATGACCATGAGCAGGTCGACTTATGATAAGACCTCCTGTTTCCCAGCTCACTCCCAGAGATGCTAATGAAAAGGATTGGGCTACATTTAATGTTAATCTCATAAGAGATTACTTATTGGATGGGGAAGCGACTATACTCCTTAAGAGAGCAGGAGGGTGTTAAGAGGCTTGAGATGATAACAATGCAAGCCTCACTCCTTTGCTCCTAAAGAAGGATCCAATTAGAACATAATGCAAAAAATAGTTAAAATAGCTTTGCGTATTGATTTGTGATAATTAGAAAGATAATCAATGCAACTAAGTTTATGTATGAAGGTAGAACTTGGAAAGTGTTCCACCACGGGAAAATGGATAATCTCTTCTTGAAAATCACCTTGTAAAGATTCCTTCACATACAAGACTTCAAAAGATGTAGGCTTTGAAAGACTAACTTGTCGCACAGTATTATTAACTAAAGATCAACAATCCCCCATCAAAAAGGTTTGATAGATAAAACATGATTCAAAATAAAGAATTGTAGAATAATTGGAATTGATTTTTCAATGATTAACATTTCAACCTTTCGCCCCAATGCAAAAGATTATCAAACTAAGAAATCCAAGCCTAATCAAACAATTTGAAAATGAAAGAAAATTGATCTAATCAAAACAAAATCAAAGAAAACAAGGATTTATAATTATGACTAACATCTTATGTGGAAAACATCCATTAAAGAGTTTTGAAGTCGAAAAGAATTTTTGATTGTACAGGGGTGATAAATTGTTAGAACAGTAACCACACTTAGTACCATAATCCATAAATTTTTAATTGCCCATGTGCTTAATTAAACCATGTTTTGGATTAAGTGACTATAGTTGGTCAAAAACCCACTTTGAGAGTGTTCACACCCACTTCTGAGCAAACCAGTTCACCCAGCCTCCAGTTTTGTCCACAAGTGCGCCCTCATTTATTGCTGGTGCGCCCTCTCTCCTTGTTTTGGGGAATTTAGTTGACCAAGGGCGCTAGGGTGGATTTTTGCCCACTTTTGGCTAGATTTGGAGCATTTAATGCTCCCTTGGGCCCCCAAACCTCCTCTATTTGCTCACCCACGCCTGCCTTGAGCTAATTAATGACTCAGCATGCTTCAGCCACCTCCACACCAGAATTTGTAGCTGTTTGGGATGATTGGGATTGAGTTGGACCCACCTAGGGGGGATTGAGGCCAATTTGGCATTGATGACTTGTACACTCAGCTTGAGCCACCTAATGCTCTCGATTTTCTCATGGATGTAATAAAAACCTGTTACTAACATTTTCACATGTTAGACAGTCAGTTAATCAAAGATTTGAGCATACATTGTGTGTAAATTTATCATCTTTTTTAAAATTTTCCACTGTTTTTGCAAATTAATTCGATTTTGTGAGGTTCTCCATAGCTCCTCGATCTTCTGTGATCAAAATACTCACATGGTATCAGATCCATCGTGGAGTTAGTGAGTTGCAGGCCAACATTGAGCGTTGAACTGCATTCTAGAGAGGATTTCCAGATAAAAATTGAGTGTTTTTTGCAGGTGTTTCAGTAGTTTTCTCACCATTAACGCAGCAGTCATGGAAGCAAACCAAATTTTGCTCACACCCTTCAATTTTTTCGATTGGAAGGCTGAGATGGTCATCAAGCTGAGATCTAAGGGTCTCTATAGAGTGACCATGGGCACAGAAGTGGAGCCAAATTCTGCTGTGGAGAAAGCAAAGTACTACAATCGACTTGATGAAGCTTATGGATTGCTATGCCTGAGCATTTCAAGGGAACTCTTGTTTCATACAGACAGTTTGACAACTCCCAATGAAGTATGGGTGAAGCTAGAATCACTCTTTGGGAAAACTGATGAACTGAGAGGCCACCAGCTTGAAAATGAGCTCATTAGCTTGAGCCCAGCGCATTTTGAAACCATCCAGGAGTTCTTCACGAAATTCAAGTCACTGGTGCTTCAACTGCAACAATGTGGAATTGTTAAGAAGGAGGAACAACTGATTCTGTCCATCCTTTCGAAGCTAGGCCCAGAGTTTTCAGTATTTGTTAGCACATTTCACTCAGCCAAAATGACCCTTCGAAATTGGCAAATGCCATCACTAGCTACCTTCATGGAGTGTCTCACTCAGGAGCAGGATAAACTAGTTCAGATGGGCACCATAAAATCAAAGGACCAAGCATTGGCAATGGGTGTTTCAAATGCAAGCAAAGGAAAGCAGAAAGCCAAGAATTCGAAGCAGCAAGAGAAGAGAAAGTTTGACAAGACCAAGTCTGCAGATGGGGGTTCGAATCTGTCAAAGGAGAAGGACAAGAAGGGAAAGGAAAAGACCAAATGCACCTATTGTCATAGGGGATGGAATCCAGAGAGCTCATGTATGAAGAAAACCATTGACTCAATGGCGCAGCTGCTGGAGAAGAACAACATCCCAGTCCCTGAGGGCGCAAGGAAGAAAGAGAGCACCTCAAACCCTGACAATAAGGAGAAGTGTCATGCTTTGGTAGCAGGTACTTCGAATCCCTCTTCCTTCATCATTGATTCAGGAGCTTCCAGACATATGGTTTCATCCAGAGAGCTCTTCTCCTCTTTGCATTCGAATGGTGGCCCAACAGTTCGAATGGGAGATGATTCAGAACTCCAAACCAAGGGGATTGGTAGGATTGACATGGAGCATGGCTATTTCAGTGATGTGCTCTATGTACCTTCATTGGCTGCAAATTTGCTATCAGTCTATCAAATGACTCATACAGGAGAAGCCAAGAGAGTGACATTCACTCCAGATTTGGTAGAAATCTCAGAAATTTCCTCAAATCAAGTTGTGGCAGTAGGGTATGCAGATCATGATGAGAGAATGTACAAATTCTCAAATTTCATTCCAAATTCTAGTGACCATGCTCTTGTCTCTCATGCCAACGAGACCTCCAAGTTGTGGCATGAAAGATTTGGCCACATGAACTACAAATATCTCCAGCAATTGCACAGGGACGAGATGGTGGAAGGGCTTCCAGAAATCAGATCATCAAATGGTGCATGCATTGGGTGTGTAGTTGGAAAGCATCCTGAGCGCAGCTATGAGAAGGGAATGGCAAGGAGAGCCACTCAACCACTTGGATTGGTACATTCAGACCTCATTGGTCCTCTTCCCACTCCATCATATGGTGGATCAAGGTATGTACTTACATTCATAGATGACTACTCTCGATTCTGCTGGGTTTACTTCCTTAAATTGAAGTCAGAAGTGTTTGAGAAACTGAAGATTTGGAAAGCCCTAGTGGAGAACCATAGTGGTCATAAGATAAAGATCCTTAGGACTGATAATGGAAAGGAATATGTGAATAATAACATTCAGCACCTTTGTGAGGAATGTGGCATCCAAATGCAACATTCAATCCCCTACACACCTCAGCAAAATGGTGTGGCAGAGAGGAAAAATAGATCTCTCAAGGAGATGGCTACTTGCATGATTGAAGCTAGGGATCTAAGCCCTAAGCTATGGGCTGAAGCCATCAATTGTGCTGCTCATATTCAGAACAGAGCCTTTCACAAATCAGTCAAAGGAAAAACCCCCTATGAGGCATGGTTTGGCCAAAAACCAAATGTGTCAAATTTCAGGATTTTTGGGTCTAGAGCATGGGCTCGAATTCCATCAGAAAAGAGGAAGGCTTTGGAGCCACAGAGCAGGGAATGTATCATGGTTGGATATGGTGAGGACACAAAGGGCTACAAGCTCTTTGACACATCCACACTTAAAACTTTCATTGAGAGAAGTGTGCAATTCGAAGAAGAACCAATTCCAGATTTTGAGCTTGCACCGGGGGAAAGCTCCTCTCCTCCACACCTCAATGAGATTAGTGATGATTCTTCCTCTGATTTTTCTGATATTGCTGAAGATGAAATGGCTGAAGATGACATTGCTGTACATGAGTCACCATCAAGGCCCAAGTGGGCTGAAAAAATCATAGAAGCTGCAGGTGAATTGGCAGGCAATCCCCAAGAGCCTAGGAAGACTAGATCTCAAACAATCAATGCTTCCTTTGCAAATGAGAGTGAGCTTGCTGATCACTGTTATATGATGATTGGATCTGATCCAACATCATATCAGGAAGCTCATCATGATCCAAGGTGGAGGGCAGCAATGCAAGAAGAATTCGAATCTCTCCAAGAGAACAAAACATGGGATTTGGTGCCTCTTCCTCCCAAGAGGAAACTAGTGCAATGTAAGTGGATTTTCCGAACCAAACCTGTTGCTGATGGTTCTGATCTGAAATATAAGGCTAGGTTAGTGGCTAAGGGCTACTCACAAATCCATGGTGTGGATTATACAGAGACCTTTGCACCGGTTGCAAAGATGGACTCAATTAGACTAGCTCTAGCCATGGCAGCTAGTAAAGGTTGGGAAGTTCACCACATGGATGTCAAAAGTGCATTCTTGCATGGTGAGCTACAGGAAGAGATATATATGCAGCAGCCTGAAGGATTCCAAGAGGATCCCACACTTGTAGGCAGGTTGAAGAAGTCACTCTATGGACTCAAGCAAGCCCCCAGGGCTTGGTATGCCAAAATGGATGCTTTTTTGCTCTCAATTGGTTTCTGGCGATGCAAGTCTGATCCAAATGTTTATTTGCAGCATTGTGATGGTAATTTGCAGGTCATTGTACTGTATGTTGATGATCTCTTAATTACAGGGAGCTGCACCAAACAAATTGGCTCAATTAAAGCTTCTTTGCACAGTGAATTTGCCATGAGCGACCTAGGATTGCTAAGGCAATTTTTGGGTTTGGAAATTGAGAAATCTGAGAGAGGTATATTGCTGAGTCAATCTAAGTATGCTTCAGACCTGTTATTCAAGTTCAAAATGGCTGAATGTAAGGCAGCCAAGTGCCCATTCCTTTCAGGCATAAAACTAGGTGAATTTGAAGACTCTCCGGTGGTGGATTGCACTCTCTATAGGCAGCTAGTCGGAAGTTTGCTGTACCTTACACATACAAGACCTGATTTGTCTTATGCTGTAAGTGCTGTAGCAAGGTATATGCAGCAGCCACATGAGATCCATTGGAAGGCAGCCAAAAGGATCCTTCATTATGTCCAAGGAACAAAGAGCTTCGGGGTACACTATGCAGCTGGTTCTTCACTTCAACTAGCTGGATTTTCTGATTCCGATTGGGCGGGAGATCCCATCGATAGAAAGTCCACTTCAGGTTTTGTGTTTATGTTTGCTGAAGGTCCTATTTGCTGGTCAAGTAAGAAACAACATACAATTTCTCTTTCATCAGCAGAGGCCGAGTACAGGGCAGCAGTGAACGCAGCCACACAGTGTGTTTGGTTGCAAGGCATTCTTCGGGAGTTTGGTGTTGCTATTGATTCTCCAACCAATATTTGGGTGGATAATCAAAGTGCCATCAAGATATCTACTGATCCAGTACAGAGGCAAAGAACAAAGCACATTGAGATCCACATGCATTACATTCGGGGCTTGGTGCATGACAGGGTGATTTCACTGCAGTATTGCCCATCCACCGAGCAAACTGCTGATATTTTCACCAAGTGCTTTACTGAGAAGACCTTCACTCACCTGAGAGATTTTCTTGGAGTGAGTGATGGATGGTGATTGCTGCAATTTAATTGCAGGTTCAGCCCCATGTCCATTTTTGAGGGAAGTTTTTATCCCATGAGGTTTTACTTCTTTTCCTCGGTTCATATGGACAAATAAAATTTCTGTTGTATTGAGGTGACTTGAGCCTTTGTTGCCAAGGCCTCCCACTTATCTTTCATGAGATGTACAAAGTTATGGTTAAGGGGGGGTGTTAGAACAGTAACCACACTTAGTACCATAATCCATAAATTTTTAATTGCCCATGTGCTTAATTAAACCATGTTTTGGATTAAGTGACTATAGTTGGTCAAAAACCCACTTTGAGAGTGTTCACACCCACTTCTGAGCAAACCAGTTCACCCAGCCTCCAGTTTTGTCCACAAGTGCGCCCTCATTTATTGCTGGTGCGCCCTCTCTCCTTGTTTTGGGGAATTTAGTTGACCAAGGGCGCTAGGGTGGATTTTTGCCCACTTTTGGCTAGATTTGGAGCATTTAATGCTCCCTTGGGCCCCCAAACCTCCTCTATTTGCTCACCCACGCCTGCCTTGAGCTAATTAATGACTCAGCATGCTTCAGCCACCTCCACACCAGAATTCGTAGCTGTTTGGGATGATTGGGATTGAGTTGGACCCACCTAGGGGGGATTGAGGCCAATTTGGCATTGATGACTTGTACACTCAGCTTGAGCCACCTAATGCTCTCGATTTTCTCATGGATGTAATAAAAACCTGTTACTAACATTTTCACATGTTAGACAGTCAGTTAATCAAAGATTTGAGCATACATTGTGTGTAAATTTATCATCTTTTTTAAATTTTTCCACTGTTTTTGCAAATTAATTCGATTTTGTGAGGTTCTCCATAGCTCCTCGATCTTCTGTGATCAAAATACTCACATAAATAGTAAATTGATTGTATCAATTCATAAATTGTATGTAATTATTTGAATTGATTACAATAGTATTTGTATAAGAACCCCTTAAATGTAACTACAGATTCTTTTAGTTGAAAGATTCGATTGATAATATTATGAACCACATGAGATATTAAGCAAATTGAATCCCTTTTATTTAAAGAAAACTAAATTAAAAGAAATGTAAAATAATTGTAAGAATAGGCCTTCACAAATTATCTTATGCGAACAAAAGTGGAATTTGTTGTCGTGTTTGTAGATTCGAAGGAATTTGTTATTATAAAGAGAGTAACTACATCAATTCATAAAATGAAAAATGTATTGAATCGATTAATTGAATTGATTATAATAAAACTCTTAAAATAAATTTATTCTCCTTCAGTTAAAAAATTATGATCAACATTGTTACTTGTCACATAAAGTTGTTTACGACAATGAGGCCTTTCTTTATTAAAGATTATGTACAGAAATAAATAAAATGAAATAACACTAAACTAAGTTATGTGCAATTTGTGAAAAAAATATGAAAAAAACTCATTTTTCAAGTGCATGTCTAGGAAAGATCAATATTTGCATGAGATGAAGATGTTCTAATTTTAATTACCTTGTCTCATGTCAAAATATTTTTGCTCTTAAAACTTGGAAAAGAATTAATTCAAAACATTTCATGACAAGAGCATCATAATTTAAAAAAAATGTAAATTAATCATGAATGCCTTGAACCAATAAAATAATAAGCATGAGCATGAATAATAGAAAGTGAAAAATGATAAAGATACTTCCTTGATTGCGTCTGAAGAAACGTTGTTTCCAACTTTGACTTGGCTTGCGGTCGCAAATACTTTTATTGAAGAAAACCAAAACAATAATCTAATTATTAAAGAAATGAACAAAACTAATCTATAGTACACCTACTCCTACACTGTTCTGAAGAGTAAACAAAAACTAAGTATAATCAAACTTCCAATGGAGCCAATCAAGTAAATTTAAACCTACAAGAAAAAACAAATGATGCATCAACAATAAACATCTTAAAAATGGAGATCCAAACATTGGAAAAACTAAACTAAGTTTCTTATTTACAAAGAAATGAAAATGACATAGAAAATGGTTCAAAACTGATTGTTCCAACCATAAATAAATTGGATCATAAAAAGTGGGTTGGAAATTATTAAGATCATGATTCAAAAGAATCTCATCAAAATTGAAAGTAGATAATTTTTCCTTTAGAAAGATATCATCGTTATTGCATTGAAAGAAAATATTGGAATTTTAATCTTGTGAATGATTAACTTTGTCTTCTTGATTTTTATTTAGATGTTCATTCTTTTCAAGTGCATCAAATTTGTTTGATTTCAAATTATTTGATCGAAATAACTTTTCATTTGAAATTTGATTTATAGAGAAAGCATATTTGGAACAAATATTTTGAAATTCAATCTCAATTTCAGACAACTCATCTTCTAAAGACTTATCGTTCTCATTTTGTTCATAACAATCCGAATTGAAGGACGAAGAAAAATAATTTTCAGATTTCATAAAATGAGTAGAATCAACATGTTCTTCAAAATCTGAAGTGTAATTAGCATCTTCAAAACTTTCTATTATAAGATCCATCGTTTGATTAAATGAAGAAGAATGGATATCACTTATAAAAGAAGGACTTTTAAAATCATTAGAGATAGATGAAGAAACCTCTTCATAAGTCTCGAAATCTTCATTTTCATTGATAGTTGAGTCACTATGATCAAATTGAGAAAATGGAAAATGTTCAAAACTCGTTTGAATTAATTGTTTATTAAATAGATTGGAAGTATTGGGATTAAGATTTTCTTCGACAATTTCAGATTGAGATTCCAAACAATGAAGGGAAAATGTGCAACATTCATCGTATTCACATCCATTTGAAAGAGAACAATGACGATTAGAATTTGCAACTGATTTTCTTTTTGTATCTAGGGAAGATTGAAATTTGGATGCAAAAACTATTTGTTTCAAATTATGTAAAGTATTTTGAATATTTCTTTCATTTTTAATGGACATAACTTCATTGTACAAATCATCAATTTGTGTGTTTAATTGAACAATTTGTGAAACCTTCGATTCATCATTAACAGATTCTACATCATATGAAACAAAAGGAGAAACACGATCGAAATGATACATTTTCAAGTCTTTCTCAATAACTTGAGCCTCTTTGCATACTTCATTGAAATCTGTTATCCCTTCACGTAAGATGAACATAGCCATAGTCTTAGGGAGAGATCTAACATACCATCAAAAAGTGAGTTGTGCTGAAGGATAGTGTTTTTCGTGTAAATTGTAATACACTTGTCGAAAACATGTGTTAAAATCACGAATTGATTCTCCGTCATATACCAGCATTTGATTCAAATTTTGATGAGTTTTAGTTATACCATAATCTCTAAAAACATTCTTAAATTCTAACCAGCTAGAAATTGAATTCAAAGGTAAAAAATAAAACCAAAGAGAAGCCTTACCATCTTTATATACAAATAAGGAAAACAAAGTTTTACCATAATGATGAAGTCTCGCTAAGAAATACTTCTCAGGACAATCAACAACCCAATCATGGTATGTACAATGAAAATCAAAAGAATGACAGAAAGAGTTTGAAAAATTTATGCAATGAGAAAGAAAATCAACATTAGTATTATACGAGTCGAAAACTTCCTCTTAAACCATTATCTCCTTAGGAATATTTTCTTGAGTAGGATCAACAAAATCAGATCCAATTTGTTCTAATTTATTATTTTGAAAATCATCATAAATTGGTTGATTTAATTGGAAATTCTCAAAGAGATCAAATTGCTTTTGAATATTTGCTTGAGAAGAATTAAAGATATGAGATGTTAAAAGTATAGAACTAGTATCATTAACATCCTGATAAAAATCTTCTCCATCAAGCAATTGATTGTAAGAAGAAAATGCTTTTTCATTGAATGGTGAATCATAAAAGGAAGAATTCTAAAAATTATCATTAGAAATAGTGTTCATTTCGAGCAAAGAAGAATGACAAGAGGACATAGATTGATGACAAAGATACGAATCTTCTTGGTCTTCTTCATGTATTTCATAATTAACTTATACCTCTTTAAGACTTAACAATGGAAAATTAGAATCTGAAATATATGATTGAATGCCATTGTTATCAAATAGGTCATGATACATAGAAAAATATGAAGAGGAAATAAGTGCATGAAATTCATCTCTTTGTAGAATATTTTCAGATCGAGATTCCTTAAGAGGGTTTTTCTCTTCAAAAGAGATATGTATGAAAGGTTTCATATCAGGATCTGCTTCTTCTTCTAATGTAGTATCATCATTTTGTGAAATATTTTCTCCTATAGAATCACTTGGGTCAGAAAACGATAATTGGGAGAACATATCACAAATTTCAGAACAATTAGTTGATTCAAGATCTATCAAAGGGATAAAAAAATGATCAATATCAGAATCTGGAAGCTCTTTAATTATGCTAAAAGAAGATTGTTCGATGTAATGATCATAACTATTCTCTTGTACTATAGAAGAATCTTCTATAGAAAAATGATCTCCTTCACGATTAGTTACACATTGAATTTCATGTGAAATAGACATGGGCATATCAACATTTAATTCACCCGAATCATCATATTGATTATGATCCATATCTAAAAAAGAGAAGGAAGTCATTTCTACAATTTTTAAATCCTTAGATTCTTCATGTAAATCTAAACCAAGAGGTGGATAATTATGAATGTATAATTCAGATTTATCATCTACTAATTGATCAGATTCATGTAAAACATAACGAATGTTCCGCAACCATTCAAATATTATAGGACGATCTATTAAAGGGAATCTACAATAGAGATTAAAATTTCTAGTTGCAAAATCTTCTAATGATTCACCCTCTTTTGAAGTGAGTTGTTTCCATTCATTGCATAATCTAACAAAGTCATAATGTCCAAAAGAAAGTATAAAAATATCTATAAAAATGTTCAAAAGAATGGACAGAGGAAAAATGTAAGGTTACAAACCACTGTTTGACTCGTCCTTCGAATGTGAAGGCTAACAATCTGCACAAAACATCTTGATCCAAAATTTTGTTAAGAAGACAATTCTGAATAAATTGAAGAACATGTTCTTGTGCTAAGCTTTCTCCATAACCATCGGTTTTTTCTTCTCTCAGTTCCTTCAAAACATCTGTTTGAAATTGAAAACTAATTTGTCTCGAAAAACAACTAAATATAGATTCTTGAGCAAAAAAGGAACTATATACAGATTTTCGGGCTGGAGCCATTTTAAGATAATCTGATTAATATAGCTCAAATGACCTTACATGTCGGATGGCCCTCCTTATAGCGCCATTTGTTGATGCCTCGGTTGTGCAAGTGCTGGAATGGTGTCCAAGGCAAACAACAGAGGATGAAAATCGAGCCAAAGGCTTCAGATAATCCTAAGCAAGTATTACCCTATCCTCGAGCTGTTTGGTGTGGTTAACACCCACGGATATTCGGCCTTCGCTGGCACTCTATGAGTTGGTGGGTTTTCTCCTTAAAAAAGAGGCTTTGAATTAATTGTGAAATTAATCCTAAATGTAATTTGAATGCAATCTAGAATTAATATGCAATCTAAAATTAATAGTTCTGCAACTATGAGAATAAATTCTATAATTACAGAAATAGAGATTTAAACCAAAAGATTAAAGTAAAATAATAGCTAAATTAAATATTAATTAGTAATCTATGCCGGGAGCCAAGTATTTTAAAATGGAGGAAATGATTTAATGTTCAAAAGGAATAATTGGATCATCAATGATTTTAAAAGAAATTTTAAAATTATTGACGTCTTTAGCACATTAATTCTAACATGAGAAGTAAGAAATTATCTTCACTATGCTAAAATTATTTGAACATAGAATTGTTTCTGCAATGATTAAACATAATCAGGTTAACACATAAACTACATAAATGCAGTTAGTTGCTTGAATCTGATTATGATCTAATCTATGCACAAAAAGAGAAATCTGATTAAATGCACATGAACAAATAAAAAAATAATTGTAGAAAAGAAATTGTATTAACATTTTAGCTCAATAAAGAAATTTACAAAGCTTCAAGTTGATAATCAACAGCCACTTCAAGCAGAGCCCACGATCTCCAATCTCTTAAACACACGAAATTGCTATCAAGAGAATCATAGCAGAGAAAGAAGAAATTCAGTTCTCTATCATACAAAGTAAACTACTCCCTCTGGCAGCAGCGTTTCTCCTTCTTCCCTGTCAACATAAAACATTGCAAGAGGAATGCAAATATAGGAAGAATGAAAATCCTTCCATTCTTTTGAGACCTTCTCCCCCCTCCATCTCTGAATGCTGAGGTCGAATTTATAGAAGTGGAGAGCACTGGGAAGGATAACATCAAATCCCCAGATGCCTGGTTCGTTCACTGTATGCAAAAACGGTCGGAATAAATTTCTGGAAAATTCACCTATGTTCGGTCACGTTTTCCTCCCAAACTGTTCACAAATTTGCAAAACTGTTCATGGTCAAGGGTAAATCAACCCATTTGGGAAGTGGGTTTTCAACCATTGGAGCTAATTCCTCACGGTTTGCTCACAATACTCCACGCAAAAACATGACTTCTATAGGTGCGTGATCCATTTTTAAACTTCATCCTGCACGACATATTAGGGTTTAATGAAATACTATGCATTAACATTATAAATAACATGATATACGAAAGTCAATTATATAAATAAGATTATTAATATTGTTCTTCAAAAAGTATATCGAATATAATTTAAACAACAATAATAATCTTATCAACAAACAAAGCTAATTATTCTTTGTAAAACATGACACTTTGCTTAATGAACAATTATTGACTCTTTCCATGGTTTGAAAGTATGTTTTTTTTAGGATTCAATTGAATTATACATAACAAGGCATTGTAAAATCTTGTCATAAAATTATATATTTTCCCAAAAGGACAAATTTTATCAAACATTCAAGGCTTAGTAAAATTCAGTAATCCTTTCAAAGTTGATAATTAAATGCACAGTTCCATTAATTGATATACACCCTTTCAAATAAGAAATCAACATGATTAAAAATAAGTGTTTAATCAAATTATTCCAGCCCATCAAGATGCTCTTTAAACTTATCTATTCAATGAAGTTCAATTTTAATGCCAAGACTATCGAAACATCATATGAATTTAATTAGTCAAAATTAAAGCATGTAAATGACTCAAACAAGTTCAAATAAGGATAAACAATCATTACACACAATAATCAGAATCAAATGACAAGATCTTTGAAATCTTCAAAAAATCAATAAAATGAATCAACTTATGCAGTGAAGACCAAATCTAGGCGGGGAATGTGAAAGATAACATGTTCAGTTAACCACCGAGATTATGAAAACGACTGAAATGATAAAAACCAACTCAAATGGATCAAAATAAATAAGTAAAAATGAAAATAATGTGAATAACTATTCAAATCACGCAGTGTAATCTCATCCGGAGGATCAAAACAAATCAATGGTTAAGATTAAACACGCGGAAGCAGAGTTGCGGAAGTTTTATTCTTGCAAATATATACATTCATCCTGCAATCCGCAATCCACAAGTGCAGGTTGCGGGATGCTGGATCACAACCCTTAAAAGAAAATAAATCGATCTTTCCGCAATCCGCAATCCGCAATGCAGGTTGCGGGTTGCGGAAATGCAACTTCAAACAAACAAACAAAGGTGTTTCTGAAATCCGCAATCCAAAATTTTGGGTTGTGGATTTCGGGAATGAAAACAATGTTTAAACATCAAAATAACTTTCTCGCATCCCACAATCCGCAAATTGCGGGTTGCAGGTTTCGGGAACACACAACACGGTTTATTTACATAACATCTTTCTGCAATCCGAAATCCATAATTGCGGGTTTCGGGTTGTGGAATCAAAATTTCTAAAATATTAAGAGAGTCTTTCCGCAACCCGCAATTTTGGGTTGCGGGTTTCGGGTTGACGAAAATCCAAAAGAAAGAACACACAATTCCCGCAATCCGCAATTGCGGGTTTTCGGGATTTCGGATTTCGGATTTGCGAGAAGAAAATTATATTTCGAAGGAAATGAAGGTTTTTCCGCAAACCAAGCAAACAACTAGAAACTCATAAATTTTCTAAGGAAAAAAAGATAATTATACAAATCATATAAAAAGGGTATGAGACCATAACAAACAAAATTTAAAACTTCCCTGAATGCCTTTGTATTTACAATAATTGGGGCTCCTATGATCAAGTGAAGTATGGGATCTGTTGTACCTACAACAGTGAGAAGCTTGAGACTACATCATTTAATCTGACAATCAGAGCTACATTAAGGTCTTAGAAAACCTTGTGTTTCATGACAGATATAAACACATTAAGATGAAGTATCACTACATCAGAGACATGGTCTAGAGAGGTTCCATACGACTTTAGTACATTGATACTGGTGAGAATATTGCATATATGTTGACTAAGCCTCTGTCCGTGACGAAATATAGGTACTTTTGAGACAAGCTTGGCATTGTAGAGAATGTCTCCCTCGTTGAGAGGGGGTGTTAAAGTTATAGAATCATGAGTAATTCTCAGGGTCAATCTTGTGTGTCAAGATTGAGCCTCGTGTGTCAAGGTAGTGCCTTATAGGAGCCGAGTTGGAATCAAGAAACTTGGAGAATAATCTTGAGTTGGACTCAAGAATGGTTAAGCTTCATGTGTTGAGGAAAGTGATTTGTATGTCAAAGTGATGATGTTGTACATTCTTTATAGTCAAGGATAAGGTTTTGTGTGTCAGGATAGATCCTCATGTGTTGAGGTAATGCTTTGCATGTAGAAGCATGAATGGTCTGTGATTTACTACTAACCATGGTTGAGATATTAATTCTCCTCTACAGACTGACCACCTATAAAGTGAATTACTTTAGCATATAATCACTTGGAACGATAGTAGTACAATATGATCACATCATTGGGAAAATATCCTTAGTGTATTTGATATGATAACTAAGCTGGAACATGTGGACCATGACAGGAGATAAAGATAAGATGTGAAATATGAGAGAATTCGAATTGTTAAAATTTAGTGAATACTTCATTAAATCAAAGGCGAACTCGAATTGATCGCTATAGTGATGTTAGCAAGAAAGAAGTTAAGAGAGTTAACTAAGTGATAACAAAGAAGATCTAGTTAACTAATTGTTATTGCATGACGACACTTATGTTAAACTAAAAGATGACACTTTTGTTAAACTAAAAGATGACACTTGAATGATGACACTTAAGTTAGCCACCTAACTAAGTGGGCAATCTTTCAGTTAATGGGCGAGTTCATCCTAAGAGTAAGTTCAATGAGTTAATGCACTGCATGAGATGTGGGCTACACTTCTTCATGCAATATTGATGCATCTAGATGGAGGGCAAGTTCATCCTGAAGTCAGAAGGTAAAAATAGAAGCCAATGCATGTGAAGAATATATAAATATGTTATATAGGATTGATGAATTCAATGTGAAGTGAATTCTCTTCTCTCTTGAAATAAATGCACTTTTATTTGTGCATGATATTATTATGAGTCTCTCTTCTTTATCTTTCTCTTGCTTTGTAATTGCACCGGGGGTGCTTGATGTAAAAGACATTCTCTTCTATCTATCAATATACTAAGGAAGGTTTTGTTGGGGTTTTCTCCCTCAAGTCATAGAGGGTTTCCCCAGGGTAAATTCATGTTTCGAATGTGATTGCTTATGTGTGTGATTGTTATTTGATTTCAATTATTATTTTAGCTCCGAATTAAAGATAAAAAATTAACACCTATGACTGTAATATCCCTAGTTTTGACTTGGAATGTATTTATCCAATATTATGTAAATGATGTAAATATGTTAGTGTGAATTCCTAGTGTGGAGCTCAAGGCCAAGGCCCGACTAGTGAATGTCTAGGAATGTATGATTTTTATTTTCCATTTGGACTGTTTAGTTGGCTTTTATGTTGATTTAGAATATATGTAAATATTATGTGCATAAATAATAAAATGGTCCAACAATGGATGTGTAAAGAGCACCAAAGGGGCTATGATTCCACCAGAGGGGAAGCGGAAAGGGGGCCCATGGGTGACTAAATCCTTGCTTCCAAGTGTCAACCTTAGAACTCACACCTAAATTCTATCATGTGTTGAGAATAAGCCAATTATCTCCTTTTTTGACCATTTTCCAATCATTAATGCATGTGTGTGGTTGGTGGGAAAAGTCACCTCATGTAGTTATTGAAGCATGGGATTGACTGCACTTTTGTGACAGTGCTGTCATGACAGAAGTCAGTCTGCAGCTTCCAGGAGTCCTTTCTCCTACTGCCAAAATTCATGTCAGTTGTCTTTTCACCATTTTCCCATATCCCTTAGAGTCAAACCTCATTTGTCTCATTTTTACATGCAGATTTGGAGGTTGCAGAGCTCTCCATTGTTGTCCATGAACTTATGATGCTGTTTTGAACCCATAAATTCGAATTTGGAGACCATGTTGCAGATTGGGAAGTGGGTTTTGTTGGCTGTAGGTGAGCAGAGAGGTTGGGCAAGCTAGGAACCCTTACCCTTGAGTTATGTTGCTCATAGGAACTTGAGAAGCCACATATTGAGGCTACAGGAGGTTCTATAGCATCCAATACCAGGTTGGACTTCTTCTATGCACACAATGGAAGCACCCAGCAAGATGGATCTCCCAAGAGAACCATGGATCGGTGAAGGGGATGGATGAGCTAGAAGGGTGTTGTGTGGGGCAGGTATTGTGGAAGCAAAGGCTGTGAGGGCTGAGTGAGACCCCTGTAGAGCTCTGTATGAGCATTTGGCTAAGCACAGAGAGAAGAATGGGTTGTGGGCCGAGAGATAGAAGCTTGTAGGTGTTTCCTTCGCCCTGGTGGCCTCGTAGCCCAGCTTGGGGGTGGCCTTAGCAGTAGAAAGAGTATATGCTGGACTGAGTGCCTATGGTTGGGTGGAAAAGCGCTCTTACACAACCAGTTGCTTGGATTTGCGTTGGATAAAGATAAGTATTTTCATGTATTTGAATCTGGAATGTTTTATTTGATGCCTGTAATGTTTATGCTTGTATTTTCATATTAGATGTGTGTGGATAGTTTTGAATTCCGCTGTGCATCTTTATTTGCATTCTGCACACATTATGTTTGTTGAAATTCATATTATGGATCTGGGGTGAAATTTGAGAGCCCAGATTTGGCCAACGTCCCCTCCCGATGGCCAGATTGGGTGAGGGGGACGTTACAATGACATCCTTAGTCTTTACAACTTACGGTTTCCAATTGCTATACACCCCTGGGGGATACTATGCGTGAATAGTTAAAGCATGAGAATGATAATAAATACAAGAGAGTAAAATAGTTGGAATATGTTTGCACTAACATACATATAGATGAATACTATATAGTAGAGTGCATATAGATATGCATGGGTATACATGATGTTGTGTATTAACTAATAGAGGTTTGTTTTTATATGCAATGAGTATGGAATAATAACTAATGAGGTGGCTAACTTGTTGTACAATCAAGGATGGTTGAGGACATGGTTGAATATGTTGATGATGTAGCTACTTAATATAGATGACCTCGTGAAAATTGTAACGACAAGAGGATGATTTTCAATAGGTTGATGAATGGATCATGTGAGTTCCCACGAGGCATCGATTGATCAGGAAACATAAAAAATACTAATGGAAACAATACATGTATGAATTTTATCATGTCGATATAACATGTGAACTAAAGGGAATTGGGTAAGAATTCATTTAGGCATGATTTAATAGACATTTGAATTCATGCATGTGATTGACGCTCGATGGGTTATGATTAAGGAAAGAAGCTTTTTGTATGTCAAGATTATTAGAATCTCATTGATGCATTCATTAGTTAGTATATCATGATTGAATTGGTTAAGAGTAGTAACCATAGTGGACGAGTATTTATACTTATGTCGTGAAATCACATTCCATGTGCGAGACTATAGTGTGTTGGACTTGGCAAATGCTATAGCACTATGCAAGTATCCAATGGTTTCCTTGCTTGTAATCGATGTCTTGAAATATTTATTTTTACCGGCATTGAAGAGAACTAAAGGAGTATATTCCTAGTGTTGTATTTGGGCTAAATAGAAAGGTGTCCATATGGTTAGACAAGCAATTAGGAGGTGTCTAGATGATGTGTTGGTTGAGTACTACAACTTGTCTTGGTAAAACACACGAGTTTGGAATATAATATTTTCAACTCATCGTTAGGTTACATTGAATGAAAGTGCATGGATAAACTATGAAACCATGTAAAAGATAATTCTGCATTTATCAATGCTGCTACATATGATTGATGCATCGAGTGGATGCATGCTTGTATGCAAAATGAATTCTTATAATTGAATTCCATGGAAGGATTCTTGACGGACTGTAGAGTAGTGAAAGAAAAGAACTTCCAATAGTACTGAGGAATTGTTGAGTAGTGAAAGGAGTGGTATGAGTTAGTAAAGCTAAAAATAATTTTAATCACCCTACAAGACAATATCAAATTAGCTAATAATCAATTCTAAAATACGAATATGGTGAATAGTGTGATTATGTGACCATGAGTATTAACACTTTTGCTGATTACATAGATAATGTGATCTCATTATGTAATGATTATTGTGCTGCTAGTGAATGCATATATAATGAGTGTATTTCATTGCAATTGAGATATTGTTAGCTGACAATGCTTAAAGTATTTATGTGTTATAATTCTTAGATCACTTTATGAGTTGTTGTAAATGTTGCAATGAAGGATTATATGTATGGTGTTAGGAACCCATGTCAACCCTTCTATTTACTTTGTTAGTATATTGTTGTTGAATGCATATGCTTTGTAAGTTGTCCCATAGTATTTGTTGATCCATAGTTTGTATTATTGTTGTTGGACGCATATGTTTTGTAAGTCGTCCCGTAGTAATTATTGATCCATATTTTGTATTGGCCCATGGTTTGTATTTACACATGGTATTGACTCATGGTATTGGCACCTAGAATTAGTATATAAGTTTGTGTTGGGACCAATGAAGGGACCGTGAAGTTATTTGTATTGAGCTTGCTCAAAGGAGGTTGCCCCCTCGAAGTGGTCCGCGATCAATATAAAAGTGATTATGAGTTCTGTTATTTCTGCTATTTCGTGTGGTTTCATTAATTAATTATTGCAGGTTCTTCACATCTGGTATCAGAGCATTTTCTTAGGCTCGTTGGGTGAAATTTCTGCTAATTTTTTTTTTTTTTTTTTCACATCTGTCGCAGCTTCGGATTTGGGAATAATCCCTATCCGGTTAGCTGTGGGAAGTACTTGGGCATAAGCCTAAAACTCATTGTGAGGAGTACCACGGGAACCCCGAAGTATCTGGCCCATTGAGAACCTGCCAGCGAAAAGGGCAATGACCCCTACTTGATTGACTAGTTCCCACTCGTGAGGTAAACCAAGAGCTGTCATTTGTGGCAAAGCGGTTATCAGTTTTACTTGAGCCGTGGAGTGAGGGGTGCTACCCCAATACGCAAGCCGTCAGATAACATTGGTGGCCGAGTGAATCCCCTGAACCGATAGGAAGCCGCACATACTTGGGGTCCATATCTATTTTCAACTGAACTGTTACCGATCACTTCCACATCGTTTCAGATCCATTCCGAGCCGTTTCAGATCCAACCATTTCAGATCCATTCCGAGCCATTTCAGATCCATTCTGACAGTTGTTCTAGATATATCCGTTTCAGATCCATATGTTGCCGATCGCTTCCACGCTGTTGCAGATCTATTTGTTTCCAATCCCTTCCGTGCCATTGCAGATCCATTCCTAACAAAAAAAATAAAAAAATTCCCTTGTTTTTAGCTCCGTTTCCCTTGAAACTTCCCAGACACCCCTGCAATCCCATTCTGCATATTTCATTCCTGAAGACCCTATCCCAAATTCTACTTCCCAAATCCAAAAATCTCACATTTGTCTATTTTTAGGGTTTGCCATAACTTCTTCAATTTTCACCAACTCACCTCCAAATTTTGCCATTGTGTTCATTCCCTATTTCCACTTCTAAAATCCTCATTTTCTGCTTCCCTATCCATTCCAAAGTGTCCACAACCTAGTCAAACCCCAATTACCCATATGAGATTTTCCCAAATCCAAATTTCCCTTTATTAAATAAGATTTTGTTTGTGTTTTTCTATCCATCCCCCCCCCCCAAAAAAAAAACTCCTGGTTATGGTTGTCACCCACACAGGAGCAAAAACCATGGAGGAAGCACTTACAACCATCCAAACCAAACTCCAAGATCTGGATGAAAAATTTCTCAGCCTCCATCTTCAGCATTCAACCATGAACAATAACCGACAGCAAGAATCTTCTGTAGCCAATGGGTTCTCTTCTTCCAACAATTTCCGTGGTCCGAAGCTTGAATTTCCTCGCTTCAATGGTACTGATCCGACTGGATGGATCTATCGTGCAGAACAGTATTTCAGTCTGCATAATACTTTTGATGTCCAAAAAGTTCCACTTGCATCCTTTCATTTGGAACATGAATCCCTTCAATGGTACCGTTGGTACATCAAGGCTCATGACGAGCCAAAATGGACAGATTTTTGCCAACTCCTTTTGCAACGATTTGGTCCTAGCGCTTTTGATGACTTCACTGGAGCACTCACTAAACTTCATCAAATTGGCACTGTGAGAGAGTATCAGACAGAATTTGAGAAACTAGCCAACCACACAGAAGGATTGTCTGATGACTTCTACAGGAGTTGTTTTATCAGTGGTCTTAAGGATGAAATATGCCCAGAGGTCAAAATTTTCTGTCCCAGCACAATGATGGAAGCCCTAGGGTTGGATAAGTTGGAAGAAGACAAGATTTCCACCCAACAACGCTCCAAACCCACTTTTGTTCCCTTCCAAAATATGGGTTCTCAACGACCTCCCATCCTGCCATCTCCTCGACCAACTCCTATCAAGCATTTTTTCGAAACAGAGATGCATGCACGCAGAGAAAAAGGGCTTTGTTATAATTGTGATGAAAAATTCACTCATGGACATAAATGTGTTCAACAAAAGCTCTATCTCTTGGATGTGGATTCTCTGCCCGCCTCTGAAGTTGGTGAAGAAGCTCCATATACACCGGATGATCAGGTCAACATTCAAAAGCCTCCTATTGACTTCCCATCTCAGGAAGACCACCTAGAGATATCTTTCCATGCTTATCCGGTGTCACCACCCCCCAAACAAAGCAGGTCAGGGGTTACTTCAAGAAGCTTCCTCTTACAATACTCATTGATTCTGGTAGCACTCATAACTTCATTGATCCTGAGATCGCCAAACATGTTGATTGTTTTGTCCATCCTTGCTCCAACTTTGAAGTCATGGTTGCCAATGGGGGAACCTTACCTTGCAAGGGAAAGTGTCGCAATGTGCGTATCTCTCTGGAAGATTATAACTTGCACTCTAACATGTTTTCCTTATCCTTAGGCGGATGTGATGTGGTTTTGGGTGTTCAATGGTTACGCACACTTGGCCCCATCTTATGGGATTTTGTTGAACTTTGGATGCAGTTTTCATTCAATGGGATACAACACAAAATTATGGGCTTACAACCAGGGTCTCTCCGCATCATCAGTTCACATCGCCTGCAAAAGATCCTTAAGAAGAATTCACATGGTGTCATCGCTTAGCTCCATTCCATCCAGATGCACCCAACAACGGTCTCCATTACTTCCTTGGATAGATATGCAGGTGTCTTTGTTGCACCAGTGGGATTTCCGCCTTGAAGAGACCTTTCTGGTAAGAATTTAGCCGCATCTACATCTTAGCAGGAAATGATGGCTATTTTTCTTGCAGTATAGAAGTGGTAGCCATCCCTACTAGGAAATTATTTCTGCATCAAGATTGATCTCCAGAGTCTGGAACATTTTCTGGAACAACTAGTCTCCTCACCAGGACATGGGAAATGGGTTATCCAACTCATGAGTTATGACTATGCGATCACTTACACGAAGGGTAAGGATAATATGGTGGCAGATGCTCCTTCTCACCAATTTGATGACCCAATTTCTCTTACAGCTATTTCTTTGCTTGTTCCAAATTGGTTGCAATCTGTTCAACAGGGCTATCTCTTCTATGAACTCCATGCTTCTTCATCGGCAGGGCACTCTGTGTTCCTCAAAACCTATGACTGGGAACAATGTAACTTCTTTTGGCAGGGACTGAAAATGAAAATTCATCAGATGGTGGTTGAGTGTGATACTTGCCAGGTCAACAAGGGTGAAACGCCACTCCTTTCAGGACTGCTCGAACCCTTTCCTATCCCTACACAGATGTGGACAACTATTTCTATGGATTTCCTAGAAGCGCTCTAGTGGTACAATACCACATGTAAAAGGACACCATATGAAGCAGTTTATGGACAGGCATCGCCAGTTCTTCTTCCATACACGCTCAGTAGCTCCCCAGTTCAGGAAATTGACTCGGTTCTTCGAAACCGCGATCAGATTCTTCTCATTATGTAGGACAATCTTCACATGGAAAGAATTCGACTGAAACAACAAGCTGATTAACACCGTTCTGAGCGCACTTTTCACGCAGCTAATATGGTCCTTCTTCGTCTACATCCTTCTAAGCAATCCTCCCTGAAACTCAAAAGGCGTCAGTGGGACGGAATGCAACCTGAGGATGCTACAGGGGAACCACTCCTTCAGATTCTGCATCAATTTCCACATCTAAAGATTTGAGGACAAAGCTTTTTCTAAGGGAGAGGCGATGTTAGGAACCCATGTCAACCCTTCTATTTACTTTGTTAGTATATTGTTGTTGGACGCATATGCTTTGTAAGTCATCCCATAGTATTTGTTGATCCATAGTTTGTATTATTGTTGTTTGACGAATATGCTTTGTAAGTCATCCCATAGTAATTGTTGATCCATATTTTGTATTGGCCCATGGTTTGTATTGACACATGGTATTGACCCATGGTATTGACCCATGGTATTGGCGCCTAGAATTAGTATATATGTTTGTGTTGAGACCAATGAAGGGACTGTGAAGTTTTTTGTATTGATCTTGCTCAAAGGAGGTTGCCCCCTCGAAGTGGCCTGCGATCAATATAAAAGTGATTCCGAGTTCTGTCATTTCTGCTATTTCGTGTGTTTTCATTAATTAATTATTGCAGGTTCTTCAGACATGGATATTCATTGTTTGTTTGGTTAGCTGAAAAGTTCATATCGTAGGTAGAATTTTCTTGGATATGAAAATGAGTGTAAGTCCATAACGAAAACTAGATACTACCACATGCAAATGCCAAACATTATGAGAAGGATCTCACACTTGTGAAATCTAGTTTCTATATGAAACATATTTGAAAAAATTCTTATTGAAATTGTTATGATGATATCCCATCGTAACTTCATGTGTATAATACAGGTGAGATGACATATCTATTTAGTGAGGATAGATGATGGTTGCTTAAAGCTTGCAAGAAAATGGGAGAATGCTACTATAATGACACTAGAACCCTATGATATGCCTTGATCACCATGAGCTATGTTATATTAGAGGTTTCTAGTGGGATTCCCTAGTAGTAAGACTCTGTAATTCTAAGCTCTTCTTGTATAAAAAAACTTTTTTAATTGATCAATTGCTTGAGGGACTATTTAACACAGAAGGGAACGCTTGAGGCTAGATGGTGACTGATTGTAGTAAGGGGCAACTTGAATGAATATATTATGAGAGATTCATGTTATAAATTAAATGGGATCAAGAATATTATATATATATGTCGTGGGTGTGTCAAAGAAGATAGTCATCTTAGTCTCACCTTTGGAAGCCATATGGAACAAATCTATGTTCATATAGATACATATATGTGTTATGAACATATATGATTCAATTATAAAACCTAAATTCTTATAAAAAAGGTATTTGCTTCTTATATTGGCTGTGATATCCATGTTTTCCTTTGCTACTTGTTATAATCATATGCTAAAATTCTAGAGGCCTTGGGAATGTACCAAGGTAGTACAAAGGAATGAATAACATTGATGTCCAAGATATATAGCAACAAGACAAAGTGTCTTTGAAGAGAAAGGAATCGCATGTGCAAATAAAAATGAAGACATGGGAACCTTGATAAAAAGAAGAGACAATCGAGGATGGTGTTATATCAGAGGAGGTGTAATACCCTGGTCTCGACCCTTTGAAATTGATATTGTTTAGTTTGTAATTATGTTTTTATTTATTATGTGTTGCTTAACACCACGAGGTAGATGCCATGGTGATTATGAACACTGACTAACATGATCATTGTACTATTTATGAAAGGTTCCAAGGTTGATTGCTGGGGAGGACAACCATAGGGCTATGATTCTAGTGAAGGGAAAAGTAAGGCAGTTGAATGGGGAAATGACCTATGCATTAAGATAAAGCTTTACCCTATTCTAAAATTCATACACCTGATTGTCTTATTTTCCATTTATCCTTAAGTTTATGCTAAACTTGAATTGAGACCCTAGTTAAATGAAAGGGGAAATATAAATATGAGAACTTAGTAATCTTATGCCAAAATTCTCTTGCTCCTTTTTTGAGTAACTACCTGCTACCTTCGAGGAACCAAGAATGGGGTGGAGGAAAGAATCCTCCCTCACACTCATTTTCTCATTCATGGATGGAAAATTAGAATGGGAAGAGAGGAGCTTGAGAAAAAGAGGGTTCTTGGAGAGAAAATAAGGGTTTGAAGGAAGAAAACTCAACCCAACCCTCATATGAACCATGGGGAGATGAAATGAAGGCTACTAGGTGAGTTAGACACTAGTGAAGAGTATCTAGATACCATTTCAAATCCCTAAAGTTTGTAGGCCTGCTAGAATGTACAAAGAACCCCGATCTCTTGTCTAATAAACTTCATAATGTTGGAAATGAAATCTAGAAGCAAGTAGTGGCTTGGGCTCACATTGTCCATACTGAAGAGCACAAAGACGAATGTCATGCCCAAAGGACTGAAAAGAAGAGAAAGGATGAATTCTTGTGTTGAATGGAGTAAGGAATGAGTGCCAAGAGATATGCTATCTGATAGGTTGCACAAAGAACCAATAGTGGCTTAATTGGTTGGTATATTGGAAGCCTTTAGTGAAACCAAAAGGGGTTTTGGGAACCATGACAATCTTCTCTACCCTGGTGGTCTCATATCCTAGCACATGGTTTGCATTCTATAGTAAAATAGCCTATGTTTGGGAGGAAATCATTCCCCCCCGAAACAATTTCCTTGGAGCTTCATATTGAAAAGATAAGTGTACTATATCTACTTCTTATTTATGAATTAAATGTTGTAGACTAATGAGTGCAATGAATTCATTACTTGCTATGAAAAAATTGTAGATTATAATGAACACATGATTGTTGTGTATACTCAGTTCAAGTGTCCAAAGATGTGAATAAATGCTTTGGAATTTCTTTGCATGGAAACTATTAGACAAAATTCAACTAGGGGAAAGGTTTCCTTGTCCCATTATGACTGCTAAATGTGTGCTACGAATAAACTGAAACTTGTAAAAAATTAATGAATGTTTTGTGAATGGATTCATAGATGTATAAACGTTGCAATAATCAACCCTAATCAGTGGTTAAGTGTAGAAGAACTCATGTAGATTTAAAAAGGGTGAAATCCTTGAGATTGAGCATTGTAGTAATGCACAGAACACGTTGTAAAGATTGATTTGTATCTCCAAATTTATGAAGTGAGTAGTTGTGATTTTTTGTATATAGTATTTAGACATCCTTAAAATTACTCCCAAAAATATTAGATACCCATAGTTCAATTTGCGAGATATTAACTATGTAATAGGGCCCTTTTCCTCTAAGCCAATGGTGACTGTTTGATGGAGGAAACGAGGTGGGAAGCCAAGAGAAAGCCACAAAGTGTTTGAAAAAATGTCTCTACCATTTTATTTTTTTTGAGGTCGCCCACAAAGTGTTTAAGAAATTTTCTCTACCATTTTCCTTTGTTTGAGGTTTCCCACAAAGTGCTTGAAAAAATGACTATACCATTTTCCTTTGCTTGAGGTTGCCCATAAAGTGTTTGATACAAATTCTCTACCATTTTCCTTTGTTTGAGGTTACCCACAAAATGTTTGACAACATATCTCTACCACGTTGGTCAAAGAGGAATTGCAACCCATTAAATGATGTTCCCTTTCCTTTAAAATGTGTTATCTATAGTATTGGATTAATGTCTTTATGTGTATATTATTTAATACACTTTCTTCTATAGTGATAATGAGAAATCAATTGCTTGTTGAAGCAATGGTGCTTATAGTCATACATGGGAAAATCAAATCCCAAGTTAACATATTGTTTGAACAAGCCACTACTTGGTAGTTTCCACTCTATTTGAGCTCTCCTTTCTATCAATTATTGTTTGAAGTATAATTGTTTGGCCTAAGAGAAGAGAACCTATGTTTGGGTATTATTGGCATTCTTATTCTTGTAAACAAGCAAGTGTTGGCAATGCTAAGTAAAGCTATCATGGATAATAAAAGGTGTTCCAATACTAAAAGGTCAAAAAGATCATTTGGATTATCTATAGAGTTGGCCTTTATCTTAAAAAAAAAAAAATGTCAAATAAAAACTAATCTCTAACCTTCATTGTGCTTGTTTGAATACATTTGAATATATTATTGTTTAGAGAGATATATTACACAGAACACGAAGGATAGTGTTTAGATGATCTATACAATAATGAAGGATATAAAATACCCTCAACAAACTATGTTGTATTCTATAGATCATATGAAGGCATAACTTTTACGTCAATATTTAGTACTAGGATCCATTTCTCACTATGGAGGTGCAAATAATTAGAGAAACAATAAAAACAGTTATGTTAACACTATTTTATGCTAGGTATAACATTACTATCTTAACTAAATTCAGTGTATATTATTTAATGGGAGAGCATCTAGCACATGATATAGAAAAATTGACAATGAAACAACATTCTTGACCAACTTGGAGTCCAATAATTAGAAAGAAAAAATAATATTCAATACCTCTCAACCTAAATGTGATACATACCTTTAACAAAGCATAGTTGAATGCAATTTTATTAATCTATATAGATACCTTTGCAACAATATTTGTAGTTTCAACTCAACTTCACTATATCTATACTTAGTGACACTACAATCTATTGAAGATGCCTTCACTAGTTTGCAAGCTTGAGATGCCTTCTTAAGATGAGATTTTATGTTGTCCCTGCAATAAACTTTGGTATACAGAGCACCTCTAGTACTATGTTGGCTTTGTTATTATAATTGAGCATGTAGTTCATTTTGTGACTAACACATGTATACAACTAGGGTAAGTTATAAATATTATTTGATTGAGTTGATTGAATTCAACACTTATTGGTCATTAATACAACAATCAACACTTGCCATCTAACATTGAAAAAAAAATACAATTGACCAACTTAAAATCCAACACTATATTAAAATTTCAAAACAACAACCTTTACCACTTAATGTACAGGGTAACAAAACATAATCAAATGCAACTATATCAATTTGTATAAATAGCTTCTATAATACTTTGTATAATTTCAACTCACTTTCTATGTATTTATATTTAATTGCACTTTACTCCCTTGAAAATTCATACCAGCATCCAATTTGGACATGCCTTATTACGATGATAATTGATATTATTTATAGGAACAACATTAATATTTATTTACTATATGTTTAGAATAGAAACAACATTCACATTCTTTTCATAACACTTGATATCTGTTGACACAACGGCTATCGAAAGGGGTTCACTTCGCACTGTCATCAACAAACCCAACCAAACACCCTTAAGCACTGGCCCAGAAAGGTTTTACCCTTTCTAGCAACACCCGAGATGATTAAGGGGGCTGCAGGAACCAAGTTTCCACAGTGGGGAAAGGACATGCAACTACCTCAACTCTACCACAATAGAAACCAGAGATTTAGATTCGCATACATTCATAAATTCATCATTCACAGATTCACCATTCGCATATTCAATACATAGTGGACATTCACATCAACATGGTTAAACTGATCATTCTCATAAACAACAATTACTGAACCATACAACCTTAAACATATCACAAACACTCGTATTCATAATTTAATAGAAACAAATACAAAAGATATAACCATAACCGAACATCTTCATGCATTCATCAAAACCTGCAGTACAACCTTCGCAGAAACAGTTCAGAACATATTATTGCGGATCCATACAAAACTGCGAAAATAGAGCAAAACACAATCGAACCGCATAATCACAATTATAATGATTCTACAATCTGGTCTAGCATCGATGCCCTTAGGCTTACATTCATACTTCTATTTATATCGAACTAAATGGTTACAAAACGGTCCACATGACCCTTACTAACAACCTAAACTAATCTTGCGCTTCTGTTAGGAACCTATGTCAACCCTTCTCTTTACTATGTTAGTATATTGTTGTTGGACGCATATGCTTTGTAAGTCGTCCCGTAGTATTTGTTGATCCGTAGTTTATATTAGCCCATAGTATTGGACGCATATGCTTTGTAAGTCATCCTGTAGTATTATATGTCCCATGGTTTTGACTCATAGTATTGGGCATAGACTTAGTATATAAGTGTGTGTTGAGGTCATTGAAGGCACTGTGAAGTTAATTGTATTGAGCTTGCTTAAAGGAGGTTGCCCCCTCGAAGTGGCCCGTGATCAATATAAAAGAGATTCTGTTCTATTATTTCTGATATCTCGTGTATTTGCATTAATTAATTATTGCAGATACACCACATCTGGTATCAGAGCACTTTCCTTGGCACAAGTGGGAATTTTTTTTTTTTTTTTTTTGGGTGGCGACTTTCATATCAATTTCTGAAACTTTTTGCACAAAATCAGAAGAAACTGATTGCATATATGAATTTCTCTTTCAAAAATACGCAGTTTAAAAAAAAAAATCATCTCATTTGGAGTTCTAAAAGTGGAGATATCGCGGATTTAAAATCAGCAATTTTTCAGAATTTCGGTGACGGCCGCGGAAATTGCGGCGAGAAAATCTTTTGACCGAGTGCCCAGATTTCTATTCCGCTTTCATGGGTAGAAGCAGAGTGGTTGTTCCAGTTCCGGAAACATGCTATAATAGCGATTCTGAACAATATAGATCCAGTTTTTGAACATTGGGTGGAATTTCTGCCCAATTTTTTTTTTCTGTTGCAGGTTCGGATCTGGGAATAATCCCTATCCGCTTAACTGTGGGAAGTACTTGGGCACAAGCCCTAAAAATCATTGTGAGGAGTACCACAGGAACCCCGAAGTAGCTGGCCATTGAGAGGACCTGCCAAGCGAAAAGGGCAACGACCCCTACCTGATTGACTAGTTCCCACCCGTGAGGTAAACCAAGAGCCGTCGTTTGTGGCAAAGCGGTTATCAGTTTTACCTGAGCCGTGGAGTGAGGGGTACTGCCCCAATACGCAAGCTGTCAGACAGCATTGGTGGCCGAGTGAAAACCCTGAAATGTTAGGAAGCCGCACATACCTGGGGTCCATATCTACTTTCCGCTGAACTATTGCCGATCACTGCTGCACCGTTTCAGATCCATTTTGCAAGCCGTTGCAGATCCAGGCGTTCGGCATTGTTCCAGATTCCTTTTGCGCCATAGCCGCTCCAGTCTGGAAAAAAAAAAAAAAAAAAAAATAATAATAATTTCAGTTTTTTCTCCATATCTCCCTTGTTTTACCTCTGTTTCCCTTGAAATTTTCAGGGAACCCCTGTCATTCCATTCTGCATATTTCAATCCTGAGGACCCTATCCTCAATTCCCCTTCCTACATCCCGAAATCTCACATTTGTCTATTTTTAGGGTTTGCCATAACTTCCTCAGATTTCACCCCATCATCTTCAAATTTTCCCACAGAGTTCCTTTCTGAATTCTGCTTCTTTGTTCCCCTTTGCCAAATTTTCCCATTCTTTTACCCCGCTTCTGAAATCCTCATTTTTGCTTCCCTGTCTATTCAACAGTGTCCAAAACATAGTCAAACCCCAATTACCCTTCTGATTTTTTCCCAAATCCAAATTTTCCCTTACTGAAGTAGTTCCTGTTTTTGTTTTCCTACCCAGTCAACCACAAAAAAAAAAACCTGGTTATGGTTGTCACCCGTGCAGGAGCACACACCATGGAGGAAGCACTTGCAGCGATCCAAACCAAACTCCAAGATCTGGATGAAAAATTTCTCAGCCTCCATCTTCAGCATTCAGCCATGAACAATACCAGACAGCCAGAATCTTTTGCAGCCACCGGGTTCTCTGCTTCTAGCACTTTTCGTGGGCCCAAGCTTGAATTTCCTCTCTTCAATGGTACTGATCCGACTGGATGGATATACCGAGCAGAACAATATTTCAGTCTGCATAATACTTTTGATGTTCAGAAAGTTCCACTTGCATCCTTTCATTTGGAACAGGAAGCCCTTCAATGGTACCGTTGGTACATCAAAGCTCATCCCGAGCCAAGCTGGACAGATTTTTGCCAACTCATTTTGCCACGATTTGGTCCTAGTGCTTTTGACGACTTCACAGGAGCACTCACTAAACTTCACCAAACTGGCACAGTGAGAGAGTATCAGATGGAATTTGAGAAACTAGCCAATCACATCGAAGGATTGTCTGATGAATTCTACAGGAGTTGTTTTATCAGTGGTCTCAAGGATGAAATCCGCTCAGAGGTAAAAATGTTTTGTCCCAACACAATGATGGAAGTCCTAGGGTTGGCTAAGTTGGCCGAGGACAAGATCGCAACTCAACAACGCTCCAAACCCACCTTTGTTCCCTTCAGAAATATGGGTTCCCAACGACCTCCCATCACGCCTGCTCCTCAACCAACTCCTATCAAGCATTTGTCTGAAATAGAAATGCAGGTACACCGAGAAAAAGGGCTTTGCTATAATTGTGATGAGAAATTCACTCGGGGACATAGATGTGTTCAACAAAAGCTCTATATCTTGGATGTGGATTCTCCGCCTGCCTTGGAACTTGGTGAAGAAGCTACAGATACAGTAGATGATCCAGTCGACATGCAACACCCACCTGTTGACACCCCATCTCAGAACGACCCACCCGAGATCTCTCTCCATGCTGTAACCGGCGTCACCACCCCACAAACAATGCGGGTCAGGGGATACTTCAAGAAGCTCCCTATTACCATACTCAATGATTCTGGTAGCACTCATAACTTCATTGACCCTCGAATTGCCAAACAGGCTGATTGTTTTATCCATCCTTGCTCCAACTTTGAAGTCATGGTTGCCAATGGGGGAACCTTACCTTGCAAGGGGAAGTGTCACAATGTGCGTATCTCTATGGAAGATTATAACCTACGCTCCGACATGTTTTCCTTGTCCTTAGGCGGATGTGATGTGGTTTTGGGCGTTCAATGGTTACGCACACTTGGCCCCATCTTATGGGATTTTGCTGACCTTTGGATGCAGTTTAAAGTCAATGGGGCACAACACAAATTTCGGGGCTTACAACCAGGGTCTCTCTGCATCATCAGTTCACATCGCCTGGAAAAAATCCTTAAGAAGAATTCACATGGTGTCATCGCTCAGCTCAATTCCATTCAGATGCACCCATCAACAGTCTCCACTACTTCCTCGGATAGATATGCAGGTATCTTTGCTGAACCAATGAGCTTGCTGCCTTCAAGAGACCTTTCCGGTAAGAATGTAACCACATCTACCTCTCAGCAGGAAATGATGGCTATTTTGCATGCAGTACAGAAGTGGCAGCCATACCTATTAGGCAATTCTTTCTGCATCAAGACTGATCTCTTGAGTCTGGAAAATTTTCTGGAACAATGGGTCTCCTCCCCAACACACCTGCAATGGGTTATCCAACTCATGGGTTATCCCTATGTGATCACTTACAAGAAGGGTAAGGACAATATGGTGGAAGATGCTCCTTCTCGCACAATTGATGACCCAGTTTCTCTTACAGCTCTTTCTCTGTTTGTTCCGAATTGGTTGCCATATGTTCAACAGGGCTATCTCTTCTATGATCTCCATGCTTCTTCATCAACAGGACACTCTGGGTTCTGCAAAATGTATGACTAGGAACAATGTAACTTCTTTTGGTTGGGACTAAAAATGACAATTCAACAGATGGTGGCTAACGATGATACTTTCCAAGTCAACAAGGGGGAACCGACACTCCTTTCGGGATTGATCAAACCCTTGCCCATCACTACACAGCTTTGGCCAACTATTTCTATGGATTTCCTAGCAGCACTCTGGTGGTACAATACCACATTTCAAAGGACACCATATGAAGCAGTCTATGGACACACACTGCCAGTTCTTCTTCCATACATCCTTAACAGCTCCCCAGTTCAGGAAATTGACTCGGTTCTTCGAAACCACGATCATATTCTTCTCATTTTGCAGGACAATCTTCACATGGCCAGAATTCGCCTGAAACAACAAGCCGATCAACACCGTTCTAAGCGCATTTTCCACGCAGCTGACAGGGTTCTTCTTCATCTACAGCCTTCCAAGCAATCCTTCTTGACACTCCAAAGGCGTCAGTGGCCCGAAATGCAAACCAAGGATGCTACCGGGGAACCACTCCTTCAGATTCTGCAGCAATTTCTCCAACCAAAGCTTTGAGGACAAAGCTTTTTCTAAGGGAGAGGGGATGTTAGGAACCTATGTCAACCCTTCTCTTTACTATGTTAGTATATTGTTGTTGGACACATATGCTTTGTAAGTCGTCCCGTAGTATTTGTTGATCCGTAGTTTATATTAGCCCATAGTATTGACCCATAGTATTGGACGCATATGCTTTGTAAGTCGTCCTGTAGTATTATATGTCCCATGGTTTTGACTCATAGTATTGGGTATAGACTTAGTATATAAGTGTGTGTTGAGGTCATTGAAGGCACCGTGAAGTTAATTGTATTGAGCTTTCTCAAAGGAGGTTGCCCCCTCGAAGTGGCCCATGATCAATATAAAAGCGATTCTGTTCTATTATTTTTGATATCTCGTGTATTTGCATTAATTAATTATTGTAGGTACACCACAGCTTCCTCGTTCTCCGCGAATGATCCTTTCTTCCGCAGATGGTCCTTCTTCGCAGCTATCGGCTTCCGCACTTCATGCAGACTAATCCCGTGCCAAGAATATCTTTAAAAAAACCCTGGTTTTCTCTATGTCATCATTTAATTTTTCCCCGTCACGTCCCCTCCCGTCAATCCAATGCAAGGGAGGAAACATGACTAACATTCCAGGGCTTATTTATGGTTTTCAGCCCCATTCATTACTCACAAATTCATAATAAACAAAAACTTATGTGTGCAGATTCATACTCAATATAAACACAACGAAAATAAACATTATCCACACACAACTACATCATGCATTCAACATACCAATAACAGTCATCCAATTAAACATTGCAGAGCACATAATGAATATAATTTAAACCACAGAGAATACTTATATTTAAGATGAAACTATCCAACAACTGGATATGTGAGAGCAACGTTCCACCCAACCATAGGTCTTTGTCCAGCCTGTATTCTTTCAGTTGAGAGACCACCCCTGAGCTGGGATGGGTATCCACTAAGGAGGAACTAGGCAGTCTCACTCAAAGCCATGGTCTCACACAACAGTCATGCTAAGATAACACACGATTGGGTTTATCAAGCATGCAAGAGACAAATGAGGAGGATGCTAAGCCAGTGAGATCAACCATAGATCTACAAACATCTCAACTAAACTCAAACATTCATGGCACCCACAATACCTACCACACCCAACATAAGGAAGGTCCCCTTCTCTGCTGCACAGTCCCTCAGGCGTCCCTTCCCTCTAGTGCTCTTCAGGGTGGGAATAGAAAGGTCCAAGCTACTAATTCCTTGAGATTCTAGTCTTCACTGGGTTTATCAAGAAATCCCAACCTTTGTTCTATCATTCACGCTTGGATTTTCACAATTCGGTGACCAAATAACTCAATCCCGTAATTGGATTTGTGGGCTATAAAAACTAGGTTTTCCAATGGATTTCGGGGTATCGAATACTCTCAATTTCTCCCCAAGGTTCATATCTTTGGATCCCCAATTTGATTTTACTGTCAGTACCAAATTATGGGCGTTTATGGAACTTCAAAACGTGGGTTAATTCAAGGTTGCAATTTCTGGTTTTTCTCACTGTTGGGCATGTGTAATGGATGAAAACTAAAGCTTGGATGTTATACAATGGAATGGGAATGAGGAAAAATGAATTCCCATGAGGTAGAGTGACTTGTGGGTCAAGAAAAACAAATCCCATACCTGCCATACGAAATTTTGGGCTGCCCATGCTCCATTGAAGCCATGGACTGATTTCTTCAACAACTTTCTTACACAGAATTAAATGTCAGCAAGGAAAGTCAAATGGGTTCTCAAAATGAAATTTGGCAATCTATGGTTCAATCCCACAACCCCCTCACCACTCCCTAGTGGAATACACATGGCCCCTTCTCATTCGTTGCTTCCATAACCAGTTTTGGTATTTTATTGAGATATTAATATTTACATCCATTTACAATATTTCATGGCTTAATAGCACATGGGTAGTAAAATATCAAATACATGCCTTTCTAAATAAAATTCGAGCATATACTAGCGGGGCCTTGGCCTTGAGCTCCACGCTAGGAAACATACATCACATGAACTCAATATTTACATAAAAATCCAATATATCATAAGGGTCAAAATTGGGGTATTACATTCCCCTCGTGTCAAGCGATAAGGGAGGACGGGGAGGCTCCCACGAACACAAGCTATCACACCTAGGTCAACGGGACATATGTCACAATCAGGGGGACAATTGTCAATAGATAGGATGCCTGGATTAAGGTGAGGACACCGCCCTTCATGTTGGGAAATGATGGTAATGTAAGTCATTGGGGACGACGGTGTTTGTAAGAAAGGGAGATAAATGTTGATAAACCATATTTCCATAATGAGTTGGTTTCTTACACTTACGATCATCATGGCACCTCTTTACTTGGGTTAAGGGGGCATGATTTCAAGAATTTCCAAGGTACGTAGAGAAGTTTCTTAGTTCATTTCTTTCCACATTTGGCACGAGCTTGTGGTTCTTTTGGTTGTTTGGTCTGGTAAATGGTAGGAGGTTCTTGGAATCCCAATGATTCTAGTGCAAGTGGAGGCTTGCTTCAAGCTCTATCCTTCCTCGGTTTCCCTACACTATTGGAGGTTTGCAGTCGTGCAAAAGAGGAGAAAAGGAATCCCTTGGTTTGATGGCTTGAATTGTGGGTGGTTTCCAATTGTGAGGTAGGATATTCATCTACAGGGCATCAACATGGTGAAAGGAAGGTGACCCTGAAAAATAAAGACCGACCAAGTAAATATCCACATGCCACGTATAATTCAAGAGGAAAAGGTGTCCAAGGCTATCTTCAGTAGGGTCATATCTACCCAAACCCAACACTTGATTGATAGTATGGAGACATGGTTCGAGAACAAGTAGGACGAGATCGATCTGGATGTAATTTAGACTGAGGCTAGGAATACAGTGGAGGATATAGGGACGTCTAGAACATGAGATACTAAATTGATGAAGATGATTACTCTCTACTGGAAGATGAAGACCCTTTTGGGCAAGGCTCTTATGGACAACACTACAGAAAAAAGGGAATTCTCCTTCAGTTGGATGAAACCTAGGCCCACATTTGCAGGGTGGAAGAAACTACCAAATTGATTGCTAAGGCTCAAGTTGAGCTTGGAGCCAAGCTTAATGTGCTTGATAGAAACACTACAAGAATGGTATTCAAGGAGTGGGTATCTACAGGGAAGCCCATCACGACTTCGATTGCACCAAAGGTGCCTTACACTGTGACTATTTCTGATGATGCTTGGTACTATACTTTTCATGACTATTTGGTTTTTAAATTTCTTTGGATTGGCATGTTTTAATAGTAATCCTGATAGGCCTAAATTCTTAAGGCAATATGATAACTATTATAGTTATAACTTATTGTTTGTTAAGACATTTGAATCTGGACCTTTCAGGTTAACTGATGATAAACTATGGTCGTATGGTTTCCTAATGGCAGACCAACAACATCTTTTTCTTTTATGATAAGATAATATAATAACTAACTCACTAAATAATAAAATCATTTAAAAAAGATCCCTTGGTGTTCTCTATGTCAAATCATTTTATTTTAAACATTACAACATCTGATATTTGAAAACTATAATTTCCTTTGAGCAAGTCTGGTCAAAATAGTTATGAGTTGACCAAATCCTATCATTTCACCTCCTTGAATTTTTTTATTAAGATAGGAATTGCATATTGCTGCTCTCAAATGAGTGCAACGATGATAATGATAAATGTGATGTTTGATTTAATGATAGTGAAATTGATTAAGCAATTAATTAAATACTCCCTTTTCAGGATTACAAGATGATTATGATAGAAGTGATGTTCAATTTCAGGATAATGAAAATAGTTAAGAAACAAATTGAATATTATTTTTAAAATCCAATGTGATGATTATAATGGTAAAGTTTTCAATTAAGGATTATTGGATGTATGATAAAGTTGATTTTCAGTATTAGGACAATGATAATGATATAAATAGTATCCATGATGTGAAATAATTTTGTAAATATATCCATGATAAGGAATAATTTTGTAATGTTTATCATATGTATGTTTAGATAAAAAATAATTAGGATTATAATTAAAAAAGTGATAGTTAAAATTTGTTAGGGTTTCACTTTAACTCTTTTAGATTAGGGGATAGGTTGTTACTTAACAAAAAGGATAAATGTTTTATGAATTCTATTTTTTTTCGATTTGTCATTACTAGAATTTAGCCTGCAATCTTTGATAAAATTGCAATTTTGGATCGATACAATTGTTTTTTTTATTGTAAAATTGGATTGAATACACTTGAATACCTCTATGGAAACCAGATTGTGCAATGTAAACATTTGATATATGCAATTCCATCAATCAAAAAATGATTTTGGTTAGATATAGGTTAAAATAATTGATATCCTTTCACATTATTTTGTGTGGTAAAAAAAGGACAAATTCATAGAATGTTTAGAATACGACATTACTTAATGTATTGTGCCCTCTCTATTAAATAAGAACTATTAAGTAGTTAGCATGTGTAATTAATAAATGTAAGGTGTCTTCAAGGTCTAGTAGTTAGTTGTTGTAGCCTCATTAATGAAGATCCACTAGTTGGTTAGAATTTTGGTAAGATAACAACTATTTATAGTAGTAGTTGCTATGTAATTAGGTGCTAGGTGATTGATATTGAATTGGAGCTTTGCTTAATTGGAGGTTACCCCCCTCAAATAAGCTAATGAACATTGATTCATATTCAAAATATCAACAAAATGTTTCCATATTATTGTTATTTCAATCCTTTAGTTCTACTTTATTTGTTTTCCACAATTACATTTCTATCTATATTTCTCTAAGTTTTCTTTTTCAACTATTAATGAACACGACAAGTGGTATTGAAGCACCTTCTTGTGTCAACACATGACAAATTTTTAGGAGAAAAAATAGGCTAGGGACATGTTTTGATGTCTGAAAACATAGTGATATTCTGTTCAATAGGAAAAAACTCCACTAGGAAGCATACACATAAGGAATACAAGTAGTGTCACCTAGTTAAACACACTTGTACACCTTTATTGGTAACTAGTGAGTAGTATCGCATCAAAGAGAAACTGTAATACATATTTGATCTTCCACATACCCTTGGGTATATTGAAACCCCACTATGCACATATGCAACCATCCTTTTTTTTCTAAGAAAAAAACTTTTATATTTAATATTTTGAGTTGAAATCAAAATATATATGAACAACCCATAGGCTTGGAACATAAATCAGATCTCTACATATACCTCATACAAAAAAACTAATTGTACTGACCTTACAACCTTCCAAAAATACAAAACCCCATAATTTTCTATTCCAAAATAGACATTGCAGATTTCTCTCTATATAGGGTCAATAAAAACCTTTGAATAGATTAATAAATAGACAAGGTGAAAACAGGAAGAATCTCCTCATTTATGAATCCTTGCATTACTGAACACCCATACTATAATAGAATGGATTCCTTGGATATGCCATCTTCCTTAAGATTAAATTCTTGAAAAGCATGTTGAAAAGTGAGACAAACAGAACCTGTTATGGCTTCCTCAATTCTCTGTAATAAAGGGTATAACAACAAATTGGAAATCTATGAGATACCATTGCACCACTCCACTGTTATTTTGGAATCTCGAAGAACTTGAAGTGATCCTGGACCATCCTCATATGCAAACTTTAATAAGATCCATAACACACATAATTCTGCTCTATTATTAGTACCTCTTCTTGCTCCAAATTTCAAAGAAAAAATGTGTGTGGCCGAAATATAGAGAACTACATCGACACCACACATGGATGGATCACCTTGAAATGCATCGTTAAAGTAACTCCAGTCTATATCCTATGAGATAACGTGCTCATTTAACATCCTTTAAATCTTCTTACTCTTTCCCTTTTCACCTTCTCTGAAAGAAAGTCTAATTTAATGCACCACCAAGACTAGATCCCACACTTTATCTTCAAAATTCCCTTTGTTCCTGGAATACCACATACCCCACATAATATAGGATGGAAATCTCGAAGGAAATTAATATTAGGATCTTCTCACTGAGCTTCCAAGCATAAAACAAGAGTGGGTTTGTTCCATGAGCTAGAGCACTTCAAAGACTGCAAAACATCCTGCCAGACTTGTTTAGGAAAGGAATAGGAGACACATAGATGTTCCACCGATTATGCAACAATTTTAAAAAGAACACACCAAATTGGACCATGCCAACTCCTTTTTTGGTCATTGTCCTAGGTGAGAATTTTGTTTGACAAGTCCAACCAACTAAACATGTCGATCTTTAAAGGATAATGCAGTTTCCAAATGCGAGACCACTGCCATAGCCTTTCTACAAGCATGTCTACAAAATTAAGAGCCTCATATCCTAGCTTTGCAGTTAAAACACTTGTAGCTCGATTCCAATACCAGCTCAGCTCATGATATTTGTCTTGCAAGCATATTTCATTATGAGAGAGTGCTAAGGTATAATTACCCCATTCTAGAGCCAAATATTCTTGCAAATTCAAGGATTTAGGAGTCACCTAGGATTGAATCCATATACCAGGTATCAAATGTGTCCTTTCCTTTTCCAAGTATTTTATTCCTTTCTCATGAAAAAATCTAACAAACCATTTGCCGATTAATTTTTTTTTGGAGCCCCAACCCAAGGATCCTCCCGAATCTTAAGTTTGTATCCTCTGCCTATCTAGCTTCCAAGCCACCCACCATCCTAAAATTGGAAAGGCCTGAGCCAACCCTTTTGCAAACATTTGATGCGCATGTAATATATTTATGTTCTAATCTTATCCATTCTTCAATGGATAAAACCTTGAAATACTTTCCCGTCATGATATTTCCCCAAATACCTTTATTAAAATGGATCCTCCACACGTTCTTGGCTTCTAAGGCCTATCCAAAAAGAAAAAAATCATATCCCAACCTCCACTTCCTTTTGGTCTTTCCAGAGTGGACCATTTGACAAGAGGAATACCTTCTGATTGATTTTTGCCACTCCTAAGAAAACTGAAACACCTTTCCCTAATCTTGTTTAAGTTTCTTTTATGCACATGAACTAAATATATCCAATATACATGTATGCTCTCAAGAACATATTTGATAAGAACCATCCTTCCACCTCAGGACAACCAACTAAAACTCCGACAAGAAATCATAGCTTCTATCGTTTTGTAGATCCATAGCCAGTTAGCCACCCTATAATCATTGGGTTTCAAGAAAAAACCTAGATACTTTAAACCACTATCCAACTAATCTGGAGGGATAAAGAAAAGCTAGGAAATTTCCGTCTCCACTTCACAAGATAAGCATTAAATAGAAACTAAGCTTGAGTTAATTTACCTCCATTCTTGTAGCAAGGTAATAGATTTCCAGATTTTCCTTTATTACCTTCTATTCTCGAACTGAATCCTCTCCAAACAATAGGATATCATCAACAAATAGTAAGTGAGTAAGAGTGATCGTGTATGGAACTTTAATTCTTTGAGTCTACATGCACACTTAGCAGAGCCAATTAGTTTGCTTAAACCTTCAACAATCAACAAAAATAAGAAACTGGATAGTGAACAACCTTGTATAGGGCCCATGGAGGCTCCAAAAAACCTTGAAGGACTTCCATTTATAAGTATTTCAAAAGAATCTAAATTGACACAACCTAAAATCCAATTTATAGAACTTAATCCCATGCCCATTTGAAGCACAACCAACCCGAGAAAGGTCCAATTGACATTGTCATAGGCCTTTGGAAAGTCAATTTTTAATAGAGAAACATGAATCTTTTTTTATCTTAATAGAATGAATCCACTCTTGTGCTGCTCCAACTGCATCGTGTATCTATCTGTTTGCTAAGAACCCAAAGTGTTCTTCTGAAATAAAAGAAGATAACATGCCTTTAATCATGTTTGCTATGATATTTGAGATGACTTTAGAGAGTAGGTTACAAAGTGAGATTGGCCTAAAGTATTCAAAATATCTAGAATAATTTTTCTTTGGAATTAAAGCTAAAAGGGTTGTATTTATGGCCCCTAGTACTTTGCCAAAGATCCTGGATTCATTAACAACCCTATAAATCTCTTCTTCCAAGAACTCATAAAATCCAAGATAAAACTCCATCATACATCCATCTGACCTTGGAATATTAGCCTTTTTAATGAAGTCAACAACCCCTTCAACTCCCCCTTTGTTACAAGAGCTTCCAATGTTTCATTCATATCACGATAACAAAGCATAGGGAAATGCCAAATAACTCTCATTTGTTCCAATACATGAGACTCCTCTGGTTCCCCGAACAAAGCCTGAAAGTGTGCAACCCCAACCTCTGCCAAATATTTGAAAGTAGAAGATTTATCTCCTTCAGGCCTGTCCAATGACCAAATAGTATTTATAGACTAATTGTGATTGACAAATTTGTGAATTTTTTTTGTGTTGTTATCACCTTCCTTCAACCAGAGTGCTCTACTTTTTAATTGTCGAGAAACTTTCTCGAGCTCTAGTACTTTATTCTTCCTTTCCTCCAAAAGTTTCAAATTTTACAATTCCACATCACTAATACATGTACATAATTTTACTCAAATAGGAGGGAAACATCCAACTCTACCGATGATAGCTCAACCTAATGATCAACCCATTTGTTCTTATCCCAAATTGCAGATAAGTTTTTCACACTCTTGAGATTAATGGAAAAGTGAAGCATAACAGTTAAGAGGATAATTTTTTTTAATATTTTTATGTAGCTATAGCTCTAAATTAATCATCCTCTAACCAGACATGATTAAAATTAAATGGACCTGGAGGTTTTGGGTCCTCCTTTTACAGTTGCAATAGAATCAGATTATGGTTTGAAGAGCCTCCCATGCCAACCCACGATTTGTAACGTCTGATCTCCTCAACTAACTTCTCTACCACACAAATATTATCCAATCTTTTAGATATTCCATCTCTTCCTACTCGAGCAATCCTCCAAGTTGGAACCAAGCTCACTGGCTTAATATCAATTAGAACCAAGTATTAAAAAAAGTGGGAGAAATAATCCGCGAAGGATCCTGCCTTGTTGTCTCACCCCAAATCTCACGAGGAGACAAAGTGAGGTTCAAGTCCCCCCCAAGAATGATATTATCACCATGAAAAGTATCTCGAGATTTCAAATCCTCCCAAAAAGGTTGACGGTATCCATACAAACCATAAATGTTGATGATTTTGAAAACTTTACTCAGATCTTTGGCTTCTCCTTCAACAACAATACTTGCAGGGAAAAACATCGACAAGGTAGCATGAAAACTAGAGTTATAAGTAGTTACAAGACCACCAAGAAAAGTAAACAAAAAATCCAATTCTTTAGTAAATGAGACAAAAATTCTATGGCTTTAGCACCAGAACACATCGTTTCTTGAAAGAGAACAACATCCAGACAATAAAATTTGAACATACTTCCGAGGGATCATATTTTATGGGCACCTCCAACCCCTCTCACATATAAAGAGAGAACACTCATTGAGTAACCTTCTCTTGGGGCTTGTCCACTCTAAGGACCCTATGAGTGTTTTTTTTCCTGCCTTATTTTACTTCTTTAGAAGCTTTTATTTTTTCTTTTGAAATGTAATATTTTCTACTTCTCGAGAAGGTAAACACCCTACAGTGGTCAAAACCCATCTACCACTCCCTACTCTTTGGGGATAGAGGGTTTTCTTAAAAGAAGATGGTAGGAAGAAGTGACATTAGGCTTACCCTTTTGCATAGCAATCGAGACTATAATAAAGGGAAGTTCTGTCAATGTCAGAACATTTTATTTAAGAAGAGGAGAAACATCCACTATACTAACTTTCTTCTTGTCAATTTGTGATGGCATTGAAGAGATACCAACCCGAATATTCCTATCATCTTTGTACATGAAAGTCGAGGAAGAAGGAGAGCTTTCCACAATGTTAACACCAAAAAACTGTCCACTTTGTTGATTCCCTAGCCACACCATATCCATACACCACGACCACTTTCCATTTCCACCACTTTGACCTTCATATGTCTAAAAGCCCAAAGTTGCATACTAAATTGGCTCATAATTACTATTTTGGATATTTCCTCTTTCCAGAAAAGAAGGAAATTAATTTGGCACATTCCTTAAAAATAGGAAAATTCCCAAAAAATAAAAAAGAAATGGGAAAAAGATAAAAATCCCCAAAATAAAGGAAAATTCCCAAAAAGTAAAAAAGAAGCGGGAAAAGTTAAAATCCCATAAAAAGGGGAAAAACCTAGTGCTTATCCAAATACTAAGTGGCCACCAAATACCATGGGCTACCAAAACCGTCAACCGTTTTGCCACAAAATACTACAGGCAACCCAAACAATCAATATTTTTTCTATATATTGAATGTGAAGGTACCTCATTTCATATATCTTTTCTCCATACATTTCATGTACCGTTACTCTTTCAAACTTTCCATTAAAACCCTGAATCCCCTTTGATCATTCTAGTTTCATCTTTCTTGGAGATTTTGCACCTTGTGACATGTAGTTGGAGAACATTGGGTTGCTAAGGCGAATCAGGAGCAATCTACTTCAAAAGGATACAAGGCCCCCCTGCCATTATTATTCCGAGGTATTCCTTGATCCATGTATAACCCATTCTTATAATACACAAATATTTCTTCAATTTGTCCAATGCTTGTTAAAGTATGTCTGCAATATTAGTTTAGATTTGTTTTATGCACATGCTTAGTTTAGTTTTTATTTATGCCATTTATTTTGTTTAGCTTCACCCTTCTTAAAACTCTACTTTGGTTTCCATAAACCTTAGTAGGTTCCTTTTGGCATGTTGTTGTGTGAAAACACAACCAATGGTTTTTGGAAACTCCACCGGGTTCGATCTCTATCGATCTGTGGTTTTTTTTTACCACCTTTTCCAGGTCACAACCAAATTTGAATGCAAAATCCCACTACAAAATATGACGACAAAATCCGACGAAATCCCACAAATTGACCTTGTCGTCGGGTATCACCTTTATAATTTCAAAGTTTTTTTAGTTTTTTTTTAAATTGACCCCGATGGTTTTCGGATATTCGACGACCGTTGAATATCCAATCGGTATTCTTATAATTTTTTTTAAAATCCTCCATATTCGTTGAATTTTCGACGAATCTAAACAGTGCTTCAACGACTTTGCTGTACCTCCGACGACAGAAGTGGTCGGCCATCCAACGCGATAGGATGGATATTGGTGTCAGATTCTAGCCTATAAGTGTCGGATTTTCAACGTCTATTTGTTCCCGATCTATCGTATTTTTGACAATTCGTAAAATTGATACGTAGGTTATTTGACGTCCACAATGTCAGAGATTCGACGTCTGTTTTGTCAGATATTCGACATGTGGCAAATCAATTGTTAAAATTACAATGTAGGTTATTCGATGTCTGTTAAGTCGGTTATTTGATGTCTTTGATGTCGAATATTCGACAGTTTTCCAACTAAATTGGTAAAAATATTGAATAGGTTATTCAACGAACTAATGTCGGGTATCCGACAGAGTGTTGTGTATGTCGGATATCCGATGAAAGTTTACGGACGTTTAAAAAAAATATCTTTGTTGGATGTTAGACAGAGTTTTATCGAAGTTCAGACAAATATGCCATTGGATTTTGGGTTCAAATATGCCCGTGGGTTATTTTTTTTTCCAGTTTGTTCTAATCGGTTCACCTTGATTTTAGACTATCTGTCGCCGTCTGTCAGATCCAAATTAGAAAACCATCCTGAACCTCCCAGTTCGACCCTCGCTAGTACTCTGTTTTTCAAAAAAAAAAATTTCTGGCTGAGGTTGCACTTGTTTGTCTATTAAGTGCGACCGAGGTTGCCCCCTTTGCTCAGTTAAGTGTGACCTATCACACAAAAACCCTGATAACTGTGACCTAATTTTTTTTCTGGGTTTTTATGTTCTAGTCATGATTGTTTTTCAGTTCTGTGCAATCCAGGTCGCTTCTAATCCTTCGATAGGTGCGATATGCAACTGCTTTTTTCTTTTTTGAGTTGTTTCCATCCCCCTGGACCCTCTACCCAACCTCTTCCCTCTACAGACTACTTTTATTTTTCCACTCCCATTCGTTTGCAGTGCCCTTTTTGTTTTGCTTGTTGTAGCTGCCTTTAGATCCATCCTTATGAAATCCCTGTAGTGAAGAAAAACATGCTTCTTGAGTATTTGCTGCATCTTTGGGTGAGATTTAGATCTATTAGGATTGCATTCTTCTTTTTTAGTAAGTTGTGTGTGTTTCAAGACACTTCATCTATGCGGGCAAGGAAAAATCTCTCTAGTCTAAATGTTATAGATCTATAACAAAACACAACATAATATACAAACTTTCCTAGATTAATCAAATTACAAAGGATGCAAAGGAATTGCTTACCTTGCAACCGTAGGAATGTATCCTTGATTGATGTAGTCTTTGATATTCATCTTCAAAAAAATACACAAAAAACAAGTGGAAACATACAAACAATAATAATATGCAATATTTCAGCAGCACTTGGATACTCTCTTCTTCCTCCTCCATTCCATTAAAGTAAGCTTGCATTTATAGGACAAATAGGATAGAATAGGTTGAGTATCTCATGGAGAATTCTAGGGAATCATCCCAAAAGGATAGGGGTTTGACTGCCACCTATGCTAATTTGTAGGGATAAGCCCCCACAAGAGCTTCGTTCTAGAAGACTCTCGAAACCTCTCTTTTTTTCCTTTTAACAAACACCGATGCACCCTGTCAAAGAGCAACTTGCATCATTGAGGGGTGACGCATGCTGAATAAAGAGAAATAGGGTTAGCGACGCACTTTATCAATGTGTAGAGTGCATCGTCAAGTCTCTGACACATATTAAAAGTGGGCAAGGTGTGTCGACCTTCCAAAACTAGGAAAATGAAAGGCAAAGACTCTTCCCAGGTCATTTGGCACTTGGCACTTTAGGGGCACTTTAGGGATCATGGTTAAATCAAGGATACACATCTCATTATCATGGTGATGATGATATTTTGGTGTAAGAAATTCCCCCCAAAAGTATGAAGCTAGACGAATGAGATAGGTGAAATACTTTGACAGATGGAAACTGAAGCAAAAAACCGTCGGTTGAAGTGCTGAACAAGGACTTTACAGTACAATAGACTTTGAGATACATGTCCCGAACAACTCATAACATGGATCCCGACCAATACATTGCAGATCCATGTTAGTACTGACTGAATGAACAAAATCATGGCTACTAAGATACAAGCGTAGATCCATGATGAGATAATTACCGTAGCCACGACTAATACAAGAGTGGATCTGTGTGATATGACTAAAAGAAACTCCATCGCAACCTGGGAAAATTTTTCCCAGGGTCTTCACTGCGAACCCAGAATGATATGAATCTAACCATGTGATTACAATGTGTTGAAGTCGAACATGGAATAAACCACTTGATTATCGGTCATTGATGTGAAACGTTAACAAGTGCGAGGAAATAACCATTGGTGTCAATGATTCCTAAGGTATCATAGTACATACCGCTGGATGTGAATTAAAGAGTTAAGGTCGAACATTTAGTGGAATATTTCAATAAGAAGTCAATGATGTAAACTTACTGTTGAAAGTGAGGTAACCTTCCATAAAGGCATGCATGCACAAGGTACTTAACTAGTTCCTAGGTCTAAATATTGGATGATAGGTTAAAGTCGAAAAGGATAGACCCTTCGAAGGAGGGCCATGGTGTTTCCCTCATCATCGACATGAAACATAATAAAATATTTTTTGGAGTAGATCGGACTGAGAGGTGACTTCATGACTGACTCAGAGGTAAAAAAATCCAAAGGAGGATGACATGATTGTAAAGGGTTGACTCAATAGGATAGACCTCCCTTGAACACTTAACGACATGACAAACAACTAGGCAACATTGACTCAACGAGGCAGAAACCAAGACATAACATGACGCATGGTTGTAGTGTTTTTTAGATGACGCGAAGGAATAGCATGACTCATGGAATTGGTGTGACTTGAGGACAAGCTGATTATCCAATTGTTTGAATAAGATATGGACAAGTACCATGTTCAAGGGTGACTATAAGCTTCCATTAATACAGATAGATACACACTCTTTCCTTATTCCCCGTCATGATTGACGAGTACCTCTTTGTTTATTAACGAGCTTGAGGAGGATAACATATGCTTGGTGTATCCCATCCTTCAGACAAGTCTAATCTCACATGTTTTATGAACCTGAGAAAGGATGGGTTAGTCCCTATAAGGGTCCTTCAATGTTGAATTTTAACGAGTCCATATAAGGTAAACTCGGTGTCATTTCATGTTTAGAGAGTCTGGAAAGACTAAAGAAGACTCCAAGGTGTACTTTTTCGTATATTTAGTCCCAAAGGTCCGAAAAATTATAAAATAATACCGGGAAGAACTCTTCTAATCAAATGTTGACTAGAGTATTCCTTTTTTGTAAATAGTCCAACCCATCTGAAAAAGGGATAAACTATCACCAGAAAGATGACCTTTCTAATACTTTGACAAGCGTGAAAGAATAAAGTCTGCTTGGCGATATTTTCCTATTTAGGAAGTTTGAAAATAGCTTAAAGAAAACTCCATGGGGGTTCCTTTTTCGTAAAGGTTTTACGAGCCCCCAAAAGTGATAAAAGTGTACTTGGTAACGTATTCTCATGTATTTTCGAGCATGAGAATGAACAAAGAATGAGCTCGACACCATTTTACTAGGTTTTTAATGAGCACGATCATGGTGTAAAGAGCACTCAGAAGAATTTTCATGTTTAATAAGGAGTATGAAAAAGTAAAAAAAAACTCCGCCATAGTCAATTGTCATTAAAATTAACCTGCAATCTTGATAATAAGTATTAGAACCATGTTTGACTCGAAGTAATGGTAAAAATAACTAAATTGGTAAAAATAACTTAAAATAATGAAATAAAAGATTAAAATATTCTACTTCAAACATATAAAAGGGGTAAAAAGTAAAAGATTTTTACCATTGTGATTTTTACCAACTAAGTGTGAGTGAAGGAGTCTTTTCTAGTGCAAACTTGCCGTGGAGATTTCAGGAGTATTGGGAGTCCATTCTCTGCTCCGTCAGATCCAGGTAATCACTCTCCTCATGCTTTTCATTTTTATGCTTGATTTTCCACTTTTCATGCCATTTTTTGGTTTTTTGGGGTCGTTTTAAGAGGGGAAAATGAGTGCCTTGGCCGACACACTTTCCCCTTTTGGGAAGTGGACCAGCCAAGGAGCAACGCTCATCCTAAAGGGAAAGAGTGCATCTTTGATGCCCTCTGCACAAAGCCGGGGTGCGCCAACATAGGAACGACTTAAAAAGATAAAAATAAGGAAAATGGTTGGGGTTTTTCCACTTGGAACTTCTTCTAATGCCTCCCTAATGATTGTTTATGCAGGTTTGATCCATCAAAATGGTGTAGCGGAAAGAAAGGGAGCATGGATTAGAGCATGCCTAAGCGATCAATGATCCAAATGCCGTGTTGGATTTGAGAGAGTGTGGGCTCTTGAAATTCTTTCAAATTCCCGAAATGAGGGCCCAAGTTCGTCTAATGGACCATTTGATACGAATGCGGGACCCTGATCAACAATACTTTCAAGTTGGGACTCATATCCTCACCTTGGAAGTGGAAGACATATACTTCATCACAAGGCTTTCACGAGGGGCTCTCGTTTCGCTTTCAGGACCCATGGGTGGTGAGATGACCATTGATGAACTCGTTGATCAGTAATGTGTTCTCGAGACTTGAACACAAGGTGGAAAGATTGTCATCAAGCATGTACGAGACCTCTCGTTGAGGACTATTTTGTTCATTATCGAGAGGGTAGCGGGAAATAGAGCCCCTCATTAGAGTACAAGGGCTCACATGCTATATTCTATCGAATGCATGGATTTCAACTGGTGTGAGGGTGTCTTGGTAAAATTGAAAGAACAATTGACGAAGTGTAGGAGAGGGGAGCTAAAAAAATTCGGCTATGGATCGATCATAGTGTCCTTCTTCATAGAGGAGGCACCTCTACTTCATCCACAGATAGGGATCACCGAGCTCGAGCCATGAGATCCACGTATGTTGATGTGGGTAGAGGTGATGGCTCTCCATGGTGGTGGTGGACCCATTATCACTTATGGGCCTACATTTTTCGGATGGTTGCGTAGTCAACTACTTATGGTGGAAGACTATGTGTATGTAGGAACGAATTTCTAGGGAGATCCATATCTAGCGCTCCTAGAGGGAGAGCAGTGGAGTGATCTAGGTAAAAAGGAATTTCTTTTTGTCTTTTTTAAGTTTTTATGTATTTTATAATATTTCATTTTTTTGTTTTATTAAGACCTCATGTACTTCTTCATAGATGTTGGGCCTTCGAGACTAGTTGGATTTTCGCCTATCGAAAGGTGAGGAGTAGTCAAGGAGATAACAATGGTTAACCGAGAGGCTGTAGAGGAGCTTGACGAGATCGAGGAGAACCTCCAGTGAATGACCGTGGACATTCCTAATATATCTATATATGACTTTCCACGTAACTATCTGTCCCGTACAACTGGGGTTTGTGGTCATTTTGGTCGGCTACTCCGTTGGGTGGCAAGGGCCATCATATGTTATCATGAGCACCACTAGTGATAGCATTTATATGCAGCGATGAACTGAAATCCACGGGCGCCAAATTTTTTCATGATGATATACTAAAAGCTATGAGCTTCAGATTTTTGTCTCAGTACTTTTCATGATACTTTGATCATAATTAATATAAAAACTATTTCCGTGGTTTTATATACAATGTGTCTATGGTGGATATAAATCTCATGGGGACTGCTTATTTATGCACAAATGATTTACATGTTAATTTTATTTACACGTTCCACTAATGAAATGTTTAAGAATGTGATATATACCAATTTATAATAAAATTGGTTAGTGAATCGACAACTGTATTCATGTGTCTGGGGATGTGCTGGTATTGAACATATTCAAACAATCTCTCTAGGAGATGTACACGCCGAAAAATACAGAGTAGTATAGGATCGCAAATGGCATAGAATCGATTTAATTGAGAGACCATGAGTTGAGAATCCAAATATAAAATCATGTGGTCTACACCATAGGTAGAGGCATCAGTTAATAATCCAATTACCGCGTGATACTCAGTGGAATTATTGGTTGTAGGACCAAGGAAAAATACTCCATAACTAATGAGTTCAACGAAAGAGGAATAGAGCACCCAAGCTAACGAAGCAAGGTTCCGAGTGTGCAAACTAGCACCATATATCAATATAGAATAGGTTGTCATCTGCTCATTCAAGCAGAACATGGTATAAGCATCCGCTATGAAAATGAGACCGTAAGCTATAAAGGAAAAAGTCACACACATTATACACAAAATGTACAAGGAACTTATGCAGGATTTACCTAAGCATAGTACCTCTTGAGGTGGAGCCCATTTATAGGCTCCTCCAAAGGTATCCCATCATAATCGACTAAATCATAGGCCCCTTGTTCTAAAACATGTTTCACGATGTAGGGCCCATGCCACATGGTCTTGAACTTACCTGCCCCCAGTTTATCATGTTTTTGGTCATATGTCAAGACCAGATCGCCTTCATTGAATATGTGAGGTTCGACAGACTTGTCGTACTAGGATTTGATGCACTTCTTATGTGATTCATTAGTGAGAGCAACATCACGACGGGTTTTGTCCAGTTTGGCTAAATATAGGAAGCGTTCCTCTTCAGCCGTGGAGTTTGACAAGAGTTCGATGGCTAGTTTCAAAGACGTGATCTCACACTCTATAGGAAATACTGCTTCCAGTTTGTATACCAATTGAAAAGGTGTGAATCTGATAGTAGTTTTGATGGAGGTTCTATATGCCCAAAGGGATGAAAAGAGCATTAAGTTCCAATTTGATCTATGGGTCCCTACCATGCGTTGTATCATGGTTTTCAAGATATTATTGATGGCCTCTACTTGACCATTCACTTGAGGGTAATATGTGGTTGAGTGTTCATGACGAAATCCCAATTTGGCACTCAATTCAGTTACCATTTGGTTATGGAAATGTGAGCCATGGTCCGTGACAATGGCTCGTAGAACCCCAAATATAGTGATGACATGATTGAAACTGAAGAGTGTGGTAGTTTTGTTGTCTTCTTTATATGTAGGCATAGCCTCAACCCATTTTGTGAAGTAATCAATAGATACAATAGCATAGTCATTCCCCTCGATTGAGGTAGGCTTACAGTGAATGAAATCTATGCCCCATTTTGCAAAGGGGCCTGTTGTGCAGGAAAATACCTTATAGTGGGGAGACGACACTACCAACTTCTAGGGTGACAGGTAAATACATTCATGTTTTGAATTTGATTACTACAAATGGAAAGAGGGTAGGATTCCGAAAGTTGTACCTTTTTAATGATGGCTGGTCCTAGCTCTTGCCCGATCTTTCACTATGATGAACCTGCAAAACAAATTAACCTTCCTCCGCGTATCTTGATTGTAATAAATATGATGAAATTAGAAACAATTAAACATCAATCACAATCAGATATTTAACCAAATAGACATTCAAATAAATAAACATTCAATCAAATAGAGATTCAATTTGGGACGGGAAGGTTATTTCCACCTTTTATTGTCAAAGAAATTAGATAAGTACAGATATACCTGATCTGTCTAGACACTTCTGCAACCGAGTCCTGGGATCCTGCTCCTCACAATGACTTAAGAATTCCTCCAGCGTAACAACAGTTAAAGCATTCCTTCTAGGTCCCTCTCTCATGGTCCCTCCTTGTATTTATGGGACAAGGTAGGCAGTTGAATTCGAGAGGTGGTTGAATTGGGAGGTTGGGGAAGTTGCAGAACCAACTTCAACTAATCCCAATTCGTAATCTTAATATATTTTTTCATTTCATCTTAAGATGTGCGCAGGTTTCATACAAGCAGACTAGCGCATAGTATGCAACTCTTGCACTTTACAACTAGTGTTTGCAACATTTTAGGGGATGCGCGTAGGTTGTCTTCAATAAGACCAACGTTCAGAACGCTAGATCAATGTGGCAATAATAGTGCACATGTCATGAAAATTGTAGAAAAAATATGTTTTTCAGCTGAAGAGTGTGATCTTAGCAATAACTCATCCAGGGTCAATCTAGCTCTTCCATCCATAGTGTCCTTTTGTGTGATCAACAGAGCAATGTGATCACTAACGAAGAAGTGCAGATTTGACTTATAACAGATGTCCCCTATTGTGTGAGGTCAGAGGGAAACGATGGCTGAAATACATTATAATTCCAAGTCAGAGGAGGAGGAGGAAACTGCAGAACCCAGTCACAAAAGTAACTGAAAAAAATGATCAAGGCCAGCGAGCAATCACAATATTGACATCATATGGATGTTCAGTATGATACAACATGATCTCTGATACATAACTAGGAGATGTATGTATGTCATGGCCATTGAAACACAAGCGTGGATCCATGTAAAAAATGAGAGATCATAGCCATAACAACAAACTAGATCTAAGTCTCATGAAGAGCCAAAATGAGTGTGGCTCAGTCTTGCGCAGCTTGGGTGATAACATAAATATGGTGATGCTATCAGAATCCCAAGGTCTTCATCTAAACAACCCAAGGTACAAACCCTAACCATGCGAATAAATGAGCTGGAGTCGAACATGGGGGGTATCATTTGATTACCGGTCATTGATGTATACCGTTAACAAACGTTCTTCCAAGACTGAAGTGTCAGGTAGTATTTGGACAACCAACTTCAATGAAGGAATTTCGCACTCAACCGGAATAACTGCTTCTATCCCATGCACAAATTGAAAAGGAGAGATCCCAGTAGCAGTCTTCACATTGGCTCGGTAGGCCCAAAGAGAAGGATACAGCATGATGTGCCAGTTGGTTCTACTGGCATTAACGGTCCTTTGTTGTTGATGTATATGTAACTCCAGAATGTATTTCATCCATGTATTTCATTTATATATTATTGTACTCCTATAGAGATGTGTCATTCCTCTATACGGAAGTGTCGTCATGCGTATTGAGAAGTGTCGCAAGTATGGTAACTTGCCGATGGGTTATTAGACCACCATGTGTGGGGTCGGCCCTAATTTATGTAATATATGGTTGATGTACCTAGCTAGACAAGTCGGCCCCATAAGGTTATTGGGAAAACAGGACAAGTATAAATAGAGATCGGGAGATCTCTATTTGTATCACTCAGAAACTCATTCTTCCTTCACTCGGAAAGTGGCGCACATGTGAGGAGGAGGATCATTTGCTACTAGGAGACTATCTCTGTGTATTTTGGTTGTACTTTGGTTGAGCCATTGTTGTCTCTATCTTTGAGGAAGTTGTGGGGTTTTTCACCTTAGGGTTTTCCCCACGGAAACTCTATGTCTCTTGTCTCTCATGCTTTTGCTTCTTGTGATGATTGACATGCTTTTTATGATTGATATGCATTGATATACTGTACATGTTTGTCACGTACCCACCCATTTAACCAATGCAAGGCAGAGTACATGATGCTAAATTCAGGGCTTTCCCATGATCTCATCCCATTAGTTAGATTCATATAAATAAATTATGAATGTGCAGATGTAAAACAAATCAATTATGATGCATAGCGGAATTAAAAAACCCACACACATTACTCATGCATACAACATATCAACAGTTATTGAATTAATATAGTGCAGAAGTAAATATAGAGGCATAAAACACTTATCTTCATTGTGTAATTGTCCCAAGCAACTAGCTATGTCGTTGCAACGTTCCACCCAGCCATAGGCTCTTCAACAGCTTATACTGAGTCCGTCCGAAGGCCACCCCCAAGCTGGGCTTGATTCTCACAAGGAAAGGGAACATTCCAGCTCACACATAGCCCGTTAACCATTTCATCTCAGCCAAGCCAGTCCAACTGGGTTTATCAGGCTACACTCGAACCATGGATGCTTATTCTCAAGCTCAAGCCAGAACAATGGATTACCCATTAACCATACCCCAACATACTCTTTCTTCTCACGGCAAAAATGATCATTGACAGGGTTACACATTTACAACAAAGGTGTTCACAAAACAGGGTCCACATTGGCTCTCCCAACTCGTGGTTCACCCAAGCGAACTGTGGAATTTCGATTTCAACCCCAGAGAGCAAAACCGACTTCTCCCCACTGGTTAGGATCCTTTCCAATGGCCTAAATGACCTCCAGGAAGACCCAAAAATGTTCTGTTTTCTTCCCCACTGGTAATCAATACAAAAACGCCCCTTCCCAGGTAGAAAGATGAAGGGAAACCCAGAAAACCGTGGAGGGAAATGCCCAGGCAGCTAGAGATGCGTGAGGGATCAAGACTGATCGTTGCATCATGGCTTAGAGAGCGATTTCGTGGCTCTTTTCTTGCCCAAGGAGACAAACACGATTTTCGATGAAGGGTGGCTTGCCCATACCCGATTTTTGGACAGCCATACCTCCCCCTTCCCAAGGCATTAACTTCCCCAACCAACTCTTGGGAGAAATCAATGGTTGGGTACAAAAGTCAACATGGGTAGTTGAGGGTTTGATGGGTTCTCTCATTGACACTTGGCTTGACTCTAGTGGCTCAAGGGTTTGAATGTTTTCCCTCCCAATTCCTTGTGAAATCATGCCCTCATCTCTTTGTTGCATTGCATAGCTAGTTGTGGGTATTTTTATTAAAATGCATATTACATGATATTTGAATTTTCAATGTGCATTGTTAGCACGCAAACCATATGCATCACTAAATCGATGGCGGGGCCTTGGCCTTGAGCTCCTCACCATGATTTCATATCAATATTACATCATTTATAATGTTAATGCCATGGGGTCAAACTGGGGACATTACAATGTTATTCTCTCAGTAAAGATCCTAGAGTATTGTGAATTAATGCTCAAAATTTAACATGGTATCAGAGCTAACCTAAGAAGAAGACATTGTGCAGTGACGAAAACCAAGGGTTTCTTGTTTATTGGGTTTCTCTCCACATATTTTGGAAAAGCAGTATAGTAGATTGACTCTACTCATCACGGAGAATCTATCTGTCCAATCAAAATTCAATTCTGAGTATTTTCATATTTGACCCTAAAAATTAGGGTTTCCACAAAAATAGGAATTTCTGGAATCTGAAGACATAGCTGGAAGCTCCTTGCCAAAATCGAAGTTTAGAGCTTTGGATCGAGATTTTTGGCTGGGTAGATCTTCGGGAAACTCAAACCCTAATTCAGGGTCCTCCTGAGTGAACCTGGGAAGACAAAAAGGCATTTTTGAAGGGTGAAGCTTTGCAGAGCTCAAATTCTGAATACACCAGGTTAATCAGCTCATCAAGGTGCATCTTTCTATCCTTTCAAAAAGTTGAAATTCACATTTTGAATTTTTAGGGTTTCTCTGACAAACCCTAATTCGGGACCAGATCCAGTTTTCAACAAGTCAAGTGGTAAGACCTAAATCTTTTCTATTTCCATTTGAAGTACTCTTTAAGATGTCTAACCACACCAAGCTTGAGGATAAGCTTGAAGGGGCTGATAACTTCCGAGCCTGGAAGTATAGGATTGGGTTAATCCTGGAAGAAAATGAGTTGGACTCATATGTAAAAGAAGACATCCCTATCCCAGAGGATGAAGAGGCTAAGATATTGCATAAGAAGAACTTGGTCAAGGCAAAGAGAATCATTGCTGATTCTATCAAGGACCATCTCATCCCCCATGTGTCAGCTCTGAAGACACCCAAAGAGATGTTTGACTCCCTATCTAAGCTATTTGAAGGGAAGAACATAAATCAGAAGATGACTCTGCGGAACCAATTGAAAGGGGTAAGACTTCAGAATGGAGAATCCATTCAATCTTATTTTTCTAGGGTATCTCAGATCAAGGAACAACTAGAAGCAATGGATGAAATGGTGGAGAATGGTGAAGTTGTCATGACCACTCTGAATGGCCTACCCAGGTCATGGGACTCCTTTATCCAAGGAATCTGTGCAAGAAAGAAGTTGGTATCCTTTAGTAGACTATGGGAAGAATGTTCACAAGAAGAAGCAAGGCTTGTGGCACGAGAAGAAAAGATGGGGAATGAAGATCAAGCTCTCACAGCTCACACCAAGAAAGGGAAGTCCAAGAGAGAGCCATCTCACTTCAAGAAATCTTCACATCACCATAAAGAAAGGAGAATATGCTTCACCTGTAATGAAAAGGGACATATTGCCATAAATTGTCCCAAGAACAAGAAGGACAACAACAACTTCAACAACAAGAAGAAGGGCAGCAAAAGAAGGTACCATGCTCATGCTGCCAAGGATGATGAACCTCCCAAGAAGAAGGCTAGAGCAGAAAGTGATGATGATGACTCATCAAGTGAAGAAGAGTATGTTCTAATCTCTGCTCTCACAGGTACTATCTCTCATGGTTGTAATGATTGGCTTATTGACAGTGGGGCTTCAAAACACATGACTGGGTTTAAAGAATCCTTTGCTAATCTATCTGAACACGAGTCACCCCATAAGGTGAAACTTGGGGATGACTACCAATACCCTATCAAAGGAAGTGGTGAAGCCTCCAACAACCTAGATTATGGAAATTCTTTGAAGATGAAAGAAGTTCTTTATGTACTTGGGCTCAAGAAGAACCTACTCTCCATATCCGCATTGGATGCAAAAGGTATGAGGGTTGCATTTGTGGATGGCCAAGTTCTAATGTGGCCAAAGGGAAATACCATAGATGATGCAGTGGTGATTGGAGAGCAAGAGGGAGGATTGTATAAATTGAAGGGACAACCTGAACATGCCTTGGTGCATGATTCCATGGAGCCAAGTGAACTTTGGCATAGAAGAATTGCTCATATGAGCTATAGGGCACTTCCAATTGCAAGCAAAGATGTAGAGGGTCTTCCTAAAATCAAGACAAAGCATGAAGGTGTTTGCAAAGGATGTGCAAAAGGAAAGAACATAAAGAAAGCATTTCCAAGCAGTGAAAGTAAAGCTAAAGGAATCTTGGAAATCATCCACTCAGATGTATGCGGTCCGATGTCATCCAGTTCTCTGAGTGGGTATGTTTACTATGTCTCTTTCATTGATGACTTCTCTAGGAAGACTTGGGTTTACTTCTTGAAGAACAAAGATGAAGTGTTTGATGAGTTCAAGGAATTCAAAACCTTGATGGAGATCCAAACTGATAAGAAGATCAAAACATTTAGATCCAACAATGGTGGAGAATTCACTTTAGGTGACTTCAAGAAGCTATGCAGTGATTCAGGGATTAAGAGGGAGTTGACTGCTCCTTACAATCCACAATAGAATGGAGTTGCAGAAAGAAAGAATAAGAACAATCATGGAGGCAGCACGGACAATGCTGCATGACCTGTATCTGCTTATGCATCTATGGGCAGAAGCAGCTAGGACAGGTAATGCAGGAAGCAAAGATCAAGAGGGAGCACACTCTAGCAGTTCATGCAAGGAAGCAAATATTGAGAGGGAGTCCACCTGACAACAAACAAACAAAGATAAGTATTTGAATTGTCATTTCTTGTATATTTGATTGTTTAAATAATACTTTTCAATGATGTATATACTTATGTTCCTAGACTTAGGTTGTATATTTTGCATATTTGCATTAATGAACAATATACTACTAATATGCATATGATGGGCAAGTGGCCTATGGAACTGTACAAAATTCCATTGCTACTTATCTAGAATGAAACCTCTTTGCTGACATGTTGGGAGTTGTGCACACTCTTAAGAATGTTCTGGTAGAGATTGGAAGGCATCTAGAAAGTTACGGGATATGGATAAATGTTGTATTGAAGCATTGGCTTAAATAATTGCATGACTGCATGACATATTTCTTTATGTGAAAGAATTTGTTCTGAAAATTATGAGATGTTTCTAATCATGCTATTTAACTTGTTTTGTAGGAAAGATCATGTACCTTCACCTACAAAAGAAGGACTACAACATTTGTTCAAGCAACAAAATTATCTATTGAATATATTGAAGTTCCCAGGATACGGGAAGAATGCCATGATCCGTCAATCATGAAGAACGATGTTTGGGATGCGGTCCCAAGACCTGAAGGGAATTCTGTTGTGACTTCCAAATGGATCTACAAGATCAAGCATGCTGCAGATGGCAGCATAGAGAAATATAAAGCAAGATTTGTACCTCGTGGCTTCTCTCAGAAAGAGGGAATAGATTATGAAGAACCTTTTGCTCCTGTATCCAGGTACACTTCCATCAGATCAGCACTTGCTCTGGCTACAGTGATGAAATGGAAGATACACCAGATGGATGTCAAGACTACCTTCTTGAATGGTGTAGTTGAAGAGGAAGTGTATGTGGAGCAACCACTCGGTTTTGAGACACATGACAGGAAGTCATATATGTGCAGAACTTGGTATGGTAGGATAGACAACTTTCTATCTAGTTTGGGCTTTACCAAGAGTAAAGAGGATTCCAACCTTTACTACAAGGTTGAGGAAGGCAATCCAGTGATACTACTTTTGTATATGGATGACCTGTTTATTACAGGTGAAGATAGATTGATTGCCGACATGCAATGGAAGCTTGATGCCGAGTTCGAGATGAAGAACTTGTGGATGATGCACTATTTTCTAGGTATGGAGGTGTGGCAGAGTTCAGATGGAATCTTCCTTGGACAAGGGAAGTATGTAGTAGAGATCCCGAAGAGGTTCGGGATGATGGAATGCAAGGCCATGGCTACACATATGGAATCAACCTGAAGCTTCTGTGTGATGCTTCATCTGATCCGGTTGATATCACTATGTATCGTCAGATGATTGGGTCCTTTATGTACCTAACGAACACAAGACCAGATATTTGCTTTGCGGTGAACACATTGAGCTAGTTCCTGATGGATCCGAGGAGTGTTCACCTGGTTGCTGTAAAGCATATTATGAGGTACCTAAAGGGTACAGTTGATTATGGGCTCAAGTATGATACGAATCAAGAGTTTAACCTACAGGGTTATGTTGATTCAGATTGGGCAGGCAGTGCTACAGATAGGAAGAGCACTTCTGGGTGTTGCTTTAGTATGGGATCAGGTGTGATATCTTGGTTTAGTAGGAAGCAGTCCTACGTAGCACTGAGTACAGTCAAGGCAGAGTGTGTTGCAGCCTGTTTGGCTAGTTGTGAGGTAGTATGGCTGAGGAAGCTACTGTCTGAGTTATTTGATCTATCGTTGGAGGATACTGGTATATTTTGTGACAACCAGAGTTGTGTGAAGCTGTCTGAGTACCCGGTGTTCCACGACAAGTAGAAACACATAGATAGCAAATATCACTATATCAGGGATATGGTGCAGAGAGGAGCAGTAAAGCTCCTGTATGTTGCGACGGACGAGCAGATTGCAGATGTGTTGACGAAGCCACTAGCCAGAGTGAAGTTCGAGTACTTCAGAGAGAGGCTTGGTGTTCTTCAGATCGACGACACTTCGAGGAAGAAGTGATGGATACATTTGCTGTAGCCATTCCTATCATGTTGGAAGGGGGATCCTTCACATGGCTGTGGATGTAAGCGCTAGATGATGAGCATTAGGATGATGTTGTAGTTTCTGCTCTGTATGATCAGTTGGATCATTTATGTATGTACGCATCATGTTGGATGCTGGATATGATCAGTTGGATCATTTATGTATGCACACATCATGTTGGATGATGGATATGATCAGTTGGATCATTTATGTATGTACGCATCATGTTGGATGCTGGATATGATCAGTTGGATCATTTATGTATGTATGCATCATGTTGGATGCTTGGACCATGTATCTGTATATGTATTAGGTAGATGCATTGTATGATCAGGATGATTGTGGATGATGAGATTCTCCAGATAACATGCATTAGGACGATGCAGTGATGATGATCAGGATGATCATGAGTACATCAGGATGATGTATGGAGAGTATCAGGTTGATACTTTGTGGCCATGGACAGGTTGTGCAGATGAGCATGTAAGTAGACTTGGGAGATCTGGATAGGATGAAAAAGGCCTCAGATGCTCTTTCGAGGCATTGCTCTGGGAGGACATGTAAGTAGACCTGGGAGATTTGGACAGGATGAAAAAGGCCTCAGATGCTCTTTCGAGGCATTTTCCTATGGCATGTAAGTGGAACTGGGAGATCTGGACAGGATGAAAAAGGCCTCAGATGCTCTTTCGAGGCATTGCCATGACCACATGTAATATGCTCCTGGGAGATCTGGACAGGATGAAAAAGGCCTCAGATTCTTTAGCCAGTTTTTGTGGTGGACCACATGTAATGTGCTCTTGGGAGATCCGACAGGTAGAGCTGTGTGCTCGTAATAACCTGGGATGCTTCAGCTAGGTTTTATGGTGAGATCACATGTAATGTGCTCCTGGGAGATCCGATAGGTAGAGCCGTGTGGTCGTAATAACCTGGGATGATTCAGCTAGGTTTTGTGATGGGTCACATGTAATGTGCTCCTAGGAGATCCGACAGGTAGAGCTGTGTGCTCGTAACAGCTTGGGATGCTACCGCTAGGTTTTGTGATGCACGTAATAAGTCCTGAGGATTCCACAGTATGGCCAGTGATGAAGACCTGCAGGTGGTGGGCCTACATCTAGTATGAAAAAGGATTGGCTCTATAGAACTTCCTATGACGAGTAGAGTCAGAGATTGGTTGAGATAGCAGCAGCATGACGATGCATCGATGACGATGATCCAGAGAAGAAGACTTGTGCTAGAAGATCTGTGTCGAGAAATACCTTCCTAGTTAAGAGGGAGTGTTGATGTATATGTAACTTCGGAATGTATTTCATCCATGTATCTCATTTATATATTATTGTAGTCCTATAGAGATGTGTCATTCCTCTATATGGAAGTGTTGTCATGTGTATTGACAAGTGTCGCAAGTATGGTAACTTGCCGATGGGTTATTAGACCACCATGTGTGGGGTCGACCCTGATTTATAAAATATATGGTTGATGTACCTAGCTAGACAAGTCAATCCCATAAGGTTATTAGGCAAACGAGACAAGTATAAATAGAGATTGGGAGATCTCTATTTGTATAACTCAGAAACTCATTCTTCCTTCACTCGAAAAGTGGCGCACATGTGAGGAGGAGGATCATCTGCTACTAGGAGACTATCTATGTGTATTTTGGTTGTACTTTGGTTGAGCCATTACTCTCTCTATCTCTGAGGAAGTTATGGGGTTTTTCACCTTAGGTTTCTTCCCATGGAAACTTTGTGTCTCTTGTCTCTCATGCTTTTGCTTCTTGTGATGATTGACATGCTTGTTATGATTGATATGAATTGATATACTGTACATGTTATTCTCTCAGTAAAGATCCTAGAGTATTGTGAATTAATGCTCAAAATTTAACATTTGTAAGATGGTCTTCAAAGTTTTATTGACTGCTTCAACTTGACCATTCGCTTGTGGGTAAAACGAAGACGAATGTTCCTGTCGAAAACCAAACATGGTATATAGATCGGTCATCTTGATGTTCTGAAATGAAGACCATGATTAGTCACAATCTCTTTGGGTATACCAAATCTTGCAATAATCTGGTTGAAAATGAAATAAGAGGCCATTTCCCCATCTGCCTTAACAATAGGCATTACCTCGACCCACTTGGTGAAGTAGTCGACGGAAACAATGATATGATGATGACCTCCAGCCGAAACTGGATTACAATTCATAAAATCAATCCCCCACTTGTTGAAGGGGCCTACTGTGATTACAGGATGGAGAGGAGTTAGGTGTTCTCTCATCTTCATGGTGAAAAACTGACATCGCTGGTAGTGTTTCACAGATTCCACACAATATTTGAAGATCGTGGGCCAAAAATAACCGGCACGTAGTATTTTCTGGGATGTTTCCAACCCAGAAGGATGACCCCCACAGGATCCACTGTGAGCATCAGTCAATACTGATTCTGCTTACTCCAGGGTTAAACAACGGCGTAAGATGGAATCTACCCCACATCTATACAAAGTGTCAGAAATGATGAGGTAGTTCTTCGCATGACTCTTAAGTTTGCGTCGTTCGTCTCTAGAGAAAGTGGTGGGACACCTCAAAGTATGGAGATATATCAGGATATCCCCATACCATGGGTCAGAGGATGTAATGAGAAAGATATGTTCATCCGGGAATGATGACTCTTCCTCAACATGTACTATGTCACTAGGGAATTCAAAAATCAGTTCGGTGAACACCAGTGATTTCTTTGACTTAGTGGACTGAAAAACCAAGTCAAATTCTTGCAGGATTACAATCCATTTGTTAAATTTCCCATCGATTATGCGTTGAGTGAGAACATATTGAAATGGGTTGACCTCCGCAACCACTATGGTAGTTCACAATAATATATAGTGACGTAGCCTCTGGACCGCATAGACAATAGCTAATGCCAAATTCTCTACGTGAGAATTCTTAATCTCAGGAGCTATCAGGGCGCGTGAAAGATAATAAATGACATGCTATTGGAGCATGCCAACCTCCTGTACAAGTACTATGCTGATTGTGTATACTGATGCAGCCAAATATAAGAGGAAATTCTTCATATAGTCTGGCGGGCTTAACAAGGGGGCTAAAAGTAATGCCTCTTTCAAGGCATCAAACGATCTTTGAGCAGCCTCGTCCCACAAAAAGTAGGTGTCTTGTTTAAGCAGTTTCATGAAACCTTTTGTAATTTTGGCATAGTTAATGATAAAGCGTCTCAAGAAATTGGACATGCCCTGCAGACTTTGAAGTTGTCTCAGGGTTCGAGGAGGAGGCAGATTTACAATCGCCTCAACTTTCAAAGGATCAACCATTATGCCATGACTGGATACTATGAAACCCAATAATCGTCCAGACTCGATGCAGAATACACATTTGTTGGGATTCAAATGAATCTTGTAGTATCTGCACCGTTCAAACACAAGTCTTAGATGATCAGGATGCTCTCGTCTCTTGCGAGTTCGCGCTAGGAGATCATCAAGGTAGGGTTCGACTACGTGCTTGATGTCATGAAAAGCAAAGTTCATTGCTCACTGAAAGGTAGCTCCAACATTATTCAAGCAAAATGGAATATTCCGATAGGAAAAGGTCCCCCAGGGACAAATGAAATCTGTCTTATGCTGGTCTTCAGGTTTGATCTGTATCTGATTATATCCTGAAAACCGATCCATGAAAGAGAACATTTCATGGCCCACACACGCATCGATGATCTGATCTATGAATGGTGTGGGGTAATTGTCTTTCGGAAAAGATTTATTTAGGTCCTGAAAGTCAGTGCAGACTCTATTGGTACCTTTCTTTTTGTCTACAAAAACATGATTTTACATCCATTCCGTCATAGCTATCGGATAGATAAATCCGGCTTTGAGCAATTTCTCTACTTCCACCTTGATGGAAGCTGCTTTTCGAGGGTTAACTGGACAGAACTTCTGTTTCACAGGTTTAACATTGGGATACATTGTGATAACATGCTCAACGATGGTAGGGTCGATGCCTGGAATCTCCTCGTAAGACCATGAAAAAACGTCGCGGAATTCTTTAAAGAGATTGGTATACAAAATGATCTCCTCAGGAGAACAGTCTGCTCCAATGAAAATATTTTCCACGACCCCAGGTTTTATGGAAATTTTGATCGGAATAGTTCTCGATATATTTTCCATATTCGCTTCGGAAAAAACATCTTTTGAAGTAGAAGGGATAGCATACAAATCAACACTCCCACCAGGTCTCATAGAAAACTCACCTCTCTCTATCCTGTCCAGCTCGGGAAGGAAATAGGACCTGTGGTGCATGTGTTCCCAAGGATGGTCCAGGCCTATCATTGCTTCCAAAATTGCCTCATCAGAGGGAAAAACAATGTCTAAACAATCAAAAGAGTGGATAGAGTCCACTGGCCATGCAGGGGCATAGTCCATATCTGACTCAGTAGAGACCAACGGAGTCATGATATGTTATGTTGCAGTATGTTGTGAATCTAAGTAGGCTACCTCCACAACAGATAAAGGAACAACTGATTCTGATTTGGTGGGGAGAATCCATGGATTTGTCGTTGGACTGACCGTGAAAATCTCAGATGAAAAACACTCTTCAGAACCAATGAAATGAACAGGAGACGGTAGGTCAAAAGTGCCTATTAATGACCCATAGAGACCTTCTCCCAAACTCTCAGTAACTGGGTAGGACTGATCAACCAATGAAATCAATGAATCCGATGAAGTCTGGTTGTTTTTCTGAGTAAGTGAAAGTTGATCAACTGTGATGATATTTCCTTCATGAGGGAACATTAAGACTCAAAAAATGGTTGACCGCAAAGCCTGCATGGCATATGTCCAACTCCTACCCAACAACAAGTTGTAGTCAAGTGGAGCATCCAGAACTTCAACCTCTACAAATACTAGTTTTCCCACAAGTTCAACATCAAATGATGGTAAGACTCCGTGTGGACAGAAAGATATTCCATCAAAGGTGGTAAGTACCATGTTCGAGGTGGCTAACTTAGGTTCGCCTAAAGCCTTCCAGCAAGAAATGGACATTATGCACGTAGACGTGCCCTCATCTACAATAGCTCGTCCAATGGTATTGGGACCATGGATTACCTCTATTTGGAGAGCGACGTGGTACGAAAATCGGGGTTTGATATTGGTCATAACAAACCAAGCAAGCATATTGGATGAATCTACACTCCCAATCGCTGCGAGAAGTGCACTGCGTTGCAATGGGAAACTCTTCAGTACTTCTAAAGTGGACATGGAACAGGGGGTTTGGGTTAAATCCTCCACAACATTGTAGTTGGGGGAAGCCCGCGTGTTGGGGTTGTGCACAACCCATTTGAAAACACCTTTCGGGATCTTCAGCAGCGAATCCACTGGTCTCTCGATGTAGAGAGGGGTAGATGACTCAGGAACATCCTTATGCTGCGGATCCGGGGTATATGTTCTAGCTCGGGTTTGCAAAAGAGCATCTGAATTAACCATATTAATGAATGAATGATCAGCAGATGAGGCATGAGGTATGCCCCCAGCACTAGAGTTTCCAGAAGCTGAACTTTGTCCATGAGGGAACGAATCTTTCAAGACAGCTGGTTTCTTCTCATGAAGCAACTTCTGGGCTTCTTCCATCAGAGGGCATTGATGGGTAAGGTGTTCCTCTTTGCATAGCTTGCAAGGGAACTTCACTTTCCTTTTTTCCTTTTTACCCTCCTCAAAATTTTCTGTGTTTTTGGTGGTTCCCCTCCCCTTTCTTGCCCTTTCTTTTGTTGTTGGGTTGCAGAGGGCCCTTTCAATTCATCTGCACTTGTTGTACAGATTCAATTTTTGAAGGGGAGGATGCAACTGAAGTTGCTTCTGCATCAGACTGTTTGATAGACAAGACATGAAATTGCTTTGTTAAAGCATCAAATGCTGCAGAGTCTATTGAACCCACGATGCCATCAACATGTGGTCCAGGTTTAGGTTTACCTAAGTCTGTGTTAGACCTTGGTGCATCAGGAATAATCTCATATAAGAGCCCAGACAGAGCATATACCAAGTCAAGTTGCTGGGTTCTTAAGATAGCTTCCTCTTCGGAGGACACCCCTGAAGTTGCAACTTCCTTAGAAATATAAGGAAGGAGTGATTTAAGATACCACTCTAATAAAAATGCTGGAGGGATGTCGGCTTTAATGAGCCTCTTTCTCCTTCGCCACTCCTGAATATGGTCAGATAGATGAGTGGTTCTATTCTGTCGTAAGGTTGACAGAAGGTCTGTGCCGGCATCGTACCGGACAGGAAGTTGAAATTGATTCAGAAAAATAGTAGCTAGATCCTAAAAGGTGCCATAAGTAGCTGCCGGCAATTCAATATACCATTTGGCTGCGACACTTGTCAAGGTTCTTTGAAAGAGCCTCAATCAGATGGAATCATCATTCAACAAATTCAACTAGCACCAAAGATGAAACGTCGTGACATGATCACCGTGATCCTCTCCAGTCTTTCCTTCAAACTTTGGAATGTTTGAGGGAAAATTAGTGGGGACAGGTGGCCATGAAGGATTATGGCACATAGGGTCATTAGTGAGTTTTGAAAGATCTGGCAAGTTCAAAGTTGCCAGAAAAGGTAAACGAGGTCGTGCCGATGGGATTTGATAGACAGGAACCTGGTATTGGGAACTTTCGACTACCTGGTTTGTATACTGCTGGTTGGGGTTGGCCCCAACCATCAATTGTGAGGTAAAAGCATTAAAATTGCTCCACTCGAAAGAAAGTGGATTACTTCTTGGGGCAGTGGTCCATTGCGGCTGGGTGTTAACCCCATTGAATTGTGGATTAATAATATTACCCCCTGCTCTAGCAAACAAAGAGAAAGGGATACTCCCTGCAGGTATATTTGATGGATTTACATTATAACTTGCGTAGGGGTTAAATACAGGTGTAGTTGTAATAGATGGTGCCGTCATCGTACCCATAACAGGCATAGATGCAGAGGGGATCGATACTACAACAGATGTGGAAGCAACAGTCTAAGTTATACCCTGGAACTGTTGTGTAACAGGAGGCTGAGTGAAATTCACTGTAGGTATCCTTGTCAAACGAACATTATTTGGTCCAAAAGTAGGGGTAGAAACTGAATCAGATGTCAAATCTTGTGAGCTCGGCATGCCTACAGTACCAGCATTAAAACTAAAGGACGAGCTTGAAGTAGAAGCAGTCTGTGAAGAGCTCGGTGTTGCAGTGTTTGTGAAAGAAGGATTAATAATCCTTGTAGCCATAGCTGTTGTGGGAGTTTGAGGAACTCCCTACTCATCTCCTGGGTTAGTCATGGTGTAACCAGGTGTAAACAAGTATGTACTGTACTCAGGTTGGCATAGAATGCCTACATCTACCAGTAGTGGATCGTTGGGTCCAGTCAGTAGAGGGTTAAAAGGAGAGTTAAACTCTCGAGGAGTTAAGTCCTCAACCTCAATAGTATCAAAAACTTTTTGATCCTGAACTCTGGGCTGTGGTTCTCCAGGTATTTCAGTTTTTCCCGTAAGTTCGAATGAACCACGGGAATCCGGCGTCGCGGTGGCGGTGGAGGCTCCACAATGAGTGGGGGAAGGTTTTGCAACCTCCGAGACCTATGAAGAGTTTGGTCCTCCACAACTATATAAAAAGAAAACTAATTACAAACCTAGTGGCCACTACGACTAAGGAGCAAACAATATACCACTAAAAATTTCCTAAGTGATCAAACCAGGAAAAGAAAGCAAATACTCTCAGAAGCAAGTTTGGGATAATGAGGGCCTAGAACGAACTAATAGAGTATCAATGGTCAGTTATGTAGTGTCCAATGGAGGTCCTCTACGTGCAAGCGTTTGAATCACCAAACCTCCCTCCGAGGATTACTGCCAAAGGGTTACCTTCCGCGTCTGTCTGAGGTGAAGTGGAAATATCCTTCCACTCTACCTGTGTAGAGCCCTAGGGTTATGATACTAAGGATACCACCAATACAAAAAAACATGGGGGAACAGTTGTCAACCTGGACAAGATGCATGGGTAGGGTATCAAAGCCCGAAATCCAAAAGCACTTGAAAGCACTAGTAGACCCCCGTATGCGAATAAGCTCTGGTTTATGGTTGAGAGGAAAGTGAGGGGGTATCCTCAACAGTTCCAATCGCCCACGGCCTCGTGCTTAACTTTGGTTTGAGTAGAGCGTTCCCAGGATATTTGATAGAGGTGGATTTACCTAATAAATAGTATTACTACGATTGTTGAGTAATGAAGCTGATTTCGGGTAGTTTAAGGTGATTTAAACCCGAAACCCTAGCCTAAGCTAGTTGATGATGCGTATACCTAAAAAGAAAAAGTTAGTAGTTAATTTTATTAAGATTTCTTTTTAAGGGCTACTTTTTACTCAATAAGGGTAGTGAAGTGTGTGGAATGGTTTCGACATAAAGCAAAGTGCGTATGAAATAATGCTTTTAAATTCACAAAAGACTCTTTTCTTTTCGTTTATATTCTTTCAAAACAACAACTAGGCAATCCTAAGCAATTTTTTTTTTCAATTTTCTTTTAATTTTTCAAAGCAAACGATCTATGCTACTTCAAAAAAGATGATAAATCTCACTACTAAGCTACCTATTCCAATTTTTGTCTTTTCTAATATTTGCAAAATAAAATGAACTTGAAAAAGGCACAAGTAAGACCTAACGCAAAGGGTGGGTAAAGAAAAACAACCTAATGGCTTAAAACAATCAAATAAAAAATACTTGAGAAAGACTCCACCTACCAAGTTGTTTCGATGAACAAAATCAAGGTTTGGAACTAATTGTAAAAGAAGAAAGGAAAAGAGATTCCTACAACAGAAATACAGACCTAGAAAGGCTGCTCCTAAGCACCAAAAAACAAGAAAACACTCGCCAAACAAAGGAGTAGGTAAGCAAACCAAAAAGTAACCCTACCAACACACAGACTCAAAGGAAAAGCTAACTAGAAAGATTTATACACTCAAACTGAACTGAACAGATGCTCATAAGGTATCTAGACCAAACAACCCTTCAAAACCACCCTAAGAACTCAAACTGGGATCAAACCCTAAAAAAAAGGATAAGACATAGTAAAAGTGCGCAATTGTTGCTATAGACAACAAGTGTTGAGTGCGCAGGTCTGTATAACTGCAACAAGTGTCTATGGAAAAAAGTGCGCAGCTATGTCTAGCAGAGAGTAGCGCACAACATCAAAAGGTCTAAAAAAGCAGAAAATACACCTTAAACAAGTGCTAAAGCAAGTAAAGGCAATCGACAGGACTTCAGAGAGGCAAACAAGACTCATGAAAGACAAACAAGTCTCAATAATCAGTCAAGGAAGCAAGGCCAAAAGCTAAAAGTAGACCCATCCACTTGGAAACCAAACCCTAGTAAAAGGATTGAACCTACAAGAAAAGTGCGCTACAGTGTGGTATAAGTACCAGCGCCTGCCCCAAGAAGTGCACTATAGTGTTTCAAGGAAACCAACGCACAAGACAGAAAATGCGCTATTGTAAGTACAACAAACCAACACACAAGGAATTAAATCAAACAAAAAGGCTTTGCTGAAGCAGATTGAAATGAATCAAGATAGAATGAATGGGCGAAAATGACCTATAAAACCTCTCAGAGAACAAAAGACTGAATAAACTGGAAGAAAACCTAGCAAGGTCCCCTAGAGCAGAAAACAACTGGTTACGTCCCCAGCGGAGTCGCCAGTCTGTTGTGCAGGAAAATACCTTATAGTGGAGAAACGACACTACCAACTTCTGGGGTGACAGGTAAATACATTCATGTTTTTCATTTGATTACTACAAATGGAAAGAGGGTAGGATTCCAAAAGTTGTACCTTTTTAACTATGGCTGGTCCTAGCTCTCGCTCGATCTTTCACTATGATGAACCTGCAAAACAAGTTAACCTTTCTCAGCGTATCTTGACTGTAATAAATATGATGAAATTAGAAACAATTAGACATCAATAACAATAAGATATTTAACCAAATAGACATTCAATCAAATAGAGATTCAATTTGGGATGGGAAGGGTATTTCCACCTTTTATTGTCAAAGAAATGAGATAAGTACAGATATACCTGATCTGTCCAGACACTTCTGCAACCGAGTCCTGGGCTCCTTCACCTCATAATGACTTAAGAATTCCTCCAGCGTAACAATAGTTAAATCATTCCTTCTAGGTGCCTCTCTCATGGTTCCTCCTTGTATTTATGGGACAAGGTAGGCAGTTGAATTCGAGAGGTGGTTGAATTGGGAGGTTGAGGAAGTTGAAGAACCAACTTCAACTAATCCCAATTCGTAATCTTAATATATTTTTTCATTTCATCTTAATATATGCGCAGGTTTCATACAACCAGACTAGCGCACAATATGCAACTCTTTCACTTTACAACCATCGTTTGCAACATTTTAGGGGATGTGCGCAGGTTGTCTTCAATAAGACCTATGTTCAGAACACTAGATCACTGTGGCAATAGTAGTGCACATGTCATGAAAATTGTAGAAAAAATATGTTTTTCAGCTGAAGAGTGTGATCTCAGCAATAAATCATCTAGGGTCAATCTAACTCTTCCATCCATAGTGTCCTTTTGTGTGATCAACAGAGCAATGTGATCACGGACAAAGAAGTGCTGATTTGACCTATAACAGGGTTGATGACAATAAATGGGTGTAAAGGGGCAGGATGAGTGTGCTTTTTGGAATGAAAAAATTGGTAGGGAGGACACTTCTTAACGAATTCCATGCGATATTTACAAATGGATGGCCATAACTATCCAACGTGTAAGATATTTTGGGCTGTATCCATCCTAGAGAGATTGCCGCCACATGCTGCTGAGTGGAATTCATTCAGAACATGCTCGACCTCCTCTTGAGTCAAACATCAACATAAGATCAAATAAATACCATGGCTGTTGACCCAGTGGCTATCGACAGGGGTTCACTTCACACTGTCATCAACAAACCCAACCAAACACCCTTAAGCACCGGCCCATAAAGGTTTTACCCTTCCCAGCAACACCCGTGAAGTGAGTGAAGTCTCACCCGAGATGATTAAGGGGGCTGCAGGAACCAAGTTTCCGCAGTGGGGAAAGGACATGCAAGCACTTCAACTCTACTGCAATAGAAACCAGAGATTTAGATTCACATACATTCATATATTCACCATTCGCATATTCATCATTCGCAGAAACGATACATAAAGGACATTCGCATCAACATGGTTAAACTGATCATTTACATCAACAGCAATTACCCAACCACAAAATATTAAACATTTCACAAACACTTGCATTCATCATTTAACAGAAAGAGAGACAAAAGATATGACCATAATCGAACATCTTCATGCATTCATCAAAACCTGCGGTATAAACTTCGTAGAAACAGTCAAAATATCTTATCGTAGATACAACACAGTTCAAAACAACTCCTTCTTCGATTCAACTATGATTCCCTTAGGCTTACAATCATACTCCTATTTATATGAGCCTAAATGGTTACAAAACAGTCCACATGACCTATTCTAACTAACTAAACCACTTTCGCACTTTTGTCAGCTCCTTGTTCTCCGTGAATGGAACTTTCTTCCGTGGATGGTCCTTCTTCGCACTGTCAGCTTCCGCACTTCATGCATACTAATCCCGTGCCAACAGGCCCCCAACACAAACATGTGGCTCTCCCTCGAGCCACCTCAACTAGACACCTCTGCTGCGTTCTCGTCCTTCGCTGTGGTAAACTTATGAAGCTATTCTTGACGTCTGGACTTCGCTGTCATGTACTTCTCAAAATCATCCTCCAGTCTCTTGAAAACTCGATCATCTACCCCTTCTACGCCTGCTCTTGGGATTCGTGCTTGCTGCGATCTTAGGAAAAGTTCATTGACATCACCAAATTATAAAATAGGCCAACTGCTCTGGGACATCTGTTTCACACATTTGACCGTCCGTTGCTGGAACCAGCGTGCCTCCACTCCTGGTGTTTTGGTGGTCATAGGGACCACAGTTCTTCTAAATAATACCACATTCTTAGACATCTTGGGTGGGACCTCATCTCTATTTCTCCCAATTGTCTGCGATGTTTCCTTTGCTGGTTGTTCTGGCGCCTCCCCTGTTACTAAAAATTGAATGATTTGTTCGTAATGGTCATTGACCATTCCGACCTTGAACAACTGAGCATTCGACAATCCTTCGTTAATGTTCCTTGGCTCTTCCCCAGATTCAATCCACGACAGGTGGTTTGGTTCGACATTCAGTCATCCTGGCTTTACGATTATATCAAAATCAAATTCCTGGAAGAGTAACAGCCATCGACAGATCTTCCCCCCCAACACAGGCTTGTTCACCATGTATTTTAATGTTGAATGATCGGTGAACATTTTAAAATGACCCCCTAAGAGATAGTGCCATAAATTCTATAAGGCGTAGACTATCGCCAACCCTTCTCGCTTTGTGGTTGTGTAATTCTTCTCCATAGTAGACATCTTTCTACTTGCGAATGCTATCGGGTGGTCTATTGCGACTTCCCCTGATTGGCCCAAGATGACACCTAATGCGACTGATGATGCATTGACTTGAACATGGAATGCCTTTGTCCAATATGGAAATACGAGTATGGGTGCTGCAACCATGTTCGCTTTCAATATATCCAGACTCTTCTGGCACTCTTCATTCCATTCGAATTTGGCGTCTTTCTTCAACAACTTCTCCATCGGTGCCGTGATTGTTGCATACCCCCTGATAAACTTCTCGTAGTATCCTTTGTGTCCCAATGTCGCTCTCAGTTGCTTGACTGTTGTCGGCAGTGGTAGGTCAACGATGATTGCGATATTTTCAGGATCGACCAACATTCCTTCCCTACAAACTATGTGCCCTTGAAAAATCCCAAACGAAGCACAAAAAATGCACTTTTTCAAGTTCAATGAAATATGGTGCTGTCGGCATCTTTCCAACATCAACCGGAGATTTGCGACATGATCTTGGACCAACTCGTACACTGTCCAGTCATCCATATATACTGCCAGAAACTTATGGATGTAATCCTTGAATGCCTCAACTACCAATCTTGAAACAGTTGCTGGTGCATTCTTCAGACAAAATGGCATCACTGTGTATTGAAATCATCCCCATTCAGTGAAAAAAGTTGTCTTGTGGCGGTCCTCCTTTGCAATCATTATCTGGTGGTATCCAGAGAATGCATCTTTGAAGGAGTATATTTCCTGACCGCCCACTCCTAATACTTCATCCGTAAATGTTGACGGGAATGGGTCATGTAGACATGCATCATTTAGCTTCCTTAAATCGACACAGATCCCGACTTCGTCGGTTTTCTTATCATGGACCACCATTAGGCTGATCCACTCCAATTCTTCTACTATATCTATAATGCCTGCTTCCAACATTCTTTCAATCTCAACCTTCACCCGCTCCTTGTACCTTGGATTCAACTGGTACGGTCGCTGCTTGAATGGCTTCGCATAAGGTTTCAGGGGGATTTTCATTTCGCCTAAGTCCCCGAAAATTCCTTTCATCTCCAAGAATTTCATTGGGAACAAGTCTTGAAACTCATGCAACAAATAAGTCATCTTCGCAATAGTTGAATCATCCCAATAATCTCCAATACTTGCGAATTTTGGATTCTCCTCTGATCTAATGTTCACTTTCTTGATTTTCAACGGTTGCTGAAACTTGTCGGAAGGTATTTCTGGTGCCTCGACACTGCGACTTCCTTCTGAATCCGGTACATATGTAGGCCTTGAATCATCCTCATCATCCAACTCTCTTGTGATATTGTAGCATTCCATTAACATTTCTGGTGTCGCAGTCTATTGAAGCCCCAATGGTTGCTCTGTCGGAACTGCTTCAAATACCTTCTCCCGAATCACCTGTAATTCACTATGTATGAAGGGGTTTTTGTCAAAGAAAATAAACATTTGGCTAAATCCAAGTGTTAGCTGTTCCCAAGAGATTTTTCCGCGTTGCAGTTCTGTTGCGATATACCAACTCCACGGTACTTCATCCAGTGTGTGAATAAACGCATGTACCCACTCCTGTTTTGCTCGTGGTCCCCATTTTATTTCACATTCAACCAAATGCACCTTTGTATCACCTCTACCATCGAAATTTATTCCGCCATATCCTCCTGCATCGCCGAACCTAACCATAATTAGGTGTCGACATAGTGGCCAGGTAGTTATGGTGGACTTGTGCACTACCCACCATCGCGCTGGTGTAGCCTTCAGGGCTTCTTCCAAGGCCAAGAGCCGCTATGGTTCTACCACTTTTTCTTCAAATTCTGTGAGAAATGTAGCCAAATTGGGAAATCCCTCGTATGTTGGTAGCTCACACTCTTTTGTGGCTACGCTTCGCAGTGACTAAGTGATCCTTGCACACCTCCTAAATGACACCTCATGCAGCCAGTTCTGCAAATTTTCAAGTGCTTCGTCCGAATATGACGATGCTGAACTGGTATTGCACCACCCTAATGTTAAAATTTAATATGCTAAGACAGAAAATAGCAGCATTACATTCCATTTCACAATAATAGCATATACAGGATCACTGAAGAAACAACAAGCATAGCATAAACACAAGAGACACAGATTTATCGTGGGAAACCCTCATGGGGTAGAAAACCCAGTAAAGCTTCCTCAATATAGATGACCAGCAATATACAAAGATGCAAACCAAAGACATGATCTCCTTCTCCACCATAGCAGACCTCTCCTCCATAAGTGCGCCTCTCTCAAGTGTGTGTGTGTGTCAAATGAGGAACATACCTCCTCTATTTATACACTACACTGACATGTATTTTACACAAGTACATGTAGGCTCGTATTTAACCATTAGGTTAAATACCCTATTATAACTGACTGGGCCGACCCCAACATGGTGGGTCTAATAACCCTAGTTACCACAACCAATTCGGAGGAATAAACATCTCCGGATTCATAGTATAATCACATCGGAGGTATGGAACATCTCCGGAATAAATAATATACAAATATAATATTCTTAGAAGTTACAATATTCAACACTCCCCCTTAACGAGAAGGATATTATAACAACATCTGCGGGAGCAACGAGTCATACATCATACATGATACATCTATAAATCATTGGAAGCTTTCTTAACATCATCAGTAACTCAACCAGTTACTGGAACATCAACATCTTCAGTACTGAGTCTTTATCTTCTGTAGCACTCGAACAACTATAGAAACATCAACGTCTGGATCCTCACGATCATCAACATCATCATCTAGACCATCACGATCAGCATCATCGTCATCATACGATCATCAGCATCGTCATCTCACGATCATCAGCATCGTCATCACACGATCAGCAGCATCGTCATCACACGATCATCAGCATTGTCATCATACGATCATCAGCATCATCATCACATGATCATCAGCATCGTCATCACACGATCATCAGCATCATCATCACACGATCATCAGCATTGTCATCACACGATCATCAGCATCGTCATATCACGATCATCAGCATCGTCATCACACGATCAGCAGCATCGTCATCACACGATCAGCAGCATCGTCATCTATATACATGATCCTTCCTTTCGGAAGTACTGGATCAATCTCATCACAATCATATTTAAGACTATCCTTCCTTTCGGAATTACTGGATTTACTGTCTAAGGATGATTAGTCCAACCACAATCATATTTAAGACTATCCTTCCTTTTAGAATTACTGGATTTACTGTCTAAGGATGATTAATCCAACCACAATCGCATTTAAGACTATCCTTCCTTTCAGAATTACTGGATTTAATGTCTAAGGATGATTAGTCCAACCACAATCATATTTAATACTATCCTTCCTTTCGGAATTACTGGATTTACTGTCTAAGGATGATTAATCCAACCACAATCACATTTAAGACTATCCTTCCTGGATTTACTGTCTAAGGATGATTAATCCAATCACAATCACATTTAAGACTATCCTTCCTTTTGGAATTACTGGATTTACTGTCTAAGGATGATTAGTCCAACCACAATCATATTTAAGACTATCCTTCCTTTCGAAATTACTGGATTTACTGTCTAAGGATGATTAATCCAACCACAATCACATTTAAGACTATCCTTCCTGGATTTACTGTCTAAGGATGATTAATCCAATCACAATCACATCTAAGACTATCCTTCCTGGATTTACTGTCTAAGGATGATTAATCCAATCACAATCACATTTAAGACTATCCTTCCTGGATTTACTGTCTATGGATGATTAATCCAATCACGTGCATTTTGAACCAAGGTCTAGGGACGATGCAGTCCTATCCTCTATTCTCGGAGACACCTGTCTACGACTCACTTTAGAACTTGAGTTCAAGGATGATCCAATCCTCTCAAGTCCACCAAGGACTTCATTCTCGGAGACCTCACGTCTACGGCTCTCTTTAGGACTGAAAGTCCATGGATGATCCAATCCCCTCAAGTCCACCAAGGACTTCATTCTCGGAGACCTCACTTCTACGGCTCTCTTTAGGACTGAAAGTCCAGGGATGATCCAATCCCCTCAAGTCCACCAAGGACTTCATTCTCGGAGACCTCACGTCTACGGATCTCTTTAGGACTGAAAGTCCAGGGATGATCCAATCCCCTCAAGTCCACCAAGGACTTCATTCTCGGAGACCTCACGTCTACGACTCTCTTTAGGACTGAAAGTCTAGGGATGATCCAATCCCCTCAGCTGTCCACTAAGGACTTCATTTTCGGAGACCTCACGTCTACGGCTCTCTTTAGGACTGAAAGTCCAGGGATGATCCAATCCCCTCAGCTGTCCACTAAGGACTTCATTTTCGGAGACCTCACGTCTACGGATATCTTTAGAACTTAAGTTCAAGGATGATCCAATCCTCATCTGTATTCACATCTATACAGGTACAAATGTCCAAGAGCATGTATCACATCAAAACATGTATACATTACTAATCAAAACATGTATACATCTAGCATGTATTCTCACTAATACATCTAACATCAAAACATGTATACATCACATCAAAACATGTATACATCACATCAAAACGTGTATACATCTAGCATGTATTCTCACTAATACATCTAACATCAAAGCATGTATACATCAACTCAAAACATGTATACATCTAGCATGTATTCTCACTAATACATCTAACATCAAAACATGTATACATCACATCAAAACATGTATACATCTAAAATAAAAGATATATAAGAGTTCTAAATCTAAATAATTGTAAGTAGCTAAGTACAACAAAATAAAATTTAAGGGACAGAATTGTTATCAAATACTATACTACTCCCCCTTTCGAGGAGGGTCCTTCTGGACTATACCAATCTTGTCTCGGAAGTATTCAAACTTTACTCGAGACAAAGGTTTAGTCAGGATATCGGAAATCTGATCCTCAGTGCTTATATACTCGAGCTTGATAGCTCCTCTCTGCACCATGTCTCGTATATAGAAGTAACGAATCTCAATGTGTTTTGACTTATCATGGAACATAGGATTTTTCAGTCATCTTAATGCAGCTTTGATTATCACACATAATCACAGTGGGATCCATTTCTAAGTCAAACACTCCATATAAAAGCTTCTGAAGCCATACTGCTTCACAGCTGGCAGAGCAGACAGCCATATATTCTACTTCAGCAGTACTGAGAGCCACTCTAGAATGTTTCTTACTGAACCATGAGATCATGGCAGATTCAAGACTATAACATCCACCTGATGTACTCTTTCTGTCTGAGACACTTCCTGCCCAATCAGAATCTGAGTAACCATGTAAACGGAGTTCATGACCTCCAAGATAACAGAGACCAAAAATCTAATGTACCTTTTAGGTACCTCACTACATGCTTTGTAGCTATTAAGTGAACCTTTCTAGGTTCTACTAGATACTGACTTAGGGTATTTACAGCAAAGCATATATCTGGCCTAGTATTTGTTAAATACATCAATGACCCAATGATTTGTCTATATAGGGTTAGGTCCACTAAATACGATGAGTCATTAACTAACAACTTCAAGTTGGAGTTCATGGGAGTGGCCATGGCTTTATACTCCAACATATCAAATCTTTTTAGAAACTTCACAGCATACTTACCTTGATTTAAAAGATTCCTTTTGGATCTTGCCATACTTCTAGACCTAAGAAGTAGTGCATTAATCCGAGATCTTTCATTTTCATTTCTGCAGCCATTTTCATGACCTGTTTCTCATTCCTTGTCAGAAAGAGATCATCGTCATACAATAATGGTATGATAGGTTCATCATCCACAACCTTAAGGTAAAGGTTAGGAACAGTTTTACTTCTGGTAAAGCCCAAGCTTTGTCATGAAGCTGTCAATTGTCCATTATTCACACTCAGCATTGAGTGATCTTCTGCATATCTATCTGTGCCATCTCTCGTCAGATGGGTCTACTAATATGAGCCTCAAAATCATTCGAACTCCGTGGTGAGTTCCTTCTTGCATCCATGTCATATGTGTATAGAACCCATATTCAACCTTGTAGAAAAGGTTGAGATCCACATCGCCCATGATGATCATTAATCTCATCAATTGACTACCGATCCTGCGAACCCATATAGAACCTGATTACATTATTAAGAGAATGGTCTTATCTAGTCCCTTGGAGCAAAACATCTCATCATGATTCTCTTCCTCTTTCTAAGAGAATCTCTTAACCACAAGCTTTCTATAGTGTGTTTGATTTGTAAATATTTTGTTGAACATCCATCGCTTGTTCAGAGTTCATCATTCATCATGATCTTTCCTACAAATCAAAATTAAGTACATGATTAGTAATACTTCATAATCATCAAATCATATGATAACCTACTATGCATACAAATATCATTTACATAGTTATGCAACTATTTTGACCAATACTTTGGCACAACACTTTCCCATATCCTGTATGCATATAGTGGCTATCTAGATGCCTTCCATCTCTACTAGAACATACTATCGAGAGTGTGCACAGCTCTCAGTATGTCAGCAAAGAGGTTTCATTCTAGATAAGCAACAATGGAATGTTTGTCCAATTTACCAATCATATGCATATTAGTAGTATACTGTTCAATGCTTTATGAATGTTTACACTCAGCATGATATATCCTAGGAATACAAATATGCATACAAGCACTATCATTTACTATTTCTAATAACAACTCAAATACTTATCTTTTATGTTTGTGTGGTTGTCTCTCGCTTGATCTTCTGTATGTCTTCTGAACTTCTATTCATTCTGTACCACTGTGCATGCTCAAGTGTACACTAGTGTCATCCTCATGATCTCATACACAAACATACATTCATTAGTATATTCTCAATATTATCAAAACATTCTAATTCTAAATAATCTTGAATATGTACAGTCATGATTATTAGTATTCAGGGTTTCAAGGAAGTCTTCTTTTACTCATGCATATTCTTGTTTGATCTAGTATGCATAAACCCTTGATTACTAACCAATCATGCCAAGTATACGTACACAAGGTAAGATTCTAACATGACATAGGAAAACATACCTGGATTAGTATACCTGCTTAGTTATGTACAACATACCTAAACAATCTCTTCAATGATTTAGAGATCCTGAGCTAGAACCTGCATGTCTCGTAGGTTAAACATAATATAACAAAGTCATACATACCTCGTGAGTCTTTGTCTTCATGTTGTCATGGTCATGGAACTTGATTTGTCTTTTGTGATGTACCTGTGTCTTGTTAGCAGACAACATCAACCTTACACAACACCATAATGCATAAGTACAATCATATAGCCCTAATCAATGAATGTCTTCGATCATTCACATGCATTCATATTGTTACTAGGGTGATAAGACAATTAATAACATTAATCAAGATTGTATAAATAAATAACATGAAGACAAACACATTATGAACTTAATCAAGAATCAGATTTCAAGGCATACCTGAACCTCCTTAAGTCATACCTGTCAAGACCTTTTGTAGTCTTCTTATGTAAGGCCTTAGCCTCAACTCCCCCTGAAACTTGATCTAGAGCTTGATTAGGGTTTGCTAGAGAAACCCTAAAAATTCAATCTTTGACTTTCACACTTCTGAATGGATGGAAGAATGTGTCTGGCTGAGCTGATCAACCTAGCATTCTTCAATTTTGAAATCTCCAAAATTTGACCCCTCAAAATTGCCTTCGAAACTTCTGGATCTTCTGGACAGGAACCCGAACTAGGGTTTGATGAAGCTCGGTCTTCTACCCAACCAAAAATTCAATATTGGTCTCTAAATTTCAATTTTCCTGAGTAGCATTCAGCTGTGGACTTCGATTCCAAAAATTCTAACTTTCTCCGAAACCCTAAATTCCGGAAGCCATGAATAAAGGTGCTCCAAAAATAATTCTGTTTTGACAGAAATATGCACCTGATTGTTTATGCTATAACTCTGAAACTTCTTCTCCACAGGGTTTGAAAACTTTTTCTGCAGTAGCCTGACCTGTCATATTTCCATCCTGACAAGTCTGACCTAATTGTATTTTCTGAGAGAGAGTTATGCCAAGTGTCGCAACGTGACCTGTTTATGGGATAAAACAGGAGAGCAAACTTGTACGGAATGCCACGTGTCACTTTTTGAAATTCGGCCTCTGAAATTTTTTTTCTGAGATAGCTTGCCCTGTTATCTTTCCATATTGACAGGTCTGACCTCAATTGGACTCTCTGAGAGAGAGTTATGCCAAGTGTCGCAACGTGACCTGTTTATGGGATAAAACAGGAGAGCGAACTTGTAAGAAGTGCCACGTGTCACTGGTTCACCTTCGGCCTCTGAAAAAGTTTCTTCAGATAGTACAGTCTGTGTACTACCTGTAAATTTTTATGAAATTTCGTTTGGAGCTTCCTAGCCCAAGTTATGACCTTTTTTCCAAGGTGACCTGATTTTGACTGAGATCTGGAAGAGGCAGAAACCCTAACTTGTACTGATCATAACTCATAAAGTACAACGAATCTGAGGGTGCCCTTTGGACACAAGGTACCTGGGGATGTTATCTTCGACCTGTAAACTTTTCAGACCCTGAACCTTCGCATAAATGGATTTATAGTGAAAGTTCCACGATGACTGGTTTTTGCTATGTAAAACCCTAACCTTCAAATTGTCGTAAGTAAAGTAAGTGTCGTAAGTGCCATACCTTGTCTTCCTTCAGGTTAGCTCTAATACCATGTTAAAATTTAATATGATAAGACAGAAAATAGCAGCATTACATTCCATTTCACAATAATATCATATACAGGATCACTGAAGAAACAACAAGCATAGCATAAACACAAGAGACACAGATTTATCCTGGGAAACCCTCATGGGGTAGAAAACCCAGTAAAGCTTCCTCAATATAGATGACCAGCAATATACAAAGATGCAAACCAAAGACATGATCTCCTTCTCCACCATAGCAGACCTCTCCTCCATAAGTGCGCCTCTCTCAAGTGTGTGTGTGTGTCAAATGAGGAACATACCTCCTCTATTTATACACTACACTGACATGTATTTTACACAAGTACATGTAGGCTCGTATTTAACCATTAGGTTAAATACCCTATTATAACTGGCTGGGATGACCCCCACATGGTGGGTCTAATAACCCTAGTTACCACAACCAATTCGGAGGAATAAACATCTCCGGATTCATAGTATAATCACATCGGAGGTATGGAACATCTCCGAAATAAATAATATACAAATATAATATTCTTAGAAGTTACAATATTCAACACCTAATTCTCCATCCGTAGTAGGGTTGATGTAATCTTCAGAAATGTTGTAGATATTATCCCATCCCTCGTTTAACTCATCCCTCGACAAATCCACATACCTTTTCCCTTCCGCGGGATCAAGAGGTGCGACAACCCTTATCTCCTTGTTCTCGAATGACATAATTATTTTCTTGAAGTTGATAATAGATTGATTATCTATCGCCCAGTCTATCCCTAGTAGTACTGGGTAGGGTCTTGTATTGTCCACAATTTCAATCACATCGAAATCTATGTAAGTCCCGAGGCCCTCAATCTCAACAGGGACCTGGCATAGTTGATCGATCGAGGTGACCTTACTTTGGTTTGCTAGGGGCAGTTGCACTGGGGACCTGCCCAACTGCGGTTTCCCCATCGTTTCCCACGTCTGTTTGGTCAGGATGTTCACGTCCGACCCCAAGTCCAAGATAATGGAGTCGACATCGAACACTCTGATTTGCATAGACATCCGCATCTCTTGTCCTGTTTTTCTCTTATGGATGTGATAGACCATCCACTCCTACTGTGCACCCTCCCGTCGATGCAGCAGGTTGGATATCTCTTCCAATGCATCCTGATCTTTGGCCAGCTCTAGGAAACTCTCCAAAAAGGATTTTAAGGTGTTGGTCCTTCTCTGTGAATTCATCGTGTTGAATATTGGTGGCATATCATAGGTAACTTTTTCCTGCTGAAGAGGTGGCTTCCTTAACTGCCTTATTGCTTCCCGTGATTTCAGAAAAATGTCCCTTTCTGCTTCCGCATGAAATGTGACTTGTTTCCTTATTGTCAGTTGGATGCTAGCCTGTGACCTGTCAACTCCTGTCACAGCTCCTCCTCGAGTCACTATTCCGATAGTCGCAGTTTGACTTCTAACTTCTGCTGAGATATTCTGTACCGTTGGCGGATTCTGGTTCTGATTTTGATTTTGTGGAGGTGGGTCAGGTTCTTAGTTTACCACTTTGCGATGAGCTTAGGAAAATCTTTGACCCCATGATCCACAACACTGCAATAAGTGCACTGTGGTGCTGGAATCAAGAAATCCCTCTGATAATGCCCCTGCTACCCACAATTGTAACATATGATGGGTGCACGACCTCGTCCAGTAGCTCCTCCTCAGCTGACACCATCACCTCGGCCACTGCGGAACCCCCCTCTGAATCCTCCTAGCAGTGGCCCGTATGGCGGGTACTACAGTTGAGCATACTACGACTACAGATATTAATGTTGACTGTATTGTGGTTGCTGAAATTACGGTTGAGGATATGTCGGTTGGCCATACTGCGGCTGCTCATATTGCGGTTGCATAATATATTGAGGCTGCGGTTGGATATACTACTGCTGCTGTTGTACCGGTGGCTGCTCTTCTCCCTTCATGAAGTATGTATCCACAGTCCTCTCCTGGAGTAGGTTGTAATCTCTGCAATCTTTCTCATCATGACCAACCGATCAACAGAACTGGAAATACAAGTTTGTTGGTTTCGACACCATCTTCTACATGTACACACATTCTTTCGGTCGGTGTCCTCGCGACTAATAGACACAACACCAAGGCATTCCTCCCTGACTGAGGGGATTCGGTGCACCTGATTGAAAATATTCTCGGAACTCTGGGCACTGATCCTTGTGATGTCCTTCCGTCCTACACCTAGTGCACCAGACGTCTTCGTGGGCCTCTTTTCTTTCTTCATGTCTTGTAGCTGGATCGTTAAGTTTTCCAGATGCGCTTGTATTCGATCCATGCCCAAACCCATTTCGCCGATTGTTGAAGCCTCCAACTTCATTGCGACCTTTGGTGCTTCTTCCTGATTCGCTACCTTCTGTTGCATCAATGACCCACGAATGTGCGGCACCAACCCAATGATAATCCATTCTTTATGTTGCATATCATTCATCCCAAAACTCACTTTCACCATTAGTGTTTTGTATCACTGGTCGAAGTCCCATACTGACTTGTTTGGAAATTGTTTGATTTCTTTGAGCTTAGTAATGTACTGCGACTCAGATTTTGGTTTTCTGAATTCTTCGATCATCCCTGCTTTGATATCTAGCAATGTTTTACCTGGAGTTCCCGTAGATACCTTAGTAAAATTCATATACTAGTCTAGCGCACATCCCCCGAGGGTCGTCGCTATTTGTCTCTTTTTTATATCTTCATCCTAGACCTGCTTCACGATCCATACTGCTTTGCACAAAAAGTAGTATTGTTCGGGATCCTCGGTCCCATTACCTTGGAATGTTGGCATCTTGGCTTCGTCACCCACCATTCTTGTACTTCTACTATTATTATTTACTGATGCACTACTCTTACTACTATTCTAGCACGTAGGAAAACTCTACGAATAACTTGTATTTCCTTTTATCAAATTCTGAGTAGTGCACGAAGTTGAAGGTATGTTGTAGCTTAGGGTCCGTCCTTCTTCAGCTTCTGGGGTAGCCTGTTCACTTTCTTCGTCGCAATAACGTCGCTTCCTCCCTTGTGGTCCTGTTTCGCAGTCTTTCATTCCGGTCCTCTCAGGAGACTCTCTCTCAGTCCTCCTCTTCTTCTCAGGACGCCGAAATATCATCCCACTCCTCAAGGTACCACACTCTTCGTCATCTTCCCTTAAACATTCGTCGTCTCTCATGTCCATCTACCCCGCATCTTTCTACCAGACCCACATCCATGAGGTACCCACAACTTCCGCACACTGATCTTCTACTCTTTGGAGTTCATCCTTAGTATGCCCTTTTCGCAGACGAGCATCTTAATCCACAGTTTCAATGACAACAGGAATCTCCCCCTGGGTCCTTTGAAAAATTTCCTTTCTGCGTTGTTGTATGATTTGATCGTGTCCACAACAAACTCAGTGATGTATCCTTCTAAGATACTGTCTACCCAGAAGTCAATAGCCCGTGATACCTTGTTGTCGACCCGTTTCAGCTGTTGAATCAATTCTGGAGTCCAATGGTCCGACTCAGTCTTTTGGAAATGGTTCTTCTGAAACGTTAGTTGCACTAACCACTCATACAGTAATACCGGGAATTCACAGAAGAATATATTGTGGATATCCAAATAAATGTGCTTTTGCAACCAACTTCCTACTGTCTTCCCAGGGTTTTTCTTTTCTCCTTCCACAAATTCTTCTGCTCTCTTGTCAAACCAGTCCTGAATCTCTAGTTTTGTCGGGTGCCATATCATGTCCTTATCTTTATTCATTCGGTCCCGACAACATAACCATTTGTTGACCCAATGACTATCGATAGAGGTTGCTTTGCATTGTCATCAACAAACCCAACCAAACACCCTTAAGCACCGGTCTAGAAAGGTTTTACCCTTCCCAACAACACCTGCGAAGCGAGTGAAGTCTCAACCAAGATGATTAAGGGGGCTGCAGGAACCAAGATTCCACAGTGGGGAAAGTGTTAAATTTTCAGAATTTACTTCAATATGATCTAGGATCTTAACTGAGAGAACAACATGTACAACAAATCTACAGCATATCAATCATGGACACAATAATGCAAGCAGACAAGAGACACAGAGTTTACTTGGGGAAAACCATAAAGGTGAAAAACTCCAATAACTTCCTCAGAGATAGATCGAGCAGTGATACAACCAGAATACAAGAGATAGTCTTCTCCTAGCAGAAGAGCCTCCTCCTCCATAAGTTCTCCACTCTCCAAAGTGTGAGTGAGAGAATAGAATGTGTAAAATGAGAGAGACACACTCTCTATTTATACACTAACTTGACTTGACCTTTACTCAACTAGGTCGGCCTCAACTTAACCACTTAACATAATGCTGACTGGGCCGACCCCCACTAGGGTGGTCTAATAACCCTTTGACCCACATGGCCGACCCCCAATAGGGTGGTCTAATAACCCTTTGACCCACATGACTTATACAGGGCCGACCCCAACAAGGTGGTCTAATAACCCATCAAGTATAAGTTACGACACTTACAATATAAATGATGACACTTCTGTATAGAGGAATAATAACATCTCTATAGGAATACAATATACATATATGTGAAATACATTCCAAAGTTACATATACATCAACAATCCCTCTTAACTAGGAAGGTATTTCTCGACACAGGTCTTCTAGCACAAGTCATCTTCTCTTGGATCGTCGTCATTGGATAATCGTCATTGAGTCATCATCATCGTCACTGCTACTGCTATCTTAATCAATCTCTGAATCTACTTGTCATAGGAAGTTCTACAGAGCCAGTCCTTTTTCATACTGGATGTAGGCCCATCACCTGTAGGTCTTCGTCATCACTGGCCATACTGTGGAATCCTCAGGACTTATTACGTGCATCACAAAACCTTGCAAGAGAATCCCAGGACTTATTACGAGCACACAGCCCAACCTATCGGATCTCCCAGGGAGCTATTACATGTGACCCTACCAAAAAACCTCAAAAGAGAATCCCAGGACTGATTACGAGCACACAGCTCAACCTATTGGATCTCCCAGGGCGCTATTATATGTGGTCACCACAAAACCTTGCAAGAGCATCCCAGGACTTATTACGGGAACATATCCCAACCTATCGGATCTCCCAGGGCGATATTACATGTGGTCATGGAAAAACCTTGCAAGAGCATCCCAGGACTTATTACGAGCACACAGCTCAACCTATCGGATCTCCCAGGGTGCTATTATATGCCATAGGACAAAACCTCGAAAGAGCATCTGCCAGATATCCCAGGGCGAAATTATATGCCATAGGAAAAACCTTGCAAGACTATCTGTAGATCTCCCAGGGCACTATTATATGTCCTCCCAAAGAAAAACGTCTAAAGAGCATTTTCCAAATCTCCCAAGGAGCTATTATATGCCAACGGCAAAACCTAGCAAGAGAATCTGCAAACCTCCTAGGGCACTATTATATGCTTATCTGCACAACCTGTCCACGGCCACAGAGTATCAACCTGATACTCACCATACATCATCCTGATGTATACATGATCATCCTGATCATCATCACTGCAACATCCTGCTGCATGTCATCTGGAGCAACATCCTGAAGCTCATCATCCATGATCATACTGATCATATAATGCATCTACCTGATGCATACCAAGTATCTACCTGATACATATCATCATACATGATCCACCTGATCATACAATGTATCCACCTGATACAAATACAAAAACATGATCCACCTGATCATACCTGATACATATCAACATACATGATCTACCTGATCATACACGGTATCCACCTGATACATATACAGATACATGGTCCAAGCATCCAACATGATGCATATACAAAACATATACAAATGATCCTCCTGATCATATCCAGCATCCAACATGATGCATACATACATATACATATAAATGATCCAATGATCATATCCAGCATCCAACATGATGCGTACATACATATACATATAAATGATCCAACTGATCATATCCAGCATCCAACATGATGCGTACATACAGAGCAGTAACTGGAGCATCGTCCTGATGCTCATCATCCCGCGCTTACATCCACAGCCATGTGAAGGATCCTCCTTCCAACATGCTTGGAATGGCTTCTCCAAATGTGTCCATCACTTCTTCCTTAAAGTGTCATTAATCTAAAGAAAACCAAGCCTCTCCCTGAAGTACTCGAACTTCAGCCTGGCTAGTGGCTTCGTCAGCACATCTGCAATCTGCTCATCCGTCGCAATGTACAGGAGCTTCACAGCTCCTCTTTGCACCATATCCATGATATAGTGATATTTGATCTCTATGTGTTTCGACCTGTCATGAAACACTGGGTTCTCAGACAGCTTCACACAACTCTGGTTATCACAAAAGATACCAGTAGCATCCAATGGGAGATCAAATAACTCAGACAGTAGCTTCCGAATCCATACTGCCTCACAACTAGCTGAATAGGCTGCAACATACTCTGCCTCAGTTGTACTCACTGCTACGCAGGATTGCTTCCTGCTGAACCAAGAGATCACACCTGATCCCATACTGAAGAAACATCTGGATGTGCTCCTCCTATCTGCAGCACTGCCTGCACAATCTGAATCAAGATAACCTTGCAGGTTAAACTTTTGATTCACATCATACTTGAGCCCATAATCAACTGTATCCTTCAGGTACCTCAGAATATGATTTACAGCAACCAGGTGAACATCTCTCGGATCCGTCAGGAACTGGCTCAATGTGTTCACCGCAAAGAAAATATATGGTCTCATGTTCATCTGGTACATCAAGGACCCAATCATCTGACGATACATAGTGATATCAACTGGCTCAGATGAAGCATCACATGAAAGCTTCAGGTTTGATGTCATAGGTGTTGCCATGGCCTTGCAGTCCATCATCCCGAACCTCTTCAGGATCTCTACTGCATACTTCCCTTGTCCAAGGAAGATTGAATCTGCACTCTGCCACACCTCCATATCTAGAAAGTGGTGCATCATACCCAAGTTCTGCACATATATGACTCCCTGTCATGTGTCTCAGAACCAAGTGGCTGCAACACATACACTTCTTATTCAACTGCACCATTCAAGAAAGTGTATCTTCCTCTTCATTACTGCAGCCAGAGCAAGTATTGTTTTAATGGAAGTGTATCTGGCTACAAGAGCAAAAGTCTCTATGCTACCACCTGCAGCATGCTTGATCTTGTAGATCCTCTTGGAAGTCACTACAGACTCCCCTTCAGGTCTTGGGACTGCATCGCAAACATCTTCATGATCGACTGGTACTCCTCGATCATGGCATTCTTCCCAGATCTTGGAAACTTCAATATCTTCAATATTTTCAATAGATAACTTTTTTGCTGAACAAATGTTGTAGTCCTTATTTTGTAGGTGATGGTATACGATCTTTCCTACACAACAAGTTAAATTGCATGATTAGAAAACATCTCATAGTTTTTAGAACAAATTCTTACACATAAAGAAATATGTCATACAGTCATGCAATTATCTTAGCCAATGCTTCAATACAACATTTATCCATATTCCGTAACTTTCTAGATGCCTTCCAATCTCTACCAGAACATTGTTAAGAGTGTGCACAACTCCTAACATGTCAGCAAAGAAGTTTCATTCTAGATAAGTAGCAATGGAATGTTGTACAGTTCCATAGGCCACTTACCCATGTATATTAGTAGTATACTGTTCATCAATGCAACTATTCTAATATGCATAATACACAACCTAATTCTAGGAACATAAGCATATACATCATTGAATAACATTATGTAAGAAATGACAATTCAAATACTTATCTTTGTTTGGTTGCTGGGTGGACTCCCTCTGAATCTTTGCAACTCCATTCTGATGTGGATTGTGAGAAGTGGTCAACTCCCTCTGAATATCTGCATCCTTGTAGAAACTACTGAAGTGTGCTCCTTTGCTTTCTTGCAGGAACAATTGGAGTGTTCTCCCTCTTGATCTTTTCTTCTTGGATTACCTGTCCTTGAACTTATATCCATCCTTAATCACTATGCATGCTTATTAGTATCATCATTCTGTTATCCTTGAGGACTCATACATAATCACACATTTATTAGTATAATCTTAATACTATCAAAACACAATAATCTTAAACATGTATAGTCATGATCATTCACAGATAATAAATATTAGTATTCAAGGTTTCAGGGAAGTCTTATTTTACTCATGCATATTCTTATTTGATCATAGGTCTCTTTTGATTAGTTAAGTCATCAATGCATAAACCCGTGATTACTCAAACCTATACCTTCATGATTCTTCTGGTTAGTCATATCATCAATTAGGGTAAGAAACATAATATGCATACAACCATGACTATTTAAACCTATGACTTCATGAATAATCACTATCAACAACACAACAGTATAATATCCTAACACAAGGTAGGATTCTAGCTTGATATAGGAAAACATACCTGGATTAGCATGCTAGCTAGTTATGTCTAACATACCTTCATAATGTCTTCTTGTTCTCTTTAGTGACTTGTGCTAGTAATCTGCATGTCTCATAAGTTAACCATTGTAGAACCAAGTTATACATACCTCGTAAGTGGATCTTCTATGTGATCCATGACAATGGATGAATCTTTGTCTTCATGTCACCATGATCATATGTTCTTGAAGTAGAACATGATTTGTCTTTCTTGGTGTACCTTTTATGTTAGCGAACAACATAAACCTCATATAACATCACAAGGCATTAGTACAATCATAAGTGTCAAAACCTTAATCAATGAATATCTTCTATTAAGGTAATACGAAAAGTCTAGTAATTAATCAAGATTGTACTGTAATGATATGAAGACAAACATATCATAAACTTAACCATGAACAGAATTCGAAACATACCTGTAAGCCATACTTGTCAAGCTTGCTTGTAATCTTCTTATGGAAGGCCTTAGCCTCATCTCCCTCTGAAACAAGAACTTCTTCACTAGCCCAAGTTATGACCTTTTTTCATTTGGAGCTTCCTAGCCCAAGTTATGACCTTTTTTCATTTGGAGCTTCCTAGCCCAAGTTATGACCTTTTTTCCAAGGTCACCTGTTTATGACTAAGATCTGGAAGAGGCAGAAACCCTATATTGTACAGATCATAAATCACAAAGTACAATGAATTAGAAGTTGTCCTTTGGACACAAGGTACACGGGGATCTTATCTTAGACCTATAAAAGTTTCAGATCCGAAAACTTCGCCAAAATGGATTTATATCAAAAGTGCTACGATGACTGGTTTTTGTTATATCAAGCCCTAGCATCGTAAGTGCAACAAGTGTCATACATGCCATATCATGCCTTCTTTCAGGCTAGCTCTGATACCATGTTAAATTTTCAGAATTTACTTCAATATGATCTAGGATATTAACTGAGAGAACAACATGTACAGCAAATCTACAGCATATCATTCATGGACACAATAATGCAAACACACAAGAGACACAGAGTTTACTTGGGGAAAACCATAAAGGTGAAAAACCCCAATAACTTCCTCAAAGATAGATAGAGAAATGGTGCAACCAAAATACAAGAGATAGTATTCTCCTAGCAGCAGAGCCTCCTCCTCCACAAGTGCACCACTCTCCAAAGTGTGAGTGAGAGAATAGAATGTGTAAAATGAGAGAGACACACTCTCTATTTATACACTAACTTGACTTGACCTTTACTCAACTAGGTCGGCCTCAACTTAACCACATAACATAATGCTGACTGGGCCAACCCCCAGTAGGGTGGTCTAATAACCCTTTGACCCACATGGCCGACCCCCAATAGGGTGGTCTAATAACCCTTTGACCCACATGACTTATACATGGCCGACCCCAACAAGGTGGTCTAATAACCCATCAAGTATAAGTTACGACACTTACAATATAAATGACGACACTTCCGTATAGAGGAATAATAACATCTCTATAGGAATACAATATACATATATGTGAAATACATTCCGAAGTTACATATACATCAGCAGAAAGGACATGCAAGCACTTCAAATCTACGGCAATAGAAACCATAGATTTAGATTCACATACATTCATATATTCACCATTCGCATATTCATCATTCGCAGAAATGATACATAAAGGACATTCGCATCAACATGGTTAAACTGATCATTCGCATCAACAACAATTACCCAACAACAGAATATTAAACATTTCACAAACACTTGCATTCATCATTTAACAGAAAGAGAGACAAAAGATATGACCATAATCGAACATCTTCATGCATTCATCAAAACCTGCGGTATAAACTTCGCAGAACTAGTCAAAATATCTTATTGCGGATACAACACAGTTCAAAACAACTCCTTCTCCGATTCAACTATGATGCCCTTAGGCTTACAATCATACTCCTATTTCTATGAAACTAAATGGTTACAAAATGGTCAACAAGACCTATTCTAACTAGCTAAACCACTTTCACACTTTCGTCGCCTCCTTGTTCTCCGCGAATGGAACTTTCTTCCGCGGATGGTTCTTATTCGTCTTGTCGGCTTCGGCACTTCATGCGGACTAATCCCATGCCAACAACAGCGATATAGGGTGTCGCCGATGATTAGATAGTATTTTCCATGATGGCAAATACGATGACGTTCATTGCGGGATAAGTGACGCACGAAGCATTGGGTTTGTATATACAAGGTGATATATCCATACCATGGATCGGAGGTACTGATCATGAACAATGAATCATTGGGAAGAGAGTCAATGGGCTAATAATATTTATTAATACGGGGAAGATCACATATTAAATCCGCAAATACTAATGATTTTTTAGATTTTTCATTTTCAAATTGTAAATCGAACTCTTGAAGAATTACGATCCAGTGCGAGTATTTTCCCCCTAGTACTTGACGAGTTAAAACGTGGTACATAGGGTTTGAATCGGTGATGATAGTAGTTGTACGGAGCACAATGTAATGAAATAACTTCTGGACGGCGATGACAGCTGCCAGAGCCAACTTCTCGACATGTGAATAGTGAGTTTCGAAGTTGATAAGACCCTTGCTAAGATAATAAATCAGATGTTATTGCGCGTTGTTATCTTCTTGCACTAAAACCATACCAATAGTCAAGGTAGAGGCAATAAGATAAAGGATATAATACTTGGTATAATTTGGTGGTTGTAACACAAATGCATGGGTAATGGCGTGCTTGAGATTTCCAAATGCACTTTGGGCGTGTCATCCCAGACAAAAGGGATGTCCTTTTTTAATAGCCGCATATAACCCTATGTCTTATCCGCATAATTACACACGAAACAATGCAAGTAGTTTTCCTTCCCATGCAAACTTTGAAGTTCAATGATATCCATGGGTGGGGGTAGGGATATAATAACTTCTACCTTCAAGGGATCGATATGAATCTCATCTTTTGAGATGATGAATCCAAGGAGACGTCTGGACTCCACGCAGAATATGCACTTGTGAGGATTTAGGTGGAGGTTATAGTGTTGACATCTGAGGAAAACAATTGTTAGATGATTGATGTGAAACTCACGATGATTTGAATGAGATGGAAAATCATCGAGGTAGGGATCCACAAAATCCTTGATATCATGAAAGGCATACGAAATTTCCCTCTGGAATGTGGCACCTGCATTTTTAAGGCCAAAAGGTAATTTTCGGTATGAAAATGTACCCCATGGGTAGATGAATGTAGTCTTGAGCTGGTCTATCGGGTGTATCTCAATCTGATTGCAGCCAGAAAAGCCATCCATAAATGAGAAGATGACACTACCGGCACAGTTGTCAATGATTTGGTCGATAAACGGGGTAGGGTAATTGTCCTTGGGACAAGCCTTATTTAGATCCTAGTAATCAACACAGACTCTGATGGTTCCTTGATTTTTTGTAACAGGAATGATATTAGAGACCTAATCTTTCAAGGGGACGGGATAAATGAAACCAACTTTCAACAACTTTTCAATTTCTTCTTTATTAGCCTCCGTCTTTTGAGGGTGCACTTGACAGAGTTTTTGTGGGACAACTTTTGTGCAAGGATAAGTTTTGATCTCATGAACAACGATAGCAGGATCAATCTCAGGAATTTATTCATAGATCTGTGCGAATATGTTGCAGAATTGTTTAAACAAGGCCGTATAAGTTTTTATTTATTCGGAAGAACAAGTTTTGTCAATATGGATATGCTCCATGACACCGGGTTTCGCCGAGATGTCAATAGTAGTGGTAGGTGTAATTTTTTCCAAATTCCCTTCGGTTACCGTATCCTGTGTGAGAATAGAAGATTGAGGGTTGGAAATGACATCGGGTGAAATAGTAGTTTGAATATCATTCTCTACCGTGTCTAAAGGTGGGAGGAAGGACGATCGATGATGATGGTCCTCCCATGGAATCTCATCCAAGATCATAATCTCCATGATGGATTCATCGGAGGGAAATGTATGGAGGAGATGATCCAGCGATGGAGAGGAAGAGTTCAACCAAGATGGAAGAGAACATGGGTCTGAGGCCACTAGGTAATGGTCATTAGGTGAATAAAACGCCAATTGGATGGTATTATAAGTAGCCTCAGTTGGGATAAGAGGCATCTGATATGCAATTGCATCAGTGTTAATAGAATCGGGAACAAGCCATGGGTCCGTTGAGTTGGGGGAACATGGGTTCATGGACGATATCATGTTCACTGTAGAAACTTGTGATGGGGGATCAGGTGTTGGAAAGAATCCCATCAGGGATGAGCCCTTAAGGATTCCTACCCCCACACTCTCATATATTTGCGAAGAGTACCCTAGAAGAGGGTCATTATCCACGGTATGAGTTGTAGTGTCCAGTGTACAAAAATTTAATTAGTCAATAGTGACAATTTTCCATTGATGGAGAAATTGCACAATGAAGAAGACGGAAGATGCAACTGCAGTCATAGCGTAAAAAAAATTTCGACAAAGCAATAAGTTTTAATCTAATGGCGTTGCGACTACTTCCACATTAATGGAAACAGTCTTGCCTCCTAATTCAACGGCTAAGGATTGTAACAGCCCATGTGGTTGGAATCTACGTCCGTCAAATGCTTCCAGAGTGGTGGGAGAACGGTTCAGTTCAGGAGATCCAATGGCTATCCAACAGGACAAGGACATGATGGAAGTAGAGGCTCCTTCATCTAAAACAACACGATGGATATTTTCCTAGCGACGTTGGTAACGATTTAGAATTCCAGTTGGTGGGAAAGCCTCGACGTACAGTATTCCATTCTAAACATGATGGTGTTAGATGATTCTAGATCCATTGCTCAAATAGCAGATAGAAAAGTCTTACACTAATTAGGACAATTTTTTAAGACTTCAAGGGTCGACATAGCACATGGTCCCTGGGCTAGATCTTTCACGGCATTGTAGTTCTGAGTGGCCTGGGCGTTGGGGTTGAAAATCGCTTTTCGGATTGTGCTCTTAGGTGGATGCAATGTTGCATCTGATATAGGTTTGTCTATGGTCAAAGGACCTTGTGTAAGAGGGATAGTGGATGTGGATGTGGATGATTTTTCAACATGACCTCCATTAGATTCTTTATCTGGAATAGAATCGTACGTACATGCACTAGTAGATAGGTTAACTGTTTCACTATGCATCATGAGAACATGAGTGGTTGTTGATGTTTATCCTTGCGAAGGAGTTGGGTATTGTTAAACCATCTACTGTTGTTGTGTGGGGAAGGGGTCCGTTAAAAATGAGGGTTGAGTGTTTGCTTTTAGGAACTTGTGGACTTCTTCACAATGTGGGCATTATTTCGTGAAGTGGTCATCACCACACAGTAAACATGAATATTTAGCCTTCTGTTTCGATTTGGAATTAGTGGTGTCTAGATGGGTTTTTTGTTCCCGTTGGTTAGAATATTTCTTGGATTTGCCTTTATTTTTCTTCTTACCACCGTATTTATGAGATGAACCAGATTGGACTGAATTCACCTCCATGGTGGAAGCGGGGCTGGGTGAATGGATGGTGTTATTACCATCCTGTGACGGAGTTGGATTTGAAGCCATATGTCTTTGTGATCCGTTTGATTGGGTGGTAGGATGGGTTTTAACAAAACCAATTATGCCATCGACATGTGATCTCGTGGTTGGTTTCATTGGGTTGTGAGTGGGGCGAGGGGAATTGGGAATGATGTCATATAAAGTTCCAGATTGAGTGAAGACTAAGTCTAAGTATTGGTCGCGTGCAATGGCTTGTTCCTCCGTAACTGCCCCTCCCATCGTGAAATATTTGGCTATGATAGCCAATAATTATTTGGTGAACCAATCAGCCAATAATTGATCTGGAATAGGAGCCTTAATTAGCCGACGTCTTCTCCTCCATTCATGAATATGATCAGAAATGTGAGTGGAGGTAGATTCCCAGAGCGAGGTTAAAAGATCTGTGCCAGTTTCATAGCGGATTGGTAATTAGAAATGCATAAGAAAGGCCATATCCAAGGATCGAAATTCTACAAAAGAATGTGGTGGTAGTTCAATATACCATTTGGAGGCCATGCCGGTGAGGTTTCTTTGAAAGAGACTCAAACAAATAGAATCATCCATTAAGGAATTCGAGGAACACCAAATATTATAATTCATCACGTGGTTTTTTGGATCCTCACTAGGTTTTCCATCAAATTTGGTTATATCCGTTGGTAGCTTCACGGGAATCGGTGGCCAATTCAGGCCATGCTGAATGGGATCGTTGGTCAAACATGACAGATTTGGCAGGTCCAATGTATCCATAAATGGTAACTGTCAGTTCGGTTATGGATAATGGTAATATTGGTAGGCAATTTGAGTACCAGTAGGACCATATATTGATTGATCATAAGGCCTCCCCTAGCAGGTTGGCCATAGTGTGGAGGTACACCCATGTTAGGGGGTTGGCCTGGTGGTGGGTTTCCCCCTGAATGAGGGGATCCTACAGAGTGGGGGGGTTTTCCAGATGGTGGGGGTGGTGGTGGGCTAGGTGGTGGAGGGGGAGGTGGGATAAGTGGTGGTGGTGGAGGGGGTGGTCCGCCGGCTGAAGGTCCAGTTGGAGGGAAGTTATATTGACCCCATGGGGTATTCGTATTTCCAGGGTAAGGTACTCCAGGATATAAATTTACCAGAGTAACTTGATAGGTTTGGCTCATTTCCATGTTCTGAGTGCCTGGATATGTATAACCTCACACAAGTTGGCCCCATGTAGTCGACCCCCAAGTATGATGTCCCCACGAAGGTTGTCCCATGGATGGAAGTGGACCTCCAGTCATATTATAAGTCATATATGAAGGTTGTCTTGCACTTACATTGTGTCCACTAACTCGAGGTTTCCCCCCATTTAAGTTTTTTCCAATGACTAGAGGTTTCCCCCTGGTCATATTTTGACTACCAAACAAGGGTTTCCTCTGAGTCATATTATGACCATTGACCACAAGTTGCCCCATAGCCATGTTCTGAGTGCTAACTATAGATTGGCCTCCAACCATACTTTGGCCAATGACCATGGGTTGCCCCATAATCATATTTTGACCGCTAACTAGAGTTTGGATTCCAATTGTGTTTTTTCTTGTGACTAAAGATCGTGCTCCAGTTACAAGGTTAACATTGGGTGAAGGTTGCGCTCCAATCATTGAGGTCAAAGGAGGTATAAAACTGAATAATTGATTTTGATATGATATGCTCAGAATAGAAGGTTGGCCTGGTTCATAGGAGGCCACGTTAGGTACTGACATTCCCGACGATGAAAAAGTAAAAGGATGAATGGGTGAGTGGTATTCAAGGTTCACTACTTCTGAAGTGGATGGTAAAGGTGGATTAAGACTCTGACGTCTTATGTTTTCTCTAAGTGTCCGTAAGTGGGATAGAGTATCGTTAAATGGTGCAAAAAAATGGCTATTAGAAAGGATTCTAGTGGGATGTGGAGGTGGAGTTTCCTCTAGAATTGATGGTGTACCAAAATTGGAAATAACTTGTCCTAAGGAGGTTTACCAAAATGAAGCATTTGGACCAAAAGTAGTTACTACAGGGTCATCTAGAGGTCAGGTGAATATCCAATCTACAACTCCAAAATATTCTTCGAGTGAATGATGGAAGGATGCGTCATGTGAGGAAGGTTGTTGTACCAGCAATGGTCCCATATGATAGGTGATAGACAGATTTACAGGAGGAGAAAAATTCCTGTATGATTCAGTAATTATAATTCCTTCTTCATGTGAACTAGTTGTAGTGGGTTGGTCCATATCTTCCCCTGTTCTTCCCTCCTGGTGAGAGGATATTCAGGTGGAAAATTTTGTACTCTACAAGATCTCCTTAAGGGTTGCTCAGCCAGAATATCTAATGAAAGTCTCTCCCTATTAGTCTTTTAAAGAAAAAACACACTTCAAGTCTTTCTCAAACTAAAGCCGCAATCAAACTTATGTGATATGTGGGATACAAAGATGGATCCTCACAGGAGTGTCGAGGCATCGCAACTCGCGATATACCACAGGGTCCAACAATAATACTCATCCCAATATTTCAGAGCACTAACCATGGAGGATTAGGACCGTACCCCTAATCGTATTACCCGACTACCTAACAGTACGTGCGTAGCAGCTCCCTGAGTAACGTCAAGATGGTCGATGGCTGACTCAGATTGTTTCAAGATCCTAGTGGGGTCTCTCGATATACACAAGGTACGCGGGAGATCCAATCTGTAGTAGTGTTGTCTAATGCACAACCGTTTGACATGAGCCTTCCTATATACCATCGATACGTGAATTACCTTTCTATATACCCTTAGGTACGTGAAAGGCCATTCGTTATACCGACTAGTACGTGGAAGAACTTCAAGCCCCCGAGATGCAGTGCAAGAAAAGAACGACCGCTCCTACGCTTAAAGATGCTGGAACACGTCTCTGACATATCACTCAAGTTTATGAAGATTTTAACTTAGACTAATGCTTGATTTTATCTTGTATGGTTAAGTGGACTTATGAAGTGTAGGCTGGAACTAATATGCGTGAATAAGGTAAATGAGGTGCAAGTATTTTATTTTTTGATGAAAACTATCTAGGGAAAGGAGAGAGATCTTTCTTCTTTTGCTGACACAATTAAAATCTACCCCGAAATACAATACTATCCTTTTACTTTTCTTCTTAATCAAAACCAAAATACACAAGCAAGTAAACACTCTTTCAATCAAACCCAATGACACCAAAAATAACACCAAAGTAAATATTTTTCTTTTTGTTTTTTAAAAAGAGATTTGACGATGCAAACCGAAAATAAAAGAACAATAGAGTCTTTTAATTTGCAAAACACCTCAATTTCAAACAAAGAAGCAAAGGAGTTAAAGGACGATTTTAATGATCTTTGGAATAATGCACTAATTGTAAAAAATGCTTGAAAATGTAAACTTTATGATCAATCTAAGAATTCTTCTCTTTTTCAAAGACTTTTTAAAGATCGAAAGGAAGAAAACATAGGTAATTCTTAGCTCTTTCAAGTTTTTTAAACAATTATTCAGGACCCAAAAGATATATCTTCTCAACAAATCAAAGCACTATACTTCAAAGATGAAGAGAACGAAAACTCAATTCCTTTCAACACTATTTTCAAACAAATTCAATTATGATTATGCTCACTTAGAGAGAGTTCTGCAACTTTTGGAAATAAAAAGCACTCACTCAAGGAACCAATCTCAAAGCATGCGACAATCCAAACCAAACTCACACTTTCGGAGGTTTCAAGACTTAAAACAGAGCAGAATAGAGGCTTCTATAGGTCCACAAGACTAGTCACACATGAAAGGGACTAAACCTACCCAAGACAAGGCAAGTAACCTCTTGAATGATAAGGATTCAACAAGAAACTAAGTCAAACTTTAAATCTCATAAAAATTTGTGAGGAGAAGAAGTAAATGGCATATTTGAACTGAGATTGACACGAACAGAGGACAAACCTCAGATGAAACACCTGATCCAACTTCCAAACAAGGATTATTTACCTCAATACAAAATTCTGAGGGGTGACACAGTTTGAAAGTAGGCACCAGAGCGTCTGCTTCTCAGTGACGTAGGTTTCCAACAGGGAGAGTGCGTTGGTGATGCCTTTTGCACACTCACAGAGTGCATCGGTGATGCAGTTTGACCATGAACAAAGTGCGTCAGCAAGACAACACCACAAGACAAACACAACCCAGGTGCATTAGGAGAAATTAATAGTTGAAAAAGGTAAAGATCCTTAAGTTAGACCAAGTAATTGGGAGAGCTAAAGATCTCAAAATGAGACTGGATTAGCCAGTAACTCAAAAACCAAGCAGATCTAAACATAAACAGGGAAAATCAAGCATATCTAGGCAGATCTACAAGGAAATAGAAATAAGAAATCAAACACTTCAAATACCACGAACTCTCCCCAGTGGAGTCGCCAATTTTGTTTCAAGACACTTCGTCTATGTAGACAAGGACACAACTCTCTAGTCTAAATGTTATAGATCTAGAACAAAACACTACAGATATACAAAATTTCCTATATTAATCAAATTACAAAGGATGCAGAGGAATTGCTTACCTTTCAACCGTAGCAGTGTATCCTTGCTTGATGTAGTATTTGATCTTCAGCTGCAAAACAATACACAACAAACAAGTGGAAACATACAAACAATAATAATATGCAATATTGATTAATGTAAACTAGTGGTCAAGGAAACTAATTCTAAAGATCTGATGCAAACAATCTTTATGGAAAGAGTATATATTACTGTAATGAAACAAGTACAAAGGGAGATATTACAACCACACCTTGATGTCGCAACTTCTTCCAACTAGCCTTTTTCCTCAAAGATACAACCTTATTCCTACTATAGAAAGGGAAATTAGCTCTAAGGTAATTTCGGCCGCACTTGGATACTCTCTTCTTGCTCCTCCATTCCATTAAAGTAAGCTTGCATTTATAGGACAAAGAGGATAAAATAGGTTGATGTTATACCTCAAATTGCCACACCATGTGTAAGTGAGAATATACATGTTTCACCACCATGAAAAACATGATGTTTATGCCTCCTAAGGGTGTTAGGACCCTTCATTCTAATGTTGGTACCTTCCCTAGTCACACTTGGAAGAAAATCCAACAAGCAAGGGGTCGAAACCCACATTAACCACCTCCAAAAATTAAGCCTTCTGGAACTACCGCGCCCTGCATGCCTATGGGGGAGCGGTAGTGTCAAACTACCGCGTTCTGCATGCCTATGAGGGAGCGGTACTACCGCGCTTTGCTTAGTTATAGGGGAGCGGTAGTCTTGGTTTAGGCTTATCCCTTTTATTTTGGATCTTGGATCTCATGGATATTTTCTTGGGATGAGGTACCCCTTCGAATCCCATCTCACTTTCCCTCCTTGGCATGATTTAAATCTTTGATCCGCATATTATTCATTTAGATCCATAATCTCCTCTTAGTGGTTGGCCTCCCAAATCCTACTTAAAGAGAGCCATCCATGAGCTATGGGGGGTGATCTTGGAAACACTAAACCTATGATCCTATGAGTCTTGCAAGGGTGATGTTGGAGAGCATGGAAGGAGCTGCTACTACTTTGGACATCAAGGTATAACATTGTAATCAGCTTCTTTTGGCTTTCTTATCATTAATATAACTTAGCCTATTCCTCTCATTTTCATGTCTTTAATGATGAATGCATGAAATTGTCTCTATTTATATAGTTAGATCTTTGTTTATACATATATTGCGTTGGAGAAGGTGTTGTGTTTGCTTTGTGAACAGGTTCATAAGTCCATAATCAAAGGCTGGAGTTGTAGCAACTTAGGAGCAGCATGACAACCATCAAAGTAAGGTATGCCATCTACTTGCTTTGTATTTCCATAGCTTGTTAGCTGATGTGTGAGCTAGATCTAGGAGGACTAGTGTCTATTTGTTTCATCTCTGTCTTGGGTAGGCAACTAGGGGCCTTTTCTAATCCCAAGGGGATATCTACCTATCCGTAGGGAGATTTTGTCACAACAGAAACTGGCGAATCCACTGGGGACCCTTTCTTCCCTAGTTTCACCTTTGCTTGCTTGTTTCGATCATCAAATCCTCTTCTAAGTGTTGTTTCTCATCACCTTAGATCCTCTTTGATCATCATTGAGGACCATTTTAAACTTAGGACCTTATCCTTGCTCGGATCTTGGCCGAACTTTGATTTTTTTAATCCTACAGGAGACTACCGCTCCCCCATAGTGTTATAGGGCGCGGTACTGTCAAAACTACCGCTCCCCCACAGTGTTCCAGGGGGCGGCACTGTCATTTTTGGGTCATTTTTGAGCTTATTTGGAGGGGTTCCCTTGTGTTTTTTGCTTCCAAACTCTTGGGGTGCCTCCATATGGTCCATGGGCTTCTTTTTTACACATTTTTGAAGAGATTTGAGTCTCTTTTGAGTCCTTTTCATCCACATTTTTGTCTCTAGTCCTTCATTGGCATCTTTGAGGCCATTTGGTCAATTTTGAGTCCTCTGAGCCATTTTTTAGTTCTGGGAGTCAAGTGTACCTTCCCAGTCACTGTAGGATCTCTGTAGCATAAATTTGAACCCTTCCAAACCTCATTTGGTAAGATTTGTGCCCCTTTTTCTTTGTTTGGAAGAATAGGTTCTATCTTGGAAAGTTGAGATCCCCTTGGGTTAACTTGATCCCTTGTGTACGTTTTCAATTTTTTTGATTTAGAGTCTCTTGATCAGTGATTTTGTGACCATTACATGACTAATTTGGACTGATACAATTCATTTTTAGCTTGTTTTAGAAACTCTTTGAATCTTTTGGAAGATCAAAGCCTTTGTTTGGTTTCTTGAGTCAGACTAGTGCTTTGTTTGCTTGTTGGGTAGAATTGTCATTCTTCTCAAGCCCCAATAGCTTGCATTGGTTTTTAAAACTTCTTCTTGCCATCGGATTGTGATTGGATTCATTTTTTTTTTTTAGAAATCTCTTTAGTGTAATATTCCAAATATTTTGAGATCATTTTATGGTTTGGTGTGTTTGGATTGCTTGGCATCTTATTTCCTTTACATCCTATTTAATGATTGTTTGAAAAGATTGATTCCTTGCCTCCGCTTTAGTTCAAAGAGAAGCTTGATTTTGTTGTTCTTTTACCATATTCATTAAATTGAAACGCATAGGTATTCTTCTTGCTTTAATTTAATCATTTGACATTCTTGGTATTACATTCATGAGAAGAAGAAATGCTTGTTTCATATTTATGTGCATTTGAGTTAGATGATATTATTAAGTTCTTCTCTTTGTCTTGCATTTGATTGGAAGCATTTGTAGAATCTTTCTTTCCGTAGCTTGGATGTGTCTTTTTCAAGTGTGAAAAGATAGGAAATGGATTAGAATCATTACGTTTGGTGTTCATATGAAGAACTTTTTTATTACTTTGGGTTTGTCTTGGGTACATATTTTACTTCTTTCTATCATTTTGAAAAGAAATAAAATTGCATGTGCATTGGGTTGTGCATATTGGGAACGGAAAGAATTCTTCCTTACTTTAGCTAGTGTTCATCGAAGAGAAAGGCTCATTTCGATTCATCTTCATTTTCATGGTTTGAGCCATCACAACGCCATCAAGTTGCACTTCCATAACCCGATTGTGTAAGACAGTCTCTAAAATTAATCTCCCTAACTAAACCAATATTAACCTCACTTGAGGAAATCAAAAGAATTTGGTAGTTAGGTAGGACACCGGGGATAGGCATCAAAATAATTCCCCCTTGTCATTTTTCATCTGAGACATAGTCGTTGTCTTTAGGGAACTAAAATCCTCTAGTATTTATTGACACGGTCACATCCAGTTTGTGGAGGGGCCTCCTGACTGTTTTTAACTTTCAGGGGTTAAACGGCCGCGAGATTGAGAACCGGAGAGACTCTGTGGAATGCCGCACTCCACTTAGCCCTAAGGCAACATCGATCATTGTCTTCCTCGGAAGGCATAAGTGCCCAAAACCTTTTCCAACGTGTCATGAACGAGGTAGCTTAGTGACTTTTCTACTAGGGATCTTTTACCCAGGATCCCTTTCGGTAGAGGGATATCCTTCCATTATCGGTCTCTCATTTTGTATTGTTCGACTTGGATTTCATCACCTTGCGAAGGATACAATTTGTTGAGGTCTCCAGCTCTTAGTTAGGAGGTTTTGCTTGCTATCTTGTAGAGGGTCTTTTTCTTTGTAGGGTTGCTTGTTGGCATTCTGGCCGTTTTGTTGTACAACTCGCTTACTGTGGCAACGGCCTCAATATAGGTTTTTGAGCTTGCTCTTTTGGCCTGTGAGCCTTGTCTTTTTCTAGCTCCCCTTTCGCATGCTCGGTTTCCTAAGGGTTTTTGAGTTCTTTTTAACAAGACTTCGTCCACATCACTTAGTTTTGTTTCATGGAGAATCTACCTCCATGCACCCATTCTCCTTCTGGGAATACCAATCCAGAGACCCCTTTTCAAGGGGTACCTTTTACTTTTCCTCCAGTTGGATATATTGGTCCTCCCTTTATTGCCACGTTAAATCTTCCTGGATTAACCATAGGATTACCGGTATGGTTATTCAATCCAGTAATTCCGATTGCACCCAATGTTTCGAATGTTAACTCTCCACCACGAGAGAGTCAAACCCAAACTAATCCTTCCCCTTCTTCTTCGAATGAATCTTCTTCCGTTCCTTCTTCCTCGCCTGATGAAAGCAATAGTGTTATCAATCAGGTGGATAAGAAGAAGAAGAAAAGGAAAGTTAAGAAGAAGAAGGATAAAGAAAAGACCAAGCGTAAACCAGTTGCCCCTAATGGCACTCATTCTACGAAAACACCTCGTAAGCCCAAGTTCCCCTGCAAACTCTGCAAGGGTGATCACCTTCTCAAGGATTGCCCTGGTCTTTCCCGTGTGTCAGAAGTGTGGTCTAAAAACCCCAAACCAATCGTATCGTCGACCTCTGACCATCATGTCGATGACACCCCCTCAACCAGTGATCCCTTGGTGAAGGGTCGAAAGGGTAAAGTCCTATATCCCTGTTTGATATGCAAGGGTATGCACCGTACTTTCCTTTTTCCAAGCATGGATGAAGCTTCGCGGTGGTTGGAAGATATTACTAGTTCTCAATTGGTGCTTCCAACAAACGATAGTAAGTTGTCCCTCGATCCCCCGTTGGTTGACCAAGTGATCAATTCAGTTTCATCTGCAATTGATCCCACTCTCCCTCCCGAGAGTGAAGTGATTGAGTCACCGTCATCCCCACTCGATCCCACTCTTTCATTGGAGAAAGTCCGGACTGAAGTAGTCACCTTGACACAATCTTCGTCTCATTCTTATCTTCCAAGCGAGAGTGAATTGGAAACCGCTGATGTTTTCCTTATCGGTTCAGAATGTCCTCGGCAAGGGGAAACCCTGTCCGTTTCCGCGAGACCCCCTCCAAGTACTGAGGTTATTTCCTTTGATTGGAATGGTCTAACAGAATCTCGTCTTCCTTCGAGCATTCCTTTTCAAATATCTGTAGGAGTTTCCGATAAAGAAATTTTTCGTACGGTAGTTGATGAAGGAGCTTCTGTTAGTATTCTATCCTCAACTGCTTGGAAAGCCTTAGGTTCTCCTCGGCTTGTGCCCATCACTGACCAGATACTAGCTTTCAATAGAAGGCCTACTGGACCTTTAGGGTCCCTTCCTCATTTACCTATCACTTTGGGAGGGAAAACTGTCTGTATTGATGTTATGGTCATCCAAGGTCCCTTAGATTTTAATCTACTCCTTGGACGCGATTACGTCCATGCAATGAAGGCTGTAGTGTCCTCACTCTTCCGAGTGATGTATTTTCCCCATCATGGGAATATTGTGACCATCGATCAGCTTTCCTTTGTGACGCCCACTCATCGCATGACTCCTAGTCACCAGACTTCCCTAAATGTTCCACATGTTTTAGTGGTTTCTTCCCCCTAGGGGGGGGGGGGACGTTTGGAGCAAAGTTCTATTCCGGTGTCAAGCTCGTTAAAAAATGAAACCATTTTCTCAAGCATAGTTTACTTTTGGTTTTAAGCTTGTGTAAAAATAAAACCAACCATCATCTCAAGCATAGTTTACTTTTGGTTTTAAGCTTGTGTAAAAATGAAACCAACCATCATTTTTGAGCAAAGTTCCCTTTATGTGTCAAGCTCGTTAAAAAATGAAACAGGTCACCATGAGCATAGTTCCCTTTCTATGTCAAGCTCGTTAAAAAATGAAATAGGTTCCTATGAGCATAGTTTATTATTTGTTTCAAGCTCATTAAAAAATGAAACCGACCCTCAAGCACAGTTTACTTTTGGTTTTAAGCTTGTGTAAAAATGAAACCAATCCCAAGCATAGTTTACGTTCGGTTTCAAGCTTGCGTAAAAATGAAACTACCTTCGAGCATAATTTCTTTTTGTTTTAAGCTCATTAAAAAATAAAAAGGACCCTTTCAAGCATTGTTATTATCTATTTCAAGCTTGTGTAAAAATGAAATAGATCTCCCTTCCATTTGTTCGAGTCTCTCGCTAGAGTTAGGATTTGAACCTTCATTTCATCAGCCTGGGTCACTTGATCCTGGTTCTCCCTACCCCCCTGGTGAAAACATTTGGATTAGTAGCCAGGATTTTTGGGTAAGGAAGAAGAGTAGTCAGACGAAACGAAGCTTGGGGGGCATGTTTAGCCGTTAGCAATCATGCTGGAGGCATTTACCAACCTTTGGTCATCATGTTGGGAAGGAACCCGTCAATGGGCCTTAACCGTGAGTAGAGTTTACCTTTGGCTTCAAGCTCATTAAAAAATGAAACCAGTAGTCTTAGAAAAGTTCTACTCCTGTGTCAAGCTCGTTAAAAAATGAAACATATCCTTTCCCTTTGAGTCGAGTCTCCTCGTAGACTTAGTACCTGAACCTTCTTTTCACCCACCTATACTTTAGGAGAATGAAGCTTGGGGGCATGTCTTCAACCTCTGGAAGTTATGTTGAAGTCAACTTGATCGCCTCTCAACACCACGTTGGAGCTAAGTCACTTACTTCTAGCAATCATGCTGGGGGGCATGAACCAACCTTTGGATTTCATGACGGGAAGAAGTTCACCATTGGGAACATTTTCGAGCATACTTTCCTTTTTAGGTTTCGAGCTCATTAAACCATGAAAATTATCCTGAGCATAGTTCATTTTCTGTTACAATCTCGTTAAAAAATGAAGTAGACATCATGAGCATTCTTCCAACCTATCTTCGAGCTCGTTAAAAACAGTAAGATGGTGTTTGAGCTTACTTTTAACTTTTTTCGTGCTCTGGTTAAAACATGAAAACTGGTTTGAGCTTACTTTTCCTTTTTCGTGCTCTGGATCAAAACATGAAAAAGATTCCGAGTGCTTTTTATACCATTATCGTGCTCGTTAAACAATTGGAGTAAAAAGGTGTGTCTAACGAGTATAGGTTTATCACTTTATCCGGCCTCGCTAGACTATTTACGGAAAAGGAACTGTGCCGAGTTTACTTTTCCTTTGTCATACTCGGTTATCAACCATGACAAAGTTGTACATCGAGTCCTCTTTAAGCTCTTTTCAAACTCCCTAAATAGGAAAAGATTGCCAAGCGAACTTGATGCTTTCACGCTTGTAAAAGCATTTGAATGATCGTCTTTCTGGTGATAGTTTACCCCTTTTTCGGACCAGGAAGTACTATTTATGAAAAAGGAATACTTCAGCCAATCATGACTGGAAGAGTCCTCTCCCGCATGGTTTTACCCTTTTTTGGGCGATGAGGCTAACTTTACGAAAAAGGACCGTTGGAGTCTTCTTTAGTTCTTTTCAGACTCTCTAAACATGAAAAATTGCCGAGTTTTCCTTCCTTGGACTCGTAAAATCAAACATCGAAGGACCCTTTTGGGACTGAACCCCTCCTTTCTCAGGTTCGTAAAACATGTGGGATTGGACTTGTCCAAAGGATGAGCTATACCGAGCATCTGTTATCCTCCTCAAGCTCGTTAAAAAACAAAAAGGTACTCATCAAACATGATGGGGGTTGGGGGGGAATAAGTTAAGTTTCTTTTAGAAAGCTTCATGGCAGCTTGTGTCGCCCTTGAACATGGCACCTTTTTGTGTCTCGCCATACAGTTGGGTAATCTACTTATCTCTGAGTCATGCCAATTCTATGAGTTGTCCCACTCCTTCAAATCATCTAAAGAATGCCTCAGTCATCGTTGCATTATGTCTTGGTCTCTACCTCGTTGAGTCAATGCTGCCGAGTCATTATTGTCGTGCCATTCATGTTCAAGGGAAGTTTACCTTAGTCAAACTCTGCAATATTGTTAGCCTTTACATCCCTGTGTTAGTCCATACTCATTTGATTCATTACTTCATATCACTTTCCTATGTCGGTTTCGTGTCGATGATGTGGGATCCATTATGGACCTCCTTCGACGAGTCTATTCCTGTCGACTTCAACTCATTATCCAGGAATTAGTCTTAGAAACCAACCTTAGTACCTTGGTACCTGCATGCCTCAATGGCAGGTTTCCTCGTATTTTGACAGTAGGTTTTCATCATTGACCTCTGATCAAATGATCTCGCGGATGTTCGACATCAACTCATCTATTCACATTTCTTCGAGATGTACTATGATACCTTGGGAGTCATTTTCATCATTGGTGATTTCCCTCGCACTTGTTAACGGTTTCAATCATTGACCGGTAATCAAGTGGCTTCTACCATGTTCGACTTCAACACCTTGTAATCACATGGTTAGATCCGTATCGATTTGGGATCGAGTAGAAGACCCTGGATAGTTCTGAAGTCTTTTTAGCACATCCAGGTTTCGATGGAGATTTTTTGAGTAGGTTCCCACATATATATTATGTTGGTGACCTCATTGATGTACTGTCACACAGATCCACTCTTGTATTGGTCATGGCTGTGTCATTGTCTTTTCATGGATCTACGCTTGTAGTCTAGTAGCCATGATTTGTCTCCAGTAATTGTTAAGTCAGTATTATCATGGATCTGCAATGTATTGGTCGGCAGCCATGCTTTCAGTCAGTTGTCCCGAGCATGGGTATGCCCGCCTCGAGGTCGTTAAACATATTGTCGATATTTGCTTGCAGCTCTTCTCCAACTCTCCTTCAAATATCCTTACAGACTTATTATTTGTAAAGTGTTTCAGCCATCAGATTCCTTCTGACCTCACACTTTAGGGGGCATCTGTTATACCTCAAATTGCCACACCATGTGTAAGTGAGAATATACATGTTTCACCACCATGAAAAACATGATGTTTATGCCTCCTAAGGGTGTTAGGACCCTTCATTCTAATGTTGTTACCTTCCCTAGTCACACTTGGAAGAAAATCCAACAAGAAAGGGGTCGAAACCCGCATTAACCACCTCCAAAAATTAAGCCTTCTGGAACTACCGCACCCTGCATGCCTATGGGGGAGCGGTAGTGTCAAACTACCGTGTTCTGCATGCCTATGAGGGAGCGGTACTACCGCGCTTTGCTTAGTTATAGGGGAGCGGTAGTCTTGGTTTAGGCTTATCCCTTTTATTTTGGATCTTGGAGCTCATGGAGATTTTCTTGGGATGAGGTACCCCTTCGAATCCCATCTCACTTTCCCTCCTTGGCATGATTTAGATCTTTGATCCACATATTATTCATTTAGATCCATAATATCCTCTTAGTGGTTGGCCTCCCAAATCCTACTTAAAGAGAGCCATCCATGAGCTATGGGGGGTTATATTGGAAACACTAAACCTATGATCCTATGAGTCTTGCAAGGGTGATGTTGGAGAGCGTGGAAGGAGCTGCTACTACTTTGGACATCAAGGTATAACATTGTAATCAGCTTCTTTTGGCTTTCTTATCATTAATATAACTTAGCCTATTCCTCTCATTTTCATGTCTTTAATGATGAATGCATGAAATTGTCTCTATTTATATAGTTAGATCTTTGTTTATACATATATTGCATTGGAGAAGGTGTTGTGTTTGCTTTGTGAACAGGTTCATAAGTCCATAATCAAAGGCTGGAGCTGTAGCAACTTAGGAGCAGCATGACAACCATCAAAGTAAGGTATGCCATCTACTTGCTTTGTATTTCCATAGCTTGTTAGCTGATGTGTGAGCTAGATCTAGGAGGACTAGTGTCTATTTGTTTCATCTCTGTCTTGGGTAGGCAACTAGGGGCCTTTTCTAATCCCAAGGGGATATCTGCCTATCCGTAGGGAGATTTTCTCACAACAGTTGAGGATCTCATGGAAAAGGTTATGGGATCATCCCAAAAGGATATGGGTTCGACTGCCACCTATGCTAATTTGTAGGGATAAGCCTCCACGAGAGCTTCGTTCTAGAAGACTCTCGAAACTTCTCTTTTTTTCCTTTTAAAAAACACCGACGCACCCTGTCAAATAGAAAATTGCGTCACTGAGGTGTGACACATGCTGAATAAAGACAACTAGGGTCAGTGACGCACTTTTTCAATGTGTAGAGTCCGTCATCAAGTCTTAGACACATATTGAAAAGGGGCAGAGTGCGCCGACCTTCCAAAACTAGGAAACTGAAAGGAAAAGACTCTTCCCAGGTCATTTGGCACTTGGAACTTCAGGGATCATGGTTAAATCAAGGATACGCATCTCATTATCATGGTGATGACGATATTTTGGTGTAATATCGTGTTGAAAAATCATTGCTTGTTTTTACTTTGAAATTAAATGCTTAGCCTTAGTTGAAATGGTTGAGAAAATAAAAGTTTTTACTTAGTTCTTTTTATCATTTCCATTAAGCATTTATTTTTCAGCTGTATATCTAGGTACACACCACATGTGCACACATTTCACATCCTAAACTTAATGCTTGGTTCAAGACCCCAAGTTCAACCTTAAAATTAACCTTAACACAACAAATATTAACCTCACTCGAGGACCAAAAAGAATTTTGTATTTAGGTTAGGACACTCGGGATATGAATCCAAATAATTCCCCTTTGTCATTTACATATGAGACATAGAAGTTGTCCTTTTAGGGAACCAAAATCCTCTAGTATTTGTGGACACAATTGAGACTGATTTGTGAGGGGGCCTCTCGTTTCACAGGGGTAAGTGGCAATACTGGAACCAGAAAGATGGGTGGAATCCCTCTCTCCACTCAGTGTTGAAGATCATCCGAGTTGTTGTCTTCAGACTGAAGCTGCAGGTAACCTTTCCTGACATGGTATGAACAAGGTAGCCTAAAATCCTTTCCTTTAGGATTCTTTTTATCTGGGATCCCTCTTGGTAGGGGGATATCCCTGACCTATATTGGTATTCCATTTTGTTTTGTCTGACTGCGGACTTCATCACCCTACAGGGGAGGCAATTTGTGAGGGATTCCATCTTTTAGATAGGTGACTGCTTGTTCCTTTACTTGATAGTTTTGCGGGTAATTTTCTCTTTATAGGAGTGGTTCTTGTTGGCTTTGTGGACATTTTTTTATAGCTCATTTGCTGTAACACATGGTTGAAGTGGGTTTTTTGAGCCTGTTGTTGGCCTGAGTGCCTCTTTGTTTTGCTCTCATTTTGCATATTTGTTTGCAGTGGTATTTTCAAGCCTTTTTTTGAGATCGAGATAATACCCATTTAGTGTGTGAGTTTTAGTCCCTATTGCTCCTCCGAGGTACTCTCATAGACTTTGGGGGCAGTCTCCTTAGTACGGTTTCTTAGACCTCACTCGTCAAACCCTGGTATGACACCTTTTTCCATCTCTAGAACCAGTCTCCAAGACATATGATTTTGATTCCAACTCCTAACAGTCAAATTCACCCACATACTCACCCGCACATAGCTTAATTGATGGAAATATCCCAACTCCTTTTTTTGGGGGAACCATTGGTGGCAAAAGTGGCCGCAACCCGACAATTGCTACCATGACCAATAAAGTCATCAGTTGCATAGGAACCACCATTCCTGGTTTCAAAGTGATTTTGAATCTAGGGGGAAGTATCCCCACGATCCCAACCAGAACAACCATAGTGGGTGGATCCACGGTCGAATCCACATCCAACACATTCATTGGTCCTACCATGTCTTATCCTACTACTAGTTTTCCATTTATGGCCTATCTTAACCTACCTAATTTGTTTAGACTGACTAATGACCCTATTAGACACGATCCCACTTGCCCCCCATGCCTACCAAAATCCCATCATACTTTCCCAAGTTTGAAGGGAAGGATTGGTAAGACCCCTAGAACCATATAATGTCCTTCCACTTATGGTGTTCCTGCAACAACATAGTGGACAATTCCATTAGACTGCATCTCTTTCAGAGAACCCTCATTGGAATTGCAGGTAAGGGGTACATTGGTCAATCACATGGAGCACACCCCAATTTTGTGTCCTTAGCCTCCACTTTCCTGTAATTCTTTCAGTTGCCCGTTCGGTATGATGCCAGAGTTGAGATCGTCCTATCTTGTCGACAGAATTCTGCCACACATATTATAGACCATATAAATGAGTGGCGTAGACGTTGAAGCTTGTGTAAGATCAAAATCGATGATATGACATTCTTAGATTGGTTTCTCAAGTCTCTCCTTCCCCCCATCGCCAAAGACATGTCTTCCAAATTTCCGTAGTCTGAGGAAGAAGAAATCCTTAAGGCACAACAATTCAACCTGATTTATGCACAGACTGGTTATTTGTACACCATTCTCCCTGAATCCCCTTGCAGAGACTCATCTCAAAAGGATCCCACAGGGGCATCTCATGCCATAGATGGTGTCATTGGAATTGTTGCATCCTAGTTGAGACCACATACATATTTATCCTCCACGACGAACAACTATGCATACAGTAACACCCCTAGCATTGCGCATCCCCCGATTGGTTCATTTCCCACACCAAGTTATGTACCTAATCTATCCCGCACATCATCCCATTCAGGAGTGATACTCTCTTATGTTCCTTCGACCCCTACCTCTCATTTCCATGGACCTTCCTATCAACGACCTGCATATGACGACACTTATCAAGGTTACGCACCACCTCCAACCTTCAACCCCAATTATCCTTGTCCTGGCACACAACCAATAGCTCCAGTAGAAGCCTCTCCCCAAGCTCCACCTTTTCCACCAGGGCTAATTTATGTGCAGCAGAACCAAACGCCACCCCAACCAACCCCCAATAACCAACAAGGGCAATCTAATTGGCAAAAAGGTAGGAATAGAGGAAACAATCACTGCTAGGGAGGGGGTGGAAAATATCCAGACCCCTCCACCAATAATGGATATAACCATTCCAATCATGACCCCAAACAATTTCATAAGCAGGGAAAGAACTTGCAACTACGAACCAATCATTTGTGTTCTTTCTATAACGTCTATGGAAATTACACAAATCACTGCCCCCATTTGGATAAATCTTATCAGCTTTGGGATGAGGCCAATCTACGAGATGGAACTGTCGGCCCTTTGATGTATCCTAACCCACCTCAACCAGCCCAACCACCGATGGTGTTTCAAAACCCTTTACCCACTCAAGGGGTATTTTCAACACAGCCCAAGGTTACATATGCATCTAGAGTGCATCACCTTTTAATGTTGTCTTCTGAAGTTAACCTTTAAAATTCACACAACCAATACAGTTCAGCTATCGAAGCCATCCCCATTGACAAGGTCACCGAATCCACTCTTGTGGATCAATATTTGCATCTACCTAGACCCATGACTGATGGGAATCCTAAAGTCCCCAAATTTCCTTTGTGGCATGTCACAAACAATCCCAATGTTCAAGTTGCCCTTAATTATAGCATTGCGGATGTTTTGGCCCATTCTCCCACCACCATGTCAACTTTTGAATTTCTTAGGAACTGCCTCGTGCAATGCAAAGCCTTACTGTAATATTTAGGTGCAATAGATCCATCTGATTCATGTTTGATCACATTCGACTTGGACTAGTCAGAGCTCTGCATGCCTTCATCCACCGCATTCTAGATTCCCAGGTCGATCAGAACTTAGTCATCCATCGATGCATTGTCGACGAGGGTGCATCCACATGCATCATGTCAAAATTTGTTTGGTATAAGCTTGGGTCCCCTAAGTTACAACCATCCATGACAACATTATGCGGTTATGATGGTCACACTACCTAACCCCAGGGACTTCTCCCAAATGTTCCTGTCGAGTTAGCTGACAAAACTGTCTTGATTGACATTGAGGTTGTTAACATTCAACTTGACTACAACCTCTTCCTTGGGTGTAGCTACATGTATGATATGAACGCAGTCGCTTTGTCAGTATTCCATCTAATGATGTTCCCTCATGAAGGGAAGGTCATCAAAATTGACTAGTTGACTTACTATGAACCCAAGGGGCCAGTCACTCTGGAAAACTTCCTCCCCACAGTTGATAACACTATCAACAACACTTCCATCCCCTCGCGTTCTGTTGCGGGGCCTGATATTTTTTGTGATGCTCCCATGGAAACCAGTTTTCAGGCTTCGCACCCCCCAGACTGTTGAGATATCATATTTATGCATTGTTTCTTCTGGTAAACCTGCACCCCTACCACAACCCCAACCACAATTCCAACCATAGATGGCACCTACCCCCATCCAGTTTCCTAGGAATCAATGGGGAGCTAAGCCTATACAAACAATCCCGTTCTTATTTCCACCTTCGAGAATCGTGATAACGCATGTCATGGAATCTATTAAACTTCTGGGGTTGACACTTGGAATTCCTGTTTGGTACCTCTCCCCGCCAAACCCACCCCAAATCCAACCCAAACCCCACATGTTGTTTTAACATTGGTGCAACCAATAGATACTTCCAATCGTCTGCCTCCCGATTTTTCCAACCTAGTACCCTCGGTGACCTCACCTCCTCAGGCTAAAAAGGATGGGGGAAAGATTATGAAGGAAACCACGTCGAAAACAGTGAACAAAGCTGTGAACCCTCCCCCCACTACCTCAGCTCGATCACCATCACCTTGTGGTTTGTGCGATGCTTTGGGTTATGCAACTCAAAACTGTCCGAAGTTTCCCAACCTATGCACTCACATGCAGACACTGGATGAAAACAAAAAGCTCCCAGTAGTCTAATTTCCTTACACTCCCCAAGTGTGCAACAAGTCCCTACACACAAACCATCCTTATGCGGTCTGTGGCATTTACAACAATTAATCCCACCACTGTCTATATCTTCCTGAATACCGATTTATGTTGGCTTACTTGCGTAGGCTCTCCTTGGAGTCTCAGGTTAGTGTCATAGAAGAATTCTACCCCTAGCATCTTCCTCGAACGAGACAAACACCATCTATTTTATCTCGTCACATGATCAACTTTCCACATCGTTAACCAATGTTGATCCCTTTGATCTCTCTAACTGATTCTTTCAAAGCGACGAAGAGATACTCGAAGCTTTAACTGAACCGGACTTTCATTGGGATGACATGCACTATCGCGCATATTTTATTCGCGAAGAATCTACTAGACCTTCGTCAAATCAATTCTCTGTTGAGTTGAAAGATTTCATCCCTCACGGAAGCGTTTATTGGTTCAAACATCCAATCCTAGCCCCCGATTCCTTTGAAGAAGGAAACATGGCCAATATATCTCCCACCATTCAGGTGGATATTTCCATTAAACTAGGCATTATTGAGAATATCCCGTTAGACGCCTCTTGCACCCCAAAAGAGGTTGCCACCTATAAGGCACTCTTTCAAGAGTTTTGTGACGTTTTTGTTTGGTCATGCACCCAAATGATTATTATTTGAGGTTTTGATATCAAAAGGAATGGTTGCCCCCTATTTTATAGGCCTTTTGGTTCCATTCCTTCTTTTGTCTGTTTTAGAGTCATATGGCATCCATTTTTTGCGTCATTTGCACCATTGGAATCAACATTCCGCACTCTTCTTGATTATGGGGACCATTTCTCATGGTCGATAAACATTTTTTGGGTTATTTTAAGGGTCACCTCGATTTGTGTGCCATTGCGTAAGCCACCTCATATATGTATTTGTATGCTATATTCAAGTTCCAAACACAGATTTATGCCTGTGTATACTTGTTTTTTGTACAGATACAAGTTATGGCGACACTCCTCCTCTCTAGTGACATCTGCCCCTATAGGTATAACATCTTAATTGGAATATAGATCATCTTCTCCCACCAAATATACCATGCACTGATTCGATCGTTTCCCCATTTAAGCCTGTACGATCCCCCTCTATCTTATTAAGTGCCCCATACCATCCACCTTTGCATTTTCCCTTGCTTGGCAGTAGAGCCTCCCTTACATGGGTGACTATTTAGTACACTTTGCATTTGACGCTCATGCTATTTGTATCCCCATAGGATAGGTATTCCTTGTAGTTTGACATCCAGAAATGAAGCCGCATGCATTCCTTCACATTGTCACTCATTGGCCCTTCCTTGTAAATGGACTCCCGTCATGGAGTTTCCTTTAATTTTTTTCTTTTCTTTTTCTGAATCCATAAAAAATGAGAAAATTGCCGAGCAAACTTGCTTTCTATCATGCTCGTTAAAGGATTTGAAAGAGCATCCATTCAATATGCCTTTTACCCATTTTTCAGATTGAATGGACTAATTACGAAAAATGTATACTCTAGTCACTTTTGACTAGAAGAGTTCTCCCCTGTATACTTTTATTCTTTTTTCAGGCTTCGAAGACTAACTTTACGAAAAATAACATTTATGGAGTTTTCTTTATGTTTTTCAGACTCCTTAAAATTGAAAACACCAATGATCATTGATTTTCTCGGGCTCGATGAAAATCCATGAGATTGTACCATATCGAGCACAATTCTATCCCTTCTTTGAGCTCGTTAAACAATGAAGAAGTCCCAAATGGTGCCTCTCAGTGCCCCAACAGATTGCATATAGTCCCTTTTCAAAGAAGCATACCTGGTCACATTTGGATTTAGAGTATTTTTCCATGAGAAACACTTGGAGCCATTTATAATCCCACGATCCACCATTTTCCCTCTAAGGATACCCCATTGCATTCATGTCCACCAGGTCACCCCATCTATGTTCCCATCCCCTGAGATTCGTTTCATATGCTTCTAGGTCAGCCCTACCATCATACTTTGAACAAAGGAAATTTGAGTTCCATTACTCATGTTCCCTTGTATCGCACTTCAGTGTCTCCACCCCATGTCCTGTTACATTCACTATATGTTTGTATCCCTCATGCTCCTATTAAGGAACCATAATTTCCTTGGCAGTTGCAGGTCTCCCTCTATCGACGCCAACACATCTATTCCAGAGGATAGACCCAGAGGTCCCTATACCCTAGCATCATACCCATCATTAATGAGCCCCTTGGACCACCTGAAGGGATACCTCAGTGCCCATTAGAATGGTTGTTTCTCACATACTCGAAATCGGCTACATCATCGCACCATTGATATTTGTAGAAGGTATTGTTTTTTTCAACATTTGGTCGAAGACCCCGGATGTCCTTTTGAATCTAACACATTAGCGAGTCTCTTTGGAACCCTTCCAGTATTATGTTCCTTGGGATATCTGGGCTGCATTGGCGACAGTGCTTGGAATCCCTCCAGTTATATGCTTCCTTGTGTATCCAGTTTAGATGTAGTCCATTATACCTCAGAGATTCAGACTCTCAGTTGTTTGAGTCCTTACAGTTGTTGGACCCATTCAGATCCAATAGATCATCAATTATTGTGATATTGCATTTTGGGTGAATGCCATTGTTTCCAGTCTCAGTTCTGTAGATCAACCATTGTTGGACCATGATTACACTCCAGATTTGAGTCCATCGAGGACACTTATGATGTACACAAAATTTATCCATGTATTGATTAGGTACCCTTTGGGCCTAGTTATATTTTGTATATTTTGAGACATTGATACGAGCATGGGTGTGCCTGCCTTGTCCATATATTTGAGATTATCTATACCTCATCCATTTTGAGTATGGTATCTGCAGGTTCATCCCTTTTAGTCCCGATGAAGAGTATGTTCCACCCTCCGACATAGTCTCCATTGTCTATGCTACCGTCACACTCACCTCTTGGAAGCAAAATATACTATAATTTATGTTGACCATACGATGAGCTCCTTCCCTCACACATCAGGGGGCAATCTATTAACACCAAAAAATTTTCCCCTTTGCTAATCCCCTAGCCACACCATATCCATACATCATGACCAATTTCCATTTCCACCACTTTGAACTTCACATGTCTAAAAGCCCAAAGTTGCATATTAAATTGGCTCATAATTACTATTTTGGATATTTCCTCTTTCCACAAAAGAGGGAAATTAAATTGGCAAATTCCTTAAAAATAGGAAAATTCCCCAAAAATAAAAAAGAAATGGGAAAAAGAGAAAAATCCCCCAAATAAAGGAAAATTCCCAAAAAGTAAAAAAAGAAGTTGGAAAAGTTAAAATCCAATACAAAAAGGGAAAAAACCTTGTGCTTATCCAAATACTAAGTGGTCACCAAATACCACGGGCTACCAAAACCAACAACTGTTTTGCCACCAAATACCACGGGAAACCAAAACCATTAATCATTTTTCTATATATTGAATGTGACGGTACCTCATTTCATGTATCTTTTCTTCGTACATTTCATATACATTACTTTGTTGAAATTTCCATTGAAACCCTAAATCCCCTTTGAGCATTCTAGTTTCACTTTTCTTGGACATTTTTCACCTTGTGACATGTAGTTGGAGAACATTGGGCTGCTAAGGAGAACTAGGAGCACTCTACTTCACAAGGCTATAAGGCCCCCCTTCCATTGCTATTCCGAGGTATACCTTGATCCATGTATAGCCCATTCTTATATTACAAAAATCATTCTTTCATTTGTCCAATGCTTGTTAAATAATGTCCGCAATATTAGTTTAGATTTGTTTGATGCACATGCTTAGTTTTTTTTTTTTATCATTTTTTTAAATCTTGCACCCTTCTTGAAACTCTACTTTGGTTTCCATAAACCTTAGTAGGTCCCTTTTGGCATGTTCTGGTGTGAAAAAACCAACAACACACAATATGCATAGAAGATGAAGGAAATGTATTACCGACATCAAAAGCTATTTTTGAGGAACTCTGGAACTGAGGATATTCCAAATACCTAAACTCTATCGACCCCTTATCATTATCTTCATTTACAGGAGACTTGTTCCCCTTTTCCAACTTAGAAACACCATACTCTCCCAAGACATGAATAGGTGTACCAACTGATTTTTTATTCCAATTTTTCTTATAAATTTGATTGATTGGACGATGACATTCACTCCTAAGGTGACCGAGATCATGACATGAAGATCAATGAAAATGAATATTCTAGTAATCAAGTGGTTGAATGAAACTACCCAAGCCCCATTCAACTTCCACATCAACAAAAATGCATATGATTAAGTCCAACTCAATTAATACTCGAGTGACCCTTTTATACCCTAGGTACAAGAAGTCTTCCTCCAATGCAACAAATTCCCAATCGAATTAACAATATCCTTCAACGCCATCTCTGTCCATATTTCGATTAGGAATCCGGGAAGAAGAACCCATATATGCTGCAATACAAAAATTAAAAGGTTATGACCTAAGGTCAAAACTTGACTTCCAACGCTTCAATACCGTATTGAACAACCCCCAAAACCACATCTGAATCAAAACCACCTCCAAATATTGAACTAAATTTAATTCAAAACAAAGCCACCCCTTCACCAACAAATGGAAACGGGACAATATCCGAGCACAAGTTCGCATTTTTCCTTTAACCAGTTCTGTAGGGAACCCCTAGGTACACACTTCCCCATGAATTTCCCCACCAAAGACAGAGAAATTATAACTTGTACTATGTCTAAATCAACATCAAGATCTAACACCATCTTGCGCCTTTCCAACTTCGCCTTGATACATTTTAGCTTATGTTACCTGGAATGGGGATCTTCTACCAAAGGAAATGATTGTGGAGGGTTCAAAGTGTTTGGAGATGGTACTAATACAGAAGCTTCTAAAGTATAACCCAAGAAAAACCTAGGAAGGGAAAAAGGAACTGTAGCTTTTAGATCTGATATTGTTCGAGTTTCTATAGTATGCAAGGAAGTATCTCTTTCTCTAGGAGGGTCCTGAACTATCAAATATATGCTGGACAAACCAACCTTAATGGCATCAGTAAAGTCTTTAGAACATCTCCATATCTCCAAAAATTCCTTGCGATTGAAATTCCACCTAAGAGGAGGTGAGGTCATCCTCCCCCAAAATCCAAAATTTCTTCCTCCATGTTGAAATGCGTTAGAGAAAAATCGGGCGACAGAAAAGGACAAAAAAATCAAGCTGCAGAAACCCTTAACACAAGTTCCCAACAAACCACAGACCCCATTCAAAGATCAATACTTATATAAAAAATTGTAAATTACATATTTAACCATCCTTACATAAACATGCCGGTCATTTTGTTGCTATAGTACACCAAGAACATAACAATACTTGGGGATATCACTCTCACATACTAGGGAATTGGGTAGAATAACTAAGGGTACAATTTATCCTCCTTAGTTAGCATCATGAAATATTTGATTGAGTACTATTGTTGGAATCCCTTAAGTATATCAAAGAGATATATCACTTGGCACTCCTCTACTCCTAAGACCCCGCAAACACTGTCCTCTATAGTTGAGATAGTGGAAAAATAATCTTATCAAATATAAGGAATTTGGGAATTCCAATACCAACAATACTTTGATTAGAGAAAAAAAGAAGTTTGGCGCCCGATACCATTGTGGGAGACCTATCTCAAAATTTTCCTTGCATGACATTGATCACATTGATATAACTCTCAAGTAAACGTTTTTTGTGGGCCAAATAGTACAATCATTTGTGACCTATCTCAAAAGAATTTTTTTGTGACATTTATTACATTGATATAGCTCTTGAGTAACCTTTTGATTAGTCCTTGCCATTCCATAACACATTATGAAAATGTGAATGGCATGGAAGACATAAAGTAAGTAGTCTAACCATCACTTAGAAATCTCATCAAAATGTCTAAATGTGCTTTTGGCACTTTAGAAGTGTAATATTTGGGGCACACGATCATTGGGGAGGGAGTGCATGTTGATCCTAATAAAATAGAGGTAATGAAAAACTAAACTCTCCTAAAGACTTAAAATTTTGCATGGCTTCCTTGGCCTCACCAATTACTATAGGAAGTTTGTGAAATTATGGTAGATTTGCAATTCACCTCACACCTTTCTCAAGAAAAATGCCTTTAGGTAGAATGATGTTGGAGAACATGCATTTTAGGATCTAAAAAAAGTATGTGTACTACCCTTGTCCTAGCCATACTTAATTTTAATAAAATTTTCTACTTGGAATGTGATGTCTCCGACAAAGGTATTGGGGAAATGTAAATGCAAAAGGAATCACCATTAAACAATTCCATGATAAAAAATTGGGAAAATTAACCTACGAAAAGGAAATAATAATTATTCTTCATGCAGTTAATATATGCCATCCTTGATGGGGTGTCCTTACTAGATGAAAAGAGATCATCACAATTTCGAAATTTCATAGAACATACTAGATCTCCTCCCTAGAGAAACAAAAGTGGGTCACTAAAATGTTAGTCTATGATTATGAGATCATCTACAATAAGGGAAAGGAGAATGTGGTGGTTGATTCTCTATATCAGAAGTATGAAGAACAAGGCTCCTCAATTGTTGTATATTTACCCCTGCCTAATTGGATAACAGAGGTACATCAAGAATGGTTAGCAGATGCCAAGCTAGTGCAAATTCTCCACCAGATACAGATTGAACCCCATGCATTGTTGATGTGTGTAGCTTGGATAATAAATTTTTTAAGTCCACATAGTTTTAGTGTCAAATGTGCAAGAAGTCGTCCAAGTAAAATCTATTTTGTAATTCACTTTATTAATAAAGTGAAAGTCTTATATTTAGCTGTTGAGTCTAATAAAGTGTAATTTAATACATTAATAATTTAGAATAATCTCAACCATACATCTCATTGAGAGATTAGGGTTTCAACTAAAGTATAAAGGAAATTTGAGGTAGGGGGTTAAGACACATTCATTATTTTCACTCAAATACAGTTTGGTTGGGAAGATTTAGAGTGCCGGAGAGGAGCCAATTCAACAACTAGGCAGAGGAAAATTTGCAGGTTTGTACATGATAGACCCATACCATAGTACAGACATATCAATATATCCATACATAATAGGTCCATACAAACCATATGGAAGGTCTGCACAATAGGCAGTGACCAACATGTTGTTTTCTTGGTTTTGAAGGGCATATTTCCTCAATAAGTGTGCATATTTTGCTAAGTTTGAGTGTATTGTACAACTATTAGTTTTGGCGGCTGTGTAGGTTTACCTGTAATATTTAATCTACTAATGAAAATCAGATTGAAGGAATAAATTATCTATGTACTGTGTTTATTCTTATGTTATTCAATTTCTATTTATATGTGTGAATATTGCTATGTGAAGAATTTAAATTCCGCAAATTAAATTACAATTTATTTATTTGAGAACATAAGGATGGACTTCACCAAGGGTTAGGAAAATTTACATGGTATCAGAGCTACTCTGATTGAGAGGATCAAAAGAATAAGAGTTTGTGTGTAGATTAGAGATGGCATAAGCTAGCATCAAGTTTGAGAATAGATTGGATGGTACCTTGAATTTCCTATCATTGAAAGCTAGGGTAACTCTTCTATTAGAAGAGAATGATCTTTGGGATATCATTAAGATTGTAGTGACCTTACCGATATATCCACAAATTTTGGTAGCTCACAAGAGGAAAGAGTGAAGGCCCAATGGATGATAATGGATGCTATAAAGGATTATTTGATCCCTCATATATTTGAGAAGAAGACGGCGAAGGATATTTTCAATGCCCTGTTTAGCCTTTACCAAGAATATGATATTGCATAATAGACTTGGAATATATTGATATGACCATAATAGACACTGTCACCAATTACCCGATGAAGGTCACACAAATTCATGACCAACTTGTAGCAGTTGGGGAGAAGGTTGAAGACAAAGATATTGTAAATATGGCATTGAATGGGTTCTTGAATCCCACCTCAATGGGAAACATTAGTCTAGAGTTTTTGTACTTTGGAAAAACTTCTCTCCTAGGAAAGGTTGTGGGATGACTGTATCCATGAGGAAAATCATATGGATTCCAAGGCTAGAAGGAAGGGAGGTGACAATGACCATAGCCTATTTGGTCAAACAAATAAATATAGAGGTAAATGAACCATACAGTGTAAGATGAAGAGTGAGGAGTCAACCTCACAACAAGGGAGGTAGGACTTGAGTAAAACCAAGTGCTTCATATGCCATAAGAATGATTATGCATCACAATGTTTGGAGAAGAAGAAGGGTAAAGGAAAGCAACAAAAAAATAAGGTGGTATCCTCAGTTAAAAATGATATGAATGAGTTTGCCTCCAAATTTGAGAAGGATTTATCGATGGTATTTTTCCTTTATTCCAACACAATTCTAAAGAATGCATGGAATGTGGACAATGGAGCATTGAGGCATATGAAATAAGCAAAAGAACTATTTTCAAGTTTAAAGAGCACGTCTCTAGAGTTTAGGTCAAGCTTCGTGATGATGCTAAGTCTCCAATATCAAGAGTTGGTACAATTCATTTCCAACTCCACTCATGTAACTCTTTAGACGCTGATGATGTGTTATTTAATTTAGGTCTCAGGAAGAATTTGCTTTCAGTTTCGATTATGGGAGCTAAGGTATTTTTACTAAAATTCAAGAACCAACAAGTCCTCATAAGATCAAAGGGGTCTAGCCCATGATCATATTAGGTGATTGGGTTTAGGGCAGGCAATTTATACATGATATAGGGTGAACCTATTTGAGCCCTAGTGCATAACACAAATAACCTGTGCGAGTTATGGCACAAGAGGATGGGGCACCTGCATCATTGCGCATTGGCTATTTCGAGGGAGATTGTCATAGGTCTTCCAAAGTTCAACATTGAGTAGTAGGGTGTATGCAGAGGGTTCATTCCTGGAAAGCATGCTAAGGATGCTTTTTTAAGCAGTGAGGATAGGTCTAAGGGGATACAAGATCTGGTGCATTCAGATGTGTGTGGACTTTGTCAATAACATCAATCATAAAAAGCATGTACTATGTTTCTTTCATTGATGAATTCTCTCATAAAACTTGATAAATACCAAGAATGAGGCCTTTAATAGGTTTTAGGAGTTCAAAGCTCTAGTGGAGAACCAAATAGGGAAGAAGATCAAATTTTTGAAATTGGACAATGACGGTGAGTATACCTCCAATGATTTCAGGGGCTTCTGCAAGGATGCAGGAATCAAGAGGGAGTTCACTATTCCATACAACCCATATCATAAGGAATTTGTAGAGGGGAAGAACCAATCCATCATAGGGGTTTTTAAGGGCATGATACATGACTAGGATTTGCTAATGTTTCTATGACTAGATGCATGCAAAGCAACAATGTACATCCATAATAGGTGTTCTCATAGGATTTTGAGGGACACGACAACATAGGAGACATTCACTGGTGAGGCCAGAGGTGAGTCATTTCCACATATTTGCCTGTCTAGTTTACATCCATGTATCAGTCGAGAAGAGGACCAAGTTAGAACCCTCTAATAGGGAGGTTTTGTTTTTCGGTTACAACGAGGCTTCAAAAAGCATACAAGACATATATTCTAGGGGAGAGAAAGAAAATTGTAAGCAGAGATGTAAAATTTGAGGAAGACTTTGCCTCTAGGAAGCCTTATGAGCCTACTTTGGTGATAGGGGATGAGGAGTAGGAAGCTACGAAGGTTGATCCAAGGTCACCAATGAATCCCAATTCAAGGTAGAAATCTTCAAATGTAGAGGAGGAGCCACCAAATCCTACCAATTCGATAAGGAGACCTCGATCATTCATGTAGACATTGAGGGATGCTTATGAGCATGTTGAGGCTCCTATGAGTTCATTCAGGTAGAGAATACCTCATAGTAAGTTTCCAAACTACATGTCATTGATGAGCAACATCATAGATTCCGAGCATTCAAATTTTCTGAAGGAAACACAACAACATGTTTGGTGAATGCCTTGGTGGAGGAGTACACCTCCATCGTGAAGAATGTTGTTTGGGACATTGTGCCTAGAGTGGAGGGGAAAATAGTAGTGACTTCTAGATGGATCTATAAGATAAATCTTATGACATACATTATAAAGAAGTACTAAGAGAGGTTTGTGGCTAGAGGGTTCTCCTAGAAAGAGGGAGTGGACCAAGAGGAGACTTTTGCTCCAATCGCTAGGTACACTTCCATTAGCGCAGTGATGTATTTAGTCTCCATTATGGGAGGGAGGATGCATCAGATGGATGTGAAGACAACTTTCCTCAATGGGATAATTGAGGAAGAAGTGTACATAAGGAAACTTGAGGGATTTGAGATCAATGGTAAGGATTCCCATGTGTGTAGGTTGAAAAATATCGTGTATGGAGTTAAGTGAGTACCATGAGCATGGTATTATAGGATTAACATATACTTGCAAAGTATGGGATTCACCAAAAGTGAAGTAGGTCCCAACTTATATTTCATATTTGCTGAGGTAGATTTGCTTATTTTGGTGTTGTATGTAGATGACATGTTTCTTATAGGATAAAATAATCTCATCATAGTGTTCAAGGAAGATATGGGAATTGAGTTCAAGATGAAGGATATTATCATGATGCATTACTTTTTGGGGTTGGAGGTTTCACAGAGACTAGGGGAGATTTTTTTTGGGAGGGGTAAGTATGCAATCAAGATCTTGAAGAGATTTCAGATGGATGAATACAAACCTATGGTCACGCCTATGATCACTAATATCAAGAAGGTAACAACTCCAGATCAAGATTTGGTGGATCCCACATTATACAAGAAGCTGATAGGTTCCTTGATGTATTTGGTCAACAATAGGACAAATATATGTTTTGCAGTGAACAACTTGAGCCAGTTCATGTTGGAGTCGAGGCATGTAATACCCCATTTTGACCCTTAGGATATATTAGCTTTTAATGTAAATATTGTATACATGTGATGTATGTTTTCCTAGCGTGGGGCTCAAGGCCAAGGCCCCGCTAGTGGAAGCTCGAATTTTATTTAAAAGGAAAGTATTAGACATTATGTTACCCATGTGCTATTTAGCCATGGAACATTGTAAAGATGATGTAAATAAACATCATGCAATAAAATACCAAAACTGGCTATGGAGGCAACAAATGAGAAGGGGCCATGTGTATCCACTAGGGAGTGGTGAGGGGGTTGTGGGGTTGAACCATATGCTGCCAAATGTCATTTTGAGAACCCATTTGACTTACCTTCCTGACATTTATTTATGTTGTAAGGAAGTTGTTGGAGATTTCAGTCCATGGCTTCAATGGAGCATGGGCAGCCCAGAAATTCGTATGGCAGAGTATGGGCTCTGTTTTATTGTACCACAAGTCACTCTACCTCATGGGGATTGCTTATTCCTCATTCCTAATCCATGGTGGAAGGGACCAACATCATTTTGCATCCAAAAACGAATTGCCAGCAGGGAGAAAAACCAGAAATCGCAACTGTGATAGAACCCACGTTTTGAAGAGCCATAAACGCCCATAATTGGTATTTTGATAGTGAAATCCAATGGGGAATCCATAGGTATGAACCTTGGGGCTAATTTGAGAGCATTAGCTACCCCGAAATCTATTAGAAAACCCATTTTTTATAGCCTAGAAATCCAGTGACAGGATTGAGTTATTTGTTGACAGAAATGGGAGAAAATCCAAGTGTGGATGTTTGAACAGAGGATTGGATTACTTGAGTTTAGCTTGAGATGTCTGTAGCTCTGTGGTTGAGCTCACTGGATTAGCATCCTCATCCTTTCCTTATTGCATGCTTGATAAACCCAGCTGTGTGTTGGATTAGCATGACCATTGAGTGAATCCATGGCTGTGAGTGAGCCTGTCTAGTTCCTCCTTAGTGGATACATAGCCCAGCTTGGGGGTGATCTCTCAGCTGAAAGAATACAGGCTGGACAGAGATCTATGGTTGGGTGGAACGTTGCTCTCATGTAGCTAGTTGTTTGGACATTTGCATTTCAAGATAAGTATTCTCTGTGGATTAATTTATTTGCATTATGTGTTCAGTAGTGTGTTAATCCTGAATGTTAACTGTTCTTGTTAAATGAGATAAAATGAATATCTTAATATGGTTGATATGGAGCTTGTGCATAGCCTAAGAATGGGATTGATTCGCTGTCTGTTGATTCACCATCTGCTTGAGTTAAATATGTTGATGCATTACTGTTTGTGTGTATGCAAATTTGATTAATTCCGTTGTGTTTATATTGAGTATGAATTGCATACAAAAGTTTTAATTCTCCATGCATTTCCTAGGAATGAATGGGGCTGAGATTGTCAATAAGACTGGTATGTTACAGTCATGTTCCCTCCCTTGCATTGGTTTGATGGAAGGGGATGTGACAAAGTGGTATCAGAGCCCAGCTTGCAGCACTGGGGCTGCTTGGGCCAAACCCTAAGTTACAGGCAAGTAACAGAATGGTTTTAACGCAGTATTGGTGAAGTTGGGGGAGAATTTTTGATTGGAAAAATGACAGGGTTAGAGTTCTCAGGTGTGGGAGAGGATCACACCATTGCATAGAGCCCTCCAACATCTTTCCAATGGTATGAGACTTGTCTCGTTTGGCTAAGGGACGAGGGAGTTATGAACCCTGGAAGTTACAAGAAACGCAAGTGTTTTCGAAGTTTCGGGATGTCGGGTTTCGGGTTTTGGGTTTTGGGAACGCGAATTTTTAAAATTTGCGTTTGGATTTCCGAAATTCCAAACCCGCAATTTTTAGCTTTCGGGATGTCGGGTTTCGAGTTTCGGGAACGCGAATTTTCAAAATTTGCGTTTGGATTTCCGAAATTCTGAACCCGCGATTTTTCGGCTTTCGGGATGTCGAGTTTCGGGTTTCGGAAACGTGAATTTTTAAAATTTGCGTTTGGATTTCCAAAATTCTGAACCCACAATTTTTGGCTTTCGAGATGTCGGGTTTCAGGTTGCAGGAACGCAAAGTTGTGAAATTGTGCGTTCCGGTTTCCGCAATCCCGAACCCGCAATTTCGAGTTTCGGGTTGCGAGATGGTTACATCCCTGTGACCGCAACTTGACCCCCGAACCCGCAATGTCGGGTTGCGAGTTGCGGCCTGTGTGTGTCGGGATAAAAAAATAAAATAAAAAAATATAGAGCCCGAAAATTGATTTTTGGATAACAGAAGAATGCAAGGTTAGAATTTGATGAGTTCAGTGGCATTCTGAGGCCATCGACGGAGGCCATGAATGAACCAGTGAAGATCCCGAGCCCATTATGCTCCGATTTGGCACAAAATTGGAATTAATGGCTTTTGCAAATCAGTGTCTCGACGCTTGACAGAAGGTTGGATTGGGCCGAAATTCATATGGGGCAGTCATGGAGTAGGCATGGTGTTAAGTTTGGATTTTTGGAGCCAAACTCCAAAGGAGGTGGAGTCGGGGTGCTCAAGAAGGCCCAAAAGCACTATTCTGGGTCACGTTTTTGGGATTTTGAAAAGCTTGCAGTGGTTGAAAGTGACCCTATAATTTGGAATCAAGAAAATTACTGAACTCAACAATTCATATTCTCAGTAAACCAGACATATTCCGTTAGACAAATATTTCCCAAAAATGCACCATTTGGGAAATAGCCATTTTTGGCCCAAAATTTGGAATTTTGGAAAAATGTGAAAAGTGGAAAGTAGTCAAACCCAGAATTTTATAGAAGATGAACGGAGCATCGGAATAGAGATCTGCGACTTGCTGAGTGTTCCTTGCTATATGGACTAACTTCTCCCAGTAGAAATTTTTTTCTGAATCTTTATGGAATTGCTTCTACAGGTGGCTGAAGTTGGCAGTTCATGATATTTTACAACTGTGTAAAAATGTGCAGAATTTTGGTTAAAGTTGTTTTTGTTTAAGTAATGCAATTTCCACACCCGATGTCGGAATGAAGCATGTGGATAAGCATTGGAAATCTTGTCCAGTAGGGAGAAATGTTGCATAGTCAGAATTTGAATGGGGTTATCATACACCATAGATAATTGGAACAAAAAAGTGCCAGTGGTTGTTTTGGCAAAATTGTTGTTAATATGGGCAATTTCTAGAATTGCATGCCTGGAAGTAGCATAGACCATGAATTCGAACCAGCTATGATGTGGAAAAGGAATTTCATGCAAAGATGAGGGACTGGAAAGGGAGAACTCCTTAACCCCTGTCTTGCTAACTACATTTATATTTTATAATCTTTATGTGCATAAGATTATGGCATGAGAATGCTGAAAATGCAAGAGATTAGATGAGTGGCATGAATATGCATTGATTGACATATTAATAAACATTGCACAGTGCATGAGTATATGTTTTGCATGCATTTGACATTACATATTGGTAAAAGTAGTGAGATTTTACATATGCAGTAAACCACTAATGGTAAATATTGTGGTTGATAATCACTATTGGTGATTGTTTTTGGTTGTAGGACCAAAGAAAACAGAAGCATGGCTAAATATGTTGAGGATGTTGTTGCATGAAGCCAACAACCTTATGAAAAAAGGATGGTGCAACAAATATGTGGTCATGAGGTTGGAAAAAGGACTGTGTAGCCTTGGTAAGAGGTCAACTGATCAGGTAACATCAAGTGATGTTAATGACAACCATGCAGGTGATGGTTATTGATGCATAATTGCATGAATGTTGAAAGAGGATTTGGTAAGATCCCTTTGACTATGTTTGAACTATGTTGATTTGGATTGCATGTGGTATTGAGTGCCCAAATGGGAATGTTAACCTACCGAGTATGGTGAGGTGTGGGTAAGTGAAGGCAATGATCCTTACACCCTATACTTGCTCAGAATCTCAATGCATTCATATGAAATTATATCATGCCATTTGAGTATGTCGATTGTGAGTTTAACAACCAAAGCAAGTGAGGACCGGTGGTCCTGATTATGGTAATGCATGTTATATGAGATAGTCATGATTAAGTCATAATATGCTTGAATGCATAGTACTCATGAAACAATGCAAGGTGGCATTGGATGTGCATTAATAGATTTTATAAATCTTGTAGTTAAGCATTGAGTGAATGCATATGAAAAACTTGAGTAAATGTTGTGAATATGCATGCATGTGGGTAGCTACACCTGAGGAGATGTATTGTGTGCACGCATGATTGTGATATATGTATATGTCTCATTATAATTGAGCAATAGATGAAATGATGAATTAATGATAATTTTGAGATCATTTCATGAGCTGCTATGAATGCAGGGGAATAATTGCATGAAGGTAGTCATGATTGACAGGCTTCCAGAGTGCTCTGTTGGAAGGACAGAGTTGTATAAATGATATGGCTATGAATTAATGAGTATTTAAAAGATTTAAGTTAATTGCATAAATGATGTGACTTTACCTTGCAATTTTAGTATGATAATGATTTACGTGAAGTAAATGAGTTTGTTATATTGATATGTTAACAGCTAGAAGTGTTTGAATTATGGAATGTTATAATTCTGGAAATGCTTCAGTGATTGTTGCAGCAATGAAATATTATATGCATGGAGACTTACAAAGTGTTTGGCGGATTGAAGTTTCAGATTTCAGGTAGATTGTTCTAGGCATGGCAATGTGGGTAAGTCCATGATGAAGGCTGGAGTCTACCATGTGCAAAAGCCAAAGGTTATGAGAATAATATCATGGTTGCAAATCTAATCTCTGTAGAGAGGATATTTGAAAATTCGATTTAGAGCTTATGAGAAGGAATCTCATGGTTGAGAAATCTAAGCTCTGTTAGAAAGAAGAATTGTAAATCTTAGATTTGTAAATTTTCAGATTTGAAATTTTGCTTATAATTGCTAATGATTGTTTGGCTTATGTAAAATTGTGTTAGAAGGACATGTTGTAGGTGGATGTCCATGTATGGAAACAAACATAAATCCATAATGGACAGAATGGTGCCACTTACAAGAGCCAAGCAATATGAGGATAGACTCATGGCTAAGAAAATCAATTTTTGTAGTAGACAGAGTTGCAAATTCATATTGAATTTAATTATTAGTACCATTGATTGGTTATGGAACAATCACATTTGAATTTTATTGTTAAATGTTGCTGACTGTTTGGCTGGTTGAGGAAGGTGTCGGGAAGACACGTTGCAGGAAGACCATGTGTGATGGCCTGCAGAAGCCAAACATCATGGGAAGGAATTCCATGATTTGGAAATGGGTTTCAGGTGAAACCCCATTAGACATTATTAATGTCTCATCCGCATTGCATGATTGGTAAACAATATGAGTGAGATGGTAAAGATTATGTCAGTAAGACATATGAGGGTTATGTAACATCAAAAGGAGTTGGGATGGCAAACCGAGGGACTGTCAACTCAGAGAAGGGAGCCCCCATTCCTCATTAATCAAGAAAGACTACATCTGCAAATGGATAACCTTGACTGATATATATATATATATATATATATATATATATACATATATGTGTGCAAGTCTAATTGTTAGAATTACTATGCAGAACATATTCTATTTATGTACATTATTCAGACTGCTTGAAGTATGATTAGGACTTGCATAGCTCCCATCAGTGAGGAGTGCACGCCTTTCTGATGACAAGTTATGTTAGGGATGCCAATATTGATTACGCCCTAAAGGAATGGATGCATTCCTGGTGTTTCAATACTTGATAGTGAATGCTATGAATTATGGTTATAATTCATGAATAATAGTGGTGACAAGTCTACCTATACTACTTGTGTTGTCACCTTAAACAGATGCAATTTGGTGCTACACACTAAAGGAACAAAGTAAAAGGTTGTTGTGAGGGGTTGTGGTGGAAGGGTTAATGTGTATGAAAAGATGTTGTGGAGGTTGTGGATATTTTGATGAAGGGTAGTGAAGGTGTTGATGAAAATGTTGTTATATGCATATGGCTCCATAGTAGAGACTTGACCTAGAAATGGTCATAGTGAAGTTTCCTTCCAAGTCGGCGTGAAGGTGTACTGGTTGGAAATTGATTATTGGATGTTTTGGAGCAACCTGCATGTTGGCCAAACATCCCAGTCCGCAGGAGGATCCCAAGGCTTATAAAGTAAAAGCGGGACCTTGTGGACCAGAGAGGAAATGCACAATACAGATAAGTATTCAATTTCATTTATTTCTTGTTTGGAATAATGAAGATTTCAAGTATAAGTCTTGTAACAGTTAAGCTGATGCACTATTGTTTCTTTGTTGGAAACCTTGGTCATACAAGAAGCAAGGACCCAGAAAGAACTATAAATTGCTTGGTAAATCCAGAGAGTGACTGGTTGGGCATTGATTATTGGATGTTGTGGAGCAGCCTGCGTGCTGGCCAAACATACAAGACTATTTGATGTTGTGGAGCAGCCTGCATGCTGGCCAAACATACAAGACTATTTGATGTTGTGGAGCAGCCTGCATGCTGACCAAACATACAAGATTATTTGATGTTGAGGGGAAGCCTATGCGCTGGCCAAATATCCAAGTCCATAGGCGATTCCAAGGCTTGTAAAGCAAGGAAGGACCCTATGGAATAAAGTGAAGACATCCAATGCAAATAAGTATTTGGTTATCTTGTAATTTCTTGCTTATGAATATACATGTGTATATGATTTGGTTATGATTTCCTATGAAAATAAACTAAACATGTGAATTAATTCAATGTTTGAGTGTAGGTATTGCTGGAAGAAATGACTATGAAAGCATCTTAAGGATGCATGTGGACATGTGACTTCCTAAAAAGCTCAGCTTGAGCAGCAATGATAGATGGTGCTAGTGGGACTGTGTGGGTCCTTGCAACCAAGAGTTGTATACAAACCATGTGGAGGGACTCCATGGTTGAGAGGTCTGAAATAGACCATAGACACTAAGTGTCATAGCCAAGAAGGGTAGGTCAAGCATTCACATTGAAGTGAAAGAGGTTAGGAGCATGAAAGCCACAGTGGTGGTGTGGGTTCCAGAATGGAACAAGACTAAGAGAAGAAAACTCCTACTACTCTCTCTTTCCTTTTTATTGATGCATTTATAAAAATAGAAAATTGTTGAATGCATGTATGGCTGAAAGTAGAATGTGTTTATTTGCTTGAAATAAATTGTGAATGCTGAAGTAGTTAATTTATTGTGAATGGATGAACATGAAAGAATTCATGTGTATGCTGGGAAAGCATGGAAAGTGTGAAAGTCTCATGAATAGAGCATGGGATCTCCATGTCAATTGGAAAAAAAAAATTGACTGATTTTTAATGTTTAGGTTAAGCTTGGCCTAACAAGATTTGTAATGATGAATTTCACAGGTGGAAATTAAATCCATTGGTTGCAGTTGTACGAGCAAGTGCTGCTTGTGACCAAAGTGAGAACCAGCTGTGCACATTGACCATGGTAGCAGACCATAGGTTGTTGAAATTGGTTGAAAGTCTTCTTCAAACAATCTACAAGACCCAAGAAAATCTTGGAGAGATGCTCAAGATACAGAAGAGGCAGAATGAGATGAACCACAGGGTTTTGCATGACTCTATTTGTTTGCAAAGAAAGATAAAAAGCATTCTGAGAGCAATCAGTAAGGGAAAGGAAAGTGGATCAATGATGAGGCATTCGTCTAATTGATCCATTAAGAAACATTCCAGGCACGAAGACTCAAAGGAAATTGAGCAGGTAATGATGAAGTAGCCAGTGAAATGTTAGAAATGTGGAGGACATCATTGCCTCTGCAACTTTCCAACAAGGGAACATCAAGAGGGTAGCAGCCATAAAGTTTTCAGACTTGTGGATGAGCTGAAAGATCAGAATCAGCAGGAGAAGCTCGTGGAAGTCAAAGGACTTGGTCCTGAAAGTTCAAAGTAAATGATAGAATGCAGGGAAGACCTACAAAATGTTTTGAAATTTTTTGGACGTGTAAATTGTATATGTATTCCAAGTATTGGAACACCGAGGATGGTGTTATTCTAAGGGGGAGGGGATTGTAATACCCCATTTTGACCCTTAGGATATATTAGCCTTTAATGTAAATATTGTATACATGTGATGTATATTTTCTTAGCATGGAGCTCAAGTCCAAGGCCCCACTAGTGGAAGCTCGAATTTTATTTAAAAGGCAAGTATTAGACATTAGGTTACCCATGTGTTATTTAGCCATGGAACATTGTAAAGATGATGTAAATAAACATCATGCAATAAAATACCAAAACTGGCTATGGAGGCAACGAATGAGAAGGGGCCATGTGTATCCACTAGGGAGTGGTGAGGGGGTTGTGGGGATAAACCATATGCTGCCAAATGTCATTGTGAGAACCCATTTGACTTACCTTGCTAACATTTATTTATGTTGTAAGGAAGTTGTTGGAGATTTCAGTCCATGGCTTCAATGGAGCATGGGCATCCCATAAATTCATATGGCAGAGTATGGGCTCTGTTTTCTTGTACCACAAGTCACTCTACCTCATGGGGATTGCTTCTTCCTCATTCCCACTCCATGGTGGAAGGGACCAGCATCATTTTGCATCAAAAAATGAATTGCCAGCAGGGAGAAAAACCAGAAATCGCAACTGTGATAGAACCCACGTTTTGAAGAGCCATAAATGCCTAGAATTGGTATTTTGATAGTGAAATCCAATGGGGAATCTATAGGTATGAACCTTGGGGCTAATTTGAGAGCATTAGCTACCCCGAAATCCATTAATAAACCCAGTTTTTATAGCCCAGAAATCCAGTGACGGGATTGAGTTATTTGTTGACAGAAATGGAAGAAAATCCAAGTGTGGATGTTTGAACAGAGGATTGGATTGCTTGAGTTTAGCTTGAGATGTCTGTAGCTCTGTGGTTGAGCTCACTAGATTAGCATCCTCATCCTTTCCTTATTGCATGCTTGATAAACCCAACTGTGTGCTGGCTTAGCATGACCATTGAGTGAATCCATGGCTGTGAGTGAGCCTGTCTAGTTCCTCCTTAGTGGATACATAGCCCAGCTCGGGGGTGATCTCTCAGCTGAAAGAATACAGGCTGGACAGAGATATATGGTTGGGTGGAACATTGCTCTCACGTAGCCAGTTGTTTAGACATTTGCATTTCAAGATAAGTATTCTCTGTGGATTAATTTATTTGCATTATGTGTTCAGCAGTGTGCTAATCCTGAATGTTAACTGTTCTTGTTAAATGAGATAAAATGAATATTTTAATATGGTTGATATGGAGCTTGTGCATAGCCTAAGAATGGGATTGATTCGCTGTCTGTTGATTCACCATCTGCTTGAGTTAAATATGTTGATGCATTACTGTTTGTGTGTATGCAAATTTGATTAATTCCGCTGTGTTTATATTGAGTATGAATTGCATACAAAAGTTTTAATTATCCATGCATTTCTTAGGAATGAATGGGGCTAAGATTGTCAATAAGCCTGGTATGTTACAACCATGTTCCCTCCCTTGCATTGGTTTGATGGAAGGGGATGTGACAAGGCAGGACCATTGGGTAGCAATAAAACATGTGCTCAGATACTCGAGGGGCACAATGTGTTGGAGTCTAATCCTCGATGTGAGGAATATCAATGTGAAAGGGAGACCAAGAGTCACTCGGGAGTCCAAGATTCCTCTTGAGAATATGAAACCCAAGGGACATTTCTCCGTGTATATATATGTACATTTGGTTAATGGGAAATAGAGTGTGCATTCATGCTTATTCTGTTGTGCTTCATTTTGTATTTGGCTCTGTGTGTAAGCCAATCTGCTCATTTTCCCATTGGGAAACCTCACAGTGGTATTGGAGCCTATAATTCTCAGGCCTGTGAAGCTTCAACCTACCCACTACTAGCTCTGACATACATCATCGAAGGCGTTTCTGCTAACCCAATATGATTTCTGTAAGCGCTTCTTATTCTGATCCATCTTTATTATTTTTGTGTTGAGTGTTTCTTGGGATATCTGCCAGGCCTATGGTATTTTGATCCCCCACACCTGTAGCTGAACATTTCTGCCATCCTTTGCATAAGTCATCAGAACCCTAATTACTCCCCCCTTGCATGATCGTTCACCTACAGATTAACTCTTCATTGTGATTTATGCCTATACATCGAGGTTCCATCATTAAATATACTAGAGAGCGTTACGCCCACTCCGTTTCAGCTCTGTGAACTTTTGCTATCTTTGTGCTCCTCATTTTTCTGAGAGGGAAGTCATTTTCTCTAGTGGGAGATGTTACATCCGCATTCAATCCGCTCTAGCATACAACCTACTTGCCGTGAACCCTAATCACTTCATCCAATGACACACACCAAACTGGTTTTGAAGAGCATGGATATCTACTATGTATTATCCATCAAGGCATTCTACTCAAAACCCTAATCCTTTGTTGTGTCCAACATTGCGAACAACGGTTCCACTACTACATGATTTTATTTCCAATGCTATGCACCCTCTCCACAGTTGCACGAGTCGAATATAGCTCTTCACAGGCTCGCTTGTTCCTAATGGTATTCATTCCCCCCTGTCAGGAACAATGTGAGGAGAGGAGAGTCTCATGGTGTGACAACTAGACACAAAACACATCAGTACTCTATGTCATGGTTCTCTTCTGTCTGAGTGTCTACGTCACTGAATCTGTCCTTTGAAACTGGATGTGGATCATGCTTGTTTGAAACTGGATGGGCTTGGAGAAATTAAGAATGTGAACTGTCACTTCCTTGTCATATCCAAGGTTGGTTCTGTGCTTGTTATGGTTGATCTCTTCCCATGGTCTAATGATGGGCTTGGAAGGAGAAAGCAAAACCTATGCATGCATGTTTTCGTCTTCATTTTCTTTCACTTCTGATGGCGTGCCACTGATTTTCTCATGTGCTTCTGAAGTGGCATCATTTTGTGTAGTATACTGAATATAATCATGAAGGGGATTCTTCTGAACATGAACAGGTTCAGAATGTCTTTCTTCTTGTTGAAGCTGCAACTCAAGTTGTAGGAAATCAAGAGTGTCTTGTGAATCTTTTACACAATCTCCGATGTGAGTGAGAGTGCTCTTATCGATCATGACAGTGTTGTCAACAAAGGAAAATAGTAGAGTGTTCAGTAAATCTACAAGGCCATTTAATCTTGCCATTGATAAAGGACTCACTGAAATAATGGAGAAGGGCTTCTTGCAATTCCACCCTTTTACAAATAAGATTCAACAACTGAAGTACTAGACTCAAGAAGATGAAAGGGTGTTAGATACAACCGAAAATGCACCCAAGTACAATGCAACTCAATTCAACTTACAAAAAACAATTGCAAGAATACTTTACCTTTAGTCTTCAAACAAATGTGATGAGGATACCCACAGAGTCTTCAAAAAGGTGCTCAATAGATTCCAAGATAGAAATAATCACGCATCTTGCTTCGACGAAGGAAGCAATTCAATGTAGCCAATCAAATGAATGATTTGGATCTACTATTCTCTAATGCACCGACAATTCAACTAATAACTCCAAAGGAACAACTCCAATGTAGTTCTAATTGCAGCCTATATTTTCAAAGACTATTGGATTTCACTTCACCATTCCTCCAACAACGTATATTTTCATAGACTGATGGATTTCATTTCTTCAAAACACAACCTCACACAATGGAGTATGGGATGAGATATCTTGGACATGGTGAGGTGAAGTTGCATGGGTATATAGACTCAGATTGGGAAGGTAATGCATAAGCTAGGAAAAGCACCTCAGGGTGTTGCTTTAGCTAGGGATCAATGATGATATCCTTTGGTAGTGGACTTCCGTGGCACTCACAACATAGACATAGTATATGGGAACAAGTACAACTAGTTGTTAGGCCATCTGGCTTTGCACGTTGCTTGCAGGTTTATTTGATCATGAGTTGGATTCCATGGTGATTCACTGTGATAATCAAAGTTGTATCAAACTCTCTGAGAATCCAATTTTTCACGATAGATCCAACCATATTGAGATCATATATCACTTCAGTTGAGACAAGACTCAAAAGGTAGCTATAAAGATCCAACATGTACCCATAGATCAACATGTTGCTAATATTCTGACCAAGCCCTTAGCAAAAGGGAAGTTTGAATATTTCAGAGAAAAACTTGGATTGGTACAAAATTCCTTCCTCGCTAAGAGCGTGTGTTGATGTTTGTAGCTAGAACAGGAACTTTCGTACATGTTTAGTGTTAAACGTGTAGGAAATCGTCCAAGTCAAATCTATTTTATGATTCACTTTATTAATAAAGTGGAAGTCTTATATTTAGATGTTGAGTCTAGCAAAGTGTATTTTTAATACATTAGTGATTTAGACTAATATTAATCGTACATCTCATCTAGAGATTAGGGCTTTAACTAATGTATAAATGCAAGTCAAGGTAGAGAGTTAAGACACATTCATTATTTTCACTCAAATATAGTTTGGTCGGGCATATCTAGAGCGCTAGAGAGGAACCAGATCAATAATCAAGCAAAGGACGATGTGCAAGTCTGTATAGGATAGATCTATACCATCGTACAGACAGATCCACACACCTATACAAAATAGGTCCATACAACCATATGGAAGGCCTTCACAACATGCAACGATCAATGAGCTATTTTCTTGATTTTGAAGTGCAAATTTTGTAAGTTTGAGTGTATCGCACAATTGTTAGTTTGGCAGCAGTGGAGGTTTTGTTGTAAGCTTTGATCTATTAATGAAAAGCTTATTGAAGGAGTAAATTATCTACGTACTATTTTTATGCTTCCCCTGTTCATTTTCCAGCTATATTATGTTAGAATATTGTTATGTGAATAATTTAAATTGTGCAAATTAAATAACTGTTAATTTATTTGAGAACATAAGGGCATGATTCACCTAGGGTTAGGAAAATTTACATGCACACCAAGGATACAATTAGAAAAATGATGCATTATGCTATAAAAAACCATATTTTTTTGTCCAAAATTTAACATTTAAATCAAAAATGTTATTTGGATCACATTTTTCTCCCACAAAGGGTCAATAAGGGTTCATAAAACATAGAAACATATTAAATATTCATTCTTTTGGGAAGGCATGAAGAAAGAGATCCACACATTTGTGGTAGAATGTGACACCTGCCAAGGGCACAAGGGGTAGATGATGAAGCCAACATGAACATTACGACCTTTACCAATTGCTACCACATATTTATGGACTAATATTTCCATGGATTTCATTTTGGGGTTACAAAAAGTGAGAAACAAATCAATCATCATGGTAGTTATTAATCACCATTCTAAATATGCTCATTTTTATGCCTTAGAACATCCCTTCAAAGCCTCCACATTTGCACAAAAGTGTTCAAGGGCAATGTTTTTTAACTCCATGGCATGGCTAAGTCAATTGTGATTGATTGTGATCCTAAAATCACTAGCAATTTCTAACAAGAGTTGTTTCAACTTCATGGTACCCAATTGAACATCAACTCAACATATCATCCCCAAACATATGGTTAAATGGAAGCAACAAGTGTTTGAGAACTTATTTACATTGTTATGCGTTAAAATGACAGGTATAATGGGTACAATGGCTACCCCTATCGTACAATACCCCTATCATGGTGCTACGAAATGTTTCCCAATGAATCCATATATAGAACCCCCCAAAAAAACCATTAGTGATCTCTTACATACCGAGCATGTCTAGCTTGGACAAATTAGGGTTTCTACATTTATGTATATATTACTTTTAACGTTTTTGTTTCAACTATTAAATACACCGGAAAATTATGATAAGTCGACTTTTCATTAAAAAATTATGAATATAATGATTAAGCAATAATAGTAAACATCACGCCTACCGCATGCTACATTGCTTTGGACAACATAAAACAATTTCAATGTGTATGAATAATATCAATCACGTGGTTTGGAAATCTTATAAAGTTTGTATGACATTGATGCATGTTTGATTGACTAGTAAAGTAATTTAGTAGGTACTTTACTGGCAAGCAAAAAGCGAGTTTGACATGATATTTGTTTTTAATCTACTTTTCAACATAGTCGGATCCAAGTAGGTTTAATAATACACTGGATACCACTATAGACTTGACATGTGATGCTTATACTATTTTGTTATTATTTACATAGACGACAAACAAATATGAGCATTCAGTGCCCTTTTCATAAAATAACATATTGATTCATGTTACATAGTTACTTGTACACGCAAAATCTATATCAATATTCAACTTTGAGATTTTTTTATGATTTTTGATAAGGATGCAGCTGCCATTGCAATGAAAATCCAAGATGATAAGTATGAGGAAGGACATTGATAATGAAAGAAACCAAATGGGAACGAAATCCTTGTGCAAAACGTTTCTCCACCAGTCAAAGCTTCAAAGTATGAGGTGTGAAAATGAAGAAAGCGAAGCTTCTAAATCAACTTCACACACACAAATTCCATATCCATTACGCTGTTGCGCGATGCTCATTAGGGTTTTTGCAGGACGAGTTCTTTATTTGTTACAGACATAAGCTTTGAACGGAGAAGGTTTTCCATTGATTACAATGAGTGTGGGGACTGTGAATTGTAGCATTAATACAGCTCCGTCCAGCCCAGGAAGGCTGAGTTTATGCAGCAATCAGGGCGAAGACTGTTATTTCAGCGAGCCAACCAGTCCGACACATTTTCTGAGCCTGCTCCTTCAAAGTTCCGATTCCGATTCGGGCAAGGATCTCACAAGATCAGTTAATTCGAGAAATGAATATTTCACTGCACAGAACCCAAAAATATGTAAAGAGATCAAGGCATCGAATGGTGGCGGTGGCCATGTATCCAGCACTACAAGCTTTGAGTTTGAATTCAGTTCACGGCACTCTGAGATGGCTGGCGATCAACCCTTTGCAGAAGAGCTTTTCTTCAACGGCCAGATCCGTCCTTTAAATCAGCAAACAAAATCCCAGTATCTTGTTTCACCACGCCCTCCTCTGTCTTCTGGACCGACTATTAGGTCGGTTAATGCCCCGGCAGATGAGGATGAGTCTGATGTTGTTCATGGCGCTTCAAAGGGCAATGATGATAAAGAATATACTCCCGAGATCAGTAAGAGGCGATCTACTTCTCTACGTAATTTTCTTTGGGAGAAATCTGTGAAGGAGGATAGAATTCATCAAGAAATGAAGGGCGTGGGTAAGATGAAGGCCGAATCTCATAGACATTCTTGTGGCAGAAGCTCTAAAAGTTGGAGACTGAAAGATTTTCTGGAGAGAAGCAGCAGCAGCAGCAGCAACAGAAAAAGAGGGAAGGATATGCTGTGGAGATTGCCGAGCTTGAATATTCCTCCTGCAGAGCAAGCACAGAAGCACAGCATGAAGAACTTGAATAGATTTAATAAGTCTAATGGCATGAGGGTTTCGGCCTACTCAGCTCATGAACTTCGCTGCAAGGAAAAGAAAGGCGAGGATGAAACCAGGAGGAGGTCCTTTCTGCGTTGCGCACGAGGTGTACTGGGACACTTGATGAATGGTCTCACAGGAAACTTGCATCCCTTCTCTGCAATTTAACTTCACTGGAAACTTGCATCCCTTCTCTGCAATTTAACTTTCATTTCTTACGCTATCCTTCAATCCTTGATGTTAGTAATAATGCAATTTCCACAGTCCAGTGAATGTGTCCAATGTTATGTTTCATTGTAACCGAGTCTAGAATCATCTTTCAACTATTTACCCCTATAATGGTTACAGGAATGTTCTGGATAAATATTGTTTTTCAATCTAATCGCCTTTATGTGATGGATTTCCAAGGTTTTAGAAAAATCTTTGATGCCTTCTTTCGATAAAATAAAACTATTTGCATACATTTAACATTAATTTTATTAAATTTAACCTATATTAAAAGATTATAAACTTTTTCAAATTTTATCACCTCAAATTGGGATAGCTTTCATATCTTTGTTTACACAATGAAATTTATTATTTTATCATAGAAAAGCTAAACTTGTATTTTCATGGGCATCCACGAGCTCTTCAAGCAAGGCTTCCTAACCCTTGCCTTGGACTCAAGTCTTATTGTTACCATTTTTAAACATGGAAAAAAATACCCCCTTCTAATTATATGACCGTTATGATTAGGTCTTTTTTAGCTAAGTTATATGGTATTATTTTTGAAAATAAGATTAGCATATGGCTAGAATGTCAAGGTAAAATGACTAAAGGCTAAGTTGGTTTTAGAAGGTCTCATTCCATCGTAAACCACCTCATTACTCTCACGATCACTGCATAAGATTTTGGTAATAATAAATTCAATCTTTTTTGTTGCTTTGTGAACTTTAGGAAAACTTTTGATACAATGCTTACAAATAATTCATGGAAAAGATTAGAAGACATAAAGGTTCCCTTCAAGTTGAGAGCTGCTACAATAAGGTGTACCAGAATGTCATTGCCAAGTTTAAGAACACTGAGAATTGTTCGGAAGATATTAATTGTAATATAGGAGTTAAGGAAGGCTCCCTCCTCTTGCTTAACCTTTTTTATATTTACATCGGTAAGTTAGAAGGTTGTTTTGTAGAGGTAGGCTGCACTGGCACAAAGTTGACACAAAATTTACGGGAATTGTCATCATCCTTCTTCTTTATGCTAATGATATTGTTTTTGCAATGTGTCCATTTGATCTTGATAAGCAATTGAGAATTTTCAAGGATTTCTGCTTTAATATGGGTATGATTGTTAATACCGACAAAACAAAAGTTATGATATCACTTATGCTAATTTTTTGTATGACAATAACAACTTGGTGGAGGTGACTGCATACAAGTATCTTGGGATTGACATCCATCACAAGCTCAATTGGAACTACAACATCAAGAAAATGATTAATGGAGGGTGGAAAACTTACTTTGGTCACGAAAACAATTGTAAATTAGCAAACCTTGTGATGTGGGATAAAAATAAACTCTTCTTTGAGACTCTTGTCACTCCCGTTCTCCTGTATGTGTGTGAAGTTTGGGGTTGCAACATATCTAGAGAATCTTGGAGAAAGATTGAACAAATCTATAATTGTTTTATAACTTATAATCTTAAAAATAAAAGCAATACGCCCTATCCTATTCTCCTCATAAAAGTGGGTCTTTTCCCGATTGAGGGCATAGATGTGACTAGATACCTAATGTACAAGAAAAAGTTAAATAGCTTGGGAGACCAAAGACTTCCTAAAATTGCTTTGAAATCTAGTCAAAACCAACTAAGGCTCAAGCGAAATTGGCATAAAGATGCCATGTTTTGAATAAAGCATTAGGGGATTGATGAAAATGTTACTTTGAAAAATATAGATAATATTGAAAATATTATTACTTTGAAGTTTAAGGAGAAGCTATGGTGCGATGAAAATTTAGAGGATAACAAAAATTAAGATATTATTAGAAGACCAAACATATCTCTCTGTTTTAACTAGCATAAAGAAGAAGATTAACATAACTAAAATAAGAATGAACTCTCATGAGCTGCATAGTGAAACAGGGCGTTGGACAATTCCTAAAACTCCGTGTGCTGAAAGGATTTGTCACCATTGTGAGACTATAAATGTTGAGGATGAGAAACACTTTCTCTTAGATTGCCCTACATATGCCCACATAAAGTCTATGTTTCAAAATTCTATTACAATACAGACCTGCCTAACCTTCTAATTTATCGAAATTATGTAATTTAGGAACGCTCCTCTCCAAGCTTTTTGACCACATAAATAAAATTCTAAAACAAACCAAGTATTTCCTTACTTTTCTTTCTTAAGGTCCGATGGACCAAAATTGGTCTCAGTGAAATTTAACCACCACCACCACCACCACCACCAACGCTCCTCTCCAAGCTTTTTGACCACATAAATAAAATTCTAAAGCAGACCAAGTATTTCCTTACTTTTCTTTCTTAAGGTCCGATGGACCAAAATTGGTCTCAGTGAAATTTTATACATAACATGAAATTTGTGATTTTATATATATCATAAAATACATTTCTTTCATTAAGTGATATATTTTCCCCATAAAATTGGTTATATGCATGTACAACGAAACTTAAAATTTTATTATTAAAAAACTTCGTAATTTGTGATTTTTTTCATTTGATATTGTTATATATTTTTATTAAGAAAATATGTTTTTTCTTTATTTTTCATACTCGAATCCATTTCATAAGGCTATATATTTTTTTTATTAAGAAAACATGTTTTTTCTTGATTATGTGCTTGCATAGTAGGGACATATAGAGACCAACTTAGTCTATTATCTACCCATACGTTAATTTGATATCTAAAGTTTGAGGCAAATTCATTTTATTATTAAATTAAATTTTAAGAAAAATCATTTATTTGGAATATTATTGGTTTTTAGAGATGACATTTTTCTTGAGTTTTGGAGTCTAGGAGGAGGTGGTGGTTAACATAACAATTTACATTAGGGAGTTTTGAGTCTAAAATAGGCCTCTTAAGGGAAATAATAAAGTAAGAGTTAAAATAATAAAATAAGAATTCTTAATTTTGGAGGGAAAAATAAAAATTACTTTTCTTATCGTATTTTTGACATATCTCCTTATCTATTTACCCAAATTTCAATTTTGGGCACTCATTGGATGCAGAATTTAATTTTGCATCCAATGCATACCCATGCATACTCACATGGCATACTTTTGAGGTACCCACAACATAAAAAATGGAAAATTCAGTAAAAAACACATTTTTAATTGAATTTTTTGTTTTCCATGCTGTGGGTGCCTCAAAAGCATGTACCGTGGGCATGTGTTGAATGCAAATTTGAATTCCACATCCAACGAGTGCCTTAACTTGAAATTTGGGTAAATTTATAAGGATATATGTCGAAAATACAATAAGAAAAGTAGTTTTTTCTTTTTCCTCCAATTGTTTTTACAAATTTTACCCCATGGTTGACATCATCATCTTGAATCCTACTGGTTCTTATAAAGTAAATTTTGATGGTAAATTTTTTGTTTTGTTTTGAGGTCCATTTTTTACCTCAAAACTTCCCTAATGTTTGATGTTGATTCATTGCGTAATATGACGCTGGACTTGGATGATCTTGGAGCCTGCAAGGGGCTGCCGAATGATTTTGGAGCCCATAGGGAGCGACAGACTCAAGTTTGCAAAATTTAATGAACATGTGTGACTTACCTATGCTTTGAAAGGAAATTGGCAGGGTTGACAACCAAGCTCACATCTGCAAAAATTAATGAACCTATGCAGACCGTTTACAACTCATTTATCCGTAATTTACCCTATTTTTGATCTAGATGTTTCGTGCAACACCCAAGAAGGATGCATCCCTGTCACTCACACAACGATAAATGGTGTGCCTGTGACTAGAAATGATGTTGAACTGGGGTCTCAACTAACAAAAACAAAATCCCTTCACGTGAAGACATAACCAAATGCAATGTTTTCTGGCAAGGGAATCTCGCTTGTGGTTTCTACAACTTCTGCACTGGCTTCAACATGTAGTAATTTTAATATGATTTCCAGTCCTCCTCCCCTTAGCAATCAAAGTGATGTGCCAATAGTGAGCGAGAAAATAGTTGGAACCAATATGGAAGATTCCAAGTCAACAACAAGCTAGAAGAATAGAAGCTAAAGTTGAGAATCTAAAAGTAACATGTGAGAATATAATAGGCAATAAAACTGTAAAGATGAAGATGATATATGAGAACATTGCAGGAGATAAAAGTGCAGTCTTGAAATATGCAGCAAGTTAGAAGACAATAGGAACTAACATAGCAAAATCTATGTCTACACCGACAACATCAACAGAGAAGAAGCCATCTAGTGTATCTAAATATATGGACACGATGGTGCATGAGGTCTCTGAATCACATTTTGATCAAAATGCAACAGAGGAAATCAATACGACAACTTCCTATTTTCCTTTTGGTCTATATTTGAAAGTGGAGGTTGTCAAAACATAAGAATTTCTCTACTACTCGAAATATTCCTTTCAGTGGAGTCAATTTACACATCATTGCTCTGCAGGGAACTAAGCTTTGCTTTGTTTTGACAGTCCATTCTCCCAAGATTGAAAATAATTTTGAGAAGTTAAAGATTGATCTCATGGTTAAAATATTGCTTCAATTCAGTAAGCTTCTACGTTTAGTTTTCATGTTGGTGTTGTTGTTGATAATTGTATAATTGCATTTTGGCCAAGCAACTCCAGGGAAGTCATCTCTTGATACAGAGGATGACGGTGGACCTGATGCTATTGCCACTGTCGCTTCTAAATCACCATAGAAAGGAATTGAAGGTTTCCTTTATTTGTGATGTATTGTATAAGACACCATTATCAATTGAGGAATAAATGTTAAGAAGATATGATAAGTTCTCATGCACTGTGGTGGCTATGATAAGTCTCATGCACTGTGGTGGCTATGATAAGTTCTCATGCACTGTGGTGGCTATGATAAGCTATAGCTTTAGAGTTTTCAGAGGAAAAAATGTTTGAAGTTGATAGAAAGGGTCTAATTACGGATCGAATACCTTCATGTTCTTGGAAATGGGTGGGAATTAACAACATCCCACATGTAAAGGCTGTAGCAGCTATTGGGCCTGGGAAATTTTTCGTGTGATTTGTTAAACGGTTTTGGTATGAATGGAGACAGGAAGAAGTGGTCTACGAAAGAAGGATTGACTCCTTCAAAGGAATCGAAGAACAAGGAGCGAAGGGCATTTCACTTCATCGACAACGGAGTTAGTTGAGAGCATTTAATTTTTTTTTCCACTTACATTAATGAGTTTAAGTAGTGGGAGCAGGGAGGGATATGAATAAGTCATATATATATATGTAATGGGTTGTATGAACGGAGACAGGAAGAAGTGGTCTACGAAAGAAGGATTGACTCTATGAAAGAAATCGAAGAACAAGGAGCGAAGGGTGTTTGACTTCATCAACAACGAATTTAGTTGAGAGCAGTTACATTTTTTGTCCACTTACATTAATGAGCTTAAGTAGTGGGAGCAGGGAGGGCTATGAATAAGTCATATATATATATGTAATGAGTTGGGAATTTTGGGGCTGGTTAGCGAGAGAGAGAGAGAGAGAGAGAGAGAGAGAGAGAGAGAGAGCATATAGTTATGCCATATGTACTAAAGAGAATCCCGATTTGATACTATTGTAATTTTGATGTATAAGCGAGTTGGAAGAGGTTGTAGTGATATGGAAGCTGAGTGTGCAGGTTTGTTGTAATGAGGAAACAATGTCCATTGGCTGTGTGCGTAGACATGAAGTGCTAATTTTGCTGCAACTCATGAATAAGAATAATGCTTCCGTGGTTTTTCCTGTCTTGGGCTTCCACGTAATTTCTGGTGTTCATGTGTGTGGATGATTGATGTGTGTTAATATACTTTTATGTTTCCATGCATTATAACGATATAATGATGTCGATTTGATAATATATAAGAGGTAAGTTACCATGCTGTGAATCTAATGTATGAACTTGATAATTTTAATATGTTTGCATTATATGGACTTTGGGAAATGTTGGTTGTTCTGTCGAAGTTATAAAATGCTAGCTGTTGTATATTTTTGGTCATTCCCCTTCATTGCTGTAGAAACCTAGTTCCTTCACTTCCCATAGGTACCTCGGGTGAGACGTCACTTGTTCGTAGGTGATGTCGAAAGGGCCGGTATCTAGGGGTTTGTTGGTGAATAATTTAAGTGAACCTGGGTCAAAGTATAGATAATTCAACAAATGGTTTTGTTGTCGGGACCGGGATATGTGTTGAAGGGGGATGTGGCATCCATCTAATATTGAGATTCAAGACTGGATCGATAGGAAGACGAAGAAATTTTCAGAATATTAGAATAAAAATCCATGTTTGAGTTGGGAGACTTAGTTAGGTAAGTATACCTTTTAAGATATTCATTAATTTTTCTTGGAGAATTTCCCATTTTATTAACCGAGTGGTTGTCAAGGTTAACTCTACAAAAGAGGTGTTTTCAAGGGAGTGAGCCTACAGTTTGGACCCCTGAATTAGTAGAGGCCCTTAAAGGTGTTAACAATAATAGTTCCCGTGTTGTTGATTACTAGTTGGATAGTATACTGGAAGGGTACATAATAGAGTTTACTGTAGACACCATGAGGTCTTATAGTGCTATTGAGCAAGAGTTCTTCCAAGGTCCACGAGGTAAGTACCTGAAATATTTAAACCTACGGATTAAAATGCTACTTTGTGAAAAATGGGTTATGCAGATGGAATTCGAGGAGTAAACTATTTGTGCACGGAGGCCCTGGGTGTCAAAGTGAGGATGTTCTGGAGAAATATTAAAAATGGATTGATCTTAGACGATAAGGGAAGAAGAAAGTGAGACAGATGAAGAGTGTGGTGTACTGTGAAGTGGGAGAATATTCTGGTCATATAAGAGAAGGAATACTGTGATAGAAGAAGAGAGTGGTAGTGATACCAAAGGACATGACTACAAACCTATACCATAGCTTGAGGAAGTATCTTATGATATAAAGGGGAATGAAGGGGAAAATTATTAGTTTTTCCAAGAAGAAGAACCAAACGATCCATCTCAAACCAGACACTTAGACATATCTATGTCCTCGTGCACATCTTCAGAAGTTGAGGTAAGAGACAATAATTTATCATTATAGTCTATACAAACAAGTCATAATAGTAGTAGTAGCTAGAATAGTACTTCGACTAGTACTAAATTTGCAAGTGTCAGTTCTTTAGTACCAAGTCAGACGATACCTCCGAGAAACATAATGGCTGGGGATGATATGAAGTTACCTATTTTCCATGGGAATGGACATAAAGATCCAAACCAACACTAGTTTTTGTGTGAAGCTATTTGGACAGTTAAACAAGTGCAAGATGAGGATGTGAAAAGAGCGCAGCTAATTACGACCTTCCGGGGCTGTGCTTTAGACTGGTTCATGAAGTTTGCAAATGTACCTATTGGGAGTGTACAAAAAACATCAGCAAATATTAAAGCCACATTAAAATATGAGTTCCGAAAACCAAAATCCAAGTCACAATGCATTACTGAGCTTAAGGAAATTAAACAGTTACCATATCAGTCTGTATGGGACTTCGACCAAAGGTTCAAGACATCGATGGCTCGTGTAAGTTTCCAAATGATAGATGTTCGACATAATAAATGGTTCATAGCCACTTTGTTACCACATATTAGAGTTCCACTTATGGAACAAAAGATTCCAACGTAGATTGAGGCTCTTGAATTAGATATGAAACTGGAGGTATCACCCGTGGGAGAAAATGGAACAAGTATGGTCTAAATCCAGTCGCAGCTAGCAAACTTATCACTACAAATTAAATAGATTAACAAAGGGAAAGATAAAAGAGAACAATTTTGGTACAAAAGGTGTAAATCAGAAGGCCATTCTAAGGATCAATGTCCAACATTCTAGGAATACATAGACATGGGGGCTCCTAATCCATTAAATCAGGGAGTTGGAGTCTGGTGTAGGATCTATCAAACTAAGGGACATCAACCAGAGGAATGCTACCTGTTGCAGAAAATTGTAAGTACCCCCATAACTTATTCTGTAAATTATGTAGATTAGTTGGTCATGATGAAAAATATTTCCAAGCATATCAGTTACTCTCATATCGTATAGATAATGCCTACTGAATGAAAGGGGAAGAGCAAGGTGAAGGGAGTGGTACAAATTTCCAACAGTAAATGGGTGGCTTCCAAGGACATGGATGAGGAGGATTTGGTCGAGGTAGAGGCCAGGTAATATGTTACAATTGTGGTCAGCCAAGAAATTTCTCTAGATATTTCCCAAACCCATGTTCGACATGCACGTATTGTAGAGCATTGGACCATACCCACAACTCATAGCAAAGTGGAAAGCAAATGGGAATCAAAACCAGAATCATAATGTTTAGAAGATATCAGTGGATCCAAGAGACAAACCATCCACTGTTTCTTTTGTTACATGAGGAGGAGCTGCGACAGGAGCCAACAAGGGAATACATGATAACCACCATGATCTTAGAGTTAGACCTGCAATGCAACACCCTACTCCGTTCGATGTCCAGAAAGAGAAAGAGACATTTGTCGAAGCAAGGGGAGAATTTACTATGACACACAAGGGACCTTCGACATCTGGTTCATCCACAGTATATGTTAAAGTCCATACTTACAACATGCTTCTCTATTATGATCGCTTGGTTCCAAGAAGACCTTAAGGAAACGTATGTTCCCTGAATTCTTTTTTGAAGAGTTGTATAGATTTAATTAAGGATGAAGAATCATTAGGGAGTTACATAATTTAATTGAACAAAGGAAGGTAGTATAACATTCTTAGGAAAGAGTTGTAAATCATTTACAAAGGAACATAAAAACATGAAGGGAAATGAGGCTCAATGCATAGATTGGGGACTATGACATGGATTTTATTATTCTAGATCTGGGATCAGATGTGAATATCATCACGAAGAAGAATTGGGAACATATGGGAAAGCTAATATAGTGTGGCCACTTGTTTAGCTAATATTGGCTAAGTAGTTGAAAGTGATTCCATTCAGAAGAATGGAGGGTGTTCTTGACGAAGTGGAGGGATTGAAAAGCTTTGCAGACTTTGAAGTTATAGAGATAGTTGATGATACTAAACCATATGCTGCATTGCTTGGTATAGATTTCTCTATTGGAAACCAGACCATCATAAATTTGAGGAAGTGGATTATGACATTCGAAGGAGGGAACGTTAGAGTTGTTGGACGATTAGATCCGTTGGAGGGTCCAAGGTATATTGAACCTGTAAAAGAAGAAGATGATGTCCGAGATTCAGAAAATATTTACAACATAACTTCAAGAGTAGATTACTATGTAAACCACACAATATATGGTACATTGAGCTGGTGAAGCATTATTTCATGTTCATAAGGTTCTAACGAAGCATTGGAAAATTTTCAAACTATACTGCATGAAGTGTCAATGAGGAGGTGTGACCGTATTACAAAGTCAGTACGTCGGGTTGGTACTGATGTATGTGATCTCCCTACTTATGAGGGTTACCTAATTTAGATGAGTTTATTTCTGATTTTGAACTTAAGATACCTGAACAACAATGATTTCTAGCCTTGGATGTGGCACTAAAGGCTACCCCAGTAAGATGATGTATTGTCCATAAGGAATATATACAAGGTTGGCCACAGTGTCGCACACCAATGGAGATTAGGTTCAAAGAAGGGATTCCATATTTTGGAACAAAGTATGATGGGATAACTAGTCATGTGGAGCATTGGTAACATGTACTAATATATGGAAGGATATACCTAAGAAGTAGTGGGTCCATATGTTTATCCATATGCTGGATACTATACCTAGAAACTGGTATATTTCCCTAGAGCTTCAACAAGGTACAACATATTGGGATGATCTAGCTATAAATTTTAGGAGAACATTGAGCTATGAAGATGATGATCCAACATTGGATGCAACATTACAAGTCATTAAGACTAAAATATTTGAATATGTAGCGATACCACTATCTGAGACGCCACAGTGGACTGCGACAATTGAACAAGCTTTGGAATGCTACAACGTTACTGGGGACCTAGATGATGATCTGAGAGACGCGCATATTCAAAAAACAGAAGGAAGTTGAAATTTGGAGAGACCTAAGATTGCATATGATAAATTCTTACAGCCCTTGAAGACAAAATAGGTAAATATTGGCTCAAAAGAACATCCTAAATTTGCTAATATTTGAGATTATTGGGATGATGAGACTGTCATCAAACTAACTAATTTATTGCATGAATATCAAGACTTATTTCCTGTTAAGTTTTCAGAAATGAAAGGTATTGTTGGGGATTTGGGAGAAATGAATATCCCACTGAAGCTTGATGCGAAACCTGCCAAGCAGAGACCTTATAGGTTGAATGCTAGGTATACAAAAAAGGCAAAAGCAGAGATTCAAAGAATGTTAGAAGCATGAATCATTGAACTTGTCGAAGAATCTGAATGGATTAGTCCAGTGGTAGTTCAAGAAAAGAAAACTGGTGAAATTTGAATCTGTGTAGACTTGAGAAAATTGAATGATGAAAGTTTGCGTGACCCTTTCCCCACACCTTTTACAAATGAAGTGTTAGAAAATGTTGGCGGTCAGGAGCCTTAATCATTCACTGATGGGTTTTATGGATACCACCAGATCAGGATTTCTAAGGAGGATCAACATAATTTTTTTTTTTCTAGAGAATGGGGATGTTATCAGTATATGGTGATTCCATTTGGCTTAAAAAATGCCCCCAACTATCTTTTCTAGAGTGGTTTTCGCAACGTTTAAGGAGTTCATTCATAAATTTATGGAGGTATATTTTGATGACTAGACGGTCTATGGGTTGTTAAACAATCACATTGAGAACCTGAGGTTGATGTTCGATCATTGTAGAGAATATCAAATATCTTTAAACTTGAAGAAATGTGTTTTCTGCGCTTCATTTGGTATATTGTTGGGACATGTAGTTTGCAAACATGGCATATTGATGGACCCTGTGAAGATAACTATCATAGTAGACCCCACCTCCAACATCCATATGAAAATTGGGAACCACTTTGGGACATATAGGTTATTATAGAAATTTTATTAAAGGATATCCGTAGATTACAACACCGATGGAGAAATTGTTAAAGAAATATATTAAGTTCCAGTGGATTGAACAATGTCAACAGAGCCTCAACACATTAAAATAAAATATGGTGACAACACCTATTCTATTATTTCCATATTGGAAAAAGGAGTTCCATGTACATGTCTATGCTTCATCCATTGCTTTAGGTGTCATCCTTGATAAAATTGGATAAGGGTCTATCGACCATCCTATTGCGTTTTCTAGCAGGAAACTATCCACAACATAAAGAAATTATACTATGATAGAAAGGGAAGGATTAGTTATGGTGTATGATTTACAAAAATTCAGGCATTATTTGTTAGGAGGACACATAAAAATGTTCATTGATAATTCTTCTTTAAGGTACTTGGTCAACAAGCCAGTGTTGGGGGGGAAAATATGCCTGTGGCTTATGTTATTTCAAGAGTATGATTTCAAAATTGTAGTTAAACCAAGAAGACTAAATGTAGGTCCTGACCATCTGTTGAGGCTAGAAACATGAGAATATCCAATCAAATCTAGACAAAAACCTCCTAGATGTGCAACTTTACTTAGTGAAGATGATAGATGAATATTTCGAAGATATTGCAACCTTTTAAGCTACATGTATGGCACCACACGGGTTTACTGTAGCATAGAAAAAATAGTTGGTTGTAAAAACAACAGGTTATCGTCACATAGCGGGCCAATTATATAAACTAGGACCTGGTGAAATCTTGATAAGATGTGTTTTGGAGCATGAGCAACCTTTGGTTCTGGCTGAAGCTCATGATGGTTTCACAAGAGGTCACTATGCAGGGAAAGCAACTACGTAGAAAATATTGCGAGCATGATTTGGTGGCCTACCTTACACAAGGATGAAAAGGAATATTTCAAATCTTGTGATATCTACCAAAGAGTTGGGAAACCATCAAGGAAGTATGATCTGCCATTAGTACCTTAGGTTACGTTGAAAGCCTTCGAAAAATGAGTTGTTGATTTTGTTGGACCAATTAACTCACTTGCGAAGAGGTCAGGTGCAAGGTACATTATCACTACGACTAATTATCTAACTAGATGGGCTGAAGCTGAGCCAGTAAAATATTGTACTACTGCCACTGCTGCGAAGTTCTTATTTCAGAATGCGATTACTAGATTTGGATGCCCTTGTGCTCTATTAAGTGACCAAGGAACTCACTTTGTGAATCAGACTATCGAAGCACTGACGTAAGAATTCTAGATTCATCACTAGAAGAGTACCCCATATCACCCTCAGGCTAATGGAACTGTCAAAGCCTTTAATAAGATTATGGAACAATCTTTGACTAAGGTGTGTAATGTGAACCATGATGATTGGGATCTGAAGGTTCGTGCATTTTTATGGGCTTATCGAACAACTTGTAATAAATTGACGGGTCAAACACCTTTCAAGATGGTATATGGGCAGGAGGCTGTTATGCCAATGGAATATATTGTACCCATCTTAAGAATTGCAGCGTTTACAAAAATGTCAGACACTGGTGTAGTAGAAGAATGGCTGTCGCAGCTACTACAATTAGAGGAAGACATATTTCTAGCAGGTTTTCATCAGTAAGTTTAGAAAATGGAGAGAAAAGGCCTAACATGATCGTCACATCAAGCAGAAGTAGTTTCAAGAGGGAGATTTAGTTCTCCTGTATGACAGTAAGTTCCTCAAACATCTAGGTAAGTTGAAAATACATTGGTTAGGGCCTTATGTGGTTAAGTACATAACATGAGGAGGTGAAGTCCAAATTCAGAACTAAATGGTGAAATTGTGAATGGACTAGTCAATGGGAATCAGATGAAACTATATAGGGACAACCGCAATTCAGGTCGAAAATAAGTAAAAATGGTGAAGTCTAGGTGCCACATGCAGTTGAAATAGGCACTAGACACCGAGCTAAGTTTGCATATATAATAAAAAATATATTTTAAGTTGTTGGTTGTGTCAAAGTAGGAGTTTGTAGATATGTTGAAGTCGTGAATGTGTCACCAGTGAAGGGAAAAATATTTAAAAGTTGCACATGAAATTGAAATGATGAGAAAAATACTTACAAGCGACATTAATGAAAATGAAAAAAGGTGATGGTCGGAAGACAATAAATGCAATAAATCTCAAAAGCCAGAAAAAATGTGGGAACGATCTTCTCATCATAGTGGAAATAAATGTTGTCTTAATTAAGAAATTATGCACAAGATCTAGTTGGATGCATGAAATCTACGGACATTACATATGGTGAAAATATCAGGTTGTGAGCCATTAAAACTTAGCGTATTTTGAAATTCAAGCTCATTCTACATTGTTGAGAACTGAGAGAAGCGTAGAACTGAAGAACATCCCACTGATTAAAAGGTTATGCGTGAACGAAAAATCGACGATATCATTCGATATTTCATGGTGTATAGGTTTCCAGGAGCTCAAGGTGAGCCACATGTCGTTAGGGAGAAGGTATCAGTATCTCCTTTTGGTACGTCAAGGAAAACACAAAGAAGGAAACCACATCAACAACATCAAGAGTCAAGGACCAAGCACATAAATGAAGTAGGGGCATCGACATCTACAATTCCATCTAGGTTTCCAAATTACATTATGTCGAGGAATCCAAATGCAAAGCTAGTCCATGTTCCTAAGAACATTAAATATTCACTTGTTAAGTGAGAGATCCCAGAAGGAGTTCTGGAAGTAGGTGATATGATGGGAAAGGTGTTGAACTTGAAGTATGATGACCATGATTTGGAAAAAAAGATAAAGTTCCTAGAATTTTTGCAAGAAAAGTATTCGCGAATGGTACCTAATGCCGAAGGAGGAGCCTGCATCTTAGATCCGTTAGAATGGGATTCAGGTTTGGAGAAATCAGATATGTTGGGTCTTTTGAAGATACCCCATTTTGGTCGGAGTCCAGAATCTAATTCATGCATCAATCAACTGGTCTTGTGTGTTCATGGTGGATTTTGTGGTTACGTAGGCAAATTTCGATTGATACAAACCTGATAGCAAGGATTACCAGTCTTCCAACTCACGGGTTGGATCCAACAGCATACTTCATGGGAAAGGAGAAAGATCAAGTGCTTGAAAATAGAATGAAAGAAAAGTATGAGTTGGAGAAGAGTAATCGAGGCTATGAGGTAGCCTCTATTAAAGATGAGTCTATTTGATTTGCGACCAAAATTTTTGCAGGTAAGTTTCTAAGTAAGTGTCGATCAAACCAAGTTCCATCCTTAGTAATTGTGCTGGCGGGGTAGTGTGATGAAGGTGTTCAAATGAATTGGGCCACATTCCTGCTTAATGAGTTTTTGAGAGGCTGTATAGATGCACAAGAAGCATGTAATATATTTCATTATTGCTGGTTGTTTCTATTAATTGCTTTGGTGGATTGGGAGTATCCCATAGACTCCCAGTTTGTAGTAGTACCGCCTAGCTATCATGTAGGCATGCTGTTTGCATTATTGTGGGTTAGTGATAATCCATACACATAGAGGGATTCTAACATAATCTTGTACATGTATAAGGAATCCATTGAACATAGTATCAATATGGTTCCTCAGATCCAAACTTAAGTGGTTGAGATTTTTAAGCATATCATCCAATTTAAGGCCACACCACAACACATGTACATTCAAGCTAGGAGGGACCCAAATCAGGAGTGGTTTCCAACCCACTTCAAGCTAACACAACAAGACATTGGTTAAATCATTAATGATTGGCCACACTGTTAGCAGACAATCTACCGAAAGCGGACTTAAGGCATGATCTCCCTAGTTCAATGTGAATCTAGAACAAATCAGACATAACACAAATCTACCTTCCTAGATAAAATTAGAGATTAAGTGATGTAAGCATATTACCTTCAGATCTGTAGATCTCCTTCTCCTTTGTCGCTCCAGGCTCCATGGTTGTCAGATCCGTAGCTGCAAGACCTGTCAGAACATGCAAGAGACAAACAAGCAGTAATAGTACATCTACACAATAACTGATCTAAGTAAACGATTAAGGAAGTAAACTATAAATATAAATGAACAACAAGACATTTATGGAAAGAGTTTTGTATTACTGTATAAAAGTGGGAATACAAAGAAGAGAGAGGATTGCAACCAAGCTCGCCCTAATGTCACAATATTCCTCCAACAAGCCAAGCCAATGCCTCTAAAGAGAAATGGATGCTTCCAAGAGATGAATGATGATCTCCTAAGCTTATTCCACCAGCATATGGATGCTATAGCCTTCCTTCCTTTGGAATGGGGAGGAGCTTCATATATATAGGACTAGGAGGATAGAATAGGTTGAGAAATAGTGGGAGAGGACTAAGGGATTAGGGAACTGAAGGCCAACTCTCCTACAGATTAGGGATAGAGATCCAAGTCATACACCTTCGAGAAATCGCTCGAAGATGCCCTTTATCCAGATTAATTGAAATCGACGCAAGTTGTATTAGGACAACCTGCGCCTGATAGGGACGACGCATGCTGTACAAAGGTAACATGGGAAAACGACGCAAACTGGAAGGTGACCATCTGCGCCTGACCTAGTTGGGTGCAAGTTTCTAGGGAGCAACTTGCGCCGACCCAACTAGATCGTATGGATAGGGGTCAGTAACTTCTCCAGTTGAACTTCCTAGTCATGGAAACTCCAGGGATGTTTACATTGAGTCTTATGATGGAAAGATTTTAGGTGTAACAGAATCCCCCCCAAAGCATGAAGCTAATAAAACTAGATAGGTGAAATGCTTTGATAGAAGGATGGCAAGGACTTGTCGGATGGAAGATGCTACTGTAGTACAACTAACTTTGAGAACACAGTTGCGTATGACTCACAACATGGTTGCCGACTAATACAATGCAGATCCATGGTAATAAAGATCAACTGAACACAACCATGGCTACTAGACATAATCATATACCGTTAACAAGCGCAAGGGAAACCACCATTAATGTCAATGATCCCTAAGGTATCATAGTACATATCACCAAGCGCGAATAAATGAGTTGAAGTCGAACACTTGACGAAATCTTTCAATCAAGAGTCAATGATGTAAACTCAAGGTGAAAGTGAGGTAACCTGCCATTGAGGCATGTAGGCCCAAGGTACTCGATTGGTTTCTAGACTCAGTCCTCAGATGATGTGTTGAAGCGGACGAGGACGAATCCGTCAAAGGAGGGCCATGATGAATCCCCCATCATCGACACGAAACTTGATAACAGATGTTTGGAGTATATCGGATGGTACAGTAACATGCAAGACTGACTCAGAGTAGACAGACATAATGGAAGGTGTACTGACTGCAAATGATAAGCAGTGAATGTATCATGAACATGGGCATGGCATGACTTGGCAGTATTGACATGATGAGAACAATGCCAACTCCTAATGAAACTGATGGTGGAAGTATTCTTTGGATGACCCAAAGGAGTAACAAGACTCATGAAGTTAGCAAGACTCGATGACAAACGAATTACTAAAGTACTAAATGTAAATGCAAATGAGTGCCATGTTCAAGAACAACTAAGTACTACCACAGGTTAAAGTGTAACACAAAAAAATTTCCTTTTTCCCCATCATGACTGATGAGTGCCTCACTTTTTTTTTAACGATCTTGAGGAGGGTAAACAGATGCTTGGTATATCTCATCTCATAGATGAGTCGAATCCCAAATGTTTTTCGAACCTAAGAAAGGATGGGTTCGTCCCATGGCGGGACCTTCAATGTTAAATTTTAATGAGTCCATAGAAGGTAAAACTCGGCATCATTTTCATATTTAGAGAGTTTGAAAAGAACTAAAGAAGACTCCAAAGGTCCTTTTTTGTAAGGTTAGCCTCTTTGCCCAGAAAAGGGTAAAACAACGCGAGAGAGGACTCTTCCGGTCATGATTGGCTGGAGTATTCCTTTTTCGTAAGTAGTGCCCCTGTTTGACGGACAATCTACCAAGAGCGGACTCGAGGCCTGATCTCCCTAGCTCAACACGAGTCTAGAACAAATAGGGCAGAATATAAATCACTCTTCTAGATCTAATTAGAGATCAAGGAACTAGATACATTTACCTTATAGATCGTTGATCTTTTTCTCCTTGAATGCTGCTCCAAACTTGACGATCTTCAGATCTGAGCTGCAAAAACTATCAAGATAACAAGACAACAAATCAAGTAAAATGCATCTACACAATAATAGATCTAAGTAAGCAGTCAAGCAGGAAAACTACACAAGATATCATTAACACGATGATATTTTGGTGGAAAGCACTTATGTTACTGTATTGAAAAGGAAGTACATAGGATGAAAATATTACAACCAAGGACTTGACGTAGCAATCCTCCTCCGATCAAACCAATGCCAAATCCTCCCAAGGAAGTGTGAGTCTCCCAATAGATGAGTAGAGATCTCTCCTAAGGTAATTTCACCAACATGTAGACACTATAGACTTCCTCCCTTTGGAATGGGAGTGACATTCACTTATATAGGACTAAGTGGATAGGGTAGGTTGAGATATGGTAGGAGAGAGATAGGGGATCCTTCCAAGAGGTTAGGAACTGAATTCCAGCTCTCCCAAAGGCCAGAGATAGAAATCCATGTCATCTAACTTTGAGAATGGGATCGAAGAAGCTATTTTTTTCCGTTAACTGACATTGTCGCAGGCTGCAAGAGGCCAACCTGCGATGTCGCAGGTTGCATGAGGAAAACCTGCGATGACCTCTCTAAAGCTAGCATAAATGAGTTTGCATCTCTTCCAGGTTAATAATTTAATCAAGGAAACTTTAGGGATGTTTACACTGAGTCTCTTGATGGCAAGATTTAGGTGTAACATAACTCCCCCCCAAGCATGAAGCTATTGAAATTGGACAGGTGAAATGCTTTGACAGAAGGAATGGCAATGGCTCGTCGGACGAAGAATGCTGCTGCAGTATAACTGAATCTGAACACACATCTCATATGATGTACAACATGGATTCCGGCCAATACAATACAGATCCATGGTAGTAATGACCGACTGAACACATTCATGGCTACTGGACACAAGCGTAGATCCATGATGAGATGATAACACAACCACGACCAATACAAATGTGGATCTGTGTAATGTGACTCAATACAATCCCTATCGTAGCCTGGGTAAAATATGACTCCCTAGGGTCTTCAAGTCGAACCCGCAATGATACAAATCTATCCATGTGATTACAAATGTCTTGACGTCAAACATGGTAGAAACCACTTGATTACCGGTCATTGATGTATACCATTAACAAGCGCGAGGTAAATCACCATTGATGTCAATGATCCCCAAGGTATCACAATACATATCACCAAGCGTGAATAAGTGTGTTGAAGTCGAACGCTGGATGAAATCTTTCAATCAAGAGTCAATGATGAAAACTCATGTTGAAAGCGAGGTAACCTACCATTGAGGCATGCAGGCCCAAGGTACTTGATTGGTTTCTAGATTCAGTCCTCGGATAATGAGTTGAAGTCGACAAGGACGAATCCGTTGAAGGAGGGCCATGATGAATCCCCCATCATAGACACGAAACACGACAAAGTATGTGTAGAGTAGATCATATGATATAGTAACATGCAAGACTGACTCAGAGTAGACCGACATGGTAGAAGGTGTACTGACTGCAGATAATGAATGGTGGATGCATTCTTGAACATGGGCATGGCATGACTTGGTAGTATTGACATGACGAGTGTGACACCAACTTCTATTGCAACTGATGATGGAAGAATTCTTTGAATGACTCAAAGGAGTGACTAAACTCATGAAGTAGGTAAGACTCGTGGACAAATGGATGACCCAAGTACTGTATGCAGATGCAAATGAGTGTCATGTTCAAGAAATGACTAGGTACTTCCATTGATAAAGGTATGTAACATAAGAGATTTCCTTTTTCCCCATCATGAATGATGAGTGCCTCATGTGTTTTTTACGAGCTTGATGAGGGTAACCAGATGCTCGGTATAGCTCATCTCATATATGAGTCCACTCCAAAATATTTTTCAAACCTGGGATAGGAGGGGTTCATCCCATGACGGGCACTTCAATGTTGAGTTTTAACAAGTCCATAGAAGGTAAAACTCGGTCATCATTTCATGTTTAGAGAGTTTGAAAAGAACTGAAGAAGACTCCAACGGTCCTTTTTCGTAAAGTTAGCCTCATCGCCCGAAAAAGGGTAAAACAAAGCGGGAGAGGACTCTTCCAGTCATGATTGGCTGGAGTATACCTTTTTCGTAAGTAGTGCCCCTTGGTCCGAAAAATTGGTAGACTATCACCAGGGAGACGACCATTCCAATTCTTTAACAAGCGTGAATGCGACAAGTTCGCTTGGAAATATTTTTGTATTTCGAGAGCCTGAAAAGAGCTTAAAGAGAGATTCCAGGGGGGTTCCTTTTTCGTAGGAGTTAGCGAGCCCGGAAAAGTGATAAATCATAACTCTGTGACTTATTCTCATGGTTTTAAGAGCATGAGAAAGAACAAAGAGTAAGCTCGTTACCATTAAATAATTACAATCTAACCGATACAAAATAACGATAAAACATTCAAGGGGTTGTTCATACCTGAAATGACTACTTCAAATGTGAAAACGACGCAAAAATAGAACACTTAACAACTCTTGCACACTCGAAAACTAGGTCAAAAAGTCGACTGGGTGTTCAAATGTAAGAAAAACGATCCAAACTATAGCAAATGACCTAAAAAGCATCAAATATTTGAAAAAGAATATTCCTTTTTGTTTATAAATAGGAAAAATATCAAGCAATAGTTACCATTGTTCATTTTCCAAATTGGGGAGAGAAAGTGCCATTTTGGAGCAGAAATTCACTTGCCGATTGCCAGAGCTACGAGCAACCATTTCACGAGCCGTTCAGAGCAGGTAACCCTAAATCTCATCCAACATATTTCCAGTGGTTTAGAATTTCATTTTTAGTTCATTTTTTAGGGTTTTGGAGTTGGTTTGTGGGGAGTTTGTGTGCCCTCGGGTCGTTGCAAGTTTCCCTTACGGGAACTGCGACGAACCCGGGTCGTCGCAAGTCCCGAAAAGATGGGTTGCGACGATGTCGCCCTGTCCACATGGACGAGGTGCGACGGTGGAAACGCCCATGTTCAAACTAAAACCCAAGCCAAAAGAAAAAGTTTTAAATGCTTGAGTGAGTTCTAATGGTATTAAAATGCTCCTATTGGCAAGTTAGTAGTAGCCAACATGGTCCTAGAGTGGCATGAAGGAGAACACGAGGTAGATGATGTGCAAGCAGTGAATGACCCATCATGCGTAGAGGCATTACGGAACTGCGGGCTACTGAAGTTCTTCAATGTTCAGGGAATGAGTGCCCAAGTACTACTGCTATAACATATGGTCCGTTGTTGGGATGCCACGGAGCAGTACTTCGTGATTGGAGAGCACACTTTGACTATAGATGTCGAGGACATCTACTTCTTGACTGGATTGTCCCAGAGGGTGGACAATGTGGCTCTTACCGGATCATGGGGAAGTGATCGGACAATAGATGTCTTGATAGTTCAACACTGTATCCCACATACTCGTGCCTCTAGTGGGAAGATTCCCATCAAAGAGGTGCGAGAACGTTTACTGCGAGCTATTCTTTTCACCATAACAAGGATAGCAGGAAGCCAAGCGCCCCATCTAGCTACTAGGTCCCAGATGCTGTATGTGGAGGACTGTATGTCTCTGAAGGTATTCAACTGGTGCGAGGGACTCCTCGCTAACATTTGAGCTCAGCTGACCAAGTTTCGGCATGGAGATCTCAAGCAGTTCGGATATGGATCGATAGTGATCTCATTTCTATTGGAGCGGGTTCCCCTCTTGCATTTGCAGGGGCCTTTGGATGACAGGGATCTTAAGGATCCTCACATGGCCCAATGGACAGAGGTGATGGCCCGCCATGGTGGGGGTTCTATAATTGCGTATGGTCCATATTTTTCCACCTGGATGGAAGTCCAGTTGCTCATGGTAGAGGACTACCCGTACAGTGGTATGGATTACAGGGAGGACCCAGACTTGGAACTGCCCGAGGGAGTAGAGTGGGGAGACATCGGTAAGAAAAATGACCCTTGTACATTTTAGTTTTGTGTATTTATGATTTTTTTTTGTTATAGTGTTGATAATTTAATAACATGTGTGTGAAGATGTGGGCCCCGTGCGACCAGTAGGAGTTTCTCTTCTTGCGAGGAGAGGAGAGGGAGCATCCATGGCCCCAGCCGTGCATGCTTCCATCATGGAGATGGAGGATGTCTATGAGAACCTAACTAGGTTGACGTTAGATGTTCCTGAGCTGATAGTGGACGAGTTATCGCGGCCTATGCAGAGGTATGCGTTGGGGGCATCCGTGCACTTCAATGTGTTGCTCCGCAAGGTAGAGAGGGTAGTTGACTGCTTCCATACTCAACAGGCTAGAGCTGCGAGACCTAGGGGTGCACGGGCTAGGCATTAGGCCTTATGTTGTTATAATGTATGTACTGAGAGCTCAGAAGCCTCATATTTTGTACTACTGAATGCTATGAGGCTTTATATTTTGTATAGACTCACTGAAAGCCGTTGTGCTTCAGATTTTGTACCAACACTACCTTTTATGATGATATATATATACAAACATTTTGGCGGTTTTATACATTGTGCGGTCTAAATGGATGAATAATGTGATCTTGTTTATGTGTTCGCTTATAAAATGAGTTATTTACATGTTATGTCTACTTTTAATAGTTCATGAATATGCTTATGTGTGTGCAATGTACCAATCTAAGATGAAGTTGTCCATGGAGTCGGCAACTGTGTTCACATCTCGTGGAATGTGCAGGTACTGAATGGACTCGAAGGACCTTTACAAAAGACAGACTCGTCTATAGAGACTGAGTAAGGTAGGATCGCGGATGGTGTAGACTCAGTTAAGATGAGAGACCACTAGTTGAGAATCCAAGTGGATGACAACATGGTCCATACCCAAAGAAATAGCGTTGGTTAGGGTTCCAATGACTACTTGATATTCCGCAGCATTGTTGGTTGTGAAACCTAGACACATTCCTCCTGAGCTGATGAGCTTGCCAATAGGTCAATAGAGTACCCAGGCTGCCAAAGCAAGGTTGCGGGTATGCTGGATGGCACCGTCCGCGAATCCGTAGCAAGTTTCCATCTGCACACGCAGACAGAACATGGTATAAGAAACGAAACAAGACCTAAGCACGCAAAAATCCAAGCGTCACACCACACAAAAAACACACACACGCCATGTACAGTATATACAAAAGTACTTATGCATGAAAGACTCAGGCATAGTACCTCTTCAGGTAGAGCCCGTTGCGGGGATCACCCAAAGATATCCTGTCATAGTCTTCAAGCTTGTAAGCTCCCTTATCTAAGATGTGTTTCACTATGTAAGGTCCATGCCACATGGACTCAAACTTTCCTTCCCCGAGCTTATCATGTTTTTGGTCGTATGTGAGGACCAAATCTCCTTCGCTATAGATGCGAGGTTCTACCGACTTGTCGTACTGTGCTTTGATGCATTTCTTATGAGCCTCATTAGAAAGAGCGGCATCACGGCGAGTCTCGTCGAGCTTAGCTAGGTAGAGGAAGTGTTCTTTCTTGGCAGTAATGTTGGGGAGAATTTCAATGGCGAGCTTGAGGGACAGAATCTCTTACTCAGTTGGAAGGGAGTAAATCCAGTGGCGATTTTAACGGAAGTTCGATAAGCCCATAGTGTGGAGAAGAGCATGTTATGCCAGTTGGACTTGTGAGTACCCACCATGCATTGGATCATGGTTTTCAAGACCTTGTTGATAGCCTCTACTTGTTCGTTTGACTGTGGGTAGTACGGTGTTGAGTTTTCATGGCGAAATCCAATCTAGTGCTCAAATCGTCAACCATGTGGTTCATAAAGTGAGAACCATGGTCAGTAACTATCGCTTGAGGAACTCCAAACCGCGCTATTACATGATTAAACATGAAGAGTGCGGCGGTTTTGCCATCGTCTATGTATGTAGGCATTGCCTTGGCACACTTTGTAAAGTAGTCCACAGCTACGATGACGTATCTATGCCCCCCAACTGAGGTAGGCTTACAATGCATGAAGTCAATGCCCCATTTGGTGAAGGGGCCAACGGCAATAACCGGGTGTAATGGGGCAGGATGGGTGCTCTTTTTCGTATGAAAATGTTGACATGGAGGACATTTTTTTACGGCCTTGATACAATATTTAAAGATAGATGGCCAATAATATCCCGCGCGAAGAATCTTCTGGGCTGTAGCCATACCAGAGAGATGACCGCCACAAGCCCCAGTGTGACAGTCATTTAGGATGTGTTAAGCCTTGTCATGAGTCAGACAACGTCGAAGAATAAAATCGATACCACGACGCTACAAAGTATCAATGATAATCAGATAATACTTCGCATGGTGGCCTATTCGACGACAGTCATCATGAGACAATTGAGGGCTGAAACGTTGGGTCTGAAGATATAAAGTGATATCTCCATACCGCGGATCAGACGTACTGATAAGAAACAATGACTCATCTGGAAAAGAGTCATTGGGCTTAGATTCTACATCAGCACGGGGAAGGTCATAGATGAGCTCAACAAACACCAAAGACTTTTTAGACTTAGCCTTCTCGAAAAGGATATCAAATTCCTACAGTATCACGATCCAGCGTGAATATTTTCCCCCAAGCACTTGACGTGTCAAAATGTGGTACATGGAGTTTGAATCGGCGATGATGGTGGTGGTGCGAAGCAAAATGTAAAGTCGGAACTTCTGCACGGAGATAACTGCCGCAAGATTGAGCTTCTCAACATGTGAGTAACGGGTTTCAGTTTCAATTAGACCCTTACTTAAGTAATAAATCACATGTTCTTGGGAATTCTGGTCTTCCTACACCAAAACTATGGCGATAGTGGTGTCGGAAGCTGCGAGGTATAGAATGTAATCTCGATCGTAATTCGGCGGTTGGAGTATAGGGGCATGGGTAATGGAATGTTTGAGACTATCAAAGGATTGTTGAGATTGATCATCCCAAATGAATGGGACATCCTTCTTAAGTAGTCTCATGTAGCCCTGAGTCTTCTGCGCGAAATTACAAACGAAGCGCTGTAAATAAGTCACTTTTCCTTGTAGACTATGAAGTTCCGTAACATTAGTTGGAGGTGGGAGAGTGACAATGGCTTCCACCTTCAAGGGATTAATGCGGATCCCATCTTTTGAGACGATAAACCCTAAGAGGCGTCCAGACTCGACACAAAAAATACACTTATGAGGGTTCAAATGGATATTGTACCATCTGCATATGAGGAAAACGATCGTCAGATGATCTACGTGGACCTCGTGCTGCTTTGAGTAGGTAGGGAGGTCATCCAAATAGGGTTCCACAAAGTCCTTCACATCATGGAAGGCATACGACATGGCCCGCTGGAATGTGGCACCACCGTTTTTAAGACCAAACAGAAGTTTACGAAACGCAAATGTTCCCCAAGGGAAGATGAATGTAGTCTTGTGTTGGTCGGCGGGGTGGATCTCAATCTGGTTGTATCTGGAAAAGCCATCCATGAATGAAAAAATGACACTTCCGGCACAACTGTCGATAATCTGGTCATAAAAGGGAGTCGGGTAGTTTTCCTTAGGACAAGCCTTGTTGAGATCTCGATAATCAACGCAGACACGAATGGTACCCTGCTTTTTAGTAATAGGGACGGCGATTGATACCCATTCTGTCAATGGGACAGGGTAGATGTAGCTATCCTTCAAGAGTTTCTCAATCTCTGCCTTGATCCCCGCAGTCTTCCGAGTGTGTACTGGTCGTAACTTTTGGCGGACAGGTTTGACGTCAGGATAGATTTTGATTTCATGTAAAACAATGGTGGGGTCTATCCCAGACATCTCCTCGTAGGTCCAAGCGAATACGTCTCGGAATCACTTGAATAAGGTCGTATAAGCAATGAATTCTTTAGGGGAACACATCTGGCTTAACTGGATGTGTTCCACTACATTAGGAGAAACCAAAATTTCAATCGAAGTGGTAGGTTCGATGTTCTCAAGGTTTCCCTTAGTGTCTGTATGACATGTGAGTATCAGGGATTGAGAGCAAGGGTAGACATTCGAAGAAAAAATGGTGCTAATGCTGTTCTCCATGTAATCCAATGGGGGAAGAAAATAAGACCGATGGTGGAGGCCTTCCCATGGGGGGTCGTCCGCACTCATTATCTCCATGATGGACTCGTCATAATGAAAAGTCCGGAGTAGAGAATCGGGTAGGGATGACGTCCGTCTTAGAGAACAGGAGGTGGAGGACACAACTAAGTGGTCCTCCTGTGCTGACTGGATATCCTCGTACGTGAGTTCGGTGGGTGATAGAGGCATAGTGTCTCCAATCAGGTGTGTGGTGGCTTCGTTAGGTACAAGCCATGAATCAGTGGAGTTGGGGATATATGAAATCCACGAGGAGATCATGTTCACTGTGGAAACATGATTTGGGGGATCTGAAGTAGGTAAAATTCCCATAAGGGATGAGTCCTTAATGAGGTCGACCCCCATGCTCTCATATTGATGTGAAGATTGTCCAAGTAATGGAACGTTATCGCCCGGGTGAGTAGTGGTGTCAGGTGTGCAGAAATCTAGTTGGTCGACAATAACAATTCGACCTTAATGGGGGAATTGTACTATGTGAAAGACAGATGATGCGACCGCAGTCATGGCGTAAAACCAATTACGAGCAAGCAGAATGTTATAATCTAACGGGGCAACGACCACTTCCATTTTAATGCTTGCGGTGTTTCCCCCCAGCTCAAATTCTAAAGCTTGTAACAACCCATGAGGTTGAAAGCCACGTTTGTCGAATGCTCTCAAAGTGGTAGGAGAACGGTTCAACTTGGGATATCCTATGGATCTCCAACATGAGATTGACATGACTGACGTAGAGGCACCTTTGTCCAAAACGGTACGATGGATTGTCTTCCCAGCAATGTTTGTGGCAACTTGAAATGCCAACTGATGGGAAAGCCTCGGTTTGAAGTATTCCAGCCGCAACATGATGGTGTTCGATGAATCCGGGTCAACTACACCGATGGCAGCGAGGAGAGTTTTGTGCTGATTAGGACAGTTTTGAAAGACCTCGAGCGTCGACATAGCACAAGGAGCTTGTTCTAGGTCCTCTACAATATTGTAGTTTTGAGAAACCCGAGTGTTGGGATTGAAAACCAATTTTCTAATCGTGCTCTTGGGTGGACGCAACACTGATTCGAAAGAGGGCTTCTCAATGGTGAGAGAAGCAGCCGGTACGGTGACGTCAGGCATCGAAGTGGAATCTTTTTCAGTATTACTTCCAACAGGTTCCTTTGCCGAGACAGAGTCATATGAATGAGAAAGAGTGTTCAAGTTGATGGTATCACTACGCATCATGAGAACATGCACGGTGGTGGATGCTTTTCCTTGGGAAGGAGAGGTGTGTGCAATAAGTTGCTGATTTTGAGTAGGGAAGGGATCGTTGAGAACCGCTGGTATGGGTTTTCCCTTAAGAAACTTTTGAACTTCGTCTCTATGGGGACATTCTTTAGAAAAATGGTCATCACCACACAGTTCCTTTTCTGTTTGGTGTCATCAGGGGTGCTCTTATGTTACCACTGGGTGGAATATTTATTAGGTTTCCCTTTGTTCTTCTTCTTACCACCAGAATTCTGAGGTGAAGTTGATTGAACAGAATTCACTTCTTCGGTGATAGCAGGAGTGGATGATTTGGTGGTGCCGTGACCATCCTGTGTTGGTGATGGGGAAGAACCTTGGGGGTTCGACAATCCAACAATTTGAGAAGGAGGCTGGGTGTTAAGGGATCCAATGATGCCATTAGCTTGGGGTCCCTTTGGTGGTTTCGAGGGGTCGTATGTGTTACGAGGTGCACTAGGAAGGATATCAAACAATGTGCCATATTGAGCATAGACTAAGTCTATTAAATGGGCACGGGCGATGGCTTGTTCCTCAGTGACATCGCCTCCCATGGAAACATCTCAAGCTATGGTAGGGATGAGAGACTTCGTGAACCAGTCCGCTAGGAGTTGGTCTGGAATAGGAGCCTTAATCAAACGTCGTCTCCTCCGCCACTCGTGTATATGATCTGAGATGTGAGTAGCGGTATTTTGACGGAGCGAGGTTAGAAGTTCCATACCAGTTTCATACCGTATAGGCAGCTGGAAATGAGTCAAACAATTCATAGCAAGAGAACCAAAATCGGGAAAAGAATGGGGTGGTAGTTCAATATACCACTTGGCAACCCAACCGGTGAGGGTCCGTTGAAATAACCTAAGACGGATCGAGTCGTCCATCAAGGAGTTGGAGGAACACCACAAGTGGTATGTCATCACATGGTTTTTAGGATCCTCACCCGGCTTGCCATCAAATTTTAGGATATTTGATGGAAGTTTCATCAGAATAGGTGGCCAATTAGTTCCGTGGTAGATGGGGTCTTTGGTCAGGGAAGACAGGTCAGGAAGGTCCAAAGTAGCCAAAAAGGGTAGTTGCGGATTAGGCTATGGGTACTGATAGTACTGATAAAGCATGTAAGGACCAGTGGGACCTTGTATTGACTGACCATAGGGTGTTCCAGGAGGAAATTGGCCATAGGGGTATGGGCCACCCAGACCAAATGCAGGTCCGCTGCCATAGTAAGGTGGTCCATTACCATAATAAGGTGGCCTGTTACCGTAAGGTGGGGGCCCTCCTCCGTCGCCGGGAGGGGGTGGGACGCCCACAAATGGTGGGGTTCCGCCACCACTTCCAGGGTACGATGGGCTGCCACCGCCTCTGCCGGGAGGAGGTGGTGGTTTGTTACCACCGCCGGAATAGGGTGGGCCTCCACCACCTCCGTCGGGAGGGGGTGGTGGGCCACCGCCACCGCCGGGAGGGGGTGGTCGGCCCCAGCCGCCGCTAGAAGGGTAAGGGCCTCCTCCTCCACCTCCACCATAATAGGGTGGTCCTCCACTACCACCACCACTAGGATGGGTGGTCCTCCACCACCACCACTAGGATGGGATGGTCCTCCACCACCACCATTAGGAGGGGGTGGTCCATGATGGTTGGAATGAGGTGGTCCTCCGCTAGAAGGTAGAGGTACGTCTCCTCCAGAGTTGTGTGGGGTCCCTCCGACTCCAATGGGAGGTGGGGGTGGACCAAAAGGGGGTGGAGGGACTTGAGGGATTGTGAGTGAGGGTCCATGTTGTAAAACATTTTGCCGTTCCCATAGAGTGTAAGGATTTCTGGGGTAAGGTACCCTGTAGAGTGCGTTTCTGGGATTAAGTTGACCCGACACAGGGTTAAGATGACTTGGATACACTTGAATCGATGGTGGTTGAATTACGTTGGATGGTCCCCCAACATGGGATAACCCCATAGTGGAAGGTCTGGGAGGTAAGGAGTTTCCAACGGAAGGATCGATGGGAACCCCTGCTGCAGTATTATGGTTAAGAGATGGGGGTTTTCCCCCAGCAACAACTTGCTGACCAATAAGTAAAGGTTGACCCAATATTGGTTGTTGATTATCCACTGTAGGATTATCATTACCTGTAAAGAAGGTAGGGGGTAAAAAGTATCCTCCCCTCAACGTTTGGGGTTGGGTAGGAGAAGGTGACATAACCGTGGTGGTCACAGGTGTGTTGGACTGTTGTTCTTCAATAGGTCGGTTTGTCTGAGGTATAGGACCGGTCTCCTGTCTAGGAGATGGATGTGCAGGAGTTGATGGTTACCAGCCTTAGAAGTGGTCACGTGTTGCGTGGATGATTCCGGTGAATCATAAGACAAATAACGACTTGGGAGTGGTTGATAAGGAGGTAACGTCGTGTCTTCAACCCTCCGTGTAAGGTTCCAGTTTGTAAATTATGTGGCCACAGCTCGTAGCCTAGCCAATTGTTCACGATAAGGTGCCATGCGATTGACGGGAGTAGCCCAACTAGGTGGGGATGCAACAACAAAATGGGCCACTAGGTGGCATAGAGAAGATGTCCAATAAGTTTCTGAAGGACCAGCAGCTGCTGAAGGGTCGTCCTGGGGTGAATTTATCCATTCCAACGATCCAGGCTCTCCCAGTAAAATGGGAGGTAGGTATTGTGAAGTAGAAGTTTGTGCTTCTTCACCCTACGAGGGATGAGAGGCAGGTGAATCTGAAGGAAACATATGCAATCCAACATTCAATGTAGGGTTTTCCACTTCAGGTGACACGACTGTGGCTTGTGGGTCCATCCTTAGCTTCGAACTTACCTCCTAGTTAAGGGGATATTTGAGCAGCAAGTTCTAAATCCTACGGGACCTTCTCCAAGGAAAGTTAGCCAGAGTGACTGAAACAAAATTTTCTCCTAAGCCTAGCTAAACAAAAGAAAAGAAGACCAGAAAAAACCCTACACAAACTAAGGCCACAAGAAAACTTATGTGATAAGAGTGGATTCAAAGGTCTGTAACCTCACAGGATTGTCAAGGCTTCACAAATCGCTATATACCCGATTACCTGGATGGTACGTGTGTAGTAATCTCCCCGAGTGATGTTCTCGGTGTATTTCTATGCCAAGACGACCAAAAGGTTAACTCGGTTGGTCTCAGGAATCCTAATGGTGTCTCCTGATATATGCAAGGTACATGGGAGCTCAAATCTATAGTGGTGTTGTCTAATGCACAACTATATGGCATGAGACCTTCCTATATACTACCGAGTACGTGACACACCTTTCTATATACGCCAAGTACGTGAAACACCTTTCGATATACTCCAAGTACTTGAAGTACTTGGTGGGTATGTGAAAGAGCTTCGATATACCTAGTTGGTATGCGAAAGAGCTTCGATATACCGATAAGTACGTGGAAGACTACAATACCCCCAGAATACAGGGATAGCAAATAACAATAGCAACCACGCTTAACGACGCCGGAACACGTCTCTAACTTACACACAAGTTACTAAAATTTTTACCCTAGTTCTACCGTTAATTTTATCTGGACGGTTAGGTGAATGCATGAGGTGAGTACATAATCGTAAGCATAATGCAGGCCCTAACTACATGCAAAAAATGTAATTTTATTTTTGTGAACTCTATGTATGGGAGGGAGAAATTTCTTTCCAATGATTTTTCTAGAGCAACACAATGCAACACAATCCCAAATCTACCAAAGATGATTACGAAGTATTCTTTTCCTTTTCAAGCGAAACACAAAAATAACACAACACTACTAAGCCAAATCAAAGCATGTTTTTCTTTTCTTTTATCTTTTCAAGAAAAAATGATGCTAAGTGATGAAAAGAGAGAGTTTCTAAGCAGAGTATGCAAGATTTTCACTTTCACTATGATGGCCTAAAATCATAATAAACAAAAGATGCATGTAACTTTCCAAGCATGGAACTACTTTTGCAAAACTTGATATCTACTTGAATTTTTCAAGAAAATGAGCAATTCATAATTCGTGAAAAACACAAATAATTTAATTTTCTTTCAACTTTTCCAAAATATCTACAAATGAGACATTCCAATGCATGTACATTTCTTCAAATGATCTTGAAAAAATGATGGAAATGAAGTACTTTTGATTTTTCAATGGACGTATCAAAATAACAATTTGATGAAAACGATGTTTTTAAACACAAATACTGAAATGAAACAATCACTTGCAGCACTCCAATGACTCATAAAATTTCAAGAAAATGACGAGCACTCATACAGACTGAAGATATGCACAAACACTCAAAATCAATCAGTAACAAGCAACACTAAAGCAAGCAAATCTCAAAAAATGTATGCAAATGAGGTCTGGAAACCGATCCAATACAATGACCAGATAACCCAAGGAGAGGAGGGAATGCAAGGATGAGTGGATGCAGGTGGGGGAGACGAGAGCGTCCACCACTACCAAATCTCAGAATTGTCCAAGGCAGAACCCAAAACAACTCCAAATGAAACCAAACACTTCAACACACTTAATTAAAAATGGGGTCTCTAACTGGATTTTGTAGCACAGAGGGAGTTTGCACACAAAACCAAAAATCAAATTAGAAATGGAGAAGGGATGCCTGTATTTCAGTTTTGACAGATCGGCGTAGTCTATGTTTGTACACAGAGTGACTGTCCCAGGTCACTAATGCGGGAAGTCCGACGATGTTGCAGCCTACCAATGAATGGGTTGTGACGATAGGCAAAAAGACAGAGAACATAGATCACAAAATGACATAGTGTCGCTCTGGCTCCACTGACTAGCTGCGACGAGCGAGATCTAAGTTAAAAAATGAACAAATATCCAAACAATGAGTAATGAAATGGTTTAAAAATGGTGAGTACAAACTCATAGGAGGACTACAAACTCTTCAAAGTGAATATCGGATGGTGAAACGAGGCTTATAAGGCAAATAAGATTATGGATGGATTGCAAAAGAAATCAACTGAAATGGTATTCAAATTGACAACTACAAACAATTCTCTCCCTAGTATGGTCTCCAGATTTGACTGATGGATAATCTAACAAGAGCAGACTTGAGGCCTGATCTCCCTAGCTCAACGCGAGTCTAGAACAAATAGGAAAGAATATAAATCACTCTCCTAGATCTAATTAGAGATCAAGGAACTAGATATGTTTACCTTATAGGTCGCTGATCCTTTTCTCCTTGAATGCTGCTCCAAAATTGACGATCTTCAGATCTGAGCTGCAAAACCTGTCAAGATAACAAGACAACAAAACAAGTAAAACACATCTACACAATAATAGATCTAAGTAGGCAGTCAAGCAGGAAAAATACACAAGATATCATTAACATGATGAGATTTTGGTGGAAAGCACTTATATTACTATATTGAAAGGGAAGTACATAGGATGAAAATATTACAACCAAGGACTTGATGTAGCAATCCTCCTCCGATCAAACCAATGCCAAAGCCTCCCAAGGAAGTGTGAGTCTCCCAATAGATGAGTAGAGATCTCTCCTAAGGTAATTTCACCAGCATGTAGAAACTATAGACTTCATCCCTTTGGAATGGGAGTGAGCTTCACTTATATAGGACTAAGTGGATAGGGTAGATTGAGATATGGTAGGAGAGAGATAGGGGATCCTTCCAAGAGGTTAGGAACCGAATTCCAGCTCTCCCAAAGGTCAGGGATAGGGATCCATGTCATCTAGATTCGAGAATGGGCTCGAAGAATCTAAACTGGGTGACTTATTCTCATCGTTTTACGAGCACGAGAAAGAACAAAGAGTTAGCTCAGTGTCATTAATAATTTGATTTTAATGAGAGAAATAATGACATAAAAATGCTCGATGAGTTCATACCTAATAATACTCGTGATATGATTACCATGATGAAAAATGGTATCAATTAGGCACCTAAATTCACCTGCAAGCTTAAAGACTAGGTCAAAACAGTTAACCGAGTGTTTAAATGCAGAAAATAACTCAAACTATAGTAAATAACCCACTAAAGAATCAAATTGAAAAAGGAATATTCCCTTTTTAGTTATAAAATGGGCAAAATAGTGAAAAAGAACCAAAATTGTTTTTTACCAAGTTGGAGAGGTGTGAAGAGCTATTTGGAGCCATTTTTCACTTGCTAATTCCGAGAGCTATAGTTGACCGTTTCGCGTGCCATCAGAGACAAGTAACCCTAACCTTTGCTATTTAACTTTCTAGGGGATCACTTTTTATGTTTTTGGTGCATTTTAGTGGGTTTTGAGTTGATTTGGTGGGGGGATATGTGCTCGCGGGTCGGTGCAATCCCTCCTTACGGGATCTACAACGAGCATTAGCCAATGCAAATATCGTAAGGGTACTTTGCTCCAACGGTGCCCTATAAGCAATGACGTCCTGTGCTGGCGCAAATCCCCAAACAAAACCCAACACCCAACCCAAAAGAAATTCTTTTGATGATTGGCAAGGATTCTAATGATGTTTAAATGCCCTCTTTGAAAGGTTTACTGTGACAAACATGGTTCTTGAGTGGCGAGAACGAGAGCACGGATTTGATGATGCTCAATCTGAGAATGACCCTTAATGCATTACTGCATTGAGGCACTGTGGGTTTCTCAAATACTTCAGAGTGCCAGGCATGAGGGCCCAAGTTCCGCTATTGACGCACATGATCCAATGTTTGGATCCAGTAAAACATCATTTTGTGATCGGAGTGCATATGCTGAGGATATATGTCGAGGAAATCGATTTCTTGACAGGGTTATCCCGGTGGGGAGAGCCTGTATCTCTTATCCAATCACGAGGAGGTGATTGGATAGTGGATGATATGATTGACCAATGGTGTACCCTAGACATTGTGGCTATTGGTGGGAAGATCCCCATCAAATATATTGAAGACCGTGCTCTGCGGACTGTGCTCTTCACCATAGTGAGGGTGGTGGGAAGTCAATCTACTCACCTTGTGAGCAAATCGCAGTTGATGTATGCGGAGGAGTGCATGGCTCCTAGGGTATTCAACTGGTGTGAGTGACTCCTCACCAACCTCTGGATTCAGCTGACCAAATGTCGGTGCAGGGTGCTAAAGTAGTTTGGCTATGGGTCGGTGGTGATATCATTTATGTTGGAGTGGGTGCCTCATTTGCGTCCACAGGTGGACTTGGATGAACGAGATGCTCGAGATCCGCACATGACTCGGTGGGAAGAGGTGATGGCCAGCCATGGTGGCAGGGGTCCCATCATAGGCTCCGGTTCAGGATTTTTCACTTGGATGGAGGGACAACTCCTCATGATAGAGGATTATCCCAGGATAGATTTCAGAGGCGACCCTGACCTGGTGCTTCCCGAGGGAGCATAATGGGGTGATATCGGTAAGAACAACAACTATTGTGTTTTTTCATTTTATGCATTTATGATTTTTTTTGGAGTAGTGTTGATGATTCAAAAATGTTTTGTGCAGATGTGGGTCCATCACGACCAGTTGGAGTCTCGCTCATTGCGAGGAGAGGAGAGGTGCCAGTCATGGGTCCCGTGATGCATGATGCCATAGAGGAGATGGAGGAGGTCCATGAGAACCTCCATAGGCTGGCATTGGACATCCCAAATCCAGGTGTCCATGATATACCCCGGGGATATCAAAATCTCACCGTTGGGGTGTCCTTATGTTTCGGCACGCTGCTCTGTAAAGTGGTGAGGGCCGTAGTCTGTTATCATGAGAAACCAAGGGATTAGGCTCATGTTTATGTATATACTGAAAGCTTACGAGCTTCAGATTTGGTTAAAGATGACTCTTACTGAAAGCTAGTATGATTCAGACTTTTGTATTAGCACCATCATTTTCGATCGATTTATATATATATATACCGACACTTCTGGCGGTTTTCTACATTTTGTGTTCTATGGATGATTAACGAGATCTTGTTTACATGTTTGCTTATACAATGGATGATTTACATGTTATGTATGCCTTTATATTTTATGAATATGTTATGTGTGTGCAATGTACCAATATAGAATGAAGTTGGCCATCGAGTCAGCAACTGTATTCATGTGTCGTGGAATGTGCAGGTATTGAATAGATTCAAAAGACCTTTCCAGAAGACGAACTCATCAGAAGATACAGAGTAGAGTGGGGTCGCGGATAGCGTAGATACGGTTCACATGAGAGACCACTAGTTGTGAATCTAGATGGATGAAGACATGGTTCATACCTAAGGAAAGAGCGTCGGTTAGGGTTCCAATGACTACTGGATATTCTGTGGTGTTATTGGTTGCGTATCCTAGACAACTTTCCCCTGAGATGATAAGCTCGCCAGTGGGAGAATAAAGTACCCAGGCTGTCGAAGCAAGGTTATGGGTATGCCAGCTGGCGCCGTCCATGAATCCATAGCAAGTTTCCATCTGCACATGCAGACAGAACATAGTATAAGAAGCGAAACAAGATCCAAACACACTAAAACAAAAGTGTCACACCACACAAAACACACACCATGTACAATATATACAAGATACCTATGCGTGAAAGAATCAGGCAAAGTACCTATTCAGGTAGAGCCCATTGCAGGGCTCCCCCAAAGATATCCCATCATAGTCCTCTAGTTCGTAGGATCCCTTTTCCAGAACACGTTTCACTATGTATGGTCCGTGCCACATGGAATCGAACTTACCTGCCCCCAACTTATCGTGCTTTTGGTCATATGTGAGGACCAAATCACCCTCGTTGTAGACACAGGTTTTTACCGACTCATCATATTGTGCTTTGATGCATTTCTTATGTGCCTTGTTGGCAAGAGGAGCATCGCGACGAGTCTCATCGAGTTTTTCTAGGTAGAGGAAGCATTCTTCCTTGGCGGTGGTGTTCAGAAGGAGTTCAAATGTGAGTTTGAGAGATGGAATCTCGCACTCTATTGGTAGGACTGCCTCTAATCCGTAAACGAGTTGGAACGGTGTAAATACGGTGGCAGTCTTGACGAAGGTCCGATATGCCCATAGTGCAGAAAAAATCATGTTATGCTAGTTGGACTTGTGCGTACCCACCATGCATTGAATCATGGTTTTCAAGACCTTGTTGATGGCCTCTACTTTTCCGTTGGACTGTGGGTAGTAAGGGGTTGAGTTTTCATGATGAAAACCGAGTCTAGCGCTCAATTCGTCTGCCATGTGGTTTTGGAAGTGAGATCCATGGTCAGTGACTATGGCTTGTGGGACTCTGAACCGTGCAATGACATGATTGAACATGAAGAGTGCAATGGTTTTGCCGTCTTCGTTGTACGTAGGAATAGCCTCGGCCCATTTAGTAAAGTAATCCACAACTACTATGACATAACCATGCCCCCCAACCAAGTTAGGCTTACAGTGAATGAAATTTATGCCCCATTTTTCAAAGGGGCCGACGAAAATAACCGGGTGTAACGGGGCAGGGTGGGTGCGCTTTTTCGTTTGAAAATGCTAGCATGGGGGACATTTCTTAATGGCCTCGATTCAATATTTAAAGGTGGATGGACGGTAATATCCCGCACCTAGTATCTTCTGGGACGTAGCAATCCTAGAGAGATGATCGCCACAAGCCCCAGAGTGACAGTCATTCAAGATGTGTTCATCCTCCTCATGTGTCAGAAAACGTCGGAGAACAGAATCGACACCATGACGATACATGGTATTGCTAACGATCAAGTAATACTTGGCGTGGTGACGTTTACGACAACGGACGTCACGATACAGTTGGGGGTTGAAATGTTGGGTTTGAAGATATAAGTTAATATCTCCATACCATGGGTCAAACATGCTGATAAGGAACAATGATTCGTCCGGAAGAGAATCATTGGGCTCAAATCCTAAATCAATACTGGGAAGATCGCAAATGAGCTCGGAAAACACCAAAGACTTCTTAGACTTTGATTTCTTGAAGAGGAGATCGAACTCCTGAAGTATCACAATCCAACATGAATACTTGCCCCCGAGTACTTGACATGTCAAGACGTGGTACATGGGGTTCGAGTCGGCGATAATGGTGGTGGTGCGGAGTAGTATGTAATGAAGAAACGTTTGGATGGCAATGACTTCCGCGAGAGCGAGTTTCTCGACATGTGAATAACGAGTTTCAGAGTTAATCAGACCCTTACTTAGGTAATAGATCACATGTTCCTGGGCATTGTTGTCCTCCTGCACCAAGACCATAGCAATCGTGGTGGCAGAAGAAGCAAGATAAAGGATGTAATCCTTGTAGTATTGGATGGTTGGAGTATAGGGGAATGCGTAATGGCATGTTTTAGACTATCGAAGGATTGTTGCGCTTGATCGTCCCAAATGAATGGGACGTCCTTCTTCAGTAATCTCATGTAGCCCTATGTCTTCTGAGCGAAATTACAGACAAAACGTTGTAGGTAAGTTGCCTTCCTTGCAAAATCTGTAGTTCCGTAACGTCAGTATGAGGTGGGAAAGCAACAATGGCTTCCACCTTCAAAGGATCAATATGGATCCTGTCCTTCGAGATGATAAAACCTAGGAGGCGTCCGAACTTGACACAAAAAATACACTTGTGAGGGTTTAGACGGATGTTATACCATTTGCATTTGAGGAATACTACTGTCAGATGATCAATGTGGAACTCACGCTACTGTGAATGGGCATGTAGGTCATCAAGGTAGGGTTCCACAAAGTCCTTCACATCATGAAATGCACACGACATGGCCCACTGGAATGTGGCACCAACATTTTTGAGACCAAAAGGGAGCTTGGAATAGCCAAACGTGCCCCAAGGGAAGATGAAAGCGACCTTGTGTTGGTCGACTGGGTGGATCTCAATCTAGTTGTAACCGCAAAATCCATCCATGAATGAAAAGATGACACTTCCGACACAATTGTCTATGATCTAATCAATGATGGGAGTGGGGTAGTTGTCCTTAGGACAATATTTATTCAAATCCCGATAATTGATACAGACACGAATGGTGCCCTATTTTTTAGCCACAGGGATGAGATTTGAGACCCATTCTGTTAATGGAATAGGGTAGATAAATCTAGCCTTCAAGAGCTTTTCAATTTTTGCTTTGATCGCCGCATTTTTAGAGGGTGTACCGTTCGTAACTTTTGATGGACTAGTTTAGCATCGGGATAGGTTTTAATCTCATGTGAAATGATAGCAGGGTCTATCCCGGGCATTTCCTCGTAGTTCCAAGCAAACACGTCTCGAAATTGCTTGAATAAGGCCATGAAAGTTGTAATATCTTTAGGGGAACATTTCTGGCCTAAATGAATATGTTCCACCACACCAGGAGTAACCGAGATGTCAACCGGGATGGTAGTTTCGATGTTTTCCAAGTTTCCCTCAGTGTTGGTATGACATGTGAGTATCGGTGACTGGGAACAAGGGTAGATGTCCGGTGTAAAAATGGTGGTGATGTGGTTCTCCAAAGAGTCCAATGGGGGTAGGAAAGACGATCGATGGTGGAGGCATTCCCATGGAGGGTCATCCCCACTCATGATATCCATAATGGACTCGTCAGAATGAAAAGTCTGGAGCAGAGGATCGGGTAAGGACGACGTCCGCTGTAGAGAACATGATGTAGAGGCCACAACCAAGTGGTCCTCGGGTGCTAACTGGATAGCCTCATAAGTGATTTCAGCGGGTGAAAGAGGCATGGTATCTCCAATCAGATGCATAGTGGCGTTATCGGGTACAAGCCATTGATCGGTGGAGTTGGGAAAATAATATATCATGTTTACCATAGCAACATGGTTGGGGGGGTCCGGGGTTGGAAAGACACCCATAAGAGATGAGTATTTTATGAGGCCGACCCCCATGCTCTCGTATAGATGCTAAGATTGTCTGAGTAATGGGACATTATCGCCAGGATGAGTAGCGGTGTCCGGTGTACAGAAGTCCAGTTGGTCGACAATGACAATTCAGTCTTGGTGGGAGAAATGCTCTATGCGGAAGACAAATGACGCAAATGCAGTCATGGCATAAAACCAATTAAGACCAAGTAAGAGATTATAATCTAAAGGGGTTGCGAATACTTTCACGTTAATGGTTGTGTTCTTACCCCCCAACTCAACTGCTAAGGCTTGTAATAGTCCATGGGGTTGAAATCCATGATTGTCGAATGCTTTCAAGGTAGTGGGAGAATGATTTAAATCGGGAGAGCCAATGGCTCGCCAACACAATATCGACATGACCGAGGTAGAGGCACCTTCGTCTAACACAGTACGATGGATTGTCTTCCCAACAATATTCCTGGCAACTTGAAATGCCGACTGGTGGGAAATACTCGGTTTAAAGTACTCGAGTCGGAACATGATTGTATTAGAGGAGTCCAGAACAACCGCGCCAATGGAAACGAGATGGGTCTTGTGTTGGTTAGGACAGTTTTGCAAGACCTCTAGCATCGACATAGCACAAGGAGCTTGTGCCAAGTCCCCTACAATGTTTTATTTTTGAGATGCCCGAGCATTAGGATTGAAAACGGCTTTTCGAATTGTGCTCTTAGGCGGATGCAATACTGACTCTAAGGAAGGCTTCTCAATGGTGAGAGAAGAGGGTGGCACTATGATGTTGGGGATAGAAGTGGAAGCTTTTTCAGTACTACTTCCAATGGGTTCCTTCTAAGGGACTGAGTCATACGAGCGTGAACACGTGTTCAAGTTAACTGTCTCGCTACTCATCATGAGAACATGTGCTGTAGAGGATGCCTCTCCGTGTGAAGGAGAGGTTTGAGCGATTAGTTGTTGGTTCTGAGTGGGGAAGGGGTCGTTAAGAACTGCGGGAGTAGAGTTTCCCTTGAGAAATTTCTTCACTTCATCTCAGTGGGGACATTCCTTCGAGAAATGGTCACCACCACAGAATAAACAAGGATACTTCAACTTCCTCTTCTGTTTGGTGTCTTCAGGGGTGGGCTTGGGCTCCTGCTGGTTAGAAGATTTACTAGGTTTCCCTTTTTTTTTCTTCTTACCACCAAATTAATGAGTAGAAGCTGATTGAACATAATTCACTTCTTCGGTGGAGGCAGGAGTGGGTGACTTGGTGGTGGTGCTACTAGTTTGTGGTGGGGATGGGGAAGAACCCTGGGGGTTCGATGGTCCACCAGTTTGAGTAGAAGGCTAGGAGTTAAGGGAACTAATGATGCCATTGACTTGAGGTCCCTTAGGTGGTTTTGTAGGGTTGTAGGTAGGGAGGGTTTCATCAGGAACAATTTCATACAATGAGCCGAATTGAGCATAGACTAGGTCTAAGTAATGGGCATGAGAAATAGCCTATTCCTCGGTGACGACCCCTCCCATGGCCACATCTCGAGCTACGATAGGTAAAAGAGACTTTGTGAACTAGTCAGCTAAGATTTGGTCTGGAATATGAGCCTTAATGAGACGTTGTCTCCTCTGCCACTCATGGATATGATCAGAAATATGAGTCACGGTGTTTTGACGGAGTGAATTCAGAAGGTCCGTACCAGTTTCACAGCGTATGGGTAATTGGAAATGAGTAAAAAAGGACATAGCAAGAGAGTGAAAATTGGGAAAGGAGTGCGGTGGAAACTTGATGTACCACTTGGAAGCTGGGATGGTGAGGGTCCTTTGAAACAACCTTAAACAGATCGAGTCGTCCATCAAGGAATTGGATGAGCACCACATATGGTAGGTCATCACATGGTTTTTTCGGGTCCTCACCGGGTTTGCCATCAAATTTGGGGATATCAAAGGGTAACTTGACTAGAATGGGTGGTCAATTATGACCGTGGAAAATGTGATTGTTGGTTAAACGAGACAGGTCGGGTAGGTCCAAAGTGGCCAAGAATGGCAGCTGTTGGTTTAGCTGCAGATACTGATAGTATTGGTATGGCATATATGGACTAGTGGGACCTTGAATCGATTGATTGTAAGGTGTTCCTGATGGGAATTGGCCATAAGGGGGTGGTCCTCCAGGATTGGGTGGTGGACCATTTGTAGGTCCGCCACTATAATAGGGTGGGCCACCGCCAGAAGGTGGGGGTTCTCCACCGTCAGAATAAGGTGGACCTCCAGGTGGGGGTCTTCTGCCACCGCCAGAAGGTGGGGGTTCTTTGCCTCCGCTGCTAGAATAGGGTGGGCCACCGCCTCCGTGACCAAGATAAGGTGGGCCACCATTTCAACCACCATGATAAGGAGGGTCGCCGCCTCCAGGGTAAAGTGGGCCTCCTCTTTAAGGTGTGGGTCCGCCAGTACTAGAAGGAGGTGGTCCTCTGCCACCGCCAGAAGGAGGTGGTCCACCGCCACCGGAATGAGGTGGGCCTCCTCCATAAGGTGGTGTCCTGCCACTACCAGAAGGTGGTGGCCCTCTGCTGTCGGAATTGGGTGGGTCTCTGCCTCTGCAGGAAGGTGGAGGTACGCCCCCTTCGGAAGGAGGTGAACCAGACGGTGGTGGAGGTGGTGGGGGGTACGAAAAAGTTGGTGGGGATCCAACTGGTGCAACATTAAAATGTCCCCATGGAGTGTATGTGTTTTCAGGATAATTTATCTCGTAGGGTACGTTTCGGGGATTAAGTTGTCCCAACGTAGGGTTAAGATAACCTGGATACGCTTGACTCCATGGTGGTTGAGTTGGGTTGGATGGTCCCCCACCGTGGGGTAACCCCGTGATGGTTCCCACAACAGGTAAAGGGCTGCCAAGGGAATGACCAATTGGGATTCCTCCACTCGAATTATGGCTAGAGAACAATGGTTTCCCCCCAATAACAATGTATTGACCACTAGTGGATGATTGACTCATAATGGGTTGTTGACTACTAACTATTGGAGGAACATTATGTGTAAAAAAACCAGGCGGTAAGTAGAATGCTCCCCATGAGTTTTGAGGTGGGGGAGGGGTGGGTAACGTTCTAGTAGTAATAATAGTAAAAGTAGTAGGGGTGTTGGACTATCGTCCTTCAGCATTCTAAGTCATGTGGTGTGTGGAACTGGTTCCTTGACTAAGAGGTGTGCTCACATGAAAGGACGGTTGACCCGATTCGTAAGTGGTCACATTGTAGAGGGGTGTCTCCAGTGAAGTAAGTGATAATGAACGAATGGGAGTGTATTGAACAATCGGTGTCTCTGAAACGTTGTTCCTTTGACATGTGAGGCTCTGGTGCCAAAGTGTGTCACCACATTGGCGCAGGTTGTTCATGAGTTCAAAGACGGGAGCCAAACAATGGGCATGAGGATCCCAACAAAAAGGAATGTTTTCTGGCTCCTACTCTATAGCCAAATGGGCCCATTTTTTCCTGAGAGAGGTGTCCCAAAAAGATGCATATGGACCAAATGCTGCGGATACAGGATTATCCTGGGATGTGTTTAACCATTATATGGACCCAAGTTCGCCTGACATCACATGGTCGAAGGGTATGTCTTGTGAAGTGGAAGGTTCTTACTCTTCTGCCCTTGACGGGTTAGAGGTTGGTGAATCAAGAGGAAACATGTTCACTTCGGACTCCACTGTGGAGTTTTCTACTTTAGCATACACGATCGTAACTTGTGTGGTCATTCTTACCCCCGAGATAACTTCCTGATTAAGGGAGTATTCAGGTGGTAAGTTTAAAATTTTGCGGGACCTTCTCACAGGTTGTTCATCTAGAATGACAGAACCATAAATTCTCCTAAGGGTATACTAAACAAAAGAAAAGCAGTCCAGGAAAATGTACACAAACTAAGGCCGCAAGCAAACTTATGTGATAGGTGTGGATTCAAAAGTTTGGAACCTCAGAGGATTTTCAAGGCTTCGCAACTCTCGATATATTCCAGGGTCCAACAGTTTTGCTCGGCCCAATTTTTCAGAGCACTAACTAGGGAGGATTAGGACTGTACCCTTGACCATATAATCCGATTACCGGATAGTACGTACGTAGTAGCTCCCCGAGTGCTGTTCTAGGTGTATTACTCTGCCAGGACGACCAAATGGTTAGCTCAGTTAGTTTCAGGAATCCTAGGAGTGTCTCCCGATATACTCAAGGTACGTGGGAGCTCAAATCCATGTTGGTGCTGTCTAATGCACAACCGTACGGAAAGATCCTTCCGATATACTATCGAGTATGTGAAACACCTTTCGATATACGTTGAGTACATGAAGTGCCTTTCGATATACCCTAAGGTACGTGAAAGAGCCTTCGATATACCTCTTAGTACATGAAAGAGATTCGATATACCAGTTGGTATGTGGAAGAACTACAATACCCCCAGAATGCAGTGCAAGCAAATAACAACAGCTTCCATGTTTTAAGACGCCGGAACACGTCTCTAACTTAACACACAAGTTACTAAAGATTTTAACCTAGTTCCACCGTTAATTTTATCTGGATGGTTAGGTGAATGCATGAGGTGAGTACATAAACGTAAACATAATGCAATCCCTAACTACATGAAAAATGCACTCTTTCTTTTGATGAAATCTATGCACGGGAGGGAGAAATATTTTTCCAATGGTCTCACAAAACAAAAAAATTCAATAACACTCTCAATCTACCAAAAATGATAATGAAAAGCACTCTTTTCTTTTTTCAAGCAAAACATGAAAATCAACAACACACCAAATCCAAATCAAAGCATTTTCTTTTTGTCTTTTAAATTATAATGAAACTAAGTGATGAAAATGGAGAATTTCTACTTAGAGCACACTAACTCTTCGATTTTCACTATGATAGCGTAAAAGCATGAAAACCAAAAATGCATACAACTTCTTCAAGCATGGAAACACTTTTGCAAAAATTTGACTTCACTTGGATTTTTCAAGAAAATGAATGGCTCATAATCCGTGAAAAACACAAACAGTTAACTTCTTTTCAAACTTTCCAAAAGATTAATGAATCATGAATTCCAATGCATGAGACAACTTTTACTACAACTCTCAAATGAACTTGAAAAATGGTAAAAATGAAGCACTTTTTGATTTTCCAATGAATGTACCAAGACAACACTTGATAATAATAACGCTTTTGAAAATAAATGGCTGAAAAGAAGAGACTATTTGCAGCACTCTAATCACTCATAAATTCTCAAGAAAATGACAAGCATCCCAATAAACTAAAAACACACAAAACACTCAAAATCAACCAGATGCAAGCAAAACTAAATGGTGTGCAAAAAGAGGTATGGAATCAGATCAAACGTAATGAATAGATCAAGTGAGGAGAGGAGGGAATGCAAGGTCAAGCGAATGAAGGTAGGGGAGTTTAAAGTGTCCACCAATACCAAGTCTCAAGCTTGTCCAAAATGGAACCCAAAACCAATCCAAACAGGTCCAAACACTAACAATGCAAAATCAAAAGATCTCTAACTGGAAAATGCAGTATAGAGAGGTCTGCAAATCAAACCAAACTCAAAAATTTGGAGAGGGGATGTCCCAAGCACTAGGCTTGACTACTCAGCACAGCCTATGGTTAGGATCAGAGCGCTCGGTGCAGGTGATAGGTGTATTTTTTGCACCGGTGGCGCAAGAGGCAGATCCGAGCTAAGCACTGGAGGCACAGGTTGCAGGGAAGCAGAATGCGCCGATGAGGGTATGGTGCTCTGGTGATACTTCCCAGGTGTGCCGAGCGAAATCCAAATGCAAGGATGAAAAGATCTCCAAGAATGAGCAACTAAAAGGTTTGATGATTATACACATAGACTCAAGGGAAGTCAATAGACTCTTCAAAGAGAAGATCTGATGGCGAAAAAGGCTTAGGAGGCAAATGAAATGGCTCACAAAGAAATCAAAGAAGATGACATTCAAATTGAAATCTTAAAACAACGTACGTATTCCCCATTATGGTCGCCAAATTTGTTACCGGACAATCTACCGAAATCGGACTTAAGGCATGATCTCCCTAGTTCAATGCGAATCTAGAACAAATCAGACAGAACACAAATCTACCTTCCTAGATCAAATTAGAGATTAATTGATGTAAGCATCTTACCTGTTAGATCTGTAGATATCCTTCTCCTTTGTCATGGAAACTTCTCCAGTTGAACTTCCTAGTCATGGAAACTTCAGGGATGTTTGTATTGAGTCATATGATGGAAATATTTTAGGTGTAACACAGATGAATGGAGGGTGACAGTTCCTCGGGAAGAACTATCACCAACTGTGTTGCAGGATGAGGGTGTGAAGGATTAGCAGAATGGCAGAGGAAAGACAGGTCAAACACATCAAGGCAAAGGTCAATCCACAACGACAAGGGGAAATGGAGGTGTAGGTGGATTATAAGAAGGCCTACTGTAATCACAAGAGCAATATCGAGAATCCGGTGCGACGCAGCCTGGCCCCTCATGAAAAGAAAAAATAAAGGTCCTAGAAGCACTAGTAGGAAGGAAAAAAGAGAGGAAGGGTCATAGGGAGTCTGTAGTTTTGGCACTCACAGAGGATGATGTCGAGCTTCTAATAGATAGATTCAAGGATACAACAAAAGATATATTTCAAAAAGGTGCAGATGTACAATTAAAGTTATATGGGGGAATCCTAACTCAGATCAATACGTTGCAAGAAGTGTTAGAAGGTATATAGTTAAACTTGACTCCAAAGGATGAAACAGTTGAAAAGGAGGTCGGGTATCAAGGGCGAGAGGGATCAATGTCGTAGCTACATTTGGTTGCAAAACCCCAAATTGTAACTATACCACCAAAGGCATTAATATTCCTAGAGCAATAAGTTTAGGTGAGTGTCGAAGGTTTGAGTTGTATTGATATGCATTTAGTAGATGTTCATATGCATACTTTACACACTCTGCATTTAAGTATTTCTAATGAGATCAAGGGGCGATAAGAATACAATTATAGTCAGATGATGAAGCAAAATATGGAAATAGATCATTTGACTGAAAAATGTAGGGGACTTCAAAAAGAGAGGGATGTTGTAGCTAAGCAAAATGATAGGTTTTAGAAATATATTGAGCAGTCTGTAGCGAAGTTCCTGAAGTAGAGATCACATAAACAACACCATTGGAGAGCAATCTATCTAGCCTGGAGGAAGTCATAAAAGGTTCTTAGAATAAGAATCACTTGATTTGGAAGCACAAGTTGTGCCAGGGACTCTACAAGAAGTACGAGACCAATGAGTTGATCAAGTTAAAGCTTCTGTCAAATGCATTAAGGCCTTAGAGGTGGAATGTGCAAAGATCTTTGATGAAAGTTCACAGGCTTGGACAACATTGATGGATGAGGGTTTCCAGGACATTACTATTAAATTGGAAAGTGCGTATTCTACTAGAGCTGCGAAGCTAAAGGATGTCATCAGGAAACTACCACCACAAGAACGAATGACGAAGGTAGCTGAGAATAAGTATCTATAAGCCGAAATTAACCAGTTAATAAAAGACCAAAATATGCTAAGAAAACATGTAGAGTATCTGTAGAATGAAGCAGTTCAAGTATCTAATATTATTTAAAGGCGATTGTCAATCAATTTGAAGAACAAGTTCAAGGAAGTATGTCAGCACATCTAGTTGAGGATCTAGAAAAACAAATAGAGAAAGTGAAGGATACTTTCGTCTCAATGAAGGGAAAGTATGATCAGTTTTTAATGTAGTAGAAGCAAACACATGACCAACAGTAAAGTGGCTCGGGACGAGACACATCTGAGTGTTGGGGGTTTGGGAAAGTTTTGGCGTGATTTTTTAACCGGTTTTGGTATGAATGAAGAAAGGAAGAATTGGTCCATGATATCGGGATTGACTCCGTCAAAGCGGTTGAAGAATAAGGAGTGAAGGGCGTTTTACTTCGTCAACAACAAATTTAGTTGAGAGCAGTTACAACCTTTTTCCACTTAAATTAATGAGTTTAAGTAGTGGGAGTGGGGAGGGATATGAAAGTGTTATTTTTACTTTGTTTAGCATAATAACATTAAACAATAGGATCACTGAAATAAATACAAGCACAACAACACAAAGAACACACAATTTCTCTCGGGGAAACCACAAGGGAGAAAACCCCGACAAAACTTCCTCAATATAGAATTCACCAATACAAGATAAATCTCTAAGAAAAAAACATCTACTTATCCTCTCCAACGAGCTTCTCTCTCTCTCTCTCTTATGCGAACTTGCTCAAGTGAGTGAGTGATACAAATGACAAACTTGACCTCTCTATTTATATTTTTCAACGGGTGAATTTTTCCCCAACATGGTCGACTCCACCTAACTGAATGGGCCAACTTATCAAATACATAATAAAATATCTTTTTTGTTTTTGTTTTTTGTTTTTTTTGTTTTTTTTGGATTCTTCTGGGCCGACACAACTTCTAGGGGTTACATTGAATCTTTTAATGAATATTACTTGACCAATTACATCAATGAAATCTCCCTAAGGAGGAATAATAATAATAGAATAGACAAATACAATTAGAATATATTCCATAGTTACATTTCTTTAACACTCCCTCTTAACTAGGAAGGTATTCTACATGCATCAACATCAACATCAACATCAACAACTATACAACTGATTGGTGAAACTCTGTATGTCATAGGAATTTTTGGAACATCATCATATGTCTGGGGAATCATCAACATCATCGTCAACAAGGAACTACTGGAATATCATCAACATCATCATCGTCATCATCAACATCATCGTCAACAGGGAACTGCTAGAACATAATCAACAACATCGTCATCGTCAACAAGGAACTGTTGGAACATCATCAACGACATCGTCATCGTCAACATCATCATCAACAATGAACTGCTGGAACATCATCAACAACATCGTCATCATCAACATCATCATAACAAGGAACTTCTAGAACATCATCAACAACATCGTCATCATCAAAATCATCGTGATCAAGAAACTGTTGGAACATCATCAACACCATCGTCATCATCAACATCATCGCCGACAAGGAACTGTTGAAATATTATCAACAACATCATCATCTATACAACAACATCATCATCAATATGTAAATACTGGAACAATAACATCAATCAATCATTAGTATATAAGTACTGGAAAAACAACAGCATCATCATCATTAGTATGCAAATACTGGAATAACAACATCAATCAATCATCAGTATATAAGTATTGGAACAACAACAACATCATCATCATCAGTATGTAAATACTGGAATATCAATATCATCATCGACATGTAAATGCTGGAACAACATCATCATCATCGGCATGTAAATGTTGGAACAACATCATCACCATCAACATGTAAATGCTGGAACAACATCATCATCAACATCATGTAAATGTTGGAACAACATCATCACCACCAGCATGTAAATGCTAGAACAACATCATCGTCATTAGCATGTAAATGTTGGAACAACATCATCATCATATGGAATATGCACTATGGTGGGAACTCTTGTAGATGATGCTGACTTACTAATCCTTTTAGACCAAACAAGCCTAGTCAGACATACCAATCTACCTAGGGACCAAACAAGCCTTGTCTGGCTTACTAATCCTTCTGGACCAACCAAGCCTAGCCAAACATACCAATCCCCCTAGGATCTAGCCATACTGAAATACCAATCCTTTTGGATCAACCAAGCCTTGTCATATTGACATACTAATCCTAGACTGAGCTAGCACACCAAGGATCCCAAAAAATACTCCCTCTTTCGAGGGAGGTCCTTTCAGACCCATCATCATCACTCCTTCTTTTGAAGGAGGTCCTTTCACACTCATCATCATCACTCCTTCTTTTGAAGGAGGTCCTTTCAGACTCATCATCATCACTCCCTCTTTCGAGGGAGGTCCTTTTGGACCACACCAACCTTGTCTCGAAAGTATTCAAACTTTACATGAGACAGAGGCTTAGTCAACACATCAACAACTTGTTCCTCTGTAGGAACATACTTGAGCTTTACAACTCCCTTTTGCACCATATCCTAGATGTAGTGATACTTGATTTCAATATGATTCGATCTATCATAAAACATCAGGTTATCTGACATCTTGATACAACTCTTGATTATTGCTAAGGATATCATTCACATCTATCTCTACATCGAACAATCCTGCCAATATCTTGTGAAGCCAAACCGCTTCACTACAAGCTGAACATGATGCAATGTATTCAGCTTCCGCCATACTGAGAGAAATACTTCTATGATTTCTACTGAGCCATGAGATCATACCTGATCCTAAACTAAAAAAACATCCTGAAGTGCTCTTTATGTCTTCAGCACTTCCCGCCCAATCTGAGTCTATATAACCATGCATTCTGAAATCACTGTCTGATACATATCTGAGTCCATAATACAATGTACCCTTTAGGTACGTCATCACATGTTTTGTTGCAACTAGGTGAACATGTATAGGATCCACCATATACTGTCTCAAGGTATTCACAAAAAAACATATATCTGGTCTAGTATTGGTCAAATGCATCAATGTGCCAATAATCTATCTGTACAATGTAACATCTATTGTTTCTGATGAAGCATCATTCATTCAAGTTTTTCACCATCAGAGTAGGAATGGCGTTACAATCCAACATCCAAAATCCTTTTAGGATCTCAACTGCATATTTTCCTTGATTTAGGAAAATCTCATCTAGGAACTGCCACACCTCAAGACCTAGAAAGTAATGCATCATTCCAAGGTCTTTCATCTTAAATTCTACAGCAAGCTTCTTCATTGTGAAGGAGACATCCGGTATCACTCTAAGCATATCCCTAAGATACTGAGGAAGATAACCTTCTCCATCTATGCTGTAGTCACTCCCTCTAAAGCGGAGCTTCCCTTATCCCTCTCTAACTAAGCACTATCCTCCCTTCGCATCTTGTACTCTCTACATCAGGATATTCTGCATTGGAGTGACTGGTAGCCTTCTCTTCTTTTAATCTTTTGGGTATCCATGTATGTCATCTCTCTAGGTCACTGGATACCTAGATCTAGAACTTTGTTGTAAGTTCTCTCTTGCACCCATCCATGAGATCCTCATATTCACCCTTGTAGAAAAGGTTGATATCTCATCACTCTAGGTGATCATCCTATCCCATGGGCCCTTCTGAGCCCATACAAAGTATTCTTCAATCTACACACATGTGGTTCTCTGTAGAGAGTCTTGAGTCTTGAAGGTTGCTCGATATCTTCTTCTACTTCGATTACACCATCTATCTAGTGTAATATCCACCACTTAGGAAGTGTGTTTGGCCATTGGAGTAACGCCTCATCATAGTCGACTCCCTCTTTCTGAGAGAACCCTCGCTTTGTACTTATGTAGTATGCTTGGTTTAGTAAATCTTTTTGAATGTTATCATCGTCACTTGTTTTACGGAACAATTTTCATCATTCTTCATTTGTAGGTGATAGTACACGATCTTTCCTACAAGTCAAATTAAGTTGCATGGTTAGAAACATTTCATAGTTTCCAAGACATATTGATAATGATAAATTCTTATGCATATAGACATAGGTCACACAGTCATGCATCTTATCCAATGCTACAACATTCATCCATATCCCACATTCATATGATAACTTTATAGATGTCGTCCATCTCTACCAGAACATTATTAAGAGTGTGCACTAGTCCCAATATGTTAGCAAAGAGGTTTCATTCTAGATAAGTAGCAATGGAATGTTGTACAAAACCATAGGCCACTTACCCATCGCATGCATATTAGTAGTATATGGTTCATCAATGCAATCACTCTAACATTCATAATGCACTTCCTAAATCTAGGAACATAAATATGTACACAATTGAACAATATAATTGATGTAATTTGATATATAGAAAATGACTATTCAAGTACTTATCTTTGTTTGTTTGGTAGGATCTCTCTTGATCCTTAGCTTCTTGTATAAATTATTGGAGTCTTTGACAGTGTGCTCTACTCCATCTTCTGATTTCGAGGACCTGATCCTTTCTTGCTTATGATAAAAAATGATGAACAAGTTTTCTATACCACAATTCACAAGGACTCATGGTCTTAACTATTAGGTCTGAGTCTGGATGTCCCTTCAATTTGTAGAGTCCTTCTTCTTCAATTCCAATCACAACTGCATCCCTTCTTATCCAATGCTGAGATAGACAATAGGTTCTTCTATCTTCCTGGTTTGGATTAAAGTAAATATTCCTCATCATTGGAGGAATCTTCTTTGGCCTTCCTTTAATCATCATGTTCATCTTCTTCAGATGCATGGGGATGAAATATTTTATTCTTCTTCTTGGATTGTTCAGCTTTGAGAGGAAAATTTCTTGCAATGTGTCCCATCTTGTGACAAGTAAAACATTCAAAGGAGGATAAGTCTTTCTTGATCCTTTTTTTCCTTTGAAATCTTTGAGATCTTATAGGAGAGTGGTCATGAGAATGTTCATGATTCTTCCTTTTGTTCCTTCCTTTGGCATGGGCTGCCAAAGCTTGATATTCATTATCATTTAACTTCTCTTCTCTTACTGATATCCTTTCTTCTTATTTCACACACTCTTCCCATAGTTGTCTAAACTTGATCAATTTCTTCCTAGAGCATATGCCACGAGCGAAAGGTTCCCAATACCTTGGGATACCATTCAAGGTGGTCATCACAACTTTTTCTTCTTCTATCATGTCTCCAATAGCTTCTAATTGTCATTTGATCCCATATACTCTAGTGAAGTATTACTGCATGGTCTCTAACTTTTGAATCTTCACACCCTTGAGTTTATTTCTCAAGGTCATATTTCTATTGATGTTCTTTCCTTCAAATATATTAGGAAATGCATCCAACATTTCCTTTGGGGTATTCTTTGAAAACACTTGAGGAACCAAGTGATCTTTGATAGAGTCAACATTGATCCTCTTGGCTTTGATCATGTCCTTCTTGTACTTTGATTTTCCCTCATATCCCTCTGGTTCTTTAACTTCTTCTTTTATGAAGCCTTCTAGGTCATGTTCTTCAAGAATGTGCATGACCCTATATTTCCATGCCCTGAAGTTCTCAACTCCCTCAAGCTTCTCATCAATATTGGTATTGTTTGTCATTTTCATAATATGAGAACCTCAAATGGAAATAGAATGGAGATAGTACTTGTGAAAATGCTTCTCCAAGAACTGCTTCTGGCTTGACCTAGGGTTTGATAGAGAAACCCTAATTTTTCAACTTTGAGATATTGAGAAATTTATTGGAGGAAAATATGTGCCTCCCCAAGTCGAGTTAGGAAAAGTACTCCTTTTCCCAAATCTGTGGACATGACTGCAAAATATTTGATGCCCTAGTTTATTCAATTTCTACTGCAGGTTTGTTTGGTTTTAATTCTGATGTGTCTCATAAATTTATGCTCCTCAAGGTATGAAAATTAGTTCTGTGATATTTTGATCTGTCCTCTATCCAAACCCACGGGTTAGAGCAGGATTGGATTCACCAACTGGAACTTATACTAAGTTTCCCAAGGTGGCATGTTTAAGAACTGTTTCGGTATAGCGAACTTGTACGCACTTCCATGTGTCAATGTTTCATCTTTGGGTTCTTAAAATTGCACCAGAGAAAATAAAGCCCATGCAATTTATGGAACATCTTACGATATTCTATTTGGATATTCCTTCCAGGAAATATAGCATTTATCCCTAGATAACGTGTTTAAAACTGAATTCTAGAGGAGGATGGACCCCTGATTTGCATGGATCATATATCCTAAAGTACAATGAATATAAGGATGAAACTCACACAAAAGGTACATATACATTTCTTCTTTGGCATGTATGATTTTTAGATCCTCAAAATTCACCAAAAGTTATTTGTAGCGAAAATTCCAAGATGACTAGTTTCCAGAAATGGAAACCCTAGGTAGTAGCTGCACAATGTTCTCTTTCAGGCCTGCTATGATACCATGTTAAGTTTTTTACTTTGTTTAGCATAATAACATTAAACAATAGGATAATTGAAATAAATACAAGCACAAAAACACAAAGAACACAAAATTTATCTCGGGGAAACCACAAGGGAGAAAACCCTGACAAAACTTCCTCAATATAAAATTCACCAATACGAGATAAATCCCCAGGACAAAAACAACTAATTCTTCTCTCCAACAAGATTCTCTCTCTCTCTCTTATGCTACCTTGCTCAAGTGAGTGAGTGATACAAATGAAAAACTCGACCTCTCTATTTATATTTTTTAGTTGGAGTGACGTTTTCCCCAATAGGGCCAACTTCACCTAACTGACTGGGCCGACTTGTCAAGTACATTATATATATATATATATATATATATATATATATATATATATATTTTTCTGGATTCTTATGGGCCAACACAACTTCTAGGGTTTACATTGACTCTTTCAATGAATCTTACTTGACCAATTACATCAATGGAAACTCCCGAAGGAGGAATAATAATAATACAATAGACAAATAAAATTAGAATATCTTTCATAGTTACATTTCTTTAACAATAAGTCCTATATATATATGTGTAATGGGTTGGGAATTTTGGGGTTGGTTAGACTAATAGAGAGAGAGAGAACATATAGTTCTGCCATATGTACTGAAGAGAATTTTTTTTGATACTGCTGTAATTTTGATGTATAAGCGAGTTGCAAGAGGTTGTAGTGATCTACAAGATGAGTGTGCAGGTTTGTTGTAATGAAGAAAGAAAATCTGCTGGATGTGTGCACAGACATGAAGTGCTAATTTTGCTGCAACTCATGAATAATAATAACATTTACATGGTTTTTCTTGCCTTGGGTTTCCACGTAATTTCTGTTGTTCGTGTGTGTGGATGATTGATGTGTGTTAATCTACTTTTATGCTTCCATGCATTATAACGATATAATGATGTTGATTTGATAATATATAATAGGTAAGTTAGCATGCTGCGAATCTAATGTATGAACCTGATAATTGTAATATGTTTTCATTATATGGACGTTGAGAAATTTTGAGAGCATGAAAAGAGCATAAATAGACCAAAGAGAGTAATCCACGCCTTAATAATAAAGAACCGATATGAATAGCAAGCCATTTCGAGGGGGCAAATTCCGTATAC